>JAOPSE010000310.1:0-600000 GCA_029449295.1 Zea luxurians | reverse complement strand
GCAAAGGCAGCCGACCCCGGAAGGTTCACGTCTCGCCCAAGGCCTAGTCTTCGCCAAGAAGCAACCTTGGCCAGATCGCCACACCGACTGACCAAATCGCAGGAGCATTTAATGCAAGGATGGCCTGACAACTTATCCTGTCACGCGCCCTTCAGTCGACAGAGCCGAAAGTGACCGCAGTCACTTCGCCGCTCCACTGACCGGCCTGACAAGAAGACAGCGCCGCCTGCGTCGCTCTGACTGCTGTGCCACTCGACAGAGTGAGGCTGACAGCAGCCAAGTCCGGCCTCGGGCGCCATAGGAAACTCCGCCTCGCCCGACCCCAGGGCTCAGACTCGGGCTCGGCCCCGGAAGACGACGAACTCCGCTTCGCCCAAACCCAGGGCTCGGACTCGGGCTCAGCCCCGGAAGACGACGAACTCCGCTTCGCCCGACTCCAGGGCTCGGACTCGGGCTCGGTCCCGGAAGACGACGAACTCCGCCTCGCCTGACGCAGGGCTCGGACTCGGGCTCGGCCCCGGAAGACGACAAACTCTGCTTCGCCCGACCCCAGGGCTCGGACTCGGGCTCGGTCCCGGAAGACGACGAACTCCGCCTCGCCCGACCCAGGGCTCGGACTCGGGCTCGACCCCGAAAGACGACGAACTCCGCCTCGCCCGACCCAGGGCTCGGACACGACCTTGACCTCAAAAGACCGACTCGACCCCGACCTCGGAGGAGCCTCCGCCTCGTCCGACCCAGGGCTCGGGCCGACCACGTCACAGGGGGGCCATCATTACCCTATCCCTAGCTAGCTTAGGCTACGGGTAATAGGACCGGCGTCTCATCTGGCTGGCCCCGGAAAACAGATAATGATGGCGCCCTGCGTGCTCCATGATGACGGCGACTCTCAAACCCTTACGGAAGCAAGGAGACATCAGCAAGGACTCGACAGCCCCGACAGCTGTCCTTCCGCAAGGCTCCAACGCTCCTCCGACGGCCACGACATCATATGGACAGGGTGCCAAAACCTCTCTGGCTGCCACGAAGGCATGTACTTAGGGCACTAGCTCCTCTCTGCTCGACACGATAGCGCATTGCTACACCCCCCATTGTACACCTGGACCCTCTCCTTACGCCTATAAAAGGAAGGTCCAGGGCTCCCTTACGAGAAGGTTGGCCGCGTGGGAGGACGGGGCGACGCGTAGAGTCCCTCGCTCTCCCCCCACGCGGACGCTTGTAACCCCCTACTGCAAGCGCACCCGACCCGGGCGCAGGACAAACACGGAGGCCGCGGACTTTCCCCTCTCTTCTACCCCCCTTCGTGCTCCATCTCGCGTCGACCCATATGGGCTGGGACACACGGCGACGATTCACTCGTCGGTCCAGGGACCCCCCGGGGTCGAAACACCGACAAATATATATAATGCGGGACTAGAATTTTGATACTCACTGGAGTATGAAACTGAGCAGTGTCAGCTGGAGGGAACAACGGAGGTGGTGGAGCAAAACCCTCTGCGAGCCAAGGCTCTGCATGTACTGGATCATCTCCACCATCCTTTGCTGATCTGCCAAGCAAGCCACCCGCTCCGCCATGTTAACCCCAATGTTATAATAACTCAAAGAAAAGGTATATAACTCAAGGAATGACGAGTTACAGAAGCACTAACCTAGAGTTGTTGTATCTGATGATGTGAGCTGTCCTGCCGAGGTCATATGACTGGGCTCGTTCTCGTGCTCCTTGCTCGCACCTGAGATAGAGTAGGAGTGGACAATGAGTCGATTGCCCTGTCAGCAATTCAGTACCGCCCATGCCTCTTGCCTCCTCCGACCCTCATGAGCACATCTCCGTCGATGTCATTGGTCCTTGGATCGTAATCTGGTCCATGGACCTCCTATGCCATGACAGTATACTCACTTAGGTGGCTTTAGACGACAGGCTCGCTATATGCCTCGGGCCTATCCTCTGGGTTGTAGGTGACGTCGGACGTCACCTTGCCCTTGTAGGCCATAGCATACACCGAGAAGATGGAGTAAAGCTGGCCACCATGTGACGGCGACTGTAAGAAAACCAATGAGATAGTTAGAAATCTTGCCTAATCAAGTGTTATATACCTAAATAAAAAAGAGGGTGTACCCATGCTTCTGCATATTTGTCGAGGCTGTGGCTACCTTGGTGGTGGGAGGGACCTTGCATCATCAAACGTCGTTCCCGGCTAGCGTTGTGCGCCTCATCCCACTCAGGCGAGCACCACCTATCCACCATCTGCTCCCAGCACTAAGGATGTGCGACGCACCAATAAGGAATCATCTACAAAGTAAAATAAGTACATGTTGGTCACTTGTTCTCAAATGCTGTGAGTTAAGAACAAGGCAACACAATTGTTACTTATAACAAAACTTCGTCCTTTGAAGTATTACTTCCTCATGGATATAGTACTCATCAGACGATGGTCGAGAAGGACATACCTTCATCATTTATTATATGAATAAGAATGCAAAGGGATGCAGATAATAATTGTATCTCATTGATTTATCTATATTCGCATCCCATGAAACATGTATGAATATTAACAGATTTTACATTACATTGATACCTTCGGCTTGCTCGAATGTGAGGATGCGGGGAGAGCGATTACAATCCAACATGAACAGTATGGTGCTAATGTTCATGTATTTATAGGCACGGGATGCAGCCCGAGTAAAAGTACATTTATGTCCTTGACACCCGTCTACAATCATAATACAAAACAATAAGGTCTAAATAGTCTTTATCCTTTTTTGGTCACTGTTGTATTTGGTCTTCGTTATCAACCCGAGCCGAAGTCCCTTGACTATAGCTTCGTCACCCATTTTTGTTACCTTCAGGTTACACCTCCACTCTTGTTACAGAAGAAGTCAGAGCTCCAACGGTCGAAACCGTCAGAACCCTAACGGTTGGGTGACGTGGCTAGCGCACCGGACAGTGTCCGGTGGCGCACCGGACTGTCCAATGCGCCCTTCGACAGCAGACTTCCCCAACGGCTGTTTTGGTGGTTGGGGCTATAAATACCCCCTAACCACCACACTTCATTGCATCCAAGTTTTTTAGACATCTCACTCAATACAAGGGCTAATGCATTCAATACAAGACACAAATAGATTGAATCAAAGCCTCTCCAAGTCCCAATTCCACTCAAAGCAATTAGTGACTAGAGAGAGAGTTTTGCTCGTGTTCTTTGAGCTCTTGCGCTTGGATCGCTCTTCTTCCTCTTTCTTATTCTCAAGACACTTGTAATCAAAGCAAGAGACACCAAGTTATGGTGGTCCTTGTAGGGGTCTAAGTGACCCATTTGATTAAGGAGAAAAGCTCACTCGATCTAGGTGACCATTTGAGAGAGGGAAAGGGTTGAAAGAGACCCGGTCTTTGTGACCACCTCAACGGGGAGTAGGTTTGCAAGAAACGAACCTCGGTAAAACAAATCACTGTGTCATCCGCTTCATTTCCTTTTGATTTGTTTTTCGCCCTCTCTTTTGGACTCGATTTTTATTCTAATGCTAACCCCGGCTTGTAGTGTGTGCTTAAGTTTATAATTTTCAGATTCCGCCTATTCACCCCCCCCCCCCCCTCTAGGCGACTTTCAGGGAGCAAATTTCGAATGTCTACCTTTCTTTACTAAGATGTAGCATTTGCTCCCAAATACACCAATGTATGAAACATTGGGTTTGTTACCAGTTAGGAGTTCGTAGGACGCTTTCTTGAGGAGGCGATGAAGATAGAGCCAGTTTATGGCATGGCAAGCTGTATTTACAGCTTCTGACCAAAACCGCTCAGGCGTCTTGTATTCTCCAAGCATAGTTCTCGCCATGTCGTTGAGTGTCCTATTCTTCCTCTCTATTACACCATTTTGTTGTAGTGTGTAGGGAGCGGAGAGCTCATGCTTGATGCCTTCCTCCTCAAGATATTCTTCCACTTGAAGATTCTTGAACTTAGTTCCATTGTCGCTTCTTATCTTCTTCACTTTGAGCTCAAACTCATTTTGGGCTATCCTTAGGAAGCGCTTTAAAGTACCTTGGGTTTCTAATTTATCCTACAAAAAGAATACCCAAATGAAGCGGAAAAAATCATCAACAATTACAAGACCATACTTACTTCCCCCGATGCTAAGATAAGCAACGAGCCCAAAAAGATTCATATGGAGGAGTTCTAGTGGTCTTGATTTGATGAGTAGTTCCCACCTGCTTTCCTGCCTGGCACGCTGCACAAGATCTATCTTTCTCAAAACAGACATCGGTTAGTCCTAACACATGTTCTCCCTTTAGAAGCTTATGAAGATTCTTCATTCCAACATGTGCTAGATGAGGTGCTAGAGCCATCCCATATTAGTCTTCGCTATTAAACATGCATCTAGATCGACATTCTCTTTTTAGAAATCAACTAAATAGAGCTTACCGTCTAATACACCTTTAAAAGCTAATGAACCATCACTACTTCTAAAGACAGATACATCAATATTTGTAAATAAACAATTATAGCCCATATGACATAATTGACTTACAGAAAGTAAATTGTAACCGAGCGATTCTACTAAGAACACATTAGAAATTGAATGCTCAGTAGTGATGGCTATTTTACCCAAACCTTTGACCTTGCCTTGATTCCCATCTCCAAATATGATCATGTCTTGGGAATCTTTATTCTTGACATAGGAGGTGAACATTTTCTTCTCGCCCGTTGTGGGGGACAGATATCTGCCGGGTCCACTAGAGGGCGAAAGACCCCTGCATGGGGCCACAGACCAGTTTCCCCACAAGGTCGTCTCATCATGGGTCGAACAAAGACTGCAAGTGAAGTGGGCTGACCCAAGAAGCCAATGGGCTCGTGCCTGAATCGTCCGCTGGATTACGCACAATCTCAAGGAACCGTCCGTTTTTCCCGCACACGGTGATAGATCAAGATGGAGTCGGGCGGATTTTCCTTAAGATAAGCTAAATTAGTTCGCTATTAGCTAGGAGATATGCTAGAAGAATGTGATCACCATGTACGTAGGGACTGTCCCACGGTCGTGTATATAAGGCTCAGGGGGAACCCCATCATTTTTGTCTCATTAGCCCCTCTCCATTCAGGAGACGCCACTTATAACACACCACACATAAAGAGCCACCCCAGGAAGTAGGGTATTACGCCTCTCAAAGTAGCCCGAACTTGTAGAAAATCGCCTGTCTCTCTCTTACTCTCTTGTGCCCCTAGCACGAACCATCGAGCTACGATCATCATCACCGTCCTACCCAAAAGCACCATGAGGGTATCCCTGGGTGTGCGGTCGAACACTAGACACCGACACCCGTCATGTGATTTGTGCATCCGCTATCAATAATCTAGCTTGTGCCCCCGGAAGCATAAACCTGCAAGGTAATTTAAGCTTGGGTTTTAGGTACCCAACTCTTGTTGGGTCCTACAAGGTTAGTCACATAATACTTTGGAACCCAGATGCAAGTTTTGTCTTTCTTACACTTAGGCCCCAAATTTCTAGCAACTACTTCATCATTTTTGCACAAAAGAACAAATGAAGCATCATAAGTTTGATAAAGTATGGTTGGTCCGTTTGAAGCATTCCTAGGCACATGAGAAGCAACATGATGGTGCCTAGGTCTATTTCTACCATGAATATGAAGAGCTAGATGATGCAAGCAAGGCATGAGAATCATAGACAACATCATGACAAGTAGGTAAAACATTATGATTATAACACCTATCATAATGAGCAATCCTAGAAACATTCTTAACATGAGAATAGAGATAGGCATGGTTCCTTTTGTCATGTGAAGAGTGAGAGCTATTAGCCATAGGAGTCTTCCCTTTCTCCTTGTTGAGATTGGAGGTCCTTTGGCTTGTTAAGTTCTTGGTTTCCTTTTGTAAATCAAGTCCATCCTTAATAGAGGGGTGTCTACCAATGGTGTAGGCATCCTTGGCAAATTTTAACTTTTCATAATCATTCTTGCAAATTTTAAGTTGACCATTAAGATGTGCACCTCACCCTTTGTCTTCCTGTAGTTCTTCTTCTTCTCCTTCTTCCATTTCTTTTCTTGTCCCTGGTCATTTTCATTATCGAGACATTGTGCAATAAAATGACCGGACTTACCGCATTTGAAGCAGGAATGCTTTCCCTTTGATTTGTTCTTGTTGGGATACTCCTTGCGCCCATTCAAAGCGGTCTTAAAGTGCTTGTTTACAAGCACCATTTCCTATTCGTTGAGTCTGACAGCCTCTACTTGTGCCACCTTGTTAGGTACCACCTCCTTGCTGCTTGTTGCTTTGAGGGCAACAGGCTGTGGTTCGTAGACTAGAACCGGATCATTTGCAATATTATCCAATTACCTTGCTTCCTTTACCATCATGCGCCCGCTCACAAATTTTCAGAGAATTTCCTCGGGCGTCATCTTTGTGTACCTGAGATTCTCACGAATAAGGTTTACAAGATAAGGGTCAATAACAGTAAATGACCTTAGCATGAGTCGAACGACATCATGAGTCGTCCATCTTGTGCTCCCGTAACTCCAGATCTTGTTCACCATGGTCTTGAGCCTGTTGTATGTTTCGGTTGGCTCCTCTCCCCTTTTCATGGCCAATCTCCCAAGATGACCTTCCACCAATTCCATTTGGTAATCATTGTGGCATAATTACCCTCATGAGAGATTTTAAGGGTGCCTGTCACACCCGGTTCCAGGGGGCAGAACCGAGCGCATAGCATATGTGTGCCAGGATCCATTTCCACACATATGTTGACGTCACAAGTGTAATATATCAAAAGACAATGCAATAAAGGCATAAAGGGAGTAGAATACTTTATTACATCATCTGAATCATTGTATCTTTAACAAGTATCACATCAAAGTAAAGCAGATTTTAAATAACAGGGGCAATCTCCCACAGGAAGAAGACCGGCGCATCGTTAGACTTAGAATTTGTCGTCGATAAAATCTCCATCAAAGTCCAGCATCAACCTCTGATCAAAATATTAGCAAGGGTGAGCTCACTTATGGTCGGGGCTTAGCAAGTGGGGGAAAAATTAATGCAGGTATAACAAGGTGAGGCTAAGGTTGAGCAGTAAGCATTTTAGTTGGTCAACATTTTATTAACAACACCTGTCTTACTAATAAGTGTGAATCCCAAATATCCCATTTAAACAAAGGAATATGAATATATCAAAAACACTTAAGTGAAAACACTTAAGCAAATCATTGGTAGATCGGATCTCAATTTAATTCCATCTTCAAGTTCATTTATCAAGTGAGGAGTCCAGGTCGCTCATAATCGGGAGCACGGCTGATATATCAGTTTTGCACTCTGCAAAGGTGGTACAACTTTACCCACAAGCCATGTATCCCATCTAGCCCGGGTTGATCGGACCCTTAAACACTGCCGAGGTGAATGGCTAGGGATCCATTATGAGGCTTTCAAAAATGCACTTAATACGAAGCAACCTGCTAAGGTTTCTAAAGACGATGGTGGTGGCCCCCTCCTGGTTGAGGTACCTTAGCCAAGAATACGTCCCCATGTTAACGTGGGCTGCCAACACCTACCGCTCACCCTCTTGCCCATATTTCAGGTAAGGTTGCCAGGCACTAAGCATATAAAGCTAATTACCAAAGCCAGAGCCATGATAGCACTCGTGGTTGCACTGTTATCTTGGGTGGTCACTCCATGTTCCAATTAATATGAAATAATGTTATCTTAACCATCGGGTTAATGTCATAATTGCCAATTACAATTTTGGAACATTAATATCAATTAATGAGTGACATTAAAATCATTAAGTTGAACGGTAGCACAAATTTTGCAAAGTTTAATTATTTCCCCAAGTTAAACAAGGAATACAGTTGGTAAATCTAGGAAATCCTTAATTAGGTAAAACCTATCAAATTATGCAGTATATCAAAAAGTAAACATTATTATATGCAATGATTGGGTACAAAAAGAATATGCAGAGGGAGAATCCACTTGCCTTGCTCAAATGTGTCCTGTGGTTCGTCCTCAAACAAATTCGGTTCGTCTACCATACCGTCAACTTCTAATAACGTTACACATCGCCATACAAAAAGAAAGTATACTCCAATAAATAAACATACACCATTCAACAAACAATGAAACATACGCTTTACAAATTATAATTGTAAAAGAAAAACATTCCAAAAAGAAAACTTAATTTGTAACTATAATATAAAATAAATCACATCAACGATCATCTCATTTGCTACGACATATTATTTATTTTGTTTGCATAATTCACTAGAGAGATCTATGTGGCAAATTTGACTATGAAAGTGTGTAATATATAAATTTATTAATATAGATATCATGCTAAACCAAACTCTATGGAGTAAGTTTAATTAGCTAATCAATTATTTCTACCGGATAGTATGTGGAGTATATTTTATTATTTCTTTCTAAAAGAAAATTATAGTAGACGTTACAATATTATTTAAAAGTCACATAACCTTAGTATTAAGAGAATTAAATTAAACCACTAATTTAACTCTACTATTTAGATTATGGTGGATATGGTCACAAAATATATTATTTCAATTGTAATAGAAACTTTACTATTTCTTAGCGAATGGTCAACATGCATATATTGCGCATGAACATATGACCCTTGATTCTAAATCAAGCCTTAAGAGCAAAGGTAATTATATTTTATTTCTAGGTAATCAAAATTTGATCTACCTTTTATTTGGAGAACTACGCTCAACCTAAACAAGCCTAATTTGAATTGCACAAAAGGAAATATAGACATAATAGAATTACAAACTAAAATTTTCTTATCAAATAATTACAATGCTAGTACCACAAACATCATTTCATCTGAGCTTAAATACATATTTTTGAAATAGAGAAGTTGCTGCCGGGATCTCAACGAAATTAAATGTAGCCTGCAGGAGGGGTAGATCGTGATTGAATCATCTTCTACCTCCTCTGTTTTCTATGCGCAACATGACAGGTGATAGGGAGGGTCGTCGAGGCACTATGGCAAGCTCCGAGTGGTCCTTGCCAGTGACAGGGTCGTTTGGGGCGTCGAGCAGAGGGGTCGGCCGATGGCGGTCGCCCGAGGTCGGAGCTCCTGCGGTAGTGGTGAATGGTACTCCGGCAATGGCGACGCTCGGTGGTGTGGCGAGCAGCGAGGAAGAAAAGTTTGTGTGAGTGGGCAGAGAGGCGAGATGAAGCTCGACGTCGTTTTATAGAGGAGAGGGAGGGAGAGGGAAGGTCGGCCGAGAGGCTTCAATGGGCACCGTCGGTTCTTCATGGCCATCAATGGTGCTGCCGTTTCCTACTCGTAATGGGAAGAGGAGGAATGGAGGAGTAGAAACGGATGCATGAAGTCCATTAATCGTAGAAATGAAATGGTCGCGGGGCTCGCTTGGCGGCTCGGGCGTGGTCGACGCGGTCGTCCCGGGCGCGTGCGGCGGGGCTCTTGGCACGCGCGCGACTTGGCGTGGCCGCGGGGAGGGCAGCTGCCTGGCTCAGGTCGTCGTAGGGCGGGCGCAGGCGCAGGGCTTGGCCATGGCGCTTGGGCTTGGCCGAGGTCACGGCTTGCAGGGCGCGCGGGGCAGGAGCTGCGTGCTCGGGCACGGGAGGGGCGCGGCTCGGCCGCGGGGTGGCGCGACAGGCAGCGCGGCTTCCAAGCGGCTTTCTGTCCTCCAGTGCGTGCGTGAGGGAGAGCAAGGGAAGGAGAGAGATAGGGGAGAGAGAGAGGGACATAGTAGGGCTGGCGACAGGGCACGGCGTGCATTAGGAATAGATGGGCCCTCGTGGGCCGGTTTTAGATTAGGGTTTAGTTTTTTTTCTTTTTTTTTAAATTTCAGAATAAACTTTTAAAGAGCTCAAAAATTTCATAGAAATTCACCAAAATTATTTATAAATAACATATTTATTTTTAGACTAATATTTATTATATTATTTAATTATTATATTATTTACTAGTATTTTCTTTTAAAAAGAATTGGTATTAAACATCCGATAATCAATCATGCGCATACAAAGAAAAATGATCAAAATGCAAATAAATAATTAAACACTTAAAACAAAAATTATTATCCTAATTATCATAATAACTAAATTCATTATTTTTTGTTGATGGTTTTTATGGTGTTACAAACCTACCCCTCTTAAAAAGAATCCCGTCCTCGAGATTAAGAAACTACTGAGAATAACTGAGGAAATTTTGCTCTGAGTTCATCTTCTCATTCCCAAGTGGCCTCATCTTCCGAATGATGACTCCACTGAACTTTGCACATGTTAATGACTTTACTCCGTGTAATTCTGCGAGATGTTTCTAGAATTCTGATAGGGTACTCCGAATTGGTCAAATCCTCATTGACATTGAGTTCTTCCATGGGTAACTGTTCTTTCGGTACTCTTAAGCACTTCTTGAGTTGTGATACGTGAAATATGTCATGCACATCCGATAATCTATCGGGTAGCTCTAACTGGTAGGCTACTTCACCTTTTCTTTCTAAAATCTTGAATGGGCCGATATAGCGAGGAGATAATTTTCCTTTAACCTTAAACCTTTTCATTCCTCTCATCGGTGAAACTTTAAGGTATACGAAGTCTCCTACTTCGAACAACAACTCTCTTTTTCTATTATCAGCATAGCTTTTCTGTCTTGACTGTGTTGTCTTCAAATTTTCTCTGATAATCTGCACTTGCTTTTATTCGCTTCTTGGAGAATATCTGGACCAAATACTTGACTTTCTCCAGTCTGATTCCAATAAAGCGGTGTTCTACACTTTCGTCCATAAAGTGCTTCAAATGGTGCCATTTTTAGACTTGCCTGATAATTGTTGTTATATGAAAATTCAGCATAAGGCAAACTTTTATCCCATCTTCTACCATGCTTTAGAGCGCAAGCTCTTAGCATATCTTCCAACACTTGGTTTGTTCTTTCTGTTTGCCCATCCATTTGTGGATGATAAGCGGAAATAAAGTTTAGCTTGGTATCCATGGACTCATGAAGTCTTTTCCAAAAGTGCGAGGTAAACTGGGTTCCTCGATCCGATACGATCTTCTTCGGTACTCCACGCAGACAAACAATCCTTGACATGTATAACTTTGCTAACTGGGCTCCTGAGTAAGTTGTCTTCACATGTATAAAGTGTGTCACTTTAGTCAACCTGTCTACTATGACCCATATTGAATCATAGCCATCCCGAGTAAGGGGTAGTCCAACTATGAAATCCATACCGATTTCTTCCCATTTCCATTCCGGTACCTTGAGAGGTTGTAGTAATCCTGCTGGTCTTTGGTGTTCGGCTTTAACTCGCTGACACACGTCACACAATGCAACATGAGTAGCAACATCTCTTTTCAATCCGTACCACCAATACTTTTTCTTAAGATCCTGGTACATCTTCGTACTACCAGGGTGAATAGAGTAAGCTGAATCATGAGCTTCTCTCAAAATAAGTTGGCGCAAGTGTTTGATTTCTGGTACGCAGATTCTTTTCTTAAACTATACTGTGCCTTGATCATCTTCTGTGAAATCTGGGGCTTTACCCAAACTAATCAAGGTTTTAATTTCCTTGATCTTCTCATCAGACTCTTGTCCTTTACAAATCTCTTTTTCCAAAGTAGATTCAACTTCCATAACCGTTGCTTCTACATTATTAAGCATACCAAGGTTGAGTTGTTCCATTTCCCAGCACAATTCTTGTGACATCAAATGAGTAGTGATGTTGTTCACTTGACCCTTACGGCTCAAAGCATCATCCACTACATTTGCTTTTCCCGGGTGACATTGTATTTCCAAATCATAATCCTTAATCAACTCAAGCCATCTTCACTGTCTTAGATTGAGTTCTTTCTGAGTGAATATATATTTCAGGCTTTTGTGATCCGTGAAGATTTTGCACTTGTTTCCAATCATATAGTGCCTCCAAATCATGAGTAGGATAATTCTTCTCATGCTTTCTCAACTGCCTTGAGGCATAAGCTATCACTTTTCCTTCTTGCATTAGCACACATCCAAGTCCAAGGTGTGATGCATCACAATACATATCAAATCCCTTGTGGATGTCTGGCATTACAAATATTGGTGCAATGGTTAACCTTTTCTTGAGTTCTTCAAAACAATTCTGACAAGCTTCATCCCACTTGAACTCTTTACCTTTCTCCAGTAGAGAGGTAAGAGGTTTCACTAACTTGGAAAAACCTTCAATAAATCTTCTATAGTATCCTACCAATCCAAGAAAACTTCTGATCTTGGACGCATCCTTTGGTTGCTTCTAATCCAGTATCTCACTTATCTTTCCTGGGTCCACTTTAATTCCACCATCGGTAACGATATGCCCTAAGAAATCAACTTAAGCCAAAAATCACACTTCGAGAACTTTGCGTACAGTTGGTTGTCACGAAGCTTTTGTAGGACTAGCCTTAAAAGATCTTCATGTGTTTCTTCATTTGGAGAGTATATTAGTATGTCATCAATGAATACGACCACAAACTGATCCAGATATTCCATGAATACTTTATTCATCAAGTTCATAAAGTATGTTGGTGCATTAGTCAGTCCAAACAACATGACCAAAAACTCATATAATCCATATCTTGTCGTGAAGGCTGTCTTGGGTACATCTTCTGCTCGAATTTTTAACTGATGATATCCCGATCTCAGATCTATCTTCGAGAATATCTTAGCTCCCTTCATCTGGTCAAACAAATCTTCAATCCGAGGTAATGGGTATTTATTCTTGATGGTTACTTCGTTCAAACTTCTATAATCAACACACATTCTCCTCGAACCATCCTTCTTGTTCACAAATAGAACTGGGGCTCCCCAAGGGGATGAACTTGGGCGAATGAAACCTTTTTCTAGTAATTCTTCTATTTGTTTCTTCAGTTCTACTAAATCTTTGACATCCATTCTATATGGTCTTTTCGAGATAGGTGCGGTTCCGGGTAATAATTCAATAGAAAACTCTATATCATGGTCAGGTGGCATACTTGGTAATTCCTCCGGAAATACGTCTGGGTACTCGCACACTACCTTGATATTTTCCAAGGGCTTTTCTTCCAAGTGATTGATCACTGTCTTTCCTTTTGCATCTGTTGACTTATCTATGCTAACTTGGATTCTTTCACCTTGAGGACTTGTCAACATAATTGTTCCGGTGGCACACTGTATCACTCCATCACAACTTTTCAACCAGTCGCATCCAAAAATCACATCAATACCATTGGATCCTAGGACCACTGGGTCGACTGAAAAATATATTCCTTGAATCTTGAGATTAACATGGGGGCATGAGTGTGTGGCCTTCATGTCACCTCCTGGTGAACTAATATGTAATATCTTCTTAAGAGGGTACTTCGGTTATGTTTTTCCACAAATGACTCAGTTATAAATGAATGCGATGCTCCAGAGTCAAATAAAACTGATGCAGGTATGGAGTTAACAAGGAACATACCATACACTACGTCGGCATCCTCAGGTACTGATTCTGCGGTGACGTGATTGACCCTTCCTCTACTCTGGTTCTGCGGAGTCTTGTTCTGAGCAGATCCACGAGCGGGGCTGTTCTGGTCATTCCTCTGAGTGTTGCTCCTCTGAGGTGTCTGCTGGTTGCGCCTTGGGCAGTTGTTAGCATAGTGGCCTAGCTCACCGCACTTGAAATAGCCATTGGTTTGGACTGGTGCGTTGTTGCTTCTAGCCTGCGTGTTACTAGCGCCACCTTGACGATTATGTGAACTCCCACTAGACCTCTAGTTGGTCTGAGAGTTGCTCCTTTGTTGGTTCTAATTTTGATTATTTCTCTAGCCTTGCTGTCTAGAGCGTTGCATCTGATAATTGTTTCCGCCTTGATTTCCAGAGCGGAACTGCGAACCTTGAGCGTTGTTCGAGCTGGTGTTCCTGCTGGACTGACCTTGAAATTTTCTTTTGTGGTCAGATAGCTCCTTTCTTTTGCTTTCAAGGCCAATTGCCTTGTTCAGCAGTGTTTGGAAATTGGGGAAAGTATGGCTCTGAAGTTGGTAATTCAGAGGTCCAATCAGTCCTTCCAAGAAACGCTCTTGGCGCTTCTCATCTGTATCCACTTCTTCAGGGGCATATCGTGAAAGCTGAGTGAAGCGATCACGATACTCGCTGACAGACATATTCCCTTGAGTAAGGGAAAGGAATTCCTTCTTCAACTTCATAATTCCTGAGGGGATATGGTGAGCGCAGAAGTTCGTTTGGAACTCCTGCCAAGTTATTGTATCCGCGTTGGGGTGTGCCGCTGTGAAGACGTCCCACCAGTCGGATGCAGCTCCCTCGAATCTTCCCGAGGCATACAAGACCTTCTCCCGGTCGTTGCACTAGGTGATGTCCAGCTTCTTTCCAATGACCTTGAGCCAGTCATTGGCATCCAGAGGATCAACCACATGGGAGAATGTTGGGGTGATGACTCATAAAATCCCGGTGCTTATCTCTGGCCGAGGGTGCATTCTGTTGTTGTTGCTGATGCTGTTGATTCAGCTGGTTCTGCTGAATCTGCTGAACAGTTGTAGTAAGTCCTTGTAGAAACTGCATCTGGGTGGCAATGAACTGCTCCATGTTGGGATTCGGTGGTGGTGGTGGTGGTATCTGTTGACCACGCTGGTTCCGATTGTTGTTGGGTCCTTGACGTGCGTTCACCATCTGATTGGTTAGGAAGTGAAATCCTTAGAAAAGTGAGGAGTAGAAAAGATTCTAGAGGGGAACATCCTAAGTTTATTATTATTTTTTATATGATCTTATGGCCATTATTCCATAAGACCATGGCACTCAAACAGAAATCCAACTCAAACATGTCAATCAACACCATCACATGGTTGTTATTTATTAATAAGATAAATTAACAGAGTGTTCAACGTCTAACGCGAAGACTAACTTATTACATCATAACTCAAAACACCTAAAGCAGGCTAGTGACGGTCACGGGCTCCCTATAGCGCATCCTCTTGCGGGGAGGAGACAACGCCATGGTAGGGACCTGGGCTTCAGGCGGATCCAGTCCTTGAAGTTGGGCTTCCAGGGCTACAATCCTGGCATGGGCGTTCTCCAGCTCCAAGTGCACCCTAGAGAGATCTAGGGTGGCACTGTCCAGGTCGGTGTTGAGACCGGCCACTACACTAGCTAGGGTGTTGAGGCGATCCTCACCAGCTTCACCTGGGACGAGGCTGGTCTGGCTTCCTCCACTTAGACGTTGAGGAAGATGCCTGAACCTCGTGTTCTGTAGCTGCTGCTGGTAGGTGTGGCTGAGCGACCATAGGGTCCGTCTGGCAGCGTCGCTGACCGAGGCAGCATAGGTGGATAGCGGTGTCAGGGACTCATGAGCAGACAGAGTCCTAAATCCCCTATCCCTTGCATCCATCACCCTGATGTGGATGCGAGTGATGTAGTAGCAAGCCCGGGGAGGCTCGCTCACTTGCCTTGTTTCGTATAGGGGGCGGACGTAGGTGCCTAGCGCGTGTAGCATGTCTTGCAGCAGGTTGGGTAAGTACCCCGTCTCGAACATTGATGTGTAATGTTCGACAACTGGACCAAACCCCATGAAGTAGTCCTGCTGGGCGTAGTCGGCTTCTTCGTTGACATGTTCATCTCCTCCGTCGTCGTCGTCGTCATCCTCGTCATCGTCGTTCCCAGAGTCGTCGGGGTCGTCGCCTCCGGGTGCAGGTGCTTGGACGGCTGGTGCAGACGGTGCCGATGTCGATGACCTAGCTGCGAAGGCCAGGGACTCTACCAACGGGGTGGGCGTTGGCAGCTGTTCCTCCGAGCTGTCCTCTAGGATGACTCCATTCTCCACTCGGATGTGAGGGAGGTCCACTGGAACATCCTCGACTACCACTAGGTAGACAGGGATTTGCCAGGGCGGAGGGGCGTAGTTGATGTTGACACGGGTAGTTTGGAGAGTACGAACTATCTACAAGAGAAATGTCAACTCAGTTGAAATTTTAAAGAGGTAAGGCGGATAAAATAATTTATAAGGATGAAATTAGCAAGTTTTGAACAAACTAGGCTTTCCATTTCTAACTAGTCTAACGACCTAGGGTCTGTATAACTTTGATACCACTTAAGTGAATACATATCAAATCCCTGACACCGCGGTAGTGGTGAATGGTACTCCGGCAATGGCGACGCTCGGTGGTGTGGCGAGCAGCGAGGAAGAAAAGTTTGTGTGAGTGGGCAGAGAGGCGAGATGAAGCTCAGCGTCGTTTTATAGAGGAGAGGGAGGGAGAGGGAAGGTCGACCGAGAGGCTTCAATGGGCACCGGCGGTTCTTCATGGCCATCAATGGTGCTGCCGTTTCCTGCTCGTAATGGGAAGAGGAGGAATGGAGGAGTAGAAACGGATGCATGAAGTCCATTAATTGCATAAATGAAACGGTCACAGGGCTCGCTTGGTGGCTCGGGCGTGGTTGACGCGGTCATCCCAGGCACGTGCGGCGGGCGCGGGCGCTAGTCCGCGGCGGGGCTCTTGGCACGTGCGCGACTTGGCGCGGCCGCGAGGAGGGCAGCTGCCTGGCTCGGGTCGGCATAGGGCGGGCGCAGGCGCAGGGCTTGGCCATGGCGCTTGGGCTTGGCCGGGGTCGTGGCTTGCAGGGCGCGTGGGGCAGGAGCTGTGTGCTCGGGCGTGGGAGGGGCGCGGCTCGGCCGCGGGGTGGCGCGGCAGGGAGCGCGGCTTCCAGGCGGCTTCCTATCCTCCAGTGCGTACGTGAGGGAGAGCAAGGGGAGGAGAGAGATAGGGGAGAGAGAGAGGGACACAGTAGGGCTGGCGGCGGCTGGGAATAGGCAGCCAGGGCGCGGCGCGCATTAGGAATAGATGGGCCCTTGTGGGCCGGTTTTAGATTAGGGTTTAGTTTTTTTTCTTTTTTTTTAAATTTCGAAATGAACTTTTAAAGAGCTCAAAAATTTCATAAAAATTCACTAAAATTATTTATAAATAACATATTTATTTTTAGACTAATATTTATTATATTATTTAATTATTATATTATTTACTAGTATTTTCTTTTAAAAAGAATTGGTATTAAACATTCGATAATCAATCATGCGCATACAAAGAAAAATGATCAAAATGCAAATAAATAATTAAACACTTAAAACAAAAATTATTATCCTAATTACCATAATAACTGAATTCATTATTTTTAGTTGATGGTTTTTATGGTGTTACAGTGTCCCATATTTGCTTGGCATTGTCCAAGCCGCTGACTTTATTGTACTCATCCCTGCATAGAGATACTAACAACACAGTAGTAGCTTGGGCATTCTTATGAATTTGCTCATTAATGAATACATGATTATCGCTACTATCAAAATGCATTCCATTCTCCACTATTTCCCAAATGTTAGGATGGAGAGAGAATAAATGACTACATATTTTATGGCTCCAAAAAGAGTAATCATCTCCATCAAAGTGGGAGGGGGTTCCAAGTGGAATGGTTAATAAATGAGCATTTGAATTATACGGAAAGCGAGAATAATCGAAAGAATAATTCTGATTAATCGTTTTCTTTTTCGTGGATGAGTCTTCGTCGTCGTCCCTTGGTGAAGAAGAGGAAGCATCACTATCATAGTAGATGATCTTCTTGATGCACCTTTTCTTCTTCCCTTCTTTCTTCTTGTTGTTTGAGCCTGAGTCGGTGGGCTTGACACCTTTAGGCTCATCAATATATAGAGTCTCCTTCTCTTTGTCATTAATCACCATTCCCTTGCCTTTAGGATCCATCTCTTCGGGCAGTTTGTCCCTAATTGAAGAGAACGGCTCTGATACCAATTGAGAGCACCTAGAGGGGGTGAATAGGTGATGCTGTCAAAATAGTTCAACAAAACAAACTTGTACTAATAATGGATTAGTTAATGCTAAAGCCAAGTTCGAATGAGGAGTATGAGCAAAGTAAACTTCTTCACTTAATTGCTCTTCACAAGGTGAGTATTAAACTTAGAGCAATTATGCAAGTGAAGTGAGTAGAGATAGAGAGAGAATCACATAGGAGTAAAGACACATGACACAACGATTTTGTCTCGTGGTTCGGTCAAGTAGAATACTTACCTACTCCACGTTGCGGCGTCCCTATGGACGAGGGTTGCACTCAATCCCTTTCAAGTGATCCAAAGGTCAACTTGAATACCAAAGTTCTCTTTATCTCAACAATATCCCATTGTGAGGAATCTCCACAATTTGGAGTCTCTCACGGCTTACACAAATGATCTCAAGTAAACACAAGAGTAAGGAGGAATAGCAACATACACAAGAGCAAGAGTTGCAGCAACAACACGCACACAAGACAAGAATGAGCACACGAAACAGCACACCGGAGTTATAGCATAGAGAAGTGCTCGAATCTCTATCACGATGAACCAAATACTTGTATGTGAAGTCTCAGCGTCTTAGGATGTTCAATGGGTGCTTAGTGTGCTAGAGGTCCCTTTTATAGCTCGAAGGTAGCTACGAGCCGTTGGAGCTCCATTTGGAAGGCCATTGTTGCCTTCTGTCTATGGGTGCATCGGATTGTTCGGTGCACATAGACAGTAAACAGTACGTGCCCTAGACGCGACAAATAATCCCATGATTGGCTGGTTTACGTTTCTGGGGGCACCGGACTGTCCGGTGCGCCTGTCGACCATTGGCCAGGCGCTGACGTGGCCACTAGCCGTTGGCTACTGGTACACCAAACTGTCCCGCACCACGTGTGGACCATCCGATGAATTATAGTCGACGTAGCCTGGAATTCTCGAGAGCGGCGAGTTCAGCCGGACCGTGCACCGGACTGCCGGTGCACACTGGGCTGTTCGGTGGGTAGCACCGGACTGTCCAGCATTTTGTAGTCCAACACTTTCCCTGTTTCTTCCTTTGTCTTCTTTTTTTTCTTTCGGACTAGACTTAGCTGAGTCCTGGCACTTAGACAAATAAGATTAGCATATAAATCAATTGACTTAGTGTCCAGAACATACCTTTTTGCTTGATCCATATAGCTTTGCACTAAGTCCTCTTTCGAGCTCATTTTGACTCAAATACTTTTGCTCAACATCATGTTAGTTCAAATATAATATGTTGTGCATTTAATCACCAAAACAATATAGAAATAGCCCAAGGGCACATTTCCCTTTCAAAACCATCGAATGTTGAAAGGGAATTAGGCTTCCACCTTTTTCCTAAATGATTTTGGTGGTTGAATTGCCCAACACAAATAATTGGACTAACTAGTTTGCTCTAGTCTATAAGTTATACAGGTGCCAAAGGTTCATAAATAGCCAATAAAAAGACCAAGAAAAGGGTTCAACAAAAAGAGCAAGGGATAACCGAAGGCAGCCCTGGTCTGGCGCACCGGACTGTCCGGTGCACCACCGGACAGTGTCCGGTGCACCAGGGTACTCCAAGCTGAACTCTTCACCTTCGGGAATTTTCAAAGGGCTCCGCTATAATTCACCGGACTGTCCGGTGCACCACCGGACAGTGTCCGGTGCCCCAAAGAAGAGCACCTCTGAACTCGCCAGCTTCGGGAATCCGCTCCGCTATAATTCATCGGACATGTCCGGTGCACACCGGACTGTCCAGTGAGCCAGCGGAACAACGGCTATATCAGCGCCAACGGTCACCTGCAGAGCAATTAATGCGCGCCAGAGCGCGCAGAAGTCAGGCATGCGCGAGACGGCGCACCGGACAGTGTACAGTACCTGTCTGGTGCAACACCGGACAGCCAGGCGACCCCACCAGTCAGAGCTCCAACGGTCGAACCCTAACGGCCGGGTGACGTGGCTGGCGCACCGGACACTGTCCGGTGGCGCACCGGACTGTCTGGTGCGCCATGCGACAGCAGCCTTCACCAAACGGCTAGTTTGGTGGTTGGGGCTATAAATACCCCCAACCACCCCTCATTCAAGTCATCCAAGTTTTCCACCTTCCAACTACTTACAAGAGCTCTAGCATTCAATTCTAGACACATCAAAGTGATCAAATTCTCTCCAATTCCACACAAAGCTTTAGTGATTAGTGAGAGAGATTTGTTGTGTTCTTTTGAGCTCTTGAGCTTGGATTGCTTCTTTCTTTCTCATTCTTTCTTGAGATTCATTCACCTATAACCGAAGCAAGAGACACCAATTGTGTGGTGGTCCTTGCGGGGACTTTGTGTCCCGTGTGATTGAGAAGAAGAAGCTCACTCGGTCCGAGGGACCGTTTGAGAGAGGGAAAGGGTTGAAAGATACCCGGTCTTTGTGACCACCTCAACGGGGAGTAGGTTTGCAAGAACCAAACCTCGGTAAAACAAATCATCGTGTCTCGCTCTTTATTCGCTCACGATTTGTTTTGCGCCCTCTCTCTCGGACTTGTTTCTATTTCTAACGCTAACCCGGCTTGTAGTTGTGATTAATTTTGTAAATTTCAGTTTCGCCCTATTCATCCCCCCTCTAGGCGACTTTCAATTGGTATCGGAGCCTGGTGCTTGATTAGAGCCTAACTGCTCGAAGTGATGTCGGGAGATCACGCCAAGAAGGAGATGGAGACCGGCGACAAGCCCACTACAAGCCACGGGGAGACTTCATCGGAAGAATCCCGCAGCAAGAGGAAGGAGAAGAAAGACTCCTCCAACAAAGGGAAGGGGAAGGAAAAGAAACCCTCTTCCCACAAGTCGCATCGGAGAGGCGACAAGCACAAGAGGATGAGGAAAGTGGTCTACTACGAGACCAACTCTTCATCACCATCGACCTCCGGCTCCGACGCGCCGTCCGTAACTTCTAAGCGCCATGAGCGCAAGAAGTTTAGTAAGATCCCCCTACGCTACCCTCGCATTCCTAAACATACACCTTTACTTTCCGTCCCATTAGGCAAACCACCAACGTTTGATGGTGAAGATTATGCTAGGTGGAGTGATATGATGCGATATCACCTAACCTCACTCCACAAAAGTATATGGGATGTTGTTGAGTTTGGTGTACAGGTACCATCCATAGGGGATGAAGATTATGATGAGGATGAAGTGGCCCAAATCGAGCACTTCAACTCCCCAAGCCAACACTATACTCCTCACCTCTCTAAGTCGAGAAGAGTATAACAAGGTGCAAGGGTTGAAGAGCGCCAAGGAGATTTGGGACGTGCTAAAAACCGTGCACGAAGGAGACGAGGTGACCAAGATCACCAAGCGGGAAATGATCGAGGGGGAGCTCAGTCGCTTCCGTCTTCGCCAAGGGGAGGAGCCACAAGACATGTACAACCGGCTCAAAACCTTGGTGAACCAAGTGCACAACCTCGGGAGCAAAAAATGGGATGACCACGAAGTGGTTAAGGTTATTCTTAGATCACTTGTTTTCCTTAACCCTACTCAAGTTCAATTAATTTGTGGCAATCCTAGATATACACTAATGACCCCCGAGGAAGTAATCGGGAATTTTGTGAGCTTTGAATTGATGATCAAAGGCTCAAAGAAGATCAACGAGCTTGACGGCCCCTCCACGTCCGAAGCACAACCGGTCGCATTCAAGGCGACGGAAGAAAAGAAGGAGGAATCTACTCCAAGTCGAACACCCATCGATGCCTCCAAGCTCGACAATGAGGAGATGGCGCTCATCATCAAGAGCTTCCGTCAAATCCTCAAGCAAAGGAGGGGGAAGGATTACAAATCCCGCTCCAAGAAGGTTTGCTACAAGTGTGGTAAGCCCGGTCACTTTATTGCTAAATGTCCATTATCAAGTGACAGTGACAGGGACAACGACAAGAAGGGGAGAAGAAAGGAGAAGAAGAGATACTACAAGAAGAAGGGCGGCGATGCCCATGTTTGCCGGGAGTGGGACTCCGATGAGAGTTCCACCGACTCCTCCTCTGACGAGGACGCCGCCAACATCGCCGTCACCAAGGGACTTCTCTTCCCCAACGTCGGCCACAAGTGCCTCATGGCAAAGGACGGCAAAAAGAAGAAGGTTAAATCCAAATCCTCCACTAAATATGAATCCTCTAGTGATGATAATGCTAGTGATGAGGAGGATAATTTGCGTACTCTTTTTGCCAACCTAAACATGCAACAAAAGGAAAAATTAAATGAACTAATTAGTGCCATCCATGAGAAGGATGAACTCTTGGACTCCCAAGAGGACTTCCTAATCAAGGAAAACAAAAAGCATGTTAAAGTTAAAAATGCTTATGCTCTAGAAGTTGAAAAATGTGAGAAATTAACTAGTGAGCTAAGCACATGCCATGATTTAATTGCCAACCTTAGAAATGAAAATGCTTATTTAAATGCTAAGGTTGATTCTCATGTTTGTAATGTTTCAATTCCCAATCTTAGAGATGATAATGTTGATTTGCTTGCTAAGATTGAAGAATTGAATGATTCTCTTGCTAGCCTTAGGATTGAAAATGAAAAATTACTAGCTAAGGCTAAAGATTTTGATGTTTTCAATGTCACTATTTCTAACCTTAGAAGTGAAAATGATATATTACATGCTAAGGTTGTAGAATTAAAATCTTGCAAACCCTCTACATCTACTATTGAGCATGTTTCTATTTGCACTAGATGTAGAGATGTTGATATTGATGCTATTCGTGATCATATGGCTTGAATTAAACAACAAAATGATCATATAGCAAAATTAGATGCTAAAATTGTCGAGCATGAACTTGAAAATGAAAAATTTAAATTTGCTCGTAGTATGCTTTATAGTGGGAGACGCCCTGGCATCAAGGATGGCATTGGCTTCCAAAAGGGAGACAATGTCAAACTTAATGCCCCTCCAAAGAAATTGTCTAACTTTGTTAAGGGCAAGGCTCCCATGCCTCGGGATAACGAGGGTTACATTTTGTACCCTGCCGGTTATCCCGAAAGCAAAATTAGGAGAATTCACTCTAGGAAGTCTCACTCTGGCCCTAATCATGCTTCTATGTATAAGGGTGAGACATCTAGCTCTAGACAACCAACCCGTGCTAAGTTGCCTAAGAAGAAAACTCCTAATGCATCGAATGATCATGACATTTCATTTAAAACTTTTGATGCATCTTATGTTTTGACTAACAAATCCGGCAAGGTAGTTGCCAAGTTTGTTGGGGGCAAACACAAGGGCTCCAAGACTTGTGTTTGGGTACCCAAAGTTCTTGTGTCTAATGCCAAAGGACCCAAAACCGTTTGGGTACCTAAAGTCAAGAACTAAAATTGTTTTGTAGGTTTATGCATCCGGGGGCACAAGTTGGATCATCGATAGCGGATGCACAAACCACATGACAGGGGAGAAGAGGATGTTCTCCTCCTACGAGAAAAACCAGGATCCCCAACGAGCTATCACATTCGGGGATGGAAACCAAGGTTTGGTCAAAGGTTTGGGAAAAATAGCTATATCTCCTGACCATTCTATTTCCAATGTTTTTCTTGTTGATTCATTAGATTACAATTTGCTTTCCGTATCTCAATTATGTCAAATGGGCTACAACTGTCTATTCACTGATGTAGGTGTCACTGTCTTTAGAAGGAGTGATGATTCAATAGCGTTTAAGGGAGTGTTAGAGGGTCAGCTATACTTGGTAGATTTTGATAGAGCTGAACTCGACACTTGCTTAATTGCTAAGACTAACATGGGTTGGCTCTGGCACCGCCGACTAGCCCATGTTGGAATGAAGAATCTTCATAAGCTTCTAAAGGGAGAGCACATTTTACGATTAACAAATGTTCATTTTGAGAAAGACAGGATTTGTAGCGCATGCCAAGCTGGGAAGCAAGTTGGTGTTCATCATCCACACAAGAATATCATGACGACTGACAGGCCACTGGAGCTCCTACACATGGACCTATTCGACCCGATAGCTTACATAAGCATCGGCGGGAGTAAGTACTGTCTAGTTATTGTGGATGATTATTCTCGCTTCACTTGGGTGTTCTTTTTGCAGGAAAAATCTCAAACCCAAGAGACCTTAAAGGGATTCTTGAGACGGGCTCAAAATGAGTTCGGCTTAAGGATCAAGAAAATAAGAAGCGACAACGGGATGGAGTTCAAGAACTCACAAATCGAAGGCTTCCTTGAGGAGGAGGGCATCAAGCATGAGTTCTCTTCTCCTTACACGCCACAACAAAATGGTGTAGTGGAGAGGAAGAATCGAACTCTATTGGACATGGCAAGGACCATGCTTGATGAGTACAAGACACCGGATCGGTTTTGGGCCGAGGCGGTCAACACCGCTTGCTACGCCATCAACCGGTTATATCTACACCGAATCCTCAAGAAGACATCATACGAACTCCTAACCGGTAAAAAGCCCAACATTTCATATTTTAGAGTCTTTGGTAGCAAATGCTTTATTCTTATTAAAATAGGTAGAAAATCTAAATTTGCTCCTAAGACTGTAGAAGGCTTTTACTAGGATATGATTCAAACACAATGGCATATAGAGTCTTTAACAAGTCCTCGGGACTAGTTGAAGTTTCTTGTGACATTGTGTTTGATGAAACTAACGGCTCTCAAGTAGAGCAAGTTGATCTTGATGAGATAGGTGAAGAAGAGGCTCTATGCATCGCGCTAAGGAACATGTCCATTGGGGATGTGTGTCCTAAGGAATCCGAAGAGCCTCCAAATGCACAAGATCAACCATCCTCCTCCACGCAAGCATCTCCGCCAACTCAAAATGAGGATGAGGCTCAAGTTGATGAAGGAGAAGATCAAAGAGATGAGCCACCTCAAAATGACGACAATGATCAAGGGGGAGATGCAAATGATCAAGACAAGGAGGATGAAGAACCAAGACCACCACACCCAAGCGTCCACCAAGCAATCCAACAAGATCACCCCGTCGACACCATCCTCGGCGACATTCATAAGGGGGTAACCACTAGATCTCATGTTGCACATTTTTGTGAGCATTACTCTTTTGTTTCCTCTATTGAGCCACACAGGGTAGAGGAAGCACTCCAAGATTCGGATTGGGTGATGGCAATGCAAGAGGAGCTCAACAATTTCACTAGGAACGAGATATGGCATTTAGTTCCACGTCCTAACCAAAATGTTGTAGGAACCAAATGGGTCTTCTGCAACAAGCAAGACGAGCATGGTGTGGTGACAAGGAACAAAGCTCGACTTGTGGCCAAGGGATACTCCCAAGTCGAAGGTTTGGATTTCGGTGAAACCTATGCACCCGTAGCTAGGCTTGAGTCAATTCGTATATTATTAGCCTATGCTACTTACCATGGCTTCAAGCTTTACCAAATGGACGTGAAGAGTACTTTCCTCAATGGACCAATCAAGGAAGAGGTCTACGTTGAGCAACCTCCCGGCTTTGAAGACAGTGAGTATCCTAACCATGTCTATAGGCTCTCTAAGGCGCTTTATGGGCTCAAGCAAGCCCCAAGAGCATGGTATGAATGCCTAAGAGATTTCCTTATAGCTAATGGCTTCAAAGTCGGAAAAAGCCGATCCTACTTTATTTACTAAAACTCTTGACAATGATTTGTTCGTATGCCAAATCTATGTTGATGATATTATATTTAGGTCTACTAACGAATCTACATGTGAAGAATTTAGTAGGATCATGACACAGAAATTCGAGATGTCAATGATGGGGGAGTTGAAGTATTTCTTAGGATTTCAAGTAAAGCAACTCCAAGAGCCAAACCAAGTATACTCAAGACATTCTAAACAAGTTTGGGATGAAGGATGCCAAGCCCATCAAGATACCCATGGGAACCAATGGGCATCTCGACCTCAACACGGAAGGTAAATCTGTCGATCAAAAGGTATACCGGTCGATGATAGGTTCATTACTCTATTTATGTGCATCTCAACCGGACATTATGCTTTCTGTATGCATGTGTGCAAGATTCTAAGTCGACCCTAAGGAATCTCACCTTACGGCCGTAAAACGAATCTTGAGATATTTGGCTTATACTCCTAAGTTTGGGCTTTGGTACCCTCGAGGATCCACATTTGATTTAATTGGTTATTCCGATGCCGATTGGGCAGGGTGTAAAATTAATAGAAAGAGCACATCGGGGACTTGCGAGTTCTTGGGAAGATCCTTGGTGTCTTGGGCTTCAAAAAAGCAAAATTCGGTCGCTCTTTCTACCGCCGAAGCTGAGTATATTGCCGCAGGTCATTGTTGCGTGCAATTGCTTTGGATGAGGCAAACCCTGCGGGACTATGGTTACAAATTAACCAAAGTTCCTCTTCTATGTGATAATGAGAGTGCAATCCGCATGGCGGATAATCCCGTTGAGCATAGCCGCACTAAACACGTAGCCATTCGGTATCATTTTCTTAGGGATCACCAACAAAAGGGGGATATCGAGATTGCATACATTAATACTAAAGATCAATTAGCCGATATCTTTACCAAGCCATTAGATGAACAAACTTTTACCAGACTTAGGCATGAGCTAAATATTCTTGATTTTAGGAATTTCTATTGATGTCTTGCATACATAGCTCATTTATATACCTTTGATCATATCTCTTTTATATACTATGACTAATGTGTTTTTAAGTGTATTTCAAACCAAGTCATAGGTGTATTGAAAGGGAATTGGAGTCTTCGGCGAAGACAAAGGCTTCCACTCCACTCCATTAACTCATCCTTCGCTGTCGCCCCAAGCAACTCTCCAACTTTGGTATAATCTTCACTCATATTATTGTTTGCCAAAAGAGGAGAAAGTAGTAAAGGGCCTATATTTCACTCAAAGTATCCGTTTTTGGCGATTCATGCCAAAGGGGGAGAAAGTATTAGCCCAAATCAAAAGGACCGCACCACCACCTAATTTTAAAACTTATGATTTTCAAATTGGTATTTTATTATGTTCAAAAAGGGGAGAAAGTAGCACCTTCAAAAATTGGCATCTTAAAACCCTCTTGAAAAGTATTGGCCCAAAGCAAAAGGACCGCACCACCACCTAAATTTAAAACTTATGATTTTCAAATTGGTATTTTATTATGTTCAAAAAGGGGAGAAAGTAGCACCTTCAAAAATTGGCATCTTAAAACCCTCTTGAACACTAAGAGGAGAATTTTATTGAAAGGGAGTTTTGTTTAGTCAAAGGAAAAGTATTTAAAATAGGGGGAGAAAATTTCAAATCTTATAAATGCTTCTCAAAAATCTTATTCATTTACCTTTGACTATTTGCAAAAGGACTTTGAAAAGAGTTTACAAAAGTATTTGCAAAAAACAAAACATGTGGTGCAAGCGTGGTCCAAAATGTTAAAATTATAAAGAACCAATCCATGCATATCCTATGAGAATTTTTTTATTGGCTCAATTCTAAGTAACCTTTGCACTTACATCTTGCAAATAGTTCATTATGCACTTCTATATTTGCTTTGGTTTGTGTTGGCATCAATCACCAAAAAGGGGGAGATTGAAAGGGAATTAGGCTTCCACCTTTTTCCTAAATGATTTTGGTGGTTGAATTGCCCAACACAAATAATTGGACTAACTAGTTTGCTCTAGTCTATAAGTTATACAGGTGCCAAAGGTTCACAAATAGCCAATAAAAAGACCAAGAAAAGGGTTCAACAAAAAGAGCAAGGGATAACCGAAGGCAGCCTTGCTCTGGCACACCGGACTGTCCGGTGCACCACCGGACAGTGTCCGGTGCACCAGGGTACTCCAAGCTGAACTCTTCACCTTCGGGAATTTTCAGAGGGCTCCGCTATAATTCACTGGACTGTCCGGTGCACCACTGGACAGTGTCCGGTGCCCCAAGGAAGAGCACCTCTGAACTCGCCTGCTTCGGGAATCCGCTCCGCTATAATTCACTGGACATGTCCGGTGCACACCGGACTGTCCGGTGAGCCAGCGGAACAACGGCTATATCAGCGCCAACGGTCACCTGCAGAGCAATTAATGCGCGCGAGAGCACGCAGAAGTCACACACGCGCGAGACGGCGCACCGGACAGTGTACAGTACCTGTCTGGTGCACCACCGGACAGCCAGGCGACCCCACCAGTCAGAGCTCCAACGGTCGAACCCTAACGGCAGGGTGACGTGGCTGGCGCACCGGACACTGTCCGGTGGCGCACCGGACTGTCCGGTGCGCCATGCGATAGCAGCCTTCACCAAACGGCTAGTTTGGTGGTTGGGGCTATAAATACCCCCAACCACCCCTCATTCAAGTCATCCAAGTTTTCCACCTTCCAACTACTTACAAGAGCTCTAGCATTCAATTCTAGACACATCAAAGTGATCAAATCCTCTCCAATTCCACACAAAGCTTTAGTGATTAGTGAGAGAGATTTGTTGTGTTCTTTTGAGCTCTTGAGCTTGGATTGCTTCTTTCTTTCTCATTCTTTCTTGAGATTCATTCACCTGTAACCGAAGCAAGAGACACCAATTGTGTGGTGGTCCTTGCGGGGACTTTGTGTCCCGTGTGATTGAGAAGAAGAAGCTCACTCGGTCCGAGGGACCGTTTGAGAGAGGGAAAGGGTTGAAAGATACCCGGTCTTTGTGACCACCTCAACGGGGAGTAGGTTTGCAAGAACCGAACCTCGGTAAAACAAATCATCGTGTCTCGCT
Organism: Zea luxurians; assembly: GCA_029449295.1. Classification (NCBI taxonomy): domain Eukaryota; kingdom Viridiplantae; phylum Streptophyta; class Magnoliopsida; order Poales; family Poaceae; genus Zea; species Zea luxurians. Next base: position 571,552 of record JAOPSE010000310.1, on the reverse strand, counting down.
CTTTATTCGCTCACGATTTGTTTTGCGTCCTCTCTCTCGGACTTGTTTCTATTTCTAACGCTAACCCGGCTTGTAGTTGTGATTAATTTTGTAAATTTCAGTTTCGCCCTATTCACCCCCCCTCTAGGCGACTTTCAAATGTGTCTCGAGTCATGTTATACCGTGACTTGAACGCCATCACACGCCCAATAGCATCCAGTTGAGAAAACTTTGTCCGGCCATGAAGTGGCTTCTGTGCATCAAACATATCATAGAACACCTTTGCAGCTGGCTCTAGCTCGTCCTCCATACGTCCTCCAGTGAACTGTGCCTCGTGATAGTCATTCAACAAATCTGCTACCCCAGCATTAGCATCATAATCCTCGACATGTTGTCTCACCACCTCCTCTCTCGTACGATGTGCTTCACCATGGAAGATCCACTGAGTATAGTCCGATGTAAATCCATTTTCCCAAATATGTTCTATCATGGCCTTTTTTATTTTCTTTTCCTGTTGGCACATTTGCTGCACGGGCATGGGACTAGACTCGCTCCTTTAGCAGCTTCGCCAAATACCCGTTCCACGAAAGCATATGTCTTTCTAATCCATTCAGGGGTGACATCGTTCCTTCCTACACGGCATGTGTACATCCACTCACGGTCCTCCATCCTCTAACATTTATAACCGAGTATAGCTTAATATAAACATGTACTGTATGTACACTACGTTCCTACCTTCTAATCGGTGAGATAGGTCCTAATCCCACTCGTGATTGCATAGACGGGGTTAGTGTCCATGCTCTACTCCGATCCAAGATAGAGTTTCGGCAGCACCTCCCCGCTGTTCTCCGGATACACGTCCTGGCAGGGAGATTGTACTGTCTAGAGAACAATAGGGAGGTGATGTCAAAACTCTGTCTTGGACCAGAGTAGAGCATGGAAACTAACACCATCTACGTAACTGTGTACTGTCCAAAAAACATGGACAATCTGAAATAGATACATTTGTAGATATTCAAAGATCTTCATATGTACATCGTATCTCTTTCGAATGGGAGACACTTAACTGGGTTATGTGATCTACGACCATGAAATGGAAATTGAGGTTATACCTAGGGTGGTGGTGGAGTTAGGCTAGCGGGGCTGTGGCGGGTTGGTGCAGTGGTGACGCGACGCGATGTAGGTTCTTGCGCAGCGGCAAGGAATACCTCTGCAAAAAATTAACACAAGCATATCAACAAAAAGTTTCGACAGCACCTCCCATGCACGGGGAGGTTTCCAAAACCTGCAAACAAAATTAGCAACACGATGGCTGACATCCACACATATACACTAAATCGATTCGATAACAATAACACCAAACATATTCTATAACAATAATACTAAACTGATTCTATAACAATAACACTAAACTGATTCTATAACAATAACACTAACAATATAGCAACGCTAAACTGATTCTACAACAATGACAATAACACTAAACCGATTCTATAACAATAACAATAACACTAAACCAATTCTATAACAATAACAATAACACTAAACTGATTATATAACAATAACAAAAACACTAAACCAATTCTATTATCACCTTCGATGGCCGGATGCGTACCAAAGGACGGAGATGGGGTTACTGGAGCTGGAGAAGAATGGCGGGGCCGTGGATGGTCGGAGCTGGGGAAGAACAACGGCGGTGTGTCAGATCAAGGGCACGGCGACGGGCAGCGGCGGCGGGCTAGATGGCACGGTGGGTAGACCGCCGACGTTAGGCTAGGGCGGCGGCGAGAGGAGAGGAGGTGGGCTACGGCGGTTAAGAGTGAAGACAGAATGGATACACAGAAAGGATAAGTAAATGATCTTTGTCGAGTGCCCGCGATCTGGCACTCGGCAAAGATTTTTTAAAAAAAATTAAAAATATACTTTGCCGAGTGTCACGGATCTGACACTCGGCAAAAGAATTCTTTATCGAGTGCTCACTGATAAGCACTTAACAAAGATTGTTTTAATTTTTTCAAAATATACTTTGTCGTGTGTCCTCTGGCATACACTCGGCAAAGTAAGGCTTCGCCGAGTGTCTTCCTTTGACACTCGGCAAAGTATATTTCTTTTTTTCTTTTTTCACGAAACTTTTTGTTGTATGTTTCTACAGTATATAGACCATAATGTTCCATTTTTTGACCAATTATCAAAGTGTTTGATATACCTTTTAGATTTAGTCTGCTTAATTGAATTTCTCCGGATAATTCATATTTGAACTGTAAGTCACTTGAAAAATGGAAAACAGTGAAGCAAAATAGATATTCATGTTATTTAGCACAAGTTACTGCCTATTTTAGGAGCAGACCGGAATTTTCGAGCACCATGCTCCCTAAACAAGACTGTGAACTTGTCATCTAATTGGTTTAAAAGTGTATAAAATACAAACAAATTCAGAAAATCATGAAACTTGTCAACAAGTCATTATATCATATGTAGAGATTGTGATAAAAATTTGAAAATGTTTCATGAAAGTTATCACACATTATGTGTAGAAATCTAGCTGGTCTACATTGAAGTTCTATGATTTCATGTGAAGGGCACTTAGGTTTCTACACATAGTGCGTGATAACTTTCTCGAAACATTTTCAAATTTTTATCATAGGCTCTACAAATGATATGATGACATATGGATAAGTTTCATGATTTTCTGACTTTGTTTGTGTTTTATATAATTTTAAAACAACTAGATGGCAAGTTCATGTTCTTGTTTCATGAGTATGGTGCTCGAAAATTCTGGTCTGCTCCTGAAATAGGTCGTAACATGTGCTAAATAACATGAATATCATTTTCGCATTCACTGTTTTCCATTTTCGAGTGACTTGCAGTTCAAATCTGAGTTATCCGGAGAAATTCGATTAAACGAACTAAATCAAATAGCTATAATAAACACTTTGATAATTGTGGCAAAATAGAACATGTAGGTCTATATACTGTAGGAAAACACCACAAAAAGTTTGGTGGAAAAAAGAAAAAATGCACATATTCTTTACTGAGTGTAAAAGGAAGACACTCGACAAGATAGCTTCTTTGCCGAGTGCCAACGCCTGGCGCTTGGCAAAGGTAACGGCCATCAGCTATAGACGACTATAGATGGTCCTTTGCCGAGCGTCGCCATTCGCTGAGTGTTTGACACTCAGCAAAGAGGTCGATGCCAAGTGTCTGCCTATGTCGAGTGTCGTACTCTCGTTAAACGTTGTCGTTGCCGAGTGTGGCACTCGATAAAGAATTATGTGTCGAGCGCCTGACAAAAAGCACTCAGCAAAGGCCAAGCACTCAGCAAAGAGCTGGATTTCGGTAGTGAACCCATAACATTCAACACCATGATATCCAAAAAAATCACAAAAGAAGGTAGAAAAATAAAGTTTTTGGAGAAGAAAGTGATAGCTAGACACTAAGCCATGGCATGGTCAAGCACTCAAGTTCTAAGGACCCAAAACAAGGCTACAATACAACCAAAATAGCATATCCATAAACACCTGAAGTGATCTAAAGTGGGCTCTATGCATTGGATGTATATGGACCTTTCACGAAGTTGCTTCATCTATATGCAAGCTCTCTAGTGGAATCATATGCTGCCTCGAGATTTTGATGTCCAAACCTAGCAAACTTGCATGCTGTCTGAGGTCCAAACCATCAAATCCTCTTAAAGTCGCATAACCGCTACACATACTCCATGCTATTGATGTGTGTCCTACTCGTCCTTGATCATCGCATCACCAAGTGCTTGTGCGCCCGCCATGACTAGGTTCGATCGTCGCCATGACTTCGACCAACACTGTCTTTACTACCATCATCGCATGTACACTTGCTTATCGATGTGTCCAAGTGCTAGCCAGTCCATCATTATCTCTTCGTCCAAGCCTTTTGTCACACCCGGATTTTAGGGGTCCAAAACCCGGGCGCGAACATAATCACCAGGTGTGCTGGGACCAAGTCTCACACATATGATGAATCATGGCACAGGATCGAATGTCACATCTTTACTATATAACAGGAGTTCTATACAAAATAAATAATTACATTTATAAGGAGACAACGGTCCAGCAACCCAAAGTTGACTGGGAGACGACGACCTAGACCTCTCACGAACTCATCGCAGCATCCTCCAAGCGCTTCATCCTGTGGTACCTGTTCTTGACCTGTGGGGGTGTGAGACAGCAAGAGTGAGCTCACATACGTTCATCGCTCAACAAGTTGTGGGGAATAATGTGCATGAACTCGCCAAAGGTGGGAGCTCACGTGAAGTGTAAGGCTTACCAAAGAAGATGGTTAGAGCTGAGCATTGCTTTTAAAGTTGGTCAAAATTTTATTAGCAGTTACTAAGTATAAGTAAATACCAACCCAATTAAGTAATAGAACAAAAGTAATAACAACATCACCTGCGATGCAATGCATATGACAAATTGAATTTAGTTCCATAAATTAATCATGTGAGGGTCTGAGCCGCTCTTGACCGTGAGCACGGCTAGTATACCAGTTTTACACTCTGCAGAGGTTGCGCATCTTTACCCACAAGTCGTGTATCCCATGTCGCCAGGGTTTGCAAGGCCCTTAGACACTACCGAGGTGAATGGCTAGGGATCCACTACGAGGCCTTTACAAAGTTCCACTAGCTTCCGAAAACCCGCTACAGTTTATAGGAAGTTCCAATGCAGGAATCCCTTGCAGGACCGCCATCGCAGCAAAATCCTCCCGAGGGCCTCCCTACACTGACCACTCCCCTACTGCCCTTGCCCCTTTCGGGTAAGGTAGTCTTCCACTAGCTTTCCTAATTAATCAGCCAAGGGGTCCCATTCCTCCCTTGTGGTAGCACTGTTTTCCCGGGTGGTCGCTCCATGTTCCAATTAACATAATGATCTTATCATGAACAGTAATAATAAACATATAATAAAAGTGTGATCATGAATAATATACCTTCATACCCAAAACCACATAAAGCACTAGCAAGTACTACCCAAAAAGTTCAGTGGTAAACAAGGTATAAAGATAGACAAACTAGGGTAACCTATTGGGTCCCATCAAAATTAACCTATGCAGATCATTATGATTAATTAGAACATGAGTGGGTAAAAAGAAGTGATCAAGGGCACAACTTGCCTGGGACTTGAGAATCCAGGTACCAACTTGCTCTTCAGATGACACGTGACCTCGCTCTAGTCGTAGCAATACAAACAAACATTGTATAGGCAAAATTAACATTACACCAAACATAAGTACAAACTGAATAATAATAATCTACGCGTTGCTACGAGATCGTAGGAACAAGAATCACTAAATTTGGAGTTATAAATTTCAAGTTATAAATTTCTGTAGCTTTTATGTATTTAATACAAGATTAAGTATTAGATAAATTTAAATGAGCCTTTCATGCCAAAACAGAGGCACTAAGCGCTAGAGAATAAAATTACAAAATTTTAGGAACTGGAATGGATTAATTTGGAGTTAGTATGAATCCTCTATGAATTTATAAAGTTCTAGTAATTATTTTCCTATTAAAAATCCATTTAATAATCATTTTCTCTGGTTTTATAAGGTACTGGACTGGGCCTCAAATAAGCCGAAGCGCAGGGGTCTCGGTGTAAGTATTTCTAGACACAGAGAACAGCGCCCAAGGACGGCGGGTTGATAACTCAGAACTGCAAGGGTTTATATGTAAACAACGCACGGTCAAGGGGTATCGTGAAGTCTCAACCGCCCGATCTAACCCAGACGGTCCAGATTAGATCGTGTTTTAATCGAACCGGTACGCATTCTCCACCGTAGATCCCTGAATCAACGGTGCGGATTTTATGAAGACGCGATTCAATCTGGATCACCCGATCCAGACCAAGGGCTCAGATTTAGCCACAGATGAGAGTATTCAGCGCTCAATCGTGGCCGTCGGTTTACGGATCAGTGGTTGCGACCCATCTTCCCCAACACGCCCTGAGCAGAGGCGGCGCGCGGATTTCCCCCGGCGGCGCCCATGGCCGGCGATGAGCCATACGGCCAATCGAGCCCCCAAACCGCCCACCAGACGCCCCTACGCGAAGAGGAGAACTAGGCGAATCCTATGGTTAGCGGCTCACCTCCAATCGATGGTCAAGGCGAGCTGGCCACGGTATGCGGCGGCACCACGGCAGTGACGGCGCTCCGGCAAGAAATTGCCAGCACACCGGCGGTCCAACCTTAGCGCAGGAGCCACGGCCACCTTCGCCGCACCACGACGAAGCTTACGGACCCAACTCCAGGGCCCCAACGATGGTAAACTTGCCAAGCCGCGATGGCGACCAACTCCACCTCTCTCCCTCTCGATCCTCGCCGCCTGCTCGGATTTCACGGAAACTACGCACTGGTCAACGATGGAGGGTGGCCAAGAGAGTCTCAAGGAGCTGGGTTTTATATTCCCAGGGTGAGGATCAACCAACCAAGCCGCCCCGTGTTCACCGGCATCTGTTGCGCGGATGGCGGCGGCGATTTCGTTGCCGCGGACTTGGGGAAGGGGACGAGTCCGACAGGGCGGGCCCACGGACTAAGCGACCGAGCGCGACACAAGCTGAGCCGCGGACAACGAGGGCGGGTCGCTGACGTCTGGAGCCCGCAGAGCAGTGACAGCTACCGCGCGCGGTGGGAGGTTGCCCGGTGGGGCCCGCATGGCCGTGAGAGCATTTGAGGCCGAGTTGGGCCGATGCGGAGAGGGGTAATGGGCCAGAAGTGAGGTCGTCGGCCCAAGTAAAGTTTTTAATCTTTTTCTTTTTATTTTCTTTCCTATTTTCCATTCCAATTATCCAACTCAATTCAAATTTAAATTCCAATTTAAATCCAAAGTTTGTGGCGAATTTGTCTTCATTTAAATGTTCAATGTGAACATAGCATGGATAAATTTTATTTATTTATAGATTTATTTTGCTTTGCATAGTATTCTCTCTTGCCTTATATATATTATTTCCCATTTCCTAAAGTGCACCCCTTTTGGGTTAACTTCAAATTCTCAATTCCATTATTACTCCTCAAAAGAGAACAAAATTACTTCCTACTTTATCAAAATGTATTTTAGGGTTTACACCTTTGCCCATCCATCATTCACCACTTTTGGTCCATCGCGCACAGATTTTTCGGTTGAGCTTTTCCATTGTCGTTGATCGTCTCAAGATGGAATACCTGCATACCATAAGTCAAGAGATATTTATGTGCATGCACACACCTGTGTCACTCATACCATGGTTACTCTTACGCACACTCAATCAAAACTTTGATCACCTCTTGACAATCATTCATCACTCATATATGGGTATATATCCACTTTGTGTGTCGCAAAAGTGCATTACTTTCTAGAACATCAAGTTCGTTTTTATTAATTTCTCCGCAAAACATGTTGTTTACAACATCAAATTAGTTTTTATTAATTTCCCCACAAAACACATGCACGTGTCATCAGACTACATGCTCAAAATGATAGAGGGACTACCACCCTAATCGAGCGGGTTGGGTTGGATGCATGATTTGGATTACGCCTTGGCACATATACTGGGGGTGTGGCAACACACACACACACATATATATATATATATATATATATATATATATATATATATATATATATATATATACACACACCAAATAGAAATCTACGTACAGCCTTACAAAAATATGAAGCTTTGCAAACCCATAGATGAGTATCTCTATACTACTGTTGTTGAAGGCCTAAGTATATATATATATATATATATATATATATATATATATATATATATATATATATATATATATATATATATATATATATATATATATATATATATATATATATATAAACTCATTATTATATGCATGCATGATATACTTAAACCCAACTTGGTGCAAATAATCACAACTTCATGTTCAAGTTGTCGAGGTGCTTTATGGGAGAAAAAGTATTGTAGTAACGGTGGTTCAAGCTTTGACGCAACTAACAAACCACTCATCGATTTATACCGATGGGATCGTCAACTCGTCATGGTATAAACAAATGTGCGCGCATGCGGCAGGCCACGCGCGTGGCTCCATTTCAGTGCCAGCCAGACTGACCGAGTGACGGACATGCGCGCCCGAAAGAATGCACAAGCAGTCCAGGCCCGCTCAGCAGGTCCAGCAGGCCGGCGAGGGTAGATAACTCCATTGTCCTTTTCCAGAGGCCCAAGAGCAGACGGTGTACCGCTCTTCTCCATACAAGCCCACATTCGGACTGCGATCCTGACCATTACAACCAAAAAAAATCAAAATCAAACAATGCGACGATAGATAAGCAAGAATGATGTTGCTAAAAAAAAGGCAAGAATGATATGCTTCTGAATATGAGTTGAGAAACTTGGCATGTCCTTCGCCGAACGACCGCTTGAGGACATATATTAGGAAGAGATGAATGCAAGAAAATTAAGCACCTTGTAGTTCCCTTGAGGCCCTAAGCGATGCCAAAATGCTAGTAGTATATGGCACGTGCTTCTTTGGATAGGGACAAAATACCCTGCTCGGTTTGATACCTCTTCAGTCCACGGGATAATATTTTTTTCTATAAAACCAAATCAGCAACAACAGCAGAAAATTTTCTACGGCCAAAACCGTCGGACATAAGCCATAAGCCGTCAGAAATAGCTTATTTCTGACGGTCCAAGGCTTATATCCGACGGTACCTATCTCTCGGTCGTAACGGTTTGGAAAAAAAATTATACTTATAATGTATCCCAAGCGAGTGCATGTGTGTTATCAAACGTTCTACGAACACCATAGCGATAATGCTCCCAAGCGGTGGTGGTGACAGACACGTCACTAGGCAAAGTCACAAAACCAGGCCAGTGGAGATGAATAAAATTACCAAGGACCATGTTCACCTGCCAGTAGTGTCCTATGCCTGTGAATGAGTTGTCGATCCAAATCCTGCACGCACAAAATAATGCAGAAATAAAGACATAAATTTCGATAACAATTAAACAAAGAATATGTCACTCATTTTCCACATGGCTTTATCAAAAACCCGATATTCGGGTGGAAGCTCTGGAGGTGGTCCAACAAAATGCAGCTTCCTTGTTCTCCTAACTCGAGAAGATCCAGACCCAGCTGTGGAATCTCCTAACTCGAGAGTATATGCAAAATTATACTAAAAGTCACAAAATTACTCGCTTAGTCGAACGTAGGGACATTAGAGCCAGCGAGGCGAGTGCGGGTGGGGTCAAGGCGGGCGCGGGCGCCGGTGTCGGGCACAGCTTCGGCGGCGAGCTTTGGCGGTGGACAGGCACGGGCGCCAGCATCGAGCGGTGTCGAGGGCGAGCGGCGGCGTCAGCGGCGCCACGGAGCTGGGGCGGCGCAGGGCTGGGGCAGCGCGGGGGATGTGGACAGCGTGGCGGTGGCTAAAGGAAATGAAATAAAACGGCGCTTAGGACAAGGTTAAAACCTCTTATGTCTGATGGTTTCTTTGGCGGCCGTTGGACATAATCTTATGTCGGACGGCTGTCAGACTAGCCGTCGGACATACCTTTTGTCCGACGGCTGGTCTGACAGCCATCGGATGTAGACTTTTATGTCCGACGGCTATAGGTGGCCGTCGGGCATAAGATTATGTCCGACGGCATCCAAAGAAGCTATCGGACATAAAAAAAGTCGTCGGAACTTTTTCATTTTTGTGTTGTGTAGCAAATGTAAATAATAATACAAGTATGGTTAACTTAGTAAGGAATGGTCTCTATATCTTTAGGAGACATGAAAAATACAGGAAAATTTGCCAATGCATGTTTGAGGATACCTATATCATATGTAGAACCGACCAAGCAGCAACCGCAAAGATGAACTTCATGTCAAAATCACAAACAACTAGCACATTTTAACATGTATATCCATGATGCTATGTGTGGTTGACCACTTCATCTGCTAGAACTACCACTAGAACATACGAAAAATATATTGCTCCAATAGCGCATTTGGTGTATGGCCAGGAACAACCTTCTTTCACCCCTTCGTGCTTTGTTGTAAGACCCGAAATTAGTAGAAAAAACATATATAATTATAAAATAAATAAACAAATATAGTTAATATAGTACTTTAGGACTTGGGAAATGAGAAAAGAAATTTGTAACAAAGTCAACTAATGTTAGAGCCAAGCATGAGGAGAAAAAAATAGTAATACTTAAAATAATATGGTTATATTCACATTTAGATTTCAAATGATACATTTGGAAAATCTGAAAAATAAAATAAAATAGGAGTATAAATGTGAGTTTGAATAATTGAATTTGGAATTAGGAATAGAAAATGGGAGTGAAAATCTCAACTAAGTCATTTATTCCTTCTCTAAATGAATAACATGAAAATAATAAATAAATGTATTGTAAATAGAAGTTATATTCACTAGGAAATTTGAAGTTCAAAAATAAGGGGTTGAATTTGAATTTGGATTTGAACTTGGAACTAGAAACAAATTTGAAGAAAATGGAAATGAAAAACAAAAAAAAACACTAGAACTCGATTTGGGTCGGCTCTCTCAATCCGTGGCCCACTTGCTTCCTCAGCCTCAGCCTGGTGGGCCAAATGAGCACCCGCATAGCCCGCCTCCGTCACAACAACACCGGACCCACGCGCCGAGGTTGGCCTCTGTGTCGCCGCCATGTGGGGCCTACATGGCAGGTCCTTCCTCTAGCTCGGATTTCTTTCCCCCCAATCCTAAGCGCTGGGATTCCTCCACACCAGGCCGACCTACGATCTCGCTCGTGCGCGCGCGTCCATTATGGTCTACAGGTGGGACCCGTTCGGTTCAGAATCTGCAGCAACAAAGAGGGCCGAGATCTCCTCTGGCTGGATGCTGCGGCTTCAATGGCGCGGTTGAAAGACTCCATTGGCACCCGAGCTCTTGGCCAACAAACTTCGCAACAAACTCCACAACAGACTCCATGATTCGACCCTCTAACCGACCGGCCGAGATCCTCGCTGCCTGCCTATTTAAACACCAGTCACGGCATTGCTTGGCTCCATCTTCAGCCGACCAAGATTGCCGTCAGACTTGGTGTGTTAGCCTACACGCCGGTAGCCGTCTCTGCGTGGGTGACGGCTTGGCTTCAGGGGTGCGGGGGAGTTATCTGCGCCCGTGGTGTGCGTTCCCTGCAAGCTGCGAGTCTCGGTAGATACAGATTGGTGGCAATTCCTCGCTAGAGTCGGGCTTTGCCTTAGATCCGCCATGCCTCGTTGTACGGCCGCCACATAGTCTAAAATCTCGGTGAGATTTCCCCAATGATTATCATCATTGTCCAGGCTGTGCGTAGCACCATTTTAATCGGGGATCTATGCTCAGTGGGGGTGGATCTATCGCGCGCCGGCGAAGCCCCGCCGTGGTGTGCTCTGCGCCGCCTGTGGGTCAGCCGATGGGGAGAAGAAGATGGGCTGGCCGTCAGATCAGTGATGGTCGGCTGAGAATAGAAGCAGGATACCCCTTCGCGGGATTCGATCCTCACCGTTGGATCAGGATCTAGTGGCTCGGGTTGGTTAAACTTCATAAAAATTTGGAGCGTTCAGAGGAGATCCTGCGGTGCACACTAGATGCGGGTTTCCTTGGGCTAGGAACTAAACGTGGCCCTCGGTGTCGGATCGGACAACCAGATTTTGATGATACCCCTTTGACCCGTCGCTTTTGCTAAAGAGACCCTGCCCTTCTCTCGAATAAACCCGCAGTCCACACTGGGGGAATCCTGAGTCTCGAGAAATCTTATAGTTTAGCCCCTGGAGTTTCTGATAATAATGCGTGCAGTCCAGTGACTTAAGAAAATAGGAAAAACAATATAGAAAATACTTTTCTAGCACAAAAATAATTCTAGAACTTGTGTAATTCCTAGAAAATCCATTTTAGCTCCGAACTGACCCATTCTAGTTGCAATAATTTTGTATTAATATTGTCTATCAACTAGTAACACTGTTTAGCCATGAAACTTGAATTAAACTAAGCACTAAATAATTTCGGAAATACATAACTTAATAACCGTAGCTCCGAATTAGTAGTTCTTGTTTCTATGATCTCGTTATGCAGCGTAGAATATTAATACGCAGTTTATTCTTATGTTTGGTGTAATGTTAATTTTACCTATATCATGATTGTCTGTATTGCTACGTTTAGCAGTGAGGACACGTGTCATCTAAAAGAGCAAGTTTGTACCTGGAATCTCAAGTCTCAGGCAAGTTGTGCCCTTGATCACTTCATTTATCCAGTCATGTTCTAATTAATCGTAATGATCTGCATAGGTTAATTTTGCTGGGACCCAATAGGTTACCCTAGTTTGACTATCTTTATACCTTGTTCACCATTGAATTTTCGGGTAGTACCTGCTATTGCTTTATGTGGTTTTGGGTATAGAGTTACATTTTATTCATGATTATCTTTTATTAGCAATTGTTATTTATTGTTCATGATAATATCATTATGTTAATTGGAACATGGAGAACCACCCGGGAAAACAGTGCTACCACAAGGGTGGAATGGGACGCCCTTGGCTGACTAATTAGGAAAGATAGTGGAGGACTACCTTACCTGAAAGAGGCAAGGGCAGTACGGGAGTGGTCAGTGTAGGGAGGTCCTCGGGTTGATTTTGTTGTGATAGTGGTCAGGCGAGGGATTCCTGCATTGGAGCTTCTTATAAACTATAGTGGGTTTTCTGAAGCTAGTGGAACTTTGTAAAGGCCTCGTAGTGCTACCCTGCCTCGCTTCCTTGGTAGAGGTGTATGTGGCCCATACAACCCTGTGGCAGATGGGTAACATGACTTGTGGGTAAAGATGCGCAACCTCTGTAGAGTGTAAAACTGGTATATCAGTCGTGCTCACGGTCATGAGCAGCTCGGACACTCACATGATTAATTTATGGAACTTAAATTCAATTTATCATATGCATTGCATAGCAGGTGTTGTTATTACTTTTGTCCTACTACTTAATTGGGTTGGTATTTACTTATACCTGGTAACTACTAATAAAATTTTGACCATCTTTAAAAGCAATGCTCAACTTCAATCATCCTTGTAAGGAAAATGGACCCCAGGCCTTTTGGCTAATTAAGTTTTGGTGTTTGATGATTAACACAACCTGTGGACTAATATGTTTGCTAGTGTTTATAATTATAGTTCACAGGATGTGAAGAGAATTGGACCAAGGCAATGAGGATGCAACACCTCAAAAGAAGACATAAAAAGGTGCATAGGAGTCCAATACTCAAGAACAAAAGAAGCCCAAAGAAATCAGCGAAGAAACCCAAGAAGCGGGCTGTCAGCCAGCGCCTGGTGGCGCACCGGACAGTGTTGTCCGGTGTACACCGGACTATCCCGTGTGGCACCGGACAGAATGCGTAGAGAGGCCATAGACAGGCGCTCTCTGGCTGTAGCACCAGTCTGTCCGGTGGGGCACCGGACAGTCGGCACCGGACTGTCCGGTGTGCACCGGATAGACGGCAACGGTCGGATCCAACGGTCGACTGCTACAGGCGCCAACGGTCGGCTGACGTGGCGTGCACCAGACACTGCACAGTGGCTGTCCGGTGCACCCGACGACAGAAAGCTGCTGCTTTCTGTCCAACGACTAGTTTGGGGTTTGGAGGCTATAAATACCACCCCAACTGGCCATTCTCAGGTGTGGGAGCCCAAGCAACATACCAAGGCATATAGTGAACATCTCCAAGAGCTCAAACACCCAAGTGCTTAATAGAATCACTCGGTGATTAGCGTAGGTGCTTTGCGAAGTGCTTAGGTTAGTTAGACCGCTTCAGCGCTTGCTCTAGGTGAACCCTAGTTAGTTGAGTGAGTTTTGTAAAACCACACAACCCCTCGGCTCTTGCATGAGCCGTTGTAATTGTACCGAGTGGGGCGAGAGTCTTGCGAGACCTTGACAACCGCGTTTGTGTCACGGCCGCCACCGTGTACCGGAGGGAACGAGGCCCATGGCGTTTCGGCCGGAAGCTCGATAGTGGAGATGGCGGGGAGCGTCCGAGAGGAGCCGGAAGCGGAGCACCACTTGTGCGTGGAGAAGGCACGTGACTCTCTACGGAGTTACTCGACCGTGGTGCTTGGCCCTCGCGTGGGCTTCCCTTTGCGTAGGGGCACCAACGAGGATTAGTCGGGACCTTGCGTGGTTCCGGATACCTCGCTAAAAATACCGGCGTCATCCACGAGAGTTTGCTTCTCTACTTTGCTCTTTAAGTTTCCGCATTTATATTAAGCATTTAAGTTTCAATCTTGTATTCATAATTATTTAGTGTAGATTGAAACTTAGCCTTTGCGGAAGAGATAGCAACACTTAGACAAAACCTAGTTTGCACCTTCTAGTTTGATTACTTGCATAGGTTTTGCTCTAGGGATTTAATTGTGGCCTAGTTTAGTAAAAGTTTTAGAAGTCCTAATTCACCCCCCTCTTAGGCGTCAGCCGTTTCCTACAATCCTCTTTGGTAAGCCTTACACTTCATGAGCTCCCACCTTTGGCGAGTTCATGCACATTATTCCCCACAACTTGTTGAGCTATGAACGTATGTGAGCTCACTCTTGCTGTCTCACCCCCACAGGTCAAGAACAAGTACCGTAGGATGAGGCGCATGGAGGATGCTGTGGCGAGTTCGTGAGAGGTCTAGGCCGTTGTCTCCCAGTCAACTTTGGGTTGCTGGACCGTTGTCCCCTTATAATGTAATTATTTATTTATTTTGTATAGAACTCCTGTTATGTAGTAAAGATGTGACATTCGATCCTGTGCCATGATTCATCATATGTGTGAGACTTGGTCCCAACACACCTGGTGATTATGTTTGCGCCCGGGCTTTGGACCCCTAAAACCCGGGTGTGACAGAAGTGGTATCAGAGGAATGTTGACTATAGGACGGAACCTAGATATAACGGGACAACCAATACTTACTTACCTTTGCTACTCTGATTCTTTCTAAACTTTTCTTAATCTATTCTCATCTATTTCCACTTTACTCTGATTATTCTTATCTTTTCTTTCTACAATACAAATGAGGATTTCACACTTTGAAATCCTATACCTAAAGTGACCTTTAGGAATAGGAGACCTACTCTTAGGAACAAAAACAAAACTATTTTTATAGATATCCATGCACTTGAATGTTTGTTCTTATGATACTTGTCTGATTTGGATTTTTGATTGAGTGTGATGGGTTGTGGAGTAATGTCCACAATTACATCTGCATATATCTAGGCGTAAAGGATAGTATTTATAAAATAACTTGACAATCTAGATTATTCCCATTAAAATATATCTAGTATTTCGTATCTATCTCATCTTGACAGATTCTATCTTACCTTGGGACATTCACCTCATACAACTTGTTACCCCAGTCTTGACATAAAACATCTGGTCAAGCCTTGCCAAAGAATCTTCAGTACATAACCAACTATTAGCTTATTCATTCTGCCTACCAAATGATTCTGTTGGAGGCCTTCATCTTCCGAAGATCCTCAAAAACATGATTTAATAATGTTTCTGGAGTTGAAATACATGAACAGGTACCTTCGGATTCGAAACAGAACCGCAGCGGGAGAAGCATGAACAATATGAAGAATGATGCAGCGCCGAAGCTACGTGCAAGAGAGCTTCGGCATGGCAGCAGGAAAGGGAACCGACTTAAAGGGGAAAAGGCTATTTAGACCCCGATGAGTTACCTTATAGTCATTAGCAAATGTAAAGGGCATGAATATAATTTCACGTGGGCTGCGTCACATGCCTATAAATAGATGAATAGTACCCCCATACTGTTCACGCTGACTTGGCATTCGCTTTTGTATCACGCTCCTACCTTTGCTGTCTATCAAGTCGAAGGTATCAAATGTAATTCAATATTGTTTTTATTTTCTCATGATAATATAATGAAGATGAATTTATAATGCTATATGATTGTTTACGTCATCTTTTGTATTTTACACGCTTCTTCTATTACCATCTTACCTTTGATACTCGAAGTTATGTCTTTCATGACCTTCGTCTGAAGATCATTATATCCTAAGGGAAATAATGTTTCGAAGGACGAAGGGCGTTAATATTTAACATTTTATGTTGCCTTGTTCTTGATTCGAAGCCTTTGAGAACAAGTCACCAACATTGGCGCCCACCTCCGGTGAACCCTTTTTCGACCACCTTCGGCAAGCACTGACCCTCGTTATGCCGCCGAAGAAAGCTTCAGCGACAGGGGCTGCTGCATTACAGCCACTGGACCCAAATCAGGAGAACCTTTCTCTCCGAGAGGCCCAAAGCCAGAAGAGGAAGGCCACTAGCCCAACACTTTAGGAGGAAGAGTTGGACCAAGAAATCAGAAACATGGAGATACTTCATCAGCAAGTACAAAGGAAGAAGGATAAGATGGCTCGACTAGCTGATCTTCAAAGGCAGATTGACGAAGCCACTGAAGAAGTACGTCATCTTGCTCAAGACGAACAAGAACGAAGGCACCAACATAGGGAGCTTCATCAAGAAGGCTTCTTCAACGAGGATGGATGGTTTGATGATTTCCATCATGGATATTTTGCTTTTGATAATGCTTCTCCTATGTCAGCAGAACTCTAGGCTACCCTATGGCCCCCGTCATACAAACCACACCAGCTCCCCTTGTATGATGGGCACTCAGATCCGAAGCAGTTTTTGATGAGCTACGAAGCAACCATATCCTCATATGGGGGCAATACCGCAGTCATGGCGAAATCTTTCGTCATGGCAGTCAA
Source organism: Zea luxurians (assembly GCA_029449295.1). Taxonomy (NCBI): domain Eukaryota; kingdom Viridiplantae; phylum Streptophyta; class Magnoliopsida; order Poales; family Poaceae; genus Zea; species Zea luxurians. The sequence goes on along the minus strand of JAOPSE010000310.1, from coordinate 554,835 downwards.
GAATGTTGCGCAAACCTAGTACTCCTCTCTTCGGCTAGGAACAATCACATCATGGCAGAAGCTGAAGGACATGCTAATCACCAGTTTCCAAGGGTTTCAGACGAAGCCGGTTATCGCTCAAGCTTTGTTCTAGTGCACGCAAGATCACGAAGAATACCTCCAAGCGTATGTCCGAAGGTTCTTGCACTTAAGGGCACAAGCGCCAACTGTGCCCAATGAAATCGTCATTGAGGCCATGATCAAAGGGCTTCGGCCAGGACCTACGGCCCAATACTTCGCCAGGAAGCCCCCTCAGACCCTGGAGAAGTTGCTCCAAAAGATGGATGAATACATCCGGGCTGACAATGACTTTCGCCAAAGAAGGGAGGAAGCCTACATATTCTCCGAGATGACCAGGGGCTTCGAAGGAAGAATCCACCCAAGGCATGTCAGGTCAATTCACTCCACTCAGAATGATGACAGAGGAAGTCAGCTGCAGAAGTCACAATATACTTCACAATCTTCAGGGCAGCAACAAAGCTCTTTCCGACCAACAGCTCCAAGAGGCAAAGGTGCCAGGGGCTTCGGAGGAAGGTTTAGGGATCAGCCTAGAAAAATTTATTGCTTATTCTGTGGTGAGGACAAGGGCCATACTACAAGGATGTGCCATGTCACCATTCAGAAGCAAAAGGAAATAGCAGAAGCTGCAGCTCAGCAGAACCAGCCAAAGCAGGTCATGCACACCGCCTCGTATCACTCACCCTACATACCAGAGTATGTGGGTAACCATCCTACAGCTTCTGTTGCTTCGGCTAGCCAGCCACAGGCGTCTTGGCCACAGCTTCCACCTCCACCACCACTACAGCCTATGTATTCACGAGGCCAGCAGCCAGAAGGGAGCCAACAGACCCATCAGCAGCGAGATTTCAGGGAGGAGTCTGAAGCTCGCACAGTCAACAGTACTATGCCAAAATCGAAGCATATCTATTGAGAGATATCCTACCCCTGAAACAGTTTTTACATTCATTGTCATTTTCTTTTTTAATAAGGAACAATTATTGAAAACCTATTCTCTTGTCATTTTCAATTTCCTGTAATAGCTTCGTTCTTGTCATAGCAAAATATATCTTCTTCACAAACTCACGAAGTCCAAAAAGTCGCTGAAGCACAAAGGGAACGCAGGCCGAAAAATCACATTGCAAGTATCCCCAAAGATACAAAAAGTCGTTCCTAAGGGAGCGCAGCGTAAGTTTTCTGCTCAAAAGTCGTTCCAAAGGGAATGCAAAGCCAAATACCGCCAAAATATAAGGCAAATCGCGAAAAGTCAATGCGAATACCGCCGAAATAGAAGGCGAAGAAGTTCAAAAGACGTTCCTAAGGGAATGCAGAACTTACAGCGAAAAGTCAGCACTGATACACCGAAAAATAAGCGGTGAAACCGAAAATTAAGCGGCAAAGAGATTGTGTATTCCACTATGGGGGTGTGAGTGTGTGTCTTCGGCATAAATATCATTTTGCACAACATAACATCATCACATCATTTCGCATAACATAACATCATACATCATATTGCATCAATGGCACAAGAAGGGGATACAAAGTTGACCTTCGAAGAATGCTTCGAAAAAATGAAAATATGCTAAGGCACAAAATAAGTTTGAAGAAATACAGCTTCATCAGCTCTGATGTGGAGGAACAAATCTATTGTTGACAAAGCATTAATGTTTTTGCGACGCTTGGAAGATTTTTTTCACGAAGCATAGAAGCTCTTCTTTACGAAGCATGAAAAGAAGGGAAGGTGTTTTTTCGCCAAAGGCTCAAAAACGGTATGTACATAAAAGTTTCATGCATAGCAAAGAAATAAATTGCAAAATTATTCATATATTACATTCAAAACCTACGATCACCGAATATTACAAGCATGTTCTAGCAAATGTTACATTAATATTCTAGCAATGTTTTTACAAATAGCTATTCTTTTTCCTTCAGGACTTCTTCTGCAGCTTCGGTTAATAATTTCGTGACAACTTCGTCCACAATAGCTTCGGCCATATTAATAATTTCTACTGACTTCTTTGTCTCTGGGTCAACCAGCGGGTCGAAGGGCTTTGGGGGAGGAGATAGTTCAACTGCAATAGAAGACATAAATTAGTTCGAAATCACAAAAATAAGCAATAAAGTTAAAAGCCATTAAGTAATACCTATCCGTTTTTCAAGTTCCGTAGCTTTTTCAGCTGCTTTTGTTGCTTCTCGAGCGTCATGAATGTCTTTTTCACTCTTTTTCATTATTTCATGCGCCATCCCTCGACCGCCATTTTCTCAAATATCAGTGAAAAATTTTCCACCTATTAAGCTTGCTTCGGCCGAGGGGTCCTTCATTTCATAAATAGACAAAGCAGCTTCGGCCTAGGCCAAAGTTTTAACATGATCGCACCCTGCTTTCTCCAAAATAGCTGCAACTCCTCTCGCACCAGAGAACGCGCAGACGTCCCCGCGGTCGCTCAGAATTTCTTCAAAAGCTTCGGCTTCGCTGCTGATCCACTCAATTATGCCCTCAGGGTCGCCTCTTATGAAGTTGTCTTCACTTGAGTATGCACCCACGTTGGCGAAGCTAGTTTTTATCTTTTTGACACATTCTACAGACTTTTCAAAACATCTTTCTTTCGACGAGCGAAGCTCTGCAACTGTTTTTTCAAAATAATTTTTCTAGTACTCACTGGCATCTCGGTCAGCTTCGGCAATAGCGCATTTCAATTTGGCTTCGGCCAGTTGTTTTTGAAGGTTTTCAATTTCATTCCTTTGGATTTCAGATTGAGCCTTGAAGTTAGCTTCATCCCCCTTTACTTTGTCCACCAATGTAAGTAGAATTTTTTCTTTCTCCAAAGCTTCGTTCCTCAGCTTGATAACCTCTGTTCGAAGGTTGTTGAGAGCAATAGTGCAACTCTCATCTTCGGCATTCTTTTGCGCCCTTAAGGCGTTGCTAAGTATTAAACCCTATATGAAAAAATGAATGGGTTGATATAAGAACAAAAGAATAATTCAAAATTCATAAACTTCTAAATATACAATTTTTGTACCTTTAGACTGTTATATGCAAGGCTATCCGCAAGATCGTCCTTCGTCATGGCGCAGAGGCCAGCTTCAAGCTTCGGGAACCCCATACTCCTGGCCATCTCCCGGTAGACAGATAATTCCTTGTTCTCTGGGAGGCAATACAAGAAGTCATATTCATCTGTGCCATTAAAAACTAAGGCCCCTTTCAGGTACTTCAGTTCTTGGGCATAGTGTTTAGCTTCAAAAATTTCTTCTTCAGATAATCTTTTTCCCGAAGCGTGTCGAATAATATAATCAAGGACTTCGGAAGACGCTTCGGGAGTAGATGCGACAACTTTTTCAAGAAAAATCTGTTTTATAGCTTCTTTTCCCACTGCCTTTTCTCGAGTTTCCGAGGATTTCTCTTTGACAGGCTCTGAAGGCCCAGCTTCGGCATCGGCCTGGCTCATTGTAGCTTCGGCTTCGGTTACCTTTGCCTCGGTTTCAATCTGCGCCTTCAAAGCCTTGGCAATTTTCCCTGGAGTAGAGCTTGAAGCTTTTATTATCTCCAGTACATCTAGTACACTAGCCATCCTTTTTCTCTTAGGGTCGCTGCTAGACCTTTTTGTTTTTTCGGCACCTCCACTCCTGCCGAAGGGCTTAGAACTTCTAATGTTTTCGTCTCTTCGACTCTCGGTTCTTCAATTTTGTCAGTCTTCGGCATTGCAGCCGACTCTTCAATCTTCTGCGTAAGAACAGGTTCTTTGGCTTCAATAGCTGAAGAAGTCTCACCGCCAAATTCAGGCACCATGGCCGGTTCAATGTAGCGCGGTCGGTGAGTAAGGACCTTCAACTTTTTCCTCTTTGGTGCTGGCTCGCTTGAGGTAGCCGAAGCAGCAGCTTTCCCAGAGGTTGCACACTTTCTTTTTTGCCCCCGTGGCAGGTAGCGATAGTCAGGGTACACAAATCCGATAGCATCAAAAACTCTATTTAGCCTTTTCTTTTTTCGGCTCCCAAAGGCCGCAGATAGTGCATTATCTTCAGGCTTGGAGTATGCTCCAAGTGGTTCATCACTAGTATTTTCAACACAATTCAGCAGTCATCGTCTGGTTCGATAAATTGGTCTCCAAATCTGAAAGTATATTTCAATCGAACCAAACCACCTTCGCTAGGGTTAGTGATGGTTTCCCTTGGCATTTCCCAGCTGTCTATCAGTGGCCATATTCTGAAGGCTATATGCTCTTGAAGCAAGTCCCTTGTCCCAACAAAAGAGCAAACTGTGCTGAAAGCCCTTCGGCATGCTTCGGCCGCCTCGTCAATTTCAACCTTCGGGTTCCAGAGGCCGAAGTGGGACCAAATGGGGCGCATGATGATCTCTTTAATATCTTCTCTCACCTTTAAATCATTCTTTACATAGAACCATTCTTTCATCCAGTCTCCGGGCCACCTCTTCTGGAACGTTGGCACTAGGTAACTTGAGCCGGAGCGGGCAACAAAACTGTAGCAGCCGAAATTGTTGTGATATTGTTCTTTACCCCAGGCCTTCGTCTCATACGAGAGCTCGTGTATACTGCAAAAACATCTTGCGTTTGGCTCCAGACCTTGACTTTTCACAGCCCAGACGAAAATCCCCATCCTAATAATCACTTCGGGAGTAATTTGATGAAGGTAGATCTGGTATGTCTTCAAAACTTCAACCACAAATCTACTCAACGGGAATCGAAGTCCGGCTTTGAAGAAGCTTCGGAAGATCACAACTTCATTTTCTTCGGGGGCAGGAACGGCCCTGTCTACGTCAGCCCTCACAATAGAAATATCTCAAAAGTACCTTCTTCTCATATTATCGAGATGACTCTGTTTGATAGTTGATTTCCTGAAGACTGTGTGACTTGGTCGCCAAGGACGATCTTCCGAATCTTCGCCTCCACTCTCCACATCATAGCTGTCCCTATCATCAGTATCTTCAGACAAGCCTTCTAATATTTCTCTAGTTATCTTCTCTGTGTTTGTTTTTGCAATTGACTCAATAAATCCAGCGGTTTTCTCCTCAAGGAGCTTCTCCTCCTCGCTCAGCTTCGTCTCAACATCAACTTTTTTGTCTTGAGACATCTCTTCTTCAGAAATGGCGAAAATGTGTCCTTAGAACCGAAGCTTAGAAAATCTAAGAAACTAAACAACTGTTGGTAAGCAAGAGCTAAGAAATTGAGCAAAGCAAAGTAGGCGGCAAGTAACGTACCAAATGTGCTCGAGGTGAGTTCTTATTTATACGCCCAGCACGCTGCAAGTTGGAGGGCCCCGTCTGTCATTGACTGTTGCTATTCTAGCAAAGGAAAGGTGTTTTTTCAGACCTTCGGCTCAGGGCCTTCGTCCATATCGCAAACTGAATTCGTCATTCTAACAAATTAACTTTGCGAGGGGCTACTGTTGAGGGCCTTCGTCTTCTGAAGGTCCTCAAAAACATGATTTAACAATGTTTCTGGAGTTGAAATACATGAACAGGTACCTTCGGATTCAAAACAGAACCGCAGCGGGAGAAGCATGAACAATATGAAGAATGATGTAGCACCGAAGCTACGCGCAAGAGAGCTTCGGCATGGCAGAAGGTGTAATACCCAAAATTGTAAATCATAAGAAGAGGTAATGACCTTGTGTGTATTGACTATACCAACTATCACATGTGAATAAACATCATCCAAAAAGGGATTAAATAACCAAAGATACCTAGACAAATCATGCATCATGCCGAGTTTTATTTGATTGTGCATTTGTGAATAATAAAATAAATGTTTCATTAAAAATGTATTAATGGACCCATAGAATTTAACCTCTAATTGGAAAACAAATCTCTAAAGAAAAGTGGAGAGGGAGAAGAGAGGTACTATAGAGAATATATATATAAATTAAATATTATAAAAGTGGTACTAGTATGTTCAAATTATGTGTTAGTTGGAAATAATAAATCCACAAAGATTTTAAATTCAAAATTTCGAATTCAAAATAATTATGAATAAAGGAAAACACAAAATAAAAAAAAGAGAAAAGAACTCCTCGTGTTGGGCCCAATGTGACTAGGGCCGGCCTACCTCCAGCAACCGCACAGGCCACTGTTGGGTTCACGCGCCTGACTTGTGGGATCCGCCTGGCAGTCGGCTCCTACACCCCTCGGTCATTCTCCGTGAACCCGCGCGGCTCCTTTCCTCTTGCGCGCGCGACGTGAATGACTGGTGGGTCTGGCTTACCAGTGGCAGAGGAAAGAGTCTTCTTCACCTGCGCGGACTCTGCAACGAACGCCGGCGAAGCCGCGCGCCATCCTCAAGCTTCGATACCGTTTAACTGCTCAGTACCCCGCCTCGTCTATAAGCATCGATCCCACGATCTCGTCCGCTCGAGCCCCTCTTGCTTTTCTGCCATCGCCACTCCGAGCCAGCTCTTGCGCCGCCGTGACCCACACGAACAACTCGCCGCTGCCGAGGACTCGTTTCTGCACCGCCGCTACGGGACTCGTGAGAGGCCGGGACAGATCGCCTTGGTGCGTGGGTTGCTTCTGCGGTGGAATCACGTCAGCTGGGACAGGGAACTCCGGTGAATTCCTCGCCGTAGTTGAAGGGCCACCGCGGGACCGCGCTCCACCGCGGATCGACCACCCTAAACGCACCATCTCCGGTGAGTTCGGGCTTCTCCATTTTGCGTTGTACAGCGCTACAGTTTTCCACTAGCTGATTGAAGGATAGATGCTAGAACGCTTGAATCGCGGTGTCTAGCCATGGCACCACCGCAAATGTGGCCTCCGTCGTGTCTGTCCGTCGGGGTGAAGGAGGGTAGAGCGCGTGCCGTTGGATCGGATCCCTACGGGTTAGATTAGATCCGCCAGAGTACCGTGTTCAGCCGAGCGCGCGCAACCGTAGATCCATGATCCAAGGGTGGCGATTAGATCACGGGCTCGGTGAATGTGAACCGTAGGATTCTGATCCGACGTGTGAGGATGAACCCAGGTTCATGAGTGCCTCGGTCTAATCTTGACCAACGATTTTAGATCTGATGGCTCTGGAACCCCGATACCCCTTCGTGAATACAACTTTGCATATGAACCCCTGTGCTTTTAGGAATCAACCCGCGGTCCATCCGCGGTGTTTTCTGAGTCTGGGGGAATCTTCTGAGATTGCCCCTGCCTTCCTCGGATTTAATGCGCCCAGTCCAGAGAATTATAAAACCAGAGAAAACTTATTAGAAAAAGGATTTTTAGTGTGAAAATAAATCCTAGAAGTTATTTAAATTGTAGAAAATTCATATGAACTCCAAATTGGTCCATTCCAGTTCCTAAAATTTTGTAGTATTATTGTCTAACCATTTGTGCCACTGTTTTGGCATGAAAGACACATTAACATATATCTAGCAATTAATCTTGTAGTAAATACATAAAACCTTCAGAAATTCATATCTTAAAATCCGTAACTCCAAATTTAATGATTCCAGTTCCTGTGATCTTAGTTTAATGTCTAGATTATTACTGTGTATTTTATTTACATGTTTGGTGTAATGTTAATTTTTGCTATACTATGTATGTATTGTGTTGATGCGAGTAGACGAGCAAGCTACGGGGGATTCTGAGGTTCAACTAGTAGAGACTGCTAAGCAGGAGCTCGTAGAAGGCAAGTTGTGCCCTTGATCACTTCCTTTTACCCATTCATGTTCTTATTAATCATAATGATCTGCATAGGTTAATTTTGCTGGGTCCCAATAGGATACCCTAGATTTGACTATCTTTATACCTTGTTTCACCACTGGTTTTACTACTAATTTTTTGGGTAGTACATGCTATTGCTTTATGTGGATTTGGGTATAGAGATACTTATTACTCATTATTACACTTGTTATTATCTGTTCATTATTTTATGTTCATGATAAGATCATTATGTTAATGGGAACATGGAGAACCACCCGGGAAAACAGTGCTACCACAAGGGTTTAATGGTACGCCCTTGGCTGATTAACTAGGAAAGCTAGTGGATGGCTACCTTACCCGAAAGGGGCAAGGGCAGTAGGGGAGTGGTCAGTGTAGGGAGGTCCTTGGGTTGATTTTGCTGCGATGGCGGTCAGGCGAGGGATTCCTACACTGGAGCTTCCTATAAACTATAGCGGGTAGTCTGAAGCTAGTGGAACTTTGTAAAGGCCTCGTAGTGGTACCCTGCCTCGCTTCCTTGGTAGAGGTGTATAGGGTCTGATCAACTCTGTGGCAAATGGGTAACACGACTTGTGGGTAAAGATGCGCAACCTCTGCAGAGTGTAAAACTGGTATACTAGCCGTGCTCACGGTCATGAGCGGCTCGGACACTCACATGTTTAATTTATGGAACTTCAATTTAATTTGTCATATCATTGCATTTGGGATTATTTTATTATTACTTTTACTTATTATTTCTACGGTTTGGTATTTATTTACACTTAGTAACTACTAATAAAATTTTGATCAACTTCTAAAAGCAATGCTCAGCTTCAGCCTTTATTTCATTGATCAGCCTTACACTTCATGAACTCCCACCTTTGGTGAGTTCATGTCACATTATTCCCCACGACTTGTTGAGCTATGATCGTATGTGAGCTCACTCTTGCTGTCTCACACCCCCCACAGGAGAAGAATAGGTGGTCGAAGAGGAGCCGCCTAACACCGAGGCTTTCGACTTGATCTAGGTGGCGTCTCCCAGTGAGCTTTCTGGCGCCAAGGATAGATTTGAGATCCTGTTATATTTATCTTTTATTTTGTAAGACTTCCGCTATGTAATAAGTACTCTGATTATCATGACATTTATCTCTATACACTCTGTTATTATATATGTTGTCTTCTTGGCGCATGTATGAGATGCACCTGGCTTTGTTCCATAAAGTCGGGTGTGACAGAAGTGGTATCAGAGCAAATGTTGACTGTAGGACGATACCTAGATAGAAATGGACAAAACCCTTATCTACTTACCTTACTCTATTCTTTCTATACTTATCTTGATCCTGTCTCACCTTCTACTGTTCTACTCTGATCATTCTTATCTACTCTATTTTCAGACAAGATGGATTTCACACCTTGGAATCTCTACCCCTATGACATTTTTAAGATGTAGGACGCCTAAGACAAAAAAACTATTTTCTCTATATTTGAAAATATTGTTTGATTGTTCTGATGATAAATGTCTGATTTGCTTCTTTGATTGATTGAGATATTATACATGGACATCTTAGTATGTACCACTATAAGGTAATGAATTAGCTATGGTAGATAAAACGTTAAATTGCTTAGCTAATAAATCCCCCAAAGTAACATGCTTCGTAATTACTGCCTTGTCTACTATTCTCTTACCACATGTATCTAACTCAGATGGTCAATACCAGGCGTGGTGGTGGAATTGATTTGCCTCCTAATCGACACACTCGGTGGATATATAGACAACCCCAACCACAGCCAGCAGAGATGAATCCTCCTAATCCTCCACCAGGCGGAGTTGACCCACTGATTGTAGCTCAGATGAGGATGATGCAGCAAATAGCGGACACTATGGCGGATATGCAGGCACAGATGCAGCAAGAACGCCAGGAGATGCGTCAGGAAAGAGAAGAGATACGTCAAGAGTTGCGCCAGGAGCGAGAAGAGATACATCAGGAGAGAAGGGCGCAACAGCAGCTGCAACAGCAATTTCAACAACCGCAGCAACAACAAAAAGTACCTGTTGGGACTATGCTTCGTCGCCGAAGGTCTTGTAGGAATAAGCGGTTTTCAGCTGAAGCTGTTTGTATGAGTTGGCCGAAGGTTCCTCTTCATGAAGCTTCGGTATTACAAACCGACTTAAAGATAGAATGACCTTTTAGTCCATAAAGGTTTGAGTCAATGTTGTAAACTTTTATGAGGGGCATAATTGTAATTCTTCACAGGCTGTGTCCTGTGTCTATAAATAGTGAACAGTATTCCTTTACTGCTCACGGAGCAATCGCATCATTCGGGAACCAATCTTTGTCAAGGCAGAGGTATAGCTGTATTCAATGATTTAATATATTATAATATGATTCGTTTATGGTTCATTTACCTTTGATACCCTTTATTTTATATTATCTTGTACAATCTATTAAAATTTGATTACGAAGACTTAACCTTCGTAATCATATTCTCATTAACCTTCGTCCAAGGTTCATTATCCTCAAGGGAATAATGCTTCGTGGACGAAGGACGTTAACATTTAACATTTTATGCTGCCTTGTTCTTAATTCATAGCATTTGAGAACAAGTCTCCAACATTGGCGCCCACCTCCGGTGAACTCACTTCCACTTTTTTGAGCTGATGGCTTCGTTCAACGATCAAGCTGGAGCTGCTTCGGCTCCAAAGCTGCTACTCCCGATAATAGGCGGTTCATGTTCAGAGCCAGCCAACAAGAAGCAGAAGAAGGAAGCACAGAGAAGGGTACAGCATGTTGGGGTGCAAGGACCCTTCATCAAGTCGAGATGGTCTCACATTCCTATTACCTTCTCCCAAGAGGACCTTCAACTCAAGGATTACCCACACAACGATGCCATGGTTATCTCTTGTGTTATCAAAGGATTTCTGGTCCACAATGTCTTGGTTGATACAGGCAGTGCAGCTGATATCATATTTGCTAAGGCCTTCAGGCAAATGCAAGAGCCAGAAGATAAGATTCATGATGCTACGCACCCTCTCTGTGGCTTCGGAGGAAGACAGATTGTAGCACTGGGCAAGATCACCATGTCAGTGACCTTCGGGTTCATCAACAACACTAGAACTGAGCAAGTTGTGTTTGACATTGTTGACATGGAATACCCTTACAATGCAATTATTGGTCGTGGCACCCTCAATGCTTTCGAAGCAATTCTTCATCCTGCCTATCTTTGCATGAAGATACCTTCGGATCAAGGACCCATCGCTATTCATGGAAGTCAGGAAGCTGCCAGAAGGGCCGAAGGAAACTGGACTGACTCAAAAGCAATCCATAACATAGATGGAGCTGAAGCTTGTGAACAGTACAAATTCAGAAGGGAGAAAGCAGCTTCAGCAGATCAGCCGAAGCCCATGCTCTTATGTGAGGACATAGCAGAGCAGAAGGTGCTGTTGGGCTCTCAATTATCCGAAGAGCAGGAGAAAACCTTGATAAGGTTTTTGTTCAACAACAAAGATGTTTTTGCATGGTTAGCCAATGACCTCTGCGGAGTAAATAGGGATGTTATTGAACACTCGCTCAATGTTGACCCATCCTTCAGACCCAGAAAGCAGAGGCTTCGGAAAATGTCTGATGATAAGGCCGAAGGTGCTCGTAATGAAGTCAAAAGACTCCTCAGTGCAGGAGTTATCAGAGAAGTAAAGTACCCAGAATGGCTAGCTAACACTGTTATGGTAAAAAAGGCCAATGGCAAGTGGCGGATGTGTATCGATTTTACAGATCTCAACAAGGCTTGTCCGAAGGACGAATTCCCATTGCCAAGGATAGACTCTTTAGTTGATGCAGCAGCTTCTTCAGAGCTCATGAGTCTGCTAGACTGTTACTCAGGCTATCACCAAATCTGGATGAAGAAGGAAGATGAGCCGAAGACTAGCTTCATAACCCCAAGTGGCACATATTGCTATCTTCGGATGCCTGAGGGGCTCAAAAACGCTGGAGGAAGTTTCAGCAGAATGACTGCGAAGGTTCTCCAGTCTCAGATAGGCAGAAATGTGCTAACTTATGTTGATGACATCATTGTAAAAAGCACGAAACAGGAAAATCATATTGCTGATTTGCAGGAGACCTTCGCCAGTTTCAGACAAGCTGGCTTAAAGTTGAATCCAGAAAAATGTGTCTTCGGAGTAAAGAAGGGGAAATTTCTTGGATGCTTGGTTTCAACAAAGGGAATTGAAGCTAATCCAAGTAAAATTGAAGCTATACTTCGAATGGAGCCACCAACTACAAAAAAGGGGGCCCAAAGATTAACAGGGAGGTTGGCATCTCTTAATAGATTTATATCCAGATCAGCAGAAAGAAATTTACCATTCTTCGAAGTGCTGAAATCAGCCGAAGTCTTTCAATGGGGACCAAGCCAACAAAAAGCCTTCGAGGAACTGAACCAATATCTGATAGATTTAACAACATTAACTCCACCAACGCCAGGGGCTCCTTTGTTATTATATGTGGCAGCTTCGCACTCAGCGGTAAGTGCAGCACTTGTCCAAGAGAAGCTTGATGGCCAAGTCAAGAAGCAGGTCCCAGTGTATTTTGTATCTGAAGTTCTTAGTATATCAAAGAAAAACTATACAGAATTAGAGAAGGTGTTATATGCTGTTTTGATGGCATCTAGGAAGCTTCGGCACTACTTTCAAGCATACAATATTGTTGTTCCTTCTTCGCAGCCGTTGAAGGATATTATGAGAAATAGAGAAGCTACTGGGCGAATTGGAAAATGGGCTGCAGAGCTCAATGAATTTTGCATTGATTATGTGCATAGATCCTCGATCCAGTCCCAGACGTTAGCAGACTTCATTGCTGACTGGACGCCAGGGGCTCAGGATGAAGAAACAAATAAAGATGCCGAAGTTTGGACAGTGTTTTGCGATGGGTCTTGGGGAACCTTCGGGGCAGGAGCAGCTGCTGTGTTGGTCTCGCCATCCAAAGTTAAAACTTGTTATGAGGCAAGACTCGATTTCAGTTGTACAAACAATATTACTGAGTACGAAGCCTTGCTTTTGGGTCTTCGGAAGCTAAAAGCAATGGGAATCAGAAGGGCCATTCTTAAAACTGATTCCCAAGTTGTTTCGGGTCATATCGACAAGAGTTGCAAGGCTAAAGATCCGAAGCTTGAAAGATATCTAGACATGGTTCGAAGAGTCGAAGCTTCTTTCGAAGGATTTTCTGTCAAAAATATCCCTCGAGGACAAAATGAGCATGCTGATTTGCTAGCTAAGTCAGCAGCACAGGGACTGCCTTTACCTTCGGATGTGTTCTTCGAAACAATAAAGGCACCTTCAGTGGAACTCCTTGAAAGAGCAGTCCTCAATATATCTCCTGTTTATAGCGAAGATTGGAGAACTGAGATCATCTCTTACCTTCAGGGTAAATTCCTTTCAGATGACGAAGCTTATAACAGGAGGATAGAGGCAAGAGCTCGTCCATATGTCATGATAGAAGGGGAGTTGTACAAGCATGGAGTTTGCGCTCTGCTACTCAAGTGTTTATCTAGAACCGAAGGTATAGAGTTGATGAAAGAAATACATGCAGGCTTGTGTGGATCTCACATTGGATCTAGGCCGTTACTTGGAAAAGTTTTCCGCCAAGGGTTTTATTGGCCGAAGGCAGCTTCGGATGCAGCGGAATTAGTTCAAAAGTGCGAAGGATGTCAGAAATGTGCAAGAGATCAAAAACAACCTTCGTCCTTAACACAGCTCATACAACCCATCTGGACATTGCAAAGGTGGGGCCTTGACTTGTTAGGTCCATTACCACCGGCCCAAGGGAACTTAAGATATGTTGTAGTGGCTGTGGAATATTTTTCTAAATGGATTGAGGCAAAGCCTTTAGCCACAATAACTTCGGCCACTGTCCAAAAGTTTTTCTGGCAGAATATTGTTTGTCGTTTCGGGGTACCAAAGGCCATCACTGTAGATAATGGAACACAATTCGACTCCAAAGCTTTCAGAGATTTCTGTGATCAAATTGGTACGAAGATCCATTTTGCATCAGTCAGGCATCCGGAGTCAAATGGGCTCGTTGAAAGAGCCAATGGCATTATAATGACAGGAATAATGAAGTTAATCTTCAATCAACCCAGGGGAAAGTGGCCAGATCAGTTAACCAAAGTGGTGTGGAGCCACAATACAACAACATCAAGGTCTACAGGCTTTACTCCATTCAAGTTATTATTCGGTGACGAAGCAATAACTCCGGAAGAAGCTAAAACTGGATCAATAAGAGTAGTAGCTTCAACAGAATCAGGTTCTGAAGATGCTTATTCTGTGGAAAAAGATGCTTTAGAAGGGATCAGGCTTCAAGCTGTGGAGAATATCAATAAATACCAAGCCGAAACAGTCAAATGGCGAGATAGAAAAGTTCGGCTAAAGAATATTGAGTCAGGACATTTGGTGCTTCGGAGAGTGGCCAACCCAGACACAGTGGGCAAGTTACAGTTGAAATGGGAGGGACCTTTCTTAGTAGCATCTTCGTCAAGACCCGGTTCATACAGATTGAAGGATATGGACGGCGACGACATTCCTAGATCTTGGAATGTGGTTGAGCTTCGGCGATATTATGTGTAACTTGATGTAACTTTTTATGTCTTTTCTTTTTCATGGCACCCTTTTCCTTTCTAAAGGGGGAGAAAGGTTTTTAATGGGGCCATCATATGTAATTTCCTTTTTTAGTTCTATAAGAGCAAAATCCCCCAAGGAATGTAAATGTAAAAGCTGAGAACGCACCATTGAGTGCCGAAAAGTAAAAAGCGAAGAAGCTCCAAAGTCGTTCCTAAGGGAATGCAGAGCTTACAGCGAAAAGTCAACGCTGATTCCGCCAAAAGTAAAAGGCGAAGAAGCTCCAAAGTCGTTCCTAAGGGAATGCAGAGCTTACAGCGAAAAGTCAACGCTGATTACGCCGAAAGTAAAAGGCGAAGAAGCTCCAAAGTCGTTCCTAAGGGAATGCAGAGCTGATGTGTGATTGTTTCTAAGGAAATAATGGCTGAGGATATGGCTTCGGATATGTGTTTGGACATTCATTCGCACATCACATTACATCATAGCATTTGCATTCATAAACATTCATCCAGGCATATGTAGGATAATCATCATCATGGCATAAGTGGTTGCTTCGGCATAAGAGAAGAGCTTCTTCGCGTACAAAAAGGAGAGCTTCGGAAGAAAGGGAAATGTTGTTTTCTATGCTTCGCTGTGTACGAAAAGAAGGGAAGGTGTTTTTTCGCCTTCGGCTCAAAAAAGATAATTTCGTCCACAACAAAGCACTTCACATACATTAATAGAAGGGTAAGAGCATAATACAAGGTATGAACAGAACTCATTAAAGACAAGTTTAGTTACATTTACACAAGTTATCTCAAAAGTTTCCTGAGTCTGTCTACAGTCTACTCCAACTTAATCTTCGAGGGATTTTAGCTTCGGCGTCACTCTTTTTTCATCGACTTCGGCTTCGTCATCCTACATGAATTAAGTTGTTGTAAGTCAAAATCGAGCTTGAAGGAAGAGGTAAGCACAAGGTATGATTTCTTACTGGTTCAAGATGACTCCGAGCTTCATCTCCAGCCTTTTCTCGCCCACCTTTTGTCCATATCATTTTTATAAATCTATTGGAAATACTTCGGGCGAGATCAGGGATGTTAGCTAGGATTGATGGTGATAAAGTGAAATTGGGCCTATTGACAATCTTTCCATGGTCGCAGCCAGCTTTTAGGAAAGCTGCAGCAGTGCCCCGAGAAGCTACCCAGGCACAGAAGTCACCGTGCCCAGCTATAACTTCGTCGAGCTCGTCAATTTCACCCTCAATATGTTCGAAGGTCTTCGGTAAATCTTCAGCTGAGGGGGTGAATTTCTCACTGCTGGCTCCAACTGAGTGAAAAAATTTTCTTAGTCATTGAATGCATTTGTTGCTAAATTCCAAACATTTTTCTTGAAGGTCCGCCAATAGTTTTTTCAAATCTGAATTTTGTTGAGCTTCGGCTTCAAGTTTTGCATTAAGTTCTTGCTTTTCTTGTTCAAACTGCTCAGATTGGCAGAGAAGCTTCGTGTTCAGTTCTGTTATTTTTGCTTCGGCTTCCGCCAATAAACCTTCAGTTGCCTGGAGCTCAAAGTTTTTCTTCTCAATAGCAGCTGATTGCTCCTTTATTTTGTTTTCTAAATTTTCAATTATAACTTCGTGTTTCTTGTCTTCAAAATCTTGCTGCATTTTCAAGGCTTTGCTCAACAGCATACTCTGCACGAAAACAACCTTCGTTAGACATGTTTTCATTATTAAAAACAATATAAGTTAAGGGAAAAGTAGTTCACCTTGAAATTGGAATAAAATAAACTACCAATGATATGTTGTCGTCGGTAGCGGCTAATGTCCGTTTCTAGCTTCGGAAAACCGATACTCTTTGACAGAGTACTGATAACTTTGGCTCCAGTTTGGTTTCGGATACAATCTAATTTTTCATCATCAATACCTCCGAAGAGGAGTGCTCCTGGTTTGTACCCGCAAGATTTGGCATACTCTTTAAGCTCTTCTATTTCGGGTTTTGACAATTTTTCTCCAACTAAATTTTGAAACATGAAGGCTTCGTTCTCTGAAGCTTCGTCAGCAATTTCCTTTCCTTTCCCCGACGCTGCGGCCGCGGCCTCTTCGGCGGCAGTGGTAGCTTCTTCTGTGGCCATGTCTAGCAGTATTTTGTCGATGTGTTCGATTGTGCTTTCCAGGTTCACATCTTCAATTGAGGCAGCTTCGGCAGCCGCGACCTCCGAAGGTGTGATTTCAATATCTGTTCTTTCCTCAGCCGCTGGTGTCTTCTGAGCCGAAGCTCTTGGTGGTGTCTTGTCAATGACCTCTGTCATAGTGATAATTCTTTGTCTCTTTGCTTTAGTCGTTTTCTTCGTTTTTTCGGGCTCCTTTTCCTTCTGAAAAAACTTTGTCAGTTGAGGCCCCAATGGACTTAGCTTCGCAGGCAGGGATTCAGTCATTACCTTCAAAATTTCATCCACGTCAGTGGCAGAGGGTGATGCGGGGGTCTCTTCTTCGTCAGATATTTTTTGCTTCGGAGAAGACGCTTTCCTCTTCTTCGGAATTCTCTTCTTTGATGGTTCTTTCTCATCTTCATTTAAGGCTTCAGTTGTCCTTTTCCTTTTCTGGCCCCCGACACCTTTGTTCAGATTTTCATAGTCAGGGTATTCAAAACCCAGGGCGTCCAGCACTCGATTCAGTCTTCGCTTCGGACGGGTGCCGAAGGCCGCAGTCATCAATTGATCTTCTTTTTTGGAGTAATTGCCAAGTATTTCATTGCACATTACTTCAATTGTATCCAGCCACTCTTGGTAAGGTGTTTTAAAGTATTTCTTAAACTTGAAATAGTAAGGTAAACGCACAAATTCACCTTCTTTCTTCTCCTCCTTTAGCTTCGGCATTTCCCATTCTTTTAAACTAGGAAAAACCTTGAAAGCCAAAAACTCCTGAACCAGGTCTCTTGTACTGATATGCTCTGCAATAATTCTGAATTCATTCAATGCCTGTTGTGTTGGACCTTCTGGTGTCATGTTGCAGCGAGGTCGGGTTTCTCCGAAGATTAGTTCGAGTGGACTTTGCACAAGCTTCTCCTTGTCGTCATCAACCTTGACATAGAACCACTCCGACTTCCAGCCTGCTGCCCATTTGCTCCGGTAGCTGATTACAGGAAACTTTGTGGTTTTCCGATAAGCAAAATTATAGCAACCAAAATTGTCATGCAATCCATCTTTTCTAGCCTTCGTCTGATAGTGCAGTTCGTGAACTCGACAAAAGCTGTCTGCAAACGGCTCCACCGCTTGGCTTCGGAGGGCCCAGATATAAACGCTAAGCCTAACGATAGCGTTAGGAGTTAACTGATGAAAGTAGATACCAAACCTCTTCAGTACCTCTGCAATAATCTCATGTAGGGGGAATCTTAATCCAGCCTTTAGAAAGCTCTTGAAAATGACAATTTCATCCTTCTCCGGGTTTGGGGTAGTCTCTTCTCCCCCGAAGCGTAATAGCTTCTTCTGATTCTCATTGAAAAAGCCCGACTTTACCATTTTGGAGAGATCAGCCTTCGAAACAGTAGACTTTCCGAAGTCCAAGTGGCTGGGCTTGCTTGGCATGGCAATACGATAATCGTCTTCAGGATCAGTTTCCTCAATATCTTCTTCTTCTGCTTTGGCAATTGCTTGTTCTGCCTGTTCTGCATCATCACTGGGGATCTTTTCCGAAGTTACCAGTCCGGACCTTTGCATCGCTTCGGAGATGGGAACAGTCTCCGAACCTTCAACTTCGCCCCCTCACGCTCAACCCTAGCGGTAGATCGCACTCTGGCCATTTAATTCTGAGTTTGTGGAAATTAAATACTTTTTTCTTCCGAAGTTTTTCCTTCTGACGAAGCAGGCTGCAAGTTGGAGCTCCGTTCGATTCCGAGAGTCAAGCTTCGGTGATGGTTAAAAATTTTGGCAGCAAAACAGTGCAAATAGCAATGAATGCTGTGGTAACTTCACACCTACTCGTCTGTTTATATAATACTGCAGGTAAGAAGGCGAACCGCCAGGATTTTTACACCAGGCGGACATCCGCTTGCACTCGCTGCGTGGTGGACCGCAGAGACAAACAGTAACTCTGCAAGGTGGGACCGATACGCGCTGGGAAACTGAATCGTTTCTCGACAACGAGCTCGGGGAAGGTGTTTTTCGGACCTTCGGCTCCCCGAAGCTTAAGAGACTTTTTTCACGGATCAAGCTCGTTACGAAAAACGATCTAGCACCGCGAAAGGGGCTACTGTTGGGACTATGCTTCGTCGCCGAAGGTCTTGTAGGAATAAGCGGTTTTCAGCTGAAGCTGTTTGTATGAGTTGGCCGAAGGTTCCTCTTCATGAAGCTTCGGTATTACAAACCGACTTAAAGATAGAATGACCTTTTAGTCCATAAAGGTCTGAGTCAATGTTGTAAACTTTTATGAGGGGCATAATTGTAATTCTTCATAGGCTGTGTCCTGTGTCTATAAATAGTGAACAGTATTCCTTTACTGTTCACGGATTCCGGTAATTGCAATCGCATCATTCGGGAACCAATCTTTGTCAAGGCAGAGGTATAGCTGTATTCAATGATTCAATATATTATAATATGATTCGTTTATGATTCATTTACCTTTGATACCCTTTATTTTATATTATCTTGTACAATCTATTAAAATTTGATTACGAAGACTTAACCTTCGTAATCATATTCTCATTAACCTTCGTCCAAGGTTCATTATCCTCAAGGGAATAATGCTTCGTGGACGAAGGACGTTAACATTTAACATTTTATGCTGCCTTGTTCTTAATTCATAGCATTTGAGAACAAGTCTCCAACAGTACCATTGCCTCCACCACCACCACCAGTTCCACCTCGTGATAAGCACTGAGAGTTTATGAGCCATAAGCCATCGACCTTCGCCAGTTCGCCAGATCCACTTGATGCAGATGATTGGCTGAAGTCAATTGAGAAGACGCTTAACATCGCCCAATGCTCAGACAGGGAGAAAATTCTTTACGCCTCAGATCGTCTGACAGGTCCTGCTGCTGACTGGTGGGATTCTTATACTGCTCCCACGATGCTGCTGACACTATTACTTGGGCAGAGTTCAGTGCACAGTTCAGAAACTACCACATTCCAGCTGGATTGATAAAGATCAAGAAGAAGGAGTTTCTGTCATTGAAGCAAGGCAATATGTCTGTCAGCGAGTACAGAGATAAATTTATTCAGCTGTCGAGATATGCTCTAGAGGAAGTTGCTGAGGATGAAAGGAAGCAGGAACACTTTATTGAAGGACTTAATGGACCCCTACAGTATGCACTGGTGGCACACACATTTCCATCTTTTCAGAGGCTGTTAGATAAGGCTCTTGCTATTGAACACAAGCGTGTTCAACTGGGTGATTTGAAGCGGAAGGCTATCTCACAGGGACAGGGTAGCAGCAGTGTTCGTCCCCGCTACGTTTCGCCACAGAGTACACCGATTCGACCAGGAGGACCACGCCCAGTTCAGTATGCTCCACAGGGGTCTCCACGGACACCCCCTACTCGTCAGTCTACTCCCACTGGCACCCCGACGAGGCCTACAGGACAGAAGACCGGCCCTACATGCTTCAAGTGTAGTCAGATTGGGCACTATGCTAATGCTTGTCCGATGGGTAATTCTGGTACACTAGCTAAGAACAAGCAACAGACTCCTGGCAAGGGATATTCTATAGCCAGGGTGAATCAAGTCAACGTTGATGCTACTCCGGATGGTGCAGACATCGTACTTGGTATGTTTTATGTTAATGCAATTCCTGCAACCATATTGTTTGATTCTGGTGCTACACATTCATTCATGTCTGCTCGTTATGCCAACACAAATGAGATACCACTTCTAAACATGAGAAAACTAATGATAGTAATCACACCTAAAGGGCCTATTGAGGCAAATCAAATGACACGTAGATTGACATTAACCATTATGGGAAGAGAATTTGAAGCTACCGCTATAATATTAGAGGCCAGCAGTATAGATCTGATCCATGGTATGTCATGGTTAAGGAAGGCAAAGGCCATCATAGCATGTGGTAGAGGTACTATAGAGCTCACTAGTCCTAAAGGAGAAAGATTTCAAGTTAATATTGTAGTAACCACCTCATCCAAGCGTGCAATGTTCTTTATACCTGAGGAGTTTGTTGGTGACAACATCCGTGTGGTTAGAGATTTTCTGGATGTCTTTCCAGAGGAGTTACCAGGGATGCCACTAGATCGGGAAGTTGAGTTTGTGATTGATCTTCTACCTGGAACTGCCCCTATATCTAAGCGACCATACAGGATGTCTGTAGAAGAATTAAAGGAGCTTAAGAAACAGTTAACAAAGTTGCAAGAGGTGGGGTACATTCATCCGAGTTCCTCACCTTGGGGAGCACCGGTTCTATTTGTACAGAAGAAGGATGGTTCGCAACGGCTGTGTGTGGACTATAGATCTCTTAATGATGTTACAGTGAAGAACAAGTATCCGTTACCCCGCATAGAGGATTTATTTGATCAGATGAGAGGTGCTATGGTATTCTCGAAGATTGATCTCCGATCGGGATACCATCAGATGAAGATTAGACCATCAGATATTCCTAAGACGGCTTTCTCAACCCGATGTGGATTATATGAGTTCACTGTTATGTTGTTTGGACTAACCAATGCACCAGCTTATTTTATGAATTTGATGAATAAGGTGTTTATGGAGTATTTGGACAGATTCGTCGTGGTGTTCATCGACGATATTCTTATCTATTCTAGGAGTGAAAGTGATCATGAAGAACATCTAAGGTTGGTGCTACAGAAGCTACGAGATAATCAGCTCTATGCCAAGTTCAGTAAGTGTGAGTTTTGGATTGACAAGGTGCCATTCCTTGGACATATTATTTCTAATGGAGGAATAGCAGTGAGTGAAGGAGATAATGGAATGGAGCGTGCCCACTGCCGTGACTGAGATTTGGAGTTTCTTGAGGCTTGCAGGATATTATCGGAGATTTATTGAAGGATTTTCTAAGATTGCCAAGCCTATGACCTCGCTTCTAGAGAAAGGAAGAGAATTTAAGTGGGATGAGAAGTGCCAAGAAAGCTTTGATCAATTGAAGAAGAGATTGATATCACCACCAGTGTTGGTTATGCCAGATCTGCAGAAGGGATTTGACATTTATTGTGATGCATGTGGCCAAGGATTGGGATGTGTGCTTATGCAAGAAGGACATGTGATCGCCTATGTGTCTCGTCAGTTGTGGAAGCATGAATTGAACTACCCCACTCATGATTTGGAACTGGCAGCGGTTGTGCACGCACTTAAAATTTGGAGACACTACATTATGGGAACCAAGTGTCAAGTGTACACGGACCATAAGAGTTTGAAGTATATATTCACTCAGAAGGATCTCAACCTTAGACAATGTCGTTGGTTGGAGATTATTAAGGATTATGATTTGGAGATTCACTATCACCCGGGCAAGGCGAATTTGGTTGCAGATGCCTTGAGTCGGAAAGAGCATGTTCACTCCGCTTTTGTTGTCCAGCTACCCGATGAATTAGCAAAAGACTTTGAGAGACTCAACTTGGGAATTGTTACACACTGAAGGAGTTACCATCAAGTTGGAACCTACCTTGGAGCAAGAGATTCGTAAAGGTCAGGTTGGTGATGCTAAAATTCAAGAGATTAAGGATCTTATCATGGAAGGTCGAGTTCCGGAATTCATGGAGGATGAGCAAGGTACTATATGGTTCAAGGACCGGATATGTGTTTCAAAGATTGATAGCCTCCGTGAGAATATATTGAAAGAAGCTCATGATTCTGATTACTCAGTCCACCCTGGGAGCACTAAGATGTATCAGGATTTGAAGCAGAAATACTGGTGGTATGGACTAAAAAGAGATGTTGCTGCACACGTGGCTAAGTGTGATGTATGTCAAAGAGTCAAGGCCGGACATCAGAGACTAGCTGGATTGTTGCACCCATTGAAGATACCCGAGTGGAAATGGGAAGAAATTGGTATGGATTTCATTGTTGGATTACCCCGCACTCCAGCAGGATATGATTCTATTTGGGTAATTGTGGACAGATTGACGAAAGTGGCTCATTTCATACCAGTGAGGACTAATTACACGGGAGCCAAGCTAGCAGAATTGTATATGACTCGGATAGTTTGTCTACATGGAGTGCCTAAGAAGATCATGTCTGATCGAGGATCACAGTTTACTTCTCGGTTTTGGAAGAAGTTGCATGAGAGCTTGGATACAAAGTTGAATTTCAGTTCGGCCTACCATCCCCAGACCAATGGGCAGACCGAAAGGACTAACCAAGTACTGGAGGATATGTTAAGAGCTTGTGCTCTTAAACATGGTGGAAGTTGAGATAAGAGCTTACCCTATGCTGAGTTTTCTTATAATAATAATAGCTATCAGGCCAGTTTGAAGATGTCACCATTTGAGGCTCTGTATGGCAGAAAGTGCAGGACACCACTGTATTGGGATCAAACTGGTGAAAGACAGTTCTTTGGGCCTGAACTTTTACAAGAGGCAGAAGAACAAGTTCGAATGATAAGAGAAAATTTGAGAATTGCACAATCAAGGCAAAAGAGCTATGCTGATAATAGAAGGAGACTACTGGAGTTTAAGGAGGGTGATCACGTGTATCTGAAGGTGTCACCGATCCGGTGTATGAGGAGATTTAAAGTTAAAGGAAAGTTGTCCCCTCGCTTTATTGGACCCTTCTTGATCTTAAAGCGAGTGGGTGAAGTTGCATATCAACTGGAATTACCTGATCATCTGTCAGATGTACATGATGTGTTCCATGTGTCTTAGCTGAAGAAGTGCCTTAGGGTACCTGAGGAGAAACTACCAATGGAGGACCTTAGTGTTCAAGATGACCTGACTTATGCGGAGTACCCTATCAAGATTCTGGACACTTTGACTCGAGTTACAAGAAATAAGGTGATAAAAATGTGCAAAGTACAATGGAGTCACCACGGAGAAGACGAACCTACGTGGGAGAGAGAAGAAGAGCTTCGCATAGACTTCCCCCATCTTTTCCCTAAATCTTCTTAAATCTTGAGGACGAGATTCTTTTTAAGGGGGTAGGATTTGTAATACCTAGAATTGTAAATCATAAGAAGAGGTAATGACCTTATGTGTATTGACTATACCTACTATCACATGTGAATAAACATCATCCAAAAAGGGATTAAATAACCAAAGATACCTAGACAAATCATGCATCATGCCGAGTTTTATTTGATTGTGCATTTGTGAATAATAAAATAAATGTTTCATTAACAATGTATTAATGGACCCATAGAATTTAACCTCTAATTGGAAAACAAATCTCTAAAGAAAAGTGGAGAGGGAGAAGAGAGGTACTATAGAGAATATATATATAAATTAAATATTATAAAAGTGGTACTAGTATGTTCAAATTATGTGTTAGCTGGAAATAATAAATCCACAAAGATTTTAAATTCAAAATTTGGAATTCAAAATAATTATGAATAAAGGAAAACACAAAATAAAAAAAAGAGAAAATAACTCCTCGTGTTGGGCCCAATGTGACCAGGGCCGGCCTACCTCCAGCAACCGCGCAGGCCAACGTTGGGTTCACGCGCCTAACTTGTGGGACCCGTTTGGCAGCCGGCTCCTACACCCCTCGGTCATTCTCCGTGAACCCGCGCGGCACCTTTCCTCCTGCGCGCGCGACGTGAATGACTGGTGGGTCCAGCTTACCAGTGGCAGAGGAAAGAGTCTTCTTCACCTGCGCGGACTCCACAACGAACGCCGGCGAAGCCGCGCGCCATCCGCAAGCTTCGGTACCGTTTAACCGCTCAGTACCCCGCCTTGCCTATAAGCATCGATCCCACGAACTCGTCCGCTCGAGCCCCTCTTGCTTTTCTGCCATCGCCACTCCGCGCCAGCTCTTGCGCCGCCGTGACCCACACGAACATCTCGTCGCTGCCGAGGACTCGTTTCTGCACCGCCGCTCCGGGACTCGTGAGAGGCCGGGACATATCGCCTTGGTGCGTGGGTTGCTTCTGCGGTGGAATCGCGTCAGCTGGGACAGGGAACTCCGGTGAATTCCTCGCCGTAGTTGAAGGGCCACCGCGGGACCGTGCTCCGCCGCGGATCGACCCCCCTAGACGCGCCATCTCCGGTGAGTTCGGGCTTCTCCATTTTGCGTTGTACAGCGCTACAGTTTTCCACCAGCTGATTGAAGGATAGATGCTAGAACGCTTGAATCGCAGTGTCCGGCCATGGCGCCACCGCAAATGTGGCCTCCGTCGTGTCTGTCCGTCAGGGTGAAGGAGGGTAGAGCGCGTGCCATTGGATCGGATCCCTACGGGTTATATTAGATCCGCAAGAGTACCGTGTTCAGTCGAGCGCGCGCAACCGTAGATCCATGATCCGAGGGTGGCGATTAGATCGCGGGCTCGGTGAATGTGAACCGTAGGATTCTGATCCGACGTGTGTGGATGAACCCAGGTTCATGAGTGCCTCGGTCTAATCTGGACCAACGATTTTAGATCTGATGGCTCTGGAACCCCGATACCCCTTCGTGAATACAACATTGCATATGAACCCTTGTGCTTTTAGGAATCAACCCGTGGTCCATCCGCGGTGTTTTCTGAGTCTGGGGGAATCTTCTGAGATTGCCCCTGCCTTCCTCGGATTTAATGCGCCCAGTCCAGAGAATTATAAAACCAGAGAAAACTTATTAGAAAAAGGATTTTTAGTGTGAAAATAAATCCTAGAAGTTATTTAAATTGTAGAAAATTCATATGAACTCCAAATTGGTCGATTCCATTTCCTAAATTTTTGTAATATTATTGTCTAACCATTTGTGCCACTGTTTTGGCATGAAAGACACATTAACATTTATCTAGCAATTAATCTTGTAGTAAATACATAAAACCTTCAGAAATTCATATCTTAAAATCTGTAACTCCAAATTTAATGATTCCAGTTCCTGTGATCTTAGTTTAATGTCTAGATTATTACTGTGTATTTTATTTACATGTTTGGTGTAATGTTAATTTTTGCTATACTATGTATGTATTGTGTTGATGCGAGTAGACGAGCAAGCTACGGGGGATTCTGAGGTTCAGTTGGTAGAGACTGCTAAGCAGGAGCTCGTAGAAGGCAAGTTGTGCCCTTGATCACTTCCTTTTACCCATTCATTTTATTATTAATCATAATGATCTGCATAGGTTAATTTTGCTGGGTCTCAATAGGATACCCTAGATTTGACTATCTTTATACCTTGTTTCACCACTGGTTTTACTACTAATTTTTTGGGTAGTACATGCTATTGCTTTATGTGGATTTGGGTATAGAGATACTTATTACTCATTATTACACTTGTTATTATCTGTTCATTATTTTATGTTCATGATAAGATCATTATGTTAATGGGAACATGGAGAACCACCCGGGAAAACAGTGCTACCACAAGGGTTTAATGGGACGTCCTTGGCTGATTAACTAGGAAAGCTAGTGGATGGCTACCTTACCCGAAAGGGGCAAGGGCAGTAGGGGAGTGGTCAGTGTAAGGAGGTCCTTGGGTTGATTTTGCTGCGATGGCGGTCAGGCGAGGGATTCCTGCACTGGAGCTTCCTATAAACTGTAGCGGGTAGTCTGAAGCTAGTGGAACTTTGTAAAGGCCTCGTAGTGGTACCCTGCCTCGCTTCCTTGGTAGAGGTGTATGGGGTCTGATCAACTCCGTGGCAAATGGGTAACACGACTTGTGGGTAAAGATGCGCAACCTCTGCAGAGTGTAAAACTGGTATACTAGCCTGCTCACGGTCATGAGCGGCTCGGACACTCACATGATTAATTTATGGAACTTCAACTTAATTTGTCAGATCATTGCATTTGGGATTATTTTATTATTACTTTTACTTATTATTTCTAAGGTTTGGTATTTATTTACACTTAGTAACTGCTAATAAAATTTTGATCAACTTCTAAAAGCAATGCTCAGCTTCAGCCTTTATTTCATTGATCAGCCTTACACTTCATGAACTCCCACCTTTGGTGAGTTCATGTCACATTATTCCCCACGACTTGTTGAGCTATGATCGTATGTGAGCTCACTTTTGCTGTCTCACACCCCCCCCACAGGAGAAGAACAGGTGGTCGAAGAGGAGCCGCCTAACACCGAGGCTTTCGATTTGATCTAGGTGGCATCTCCCAGTCAGCTTTCTGGCGCCAAGGATAGATTTGAGATCCTGTTATATTTATCTTTTATTTTGTAAGACTTCCGCTATGTAAGAAGTACTCTGATTATCGTGACATTTATCTCTATACACTCTGTTATTATATATGTTGTCTTCTTGGTGCATGTATGAGACACACCTGGCTTTGTTCCTTAAAGCCAGGTGTGACAGCAGGAAAGGGAACCGACTTAAAGGGGAAAAGGCTATTTAGACCCCGATGAGTTACCTTATAGTCATTAGCAAATGTAAAGGGCATGAATGTAATTTCACGTGGACTACGTCCCATGCCTATAAATAGATGAACAGTACCCCCGTACTGTTCACGCTGACTTGGCATTCGCTTTTGTATCACGCTCCTACCTTTGCTGTCTATCAAGTCGAAGGTATCAAATGTAATTCAATATTGTTTTTATTTTCTCATGATAATATAATAAAGACGAATTTATAATGCTATATGATTGTTTACGTCATCTTTTGTATTTTACATGCTTCTTCTATTACCATCTTACCTTCGATATTCGAAGGTATGTCTTTCATGACCTTCGTCTGAAGATCATTATATCCTAAGGGAAATAATGTTTCGAAGGACGAAGTGCATTAATATTTAACATTTTATGTTGCCTTGTTCTTGATTCGAAGCATTTGAGAACAAGTCACCAACAGATTCCCTTGCAAAACTATCTTACCATATGCTTCTAACTCAGATGGTCAATACCAGGAAGGGAGGAGGAATTGATCTACCTGCCAATCCATATAACCGAAGGGTGCTTAGACAACAACAACAAGCAGAGATGAATCCCCCAAATCCTCCACCAGTCGGTGCTGACCCAGTTATTTCAGCCCAGATGCAAATATGCAGCAAATGGCGGACACTATTGCAGACATGCATGCTTAGATGTGATATATAGGAGCATCAAGAGATGCGCCAAGAAAGAGAGGATATACGCCGGGAGATGCGCCAAGAGCGGGAGGAGATACGTCAAGAGAGAAGGTCGCAACAGCAACAGCAACAAGCACCACTGCCTCCACCACCACCACCAGTTCCACCCCAGGATAAGCACCGGGAATTCATGAGCCACAAACCACCAACCTTCTCCAACTCCGCGGATCCGCTGCAAGTAGATGACTGGCTAAAGTCTGTAAAGAAGATGCTCAACATAGCTCAGTGCTTGGACAGAGAGAAAGTGCTCTACGCATAAGGTCGTCTTACTGGTCCCGCTACGGATTGGTGGGATGCGTACTGCGCTGCTCATGCTGCTGTCAACACAATTACCATGGATTGATTAGGCCCTTAAAGGTATAATATTATTCATCATATTGATCTGTTGTTGTCCTGATTGCCTTTATCCATGGTCTGGCTGGCAGTTATTAGTCATTGGTAAAACAACTCCAAAGTTGTAAGCATGACTCTCCTCGAAGAGCTATTGCGTCATGTAATATCCAGGACTCAAATAGCCCTAGCAACAATGCAAAAAGAGGATTCAAGAAAAGTATTTCTCGGGTGAACACAAATTACGCCATAGAATATCCAAAATACGTGTAGCACTTGCTTTTTTTATTTTACGACTTGCATATTGAAAATACCAGTAAACATTATTAAGAAAAGAGTTCTCTAAATAAGGGAGGAGCCATATGAGAGGAAACCTCATGTACAGTTTGGAAAAGGAATTTTTTAAAACAAATTGAATGCATGGCTATAATGGATGTTAGCTTAATATAATCCAAAAGAAATATTGCAGAAGCATTGCACAATTATTATGAAGCCAAACAACACCAGGGCTACAACAAGTCATTTGATTAGGCCGCCACGACCGTGTGCCAAGTCCAAGGGTCGAGCGTTGCCTGTGAGGCGCTGCTTGTGTAGGAGGATGTCCTGCCGTAGCTTGTCAGGCTGGCGGAGTCCGATAGCGTCGTGTGGAGCGAGAAGGCCAGCTGGAGGGGAAGAGAGAAGGGGATGGGGATCTTGGTGGCATGCAGCTAGAACCCTGGCGGTGTGCAGTGCAGCTGTGTTCCTATAGGAAGAGAGAAGAGGTGATGCGGATATTAGAGGAGGGAGAGTGGGGACGCTCCTGGCGGCCGACGATGTTTGAGGGAGAGCTGGGGGACAGGGTGAGTCTCGTGGCGGTGTAGACCTTATTTTTTCTTGTCCTTTCAGAGTTATCTGGAAGCATCACGTAGTATGGAGGCCGGTTTCGCTCATCGGCCGACCATAGCTGATCGAAGGAAACACATAAAGAGTTTCATTGACATCAGAATAGGATCAGACGGCCATAAAAAAGAGAATGACGTGGAGCGTCCAGGTGCGAGGTTTGCGCCCGCGCTTCATATATAGAAATTTCTCGGTGTGTCTGCCCGCCCATGCAATTACGCTGGCCTTGTTTTTTTTTCCTTTCAGAGGTACCATAGCCAGAAAGGTGTACTCTAGCTGGCGTATACCAAGATCTTGGGATGTGTTGGGGGTTTAGCTTGCAAGGGAGATAATCATGACGGTCGTAGGCTTACTTAAACTATGGCTAACCTCAGGCTACAGCCAGAGATGGTGACGTGACAAGGAAAGCCGTTAATCGGCACTGTTTTGGCACAGTGAGCTTCTAAACACGAGTATCTCCTATTGACGAGCTAGCTTCACGGTCACGGATGGCGCCCACATACAAGAGCTTAGCGGCATGATTCATGGCACCGAGCTCGGTCATGTCAACGCCATGTCAGCCTCTCTTATCAGCAGAGCACGCGTCTCGGCGCTAAGATCTGTGGCGCCGAGCTGTGTTACCTCGGCGTCATAGCTTATGGTGCCGAACAAAGGATCCAAAAATAAGATTAAGTCGTTTAGAGGTCTAAACGTTAAATTGTTTTGAAAAAAAAGCTAAATTGCAGAATGCGTTCGGCTTCAGCGAGACCTGTGCGTGGTCAGTCCTTTTGCGCTCTGTGTCACCGTGACACCGTGGCTCTTGGGTGGGGGTTAAGTTCGCCGTGTCCGCGTTCCCTTCGGCCAAATCAGTCGTGCACCCGGGTTCGCTGTCATTTTGCACCCGTGTAACCTTGCTTGCCTTTACCCGAGTTCACCCTGAGGTATTCAGCCCTCGCTGACCGTCGTCGTGCCACCCCATCTCCGCCTCACCGTGGCCAGACAAGCACGGCCGTTTGTCCTTTTCCGTTGTTGCTTCCTGTTGGACACCAAAATGAGCAGCGCGGACAGTCCGGCCCTGAGGCCGGACGGTCCGCGGTCCGGACGGTCCGCAGTGGCGGCGCGGACGGTCCGCGCGCGCGCAGAGTCAGTTAGGGTTCCTAGTTTCTCGCGGGATTTGTTACCTAAAACCGCGGGATTAACTCGGGAAACAGTTGGAAACGGATCCAGACCTCCCCCTTTATATAGATGAAGGGCTACGGCCGATTGAACCCCCAACAATCGATCAAATCAAGTCTATTACTCGTTTTTACCTTATGCATTAGGAGTAGTTCTAGTCTAGTTCTAGTTTAGTCTTCCAATCCCTAAATTCTCCGCCTCTCCTCGACTCTATGTCGATTAGAGGAGTCTAGGTCGGCCTGCCCGAGCCTAGACACCACCTAGGATCTCTACTCCCCGACGGGGTCCCTCCCGGGAGCGAGATCCAGGCGCCGCCGGCGACCTTCGCCGCCCCCTGCGCACGCGCGGACCGTCCGGCCCTAGGGCGCGGACCGTCCGGCCCTGTGCAGAGGGCACCGCCACGGTTCTTGTTGAGTGTTTGGCGCTCCGAAAAGGCCATCTGATCTTGTTGTCGTTGGATCTCCTCATCCATCTTCTTCATGTCATCTTTTAAGTTTTCATGCTCTGCGGCCGATAAATTAGTCAGCCTTGTGTCGCTGTTTGGAGAAGCACTGTTGAGATCCTTAGAATCGGCCATGTAAGCCTGATTTTGTAGATCTGCAACCTCGTTCCCCAGCGGAGTCGCCAAAAAGTATGTTGACGCCTTTTCGGAGCGCCAAACACTCAACAAGAACCGTGGCGGTGCCCTCTGCACAGGGGCGGACGGTCCGCGCGCAGGGGCCGGATGGTCCGCGGCCTGGCGCGAGGCGGCGGTGCTCTCTGGTCAGGCGCGGACGGTCCGCGGCACAGGGCCGGACGGTCCGCGGCCTGGCGCGAGGCGGCGGTGCTCTCTGGTCAGGCGCGGATGGTCCGCGGCCTGGCGCAGGGGCTGGTGTTCCCTGCCTGACGGCCGGACGGTCCGCGCCCTAGGGCCGGACGGTCCGCGCGTGCGCAGGGGGCGGCGAAGGTCGCCGGCGGCGCCTGGATCTCGCTCCCGGGAGGGACCCCGTCGGGGAGTAGAGATCCTAGGTGGTGTCTAGGCTCGGGCAGGCCGACCTAGACTCCTCTAATCGACATAGAGTCGAGGAGAGGCGGAGAATTTAGGGATTGGAAGACTAAACTAGAACTAGACTAGAACTACTCCTAATGCATAAGGTAAAAACGAGTAATAGACTTGATTTGATCGATTGTTGGGGGTTCAATCGGCCGTAGCCCTTCATCTATATAAAGGGGGAGGTCTGGATCCGTTTCCAACTGTTTCCCGAGTTAATCCCGCGGTTTTAGGTAACAAATCCCGCGAGAAACTAGGAACCCTAACTGACTCTGCGCGCGCGCGGACCGTCCGCGCCGCCACTGCGGACCGTCCGGACCGCGGACCGTCCGGCCTCAGGGCCGGACTGTCCGCGCTGCTCATTTTGGTGTCCAACATATGCCCCCCTGCCTTTTGGTGGAGCTTGGCGAACCAAAAGCATCAGTGAAAACTTCGGAAACAATTGATCTTATAAGCTTTTGTTCCCGAAGTAAGGGCTCAGCTCGATGCAAGTCATCGGCTCTTGCGATCAGATAATATAAATAATTGATGGAACTTTAATGCACAGAGGCCGTTTCGGATCGCATCCTCTTCGGCCATGTCTACCTGATTAACCTGTCAATAGGCAAAAACTTGTTGTGCCCCCCAGCCTAAATAAGCAAACGGATTGAGCCAGTAATACGAATTCATCGCCGTACCACCCCACACATGAGTAGGACAACACATCGGCGATGGATAGAACGGGACGCACCATGCTATCCCCGGAGGAGGATGACAAAGCGATCTTGGTTGTGCTACCTTTTGGGTCTGTTTAGTCGGCTTTTGCTTTCGCACAGATCGCCCTTTTGACTTTGTCTGCTTTATTGGCCGGTTGTGTGGAACGGCCTTCTTCATATATTTGGCAAGCAACTGACCAAAAGTAGGGCCGACTCTACTGAGTCGTCCAGACGTCTTAGTAGTGTTTTGTTTCCTAACACTTGTGTTGGAACGTTGTGGTCCGATGATCTGAGGTTGCTGCTTCTGACCATCTGCGGACCGTCCAGCCATCATAGCCGGACTGTCCGCGCATGTCTCGGACTGTTCGGCCTTAGTACCCGGATCGTCCGGCGTACGCAGGACAGGTGACCTTGATCGGGTGTTCGATCGTGCTTGCCCCCCGGTGCGTCCGGTCTTTCTTTTGTCCGGAGCCTTCAGAGTAACCATTTTGCGTGACATATTTGGTGTGCGAGGATCACCAATGACGATATTTTTATTTTTACTTTTTTCGGCCGCACAAGGCCGAATTATGGCTTTTTTGCTCGTTGGCTCTAATGTGGTGACAGGAACAGGTGTCTTGTCAATTTTCACCTCTTTTTGAAACCTCAACCGGCCTTCGTTTATAGCCGATTGTATTTGCCGACGGAAGACGACACAATCATTGGTGTTATGGAGAAAGGAGCCATGCCATTTGCAATAAACGCGCCCTTTTAATTGTTCAACCGGAGGAATTACATGTGACAATTTAATATTACCATGTTTAAGCAACTCATCAAATATTTTATCACATTTAGTAATATTAAATGTGAACTTAACTTTTTCCTTTTGTGTCGAGTGCGGGTGAGAGCGAACAGAAGGTTTGGCCTTAGTGGGCCAAACAAGCTCAGGGACATGTGACTTTTTTGGTTCTTGGGGCTGGGGTGGCTGGTTATATTTATGCCGGCCTTCCGCACTAGGCGGATCACAGGTGACTTCTGGTGCTCCGGACGGTCCGACTTGCACAGTCGGACGGTCTGAGGGTGGACCAGACGGTCCGGTACTATCCTCGGACTGTCCGGTCACGTCAAGCAACACCTGTGACCCTTGTGGTGGGCTCTGTGTAACTCCGGACTGTCCGGCGTAGGGTGTCGGACGGTCTGACGGAGGGCCGGACGGTCCGCGATTGTGTGCGGACGGTCCGACCGTGCTCAGAGTTGACTCACCATTTAGCGAAGATGGTGGTGACGGTCGTCCTAGATATGAGTCCATCGGCATACCAGAATATGGCTGGGGAAACCCATTTGTTGCCGATGTGTTTGGCGCAATTGTTTTGGCGCCTAATTTTTGTGATAAAAAACTAGGCATGTGAGTTTTTCCTAATGCATGCGCCATCCTTTCTATATCCTCTGTGATACTTTTAATCCGATTATCAAAAGAAATTTTAATAGATGGAATATCATCGACTGACCTGGCATCACCTATCGTGGGGAGCTGTTGCAGCACGGATGACATGTAATCGACGTCTATTTCCCTCTCCTTTACGACCTTCTGGTGGCGATCTACCTTGAAGTGCGAGAGGTACCACTTTTTCGCCACCTTGAGCATCTGATCTTGTTGTCGTTGGATCTCCTCATCCATCTTCTTCATGTCATCTTTTAAGTTTTCATGCTCTGCGGCCGATAAATTAGTCAGCCTTGTGTCGCTGTTTGGAGAAGCACTGTTGAGATCCTTAGAATCGGCCATGTAAGCCTGATTTTGTAGATCTGCAACCTCGTTCCCCAGCGGAGTCGCCAAAAAGTATGTTGACGCCTTTTCGGAGCGCCAAACACTCAACAAGAACCGTGGCGGTGCCCTCTGCACAGGGGCGGACGGTCCGCGCGCAGGGGCCGGATGGTCCGCGGCCTGGCGCGAGGCGGCGGTGCTCTCTGGTCAGGCGCGGACGGTCCGCGGCACAGGGCCGGACGGTCCGCGGCCTGGCGCGAGGCGGCGGTGCTCTCTGGTCAGGCGCGGACGGTCCGCGGCCAGGGGCCGGACGGTCCGCGGCCTGGCGCAGGGGCTGGTGTTCCCTGCCTGACGGCCGGACGGTCCGCGCCCTAGGGCCGGACGGTCTGCGCGTGCGCAGGGGGCGGCGAAGGTCGCCGGCGGCGCCTGGATCTCGCTCCCGGGAGGGACCCCGTCGGGGAGTAGAGATCCTAGGTGGTGTCTAGGCTCGGGCAGGCCGACCTAGACTCCTCTAATCGACATAGAGTCGAGGAGAGGCGGAGAATTTAGGGATTGGAAGACTAAACTAGAACTAGACTAGAACTACTCCTAATGCATAAGGTAAAAACGAGTAATAGACTTGATTTGATCGATTGTTGGGGGTTCAATCGGCCGTAGCCCTTCATCTATATAAAGGGGGAGGTCTGGATCCGTTTCCAACTGTTTCCCGAGTTAATCCCGCGGTTTTAGGTAACAAATCCCGCGAGAAACTAGGAACCCTAACTGACTCTGCGCGCGCGCGGACCGTCCGCGCCGCCACTGCGGACCGTCCGGACCGCGGACCGTCCGGCCTCAGGGCCGGACTGTCCGCGCTGCTCATTTTCGTGTCCAACACTTCCATGTTTCAGTTGCCCTCTAGCTTGCTGATGCTCACCGGCCCGCTCGTTTCATCGCTACCGTTGTAGAACTTCGAGAACGCCGCCTGGAACGACCTCGCCGTCGCAGACCTGTTTTGGAATCAGTTGCGAGAGTGTTTGAGAGTCGCTGTGCTTCGGGGTGAGTCTCTGGTGCTCTCCATACTTTAGTTTGGAGCTCTACTGCGCAGTTGTGCCTTGTCGTCGCCGGTGATGGAAAGCGCCGCCGCGGTCGGTACGGCACGTGCAGAACGAGCGTGCGAGCGCGAGTCAGGGTTGTGAGCGCCGTGTGCGTGGCCAGGGATGGGCCGTGTGAGCCGGTTTTGGCCCAAGGCAGTTTGCGCTTTTTCTTTTTCTTTTGAGTTGATGGTTTGTTAAGTCTTAAGTCTGCCAAAAATCACAGAAAAATGCAAAAAATCGTGAGACTAGTTTTATTGGGTTCACAAAACTGTATAGTTTCTGAAAAAATTAGTTTTAATATTTTTACAGCAGATAATAAATTTTAGATAATTAAAAAGTGGTCTTATAATACTTATATGATTTTAGTAATAAAACTAGATCTCTGAAAATTTCATTTTTTGAGTAAGCTTAATATACTTTTTTAGTCTATGGGTAAAGTTTGAACCTGTTTGGAGTTGGTTTTAAACCTATTTAGAGTTGGTTTGCCCAGAAAACCTATTGATAGCCAAAAAGGAGATGTTTAATTCCTAAGTTTAGTGTAAGTATATGTTTAGGAGATAGACCATATAGTTTATTAGGTATAAAATGTTTTGTGGATTTAAGTATGTTTAGCTCTATGGTCTTTCAAAGTAGATTCAGTTTCCCACCTCTATCAAGTTTTACAAAAGGAAAAGGGCTTAGAGGATGAAGGCATCAAAGGCCTTCATGAATTCATCATTAAAGCGGGGTACCTTTGACAGGTACAAGTTTTGATAAATAGTTTAAAATGAGACCAGATGTTGAGCAGGAAAAGGTCGTCCATCTGTGTTGTTTAAGGACCGCTTCGATTGTTGGCCTACTGATCTAGGACCTTTTAGCCGGCCACATGCCCTGCAATGGGATAGGGTAAGCCTAATCTCAGCTTGACCAATACTAGAATCACTATCACACAATGGGAGTGGAGAGATGGCGAGAGTAACGTGTGCCCACCTAGCAAGGGGCTGGTTGGTGGGGTACTATGCTCTCGGTTAGCGTGAACCAGTTCTAGTCTTGACATAGCAAGGGGCAGGTTGGCATATGCAAGGGTTAAGTGCTACATATGCCGTGTGGTTAGAGATCCCCAGCTGGGTATTAATCGATTTGGATCGTCGTTACTTCACAAATATGAAGACTAGATCTTCAACCTTCATCGTAGTAACAAGTATAACAGAGATTTGACTAAAATAAAGCTAGTATATATCAAGTGAATGATCTATATTAGTTAAATCTAGATTCTAGTAATAACCTAACTTGTGAAGTTAAACTTGGCTTGAGGATCAAGTAATATTAACTTGATGAGCTTTACCTTGAATGCTGTTAACTAGCGTACCCTTGGGAGTCTTTTTCTTTAGTCGGATAAGACTTGCAAAAGTACCTTCGTACTCATGGTTCTTTGAACCCAATGTTGCAGGTGATCTGGAGTATACCATGTGTTTCTGTTGCATGAGGGTGCTTCAAGTTCCTAAAGATGACTAGTTGCTTGTGTGTGTGCTTGGAAGGTTGCTACCTTCCAGATGTTTTAATTAGTTATGACACTTGATACTGCCTGGGCTTGTAATAAGAAACACTTTTCTATATTGTAATAACCACTACTCTTTTATGTTGAGAACCTGAGTTTAAATAAATGTAATATTATGTTATTGTAAAAGTCTTCCACTCTATCTCTGATGTATGTTTACAAATGTTGATTACTGTGATGTACATGTTATGGGTGAATGTTGATCTTTGGAAATGAGATAACGAGTTCGTTGAAACTCAGCATCCTGAGTATGTTATCTGGTACACTTACATATCCATCTGAGGCTTTAAGGTTAAGGATTTGTGTACGTGGGCCCGATAACTTGGTTGGGTTGTGACAGAAGACCTCTACCACCGTAAGGTTAATGCACAATGTAAGCCAAGGGACCCCTTGCACCTAGGGAGCTCCAAAACATGGTTACAGGTTCAACAGCCTCTATCGCTAAACTAGCAAGTAAACAACATCAATCACCACCACAAGTTCAAAGACCTCCCCCCTCGCAACTATGATGCCAACCAGTAGTCAGGGAGGGGCGACAGAGCACCAAGAGGTAGGGGACAAGGTCGTGGCCCTGCTTGTAAACCTTATTGTGTCTTCCACGATGAAGACACTGATCATTCAACCAGGGATTGCCGCTCCACCAAGGAAACGAAGGAGATGATGGAGGCTGAAAGACTAGCGAGGGGTCACCTAGATCAACCACCGAAGGCCATCAACCACAACTACCATCCTCAACTTTACCAACCTTACCAAGAAAGATATTAGCTTTACAAGCAATATCAACAAAATTACTAGACTCTACCTCATCACCTAGAAAGGTTACAACTCCCACCTTCACCCCCTCAACCAGCACACCACCAAAGGAAAATGATCATCAGCTACAACATAGCAAGATGGGGTTCCGCAAGTCCCTCATGAATACCGGCAGCTAAGCTGACATCTTATTCCTCCACATCTTCGACAAGATGGGCATCAATCCAAAACAGCTATAGATGGCAGATAATCCTCTGTTTTGATTTGGAGGCAAGGCCAATTTGTCGAATTATGGGGAGGCTACACTAGCGCAAAACAAAATTTTCGATCCCATAAAACCAAGAACTCCTGCTATTATAGGTCATGGAATTACCACTAGATGCGCAGGGCAGCGGAAGCCGTCTCGATGTAGACGTACACGTCGATCAGTGTCATGCAGTCGCCGGTGTCCTTCACGTCCTCGCGCGGTTCATCCTAGTGCTCCAGATGCAGCACCTTCAAGGTATCCACGTACATGGAGGAAGCGCCACGTACCAAACTGCTAGGTTCACGATGGCGGCTTGGTGAGGGCGAGAGGGGCATGGCTGCTGGTTTGCTGGTTGCGAATTAGGGTTATCGCTAAGTGCATCCCTACCCCTCATTGTATAAGCATTCTGGTGGACTTCTAACTACGAGGCCGATCAGCAACCCTAACAACCAGTCTAATTTAAGATCCAATCCGAGTTAGGCTTCCTTCCCCTTAAGTGTATGACCCTATAAGTTTACCTACACATAGACATGCCCCGAATACTCTTACTTGGCCCAATAATTTACAGCGGCCTCTAGCAAGACGTGTCAACTCCAATGCACACGTAAAGATCATATCAGACAAACCATTCAAGATTACGTACATATTGTTCACTTTGTCTCAAGATTTTTGGTCTGGCTCTAAGTTTACCTCACTTTCTTGATACTATGAATTGGAATCCTTTCATGGTTAACACTTAACCATAGCATGGCCATGCATTTCTTGATCCAATTACTCGAGGGGCCTAGAGACATCTCTCTCAAGAAGAGAGGGACAAATTCCATCTTGACTGACCATGCCTCACAGCATGCTTCCTGACAAATACAACACTACCTTTATAACTATCCAATCAGGGAGTAGCGTTGACAGTCCCTAAGGTGGTCAATTCACATATGAGAACATGCAACAATCTCAGGTCAAGGACACAATGTACATGTTGCAAAGAGAGAACTATATTACAATATCTTATGTTGGGTCGGTCCATCCTCATGTCATACATGCACCCACATTATTAGTTTGACATCTCCATGTCCATGACATGTGAAATGCAGTCATCAACTAATACATGTGCTAGTCATCGACTCTGACCTGGGACACCATTTAAAATAACCATACAAGTAAAGAATCTCACAAACAATTCACATAACTGCTACTCAATACAAGGTGCCTTCCATGGTTATTCAATTAAGCAATATATATACAAAGAAATATGCTCATCTCTATGATTATCTCTAGGGCATATTTCTAACAGTCTCCCACTTGCACTAGAGCTAATCTAGAAGATACCTAATACCCATAGATCTCATGTATGCCTCATGCTTAGGATGAGGAAGAGGTTGCGTCAAAGGGTCAGCAACATTCAAATCCATGGGTATTTTGCATAATGAATTCATGTGTGTAGTGAAACTTCCACAATACGTGTTTGCTTTTCCGGTGGTTTTTAGGCTTCTTAGCTTGCACCATAGCCCCATTGTTGTCACAGTAGAGGTTCAATGGACTAGAGGCATTAGGAAACACACCAAGCTCGATGAGAAACTTCCTTATCCAAACACCTTCCTTCACAGATTCGGAAGCTGCAATGTACTCGACTTCTATTATAGAATCAGTCATCGTCTGTTGTTTGGAAATCTTCCAACTAACAACACCACCATTTATTGTGAGCACAAAACCTGATTGCAATTTTAATTCGTCTAGGTCAGTTTGAAAGCTAGCATTGGTGTAACCAGTTACAGCAAGCTCCTCCTTACCCACATATACTAGGAACATATCTTCAGTCCTTCTAAAGTACTTAAGAATGCCTTTTACCGCTGTCTAGTGACCCTCACCTGGATCAGACTGGTACCTACTAGTAGCACTTATAGCGTATGAAACATCTGGGCGTGTACTTATCATGGCATACATGATTGTTCCAATTGCTGAAGTGTATGGTACCTTATAAATGTGCTCCCGCTCATTAGTCATCGTATGACATTGCTTCTGGCTAAGGTGTATACCATGTGACATAGGTAAGAACCCTTTCTTGGATCGTTCCATGTTGAACCGTTTCAACACCTTGTCAATGTACGTGTCCTGGCTTAATCCTATAAGCCTCTTTGACCTATCTCTATAGATCCTTATGCCCAGAATAAATGATGCTTCCCCTAAGTCCTTCATAGAAAAACTCTTTGTTAGTGAAGCTTTGATGGACTCCAGCATAGGAATGTCATTCCCAATCAATAATATGGCATATACATACAAGATCAGAAATACAACAACGCTCCCACTTTCCTTCTTGTAAACACAAGCTTCTTCATTCTGATGAAAACCAAAACCTTTGACCACTTAATCAAAATGAATGTTCCAACTCCGAGATGCTTGCTTCAAACCATAAATGGATTTTTGAAGTTTGCATATCTTTCCAGTATTGATCATATCGTCAAAATCCTCGGGCTATATCATATACATGTCCTCATCAAGGTTCCATTAAGGAAAGTTGTTTTGATATCCATCTATCGAATCTCATAATCAAGATACGTGACAATAGCTAGAATGATCTGAATAGATTTAAGCATTGCTACTGGTGAGAATGTCTCGTCATAGTCAACTCTTTGAACTTGTTGAAAATCCTTTGCAACAAGTCGAGCCTTATAGATGTGAACATTTCCATCCATGTCTTTCTTCTTCTTATAGATCCATTTGCACTGTATGGGTCTAACACCATCAGGCAGGTCAACCAAGTTGCAAACCTGATTTTCTCCCATAGAATCTATCTTGGATCTCATGGCGACTTGCCATTTCTTGGAATCTGGGTCCATCATCACTTCTATATTTGTTATAGGTTCGTCGTTGTCTAACAACAACACTTCCTCATTGCCCAACAATAGCACTTCTCTTCGTGCCTCGTGAAGCCTTTCTAACCTTCGTGGTTGTGGTGGAACTTCTCTTGCACAGACATCTCAACTTGTTCTGCTACATTAGCATCACTTGTTGAATCTTGTCCCATTGGCTCATCCTAAACTTCTTCAAGATACACCTTTTGTTTAATTTTCTCTCATTTGAGGAACTCTTTCTCTAAGAAGGCACCGTTCCAAGCGACAAACACTTTGCCCTCTGATCGGTGGTAAAAGTAATATCCCAAAGTTTCCTTTGGATATCCCATGAACATGCACTTGTCCGATTTTGGAGTGAGTTTATCCGACTGAAGTCGCTCGACGTAAAGCTCACAACCCCAAATCTTCAGAAAAGACAAACTGGGAGTCTTCCCAGTCCACATCTTGTATGGTGTCTTAACTGTGGACTTAGATGATACCCTATTTAGTGTGAAAGTTGGTGAGTGAATTCCCAAAATGACAAAGATAGGTCCGACTGGCTCATCATTGATCGAACCATATTCAATAAAGTCTGATTATGTCACTCAGACATGCCATTCCTTTGAGGCGTTCCAGGCGACGTAAGCTACGGAACAATTCATCCACTCTTTAGATGATTGCTAAACTCATGGCTCAAATATTCACCTCCACGATCAGATCGCAGTGCTTTAGTTTTCTTGCCACACTGATTTTGCACTTCATTCTGAAACTCTTTGAACTTTTCTAAAGATTCAGACTTTTGTTTCATTAAGTAGACATATCCATATCTACTAAAATCATCAGTGAAGGTTATGAAGTATTGGAATCGTCCCCTAGCTGTCATACTCATTGGTTCACACACATTAGTATGTTTGAGTTCCAACAAATCTAATGTCCTCTCTGGTAATCCTATAAAGGGTGCTTTGGTCATCTTGCCAAGTAAGCATGCTTCACATGCCTCGTATCATTCAAATCAAACGAAGTTAAAAGCCCATCAAAATGAAGCTTCTTCATGCGATTCTCACTTATATGACCCAAACGAAAGTGCCACATATAGGTAGGACTTAAATCATTAGGCTGAGGCCTTTTAGCACTTATATTACAGACATGAGCATCATCAAGATTTAAAATGAATAACACATTCATAATGGATGCAAAAGCCACAAACATGCCATTCTTAGAGATCACAAAACCATTGTTTTAACTCGTAAATGAATAACCATCCTTCATCAAACATGAAGGAGACATAATGTTTTGACTCATACTAGGAACTAGATAACAATTATTTAACTCCAAAATAAATCCTGATGGAAGGTGGAGTTGCATCGTTCCGTCGGTCAACGCAATAACTCTTGCATTATTGCCTACTCGGAAATCAACTTCTCCTCTTTTCACGCTTCTACTTCTTATCATTCCCTGCATAGAATTGCAAATATGGGCAATCGATCCAGTATCAAATACCCAAGAATTGATATAAGAATCAGCAAGAAAAATTTCTGTAATGTGAATAGCAAGTGTACCTGCTGTGGCTGTACCCTTACCGCCTCGATCCTTAATAGAGGCCAAGTACTGCTTGCAATTCTTCTTCCAGTGACCAAGTACTTTGCAGTAAAAGCACTCTACATCTGCAGCTGGTCCAGCCTTGGGATTTTGGTTTGGCTTGAATACTGTAACTTTTGCCTTGCCCTTCTTCTTTTGAGATTTACCCTTTTTTTAAAGTTGGGTTTGTTTTGGACCACCATCACATGGCTGCTACTATCAGCACTTTTCTTTATGTCACCCTGTTTTGTATTCAGTATGCCACACATTTCATTGAGGCCCTTCTCCGCCCCATGCATATGGTAGTTTGTGATGAAGTTTCCATAGCTGGGCGGAAGAGATGCCAAAATGAAGTCAGTGGCCAACTCTTGGCCTATTAGGGAGGCTAGCTTCTCCAACCTTTAACTGTAACCAACCATCTTGATTACATGTGGCCAATAGTTGTGCCTTCTGCTAGCTTGCATTCACAAAGGCTTTAGACACATTGAACCTTTCAGCCCTAGCCTAAGTCTAAAACATATCCTTGAGCACCACGATCATATCGTGCGCCTCATGGTTTGTCTCAAACTGCATATGCAGCTCAGGCTCCATGCAAGTAAGTATTAGGAAACTCACTTCAATATTAGCATTCATTGTATTCATTTAAGCGGTTTTAGCTACAGTAGTTGCATCTTCACCAACATTCTCTGGCAGTGGGGTGTCTAGAACGTCTTCCTTTCTTTTAGCCCTGAGAACAATTCTCAGGTTATGGATCCAATTCGTATAGTTTGTTACATTTAAATTATCCTTTTCTAGAATTGACTGCAAGGTAAATGTTGTTGTGCTAGGTGCCATTTATCTACAACAAAATAATGTAAAATACTAAGACAAAAATATCCATGATAGAGTAAATCATATTAAACATTTAGTAGAATCTACTCCCACTAAAATCAATATCCCTTGATTGATATTTAGTGATTCATAACCCACAACTAACAAGTCTACTAGTGAGCTTTAGCATCACCACTAGAAGACAAGGTAGATTGATAAGCAACTCCTTGCTA
The DNA here is from genome assembly GCA_029449295.1 of Zea luxurians. Lineage (NCBI taxonomy): Eukaryota > Viridiplantae > Streptophyta > Magnoliopsida > Poales > Poaceae > Zea > Zea luxurians. The sequence continues at coordinate 512,531 of JAOPSE010000310.1, read as the reverse complement.
ATCATATCATATATGACTTCTATTGTTGGGTGACATCTCAATGTCTCAGCCCCAACCTTATGCCCCAAAGTTATTAACCATTAAGTTGACTTTGTTTAAGTTAACCAACCCTTTCTGTAGTTTGTATCTAATACAAACCTATCTAGTCAAGTAAAACTGGTGGCACCCTAATTTCATAGACCCACCACCAATTGTACAAGACTTATGATAGTTCAAGGTTTGGAGAGGCATTTAAAGCTTAAACATTTATGAGGGATCATCCTACTTATATCATCGCATTCAAGGACATATATGCAACATGAACAAGTAGAACATTAAGGATAACATTCACACAACAATTGTGAGTCGGTATGGCTTGCTGTCACATGGTGATCTCCATCTCCATTTGACTGTCCATCATGATGATCTCTATTCCATGATGTAGGTATACCATCCTTTAGGTGATGCGTCCTTCAAGACCTATCTAACATATGCTGATAAATTACATATACGCTTTGGATCATCACATGTTGGCACGCAGGTCATTACATTAAATTTGGACAATACATATGGCTCTAGCCGTATTGCCCTGGTCTTGACACGCATGTCATGAATAATTCATTAATATGCATCATATACACATGGCCATACCGATCACAAGATGTCCTGCAAAAACAAATTAGATAAAACACGTTTCTATATGATCACAAGATTCCATGCATCGAATGTATGGAATTTCCACTAGAAATCTCATGTGATTGATCAAATCAACCCAAATTCGAGACTTTCGACCAGAAGAAGATTACACTCATGACACTGATCTATTACATCAATCTGTTGGTTGTGTACATAGCCCCGATGGTGATTCCAGCCGGTAGGGGCAAGTCACGTACATAATAGAGAAGGACATAATGATCTCTTCGGTCATATCCGATGTGATCTAGTTCAACCCCTTATAACCAATTGATCTAATCAAACCTGTGCATCAAGTAAATCCATCTCATGAACCTAGATCCAGACCAAAAACTACACAGAACCTAGCTCCGATACCACTATTAGATTATGGGGCGGCTACACTAGCACAAAACAAAATTTTTGACCCCATAAAACCAAGAACTCCTGTTGTTATAGGTCATGGAATTACCACTAGACGCGCAGGATAGCGGAAGCCGTCTCAATGTAGACGTACACATCGAGCAATGCCATGCAATTGCCAACGTCCTTCACGTCCTCGCATTGTTCGCCCTAGTGCTCAAAATGCAACACCTTCGAGGTATCCACACATACAGGGAGGAAGCGTCGCGTATGGAACTGCTAGGTTCGCAATGGTGGCTTGGCGAGGGTGAGATGGACGCGACTATTGGTTTGCTAGTCAAAAATTAGGGTTATCCCTAAGCGCATCCCAGCCCCTCATTATATAGGTGTTCTGGTGGGCTTCTAACTCCAAGGTCCATCAGCAACCCTAACAACCAGTCTAATTTCAGATCCAATTCAGTTAGGCTTCCTTCCCCTTAAGTGTGTCACCCTATAGTTTCATGTACACATAGACATGGCCCGAATACTCTTACTTTGCCCAATAATTGACAGTGGCCTCTAGCAAGATGTGTCAACTCCTATACACACATAAAGATCATATCATACGAACTATAACAACATTACATACATATTGTTCCCTTTGTCTCTTGGTATTTGGACTGGCTCCAACCTGACCTCTCTTCCATGATACTACGAATTAGAATCCTTTCATGGTTAACACTTAACCCTAGCATGGCCATGCATTTCTTGATATAATTACTTGAGGGATCTAGAGATATCTCTCTCAAGAAGAGAGGGACAAATTCCATCTTGACTGACCATGCCTCACATCATGCTTCCTAAAAAATCCAAGATTACCTTTATAACTACTCAGTTAGGGACTAGCATTTGACAGTCCCTAAGTAGGTCGATTCACATCTAAGAACATGCAACAATCTTAGGTCTAAGGACACAGTGTACATGTTGCAAAGAGAGAACTATATTACCATATCTCACGTTGGGTCGGTACAGCCTCATGTCATGCATGCTCCCATATTATTAGTTTGTGTAAAGCCAAAAATTTGTATCAAAAAAATAATGATATAAATAAATAAATATAATTATGTTAGTATTTTGAGAATTTATGGAACCTTTGGAGATTATTTGAATTTCTTTTATTTGTGCATATTCAAATAATGGAATTATATTGGTCAAATAACAAATAAATAAATACAGAAATATGCATCTCATGCTAAGATTCTTGTATTTTTGCATTTGTATTCAAATTTGTGAGACAAATTTAAGTTTAAAAATTAGAATTTGAAAATGGTAGGAGAAAAGAAAAGATAAGGGAAGGAAAAGAATATACACTATAGAAAGAAAACTAAAATTAATGCAAATAGTAGAAGTTATGTTCTCATCAGGGTTGTGTTTGATATTTGGGAATTTGGAGTTCAAAACAGGGATTTAAATTCGGTTTGAACCCTTGAATTTGAAATTTGAAAAAGAAATTAGAAAGGATAAAAAAGAAAAGAAAAGAAGAAAAACAGAGAAAGCTACTGGCTGGGCTAATTCCAGCCTGCCTCGGCCCACTTAACTCTAATACCTGCTAGCCCACCTCCTGCGGTCTTGCCACTTCCATGCGGGGCCCGCTTGTTAGCCGCGCCAGCCCAATGGATCGGTTCGACGCCGACAACAGGGGTCCACCTGTCGGTCGCTTCCATCATGCGGACTGCACGCGTGTGCTGCTGTGCTTCTAGCGCGTGGGGCCACACGGTCAACTTCCCCTATGGATCTTCCTCGCTGTTGGGTCGGAATCGCCGCCAAAATCACAGCTACTGCACGAATCTCGCTAGGCGGGTGCAACTTGCTTAGCAGAGTTATACGCCTATGCCTTGGAGCTCCTATCTCTTGTTTTCTCTACATAAACATCAGCACCTAAGAGACGCTTGGTGAGAACCAGAGGGTTGGGTGAGGGAAGGCCGTCGTCGTGCTGTTAGGGACTTGTTCTCAAATGCTATGAATTAAGAACAAGGCAACACAAAATTTTAATGGTTAAAGTCCTTCGTCCTTCGAAGCATTATCTCTATTAGGATATAATGATATTCAGACAAGGCCATGAAGGACGTACCTTCATCATCATAGTATATATAAATGAAAGAAGAAACATATGAAAAACATGAGAAATGACATGGATAATCATATGACATCATTAATATACATTTTTATATCATTATGAATGAGCATGAACAATATTGAATTACATTTGTACCTTCGGCTTTATAGAAGGCAGAAGTCCAAGCGTGACGCACGAATGAACACAAGCCAGCGTGAACAGTACGAGGGTACTGTTCATCTATTTATAGGCATAGGGCGCAGCCTGTGAGATATTACATTCATGCCCTTTACAAATGCTTACAATCATAATACAAGCTATCACGGGTCGATTGGTCATTTCATCTTTAAGTCGGTTCACTCCTTCGTCTTGGGACATATGACTATGCCGAAGCTTTATAAATGATAGCTTCAGCACTGCTTTTTGAGAGGATCTGCCGAAGGTGTTTCTTCTTACAGGATCTTCGGCGACGAAGCATACCCCCAACATTAGCTCCTTCGCGGTGCTAGATCGTTTGTCGTAACGAGCTTGATCCGTGAAAAAGTCTCCTAGGCTTCGGAGAGCTGAAGATCTAAAAAATACCTTCCCTGAGCTCGTTGCCGAGAAACGATCACAAAATTTCGAGCACGAGATGGTCCCACCATGCAGCGGCTAAACGCGTCCTGGCGATTCACCTTCTCGGGTTCTGTGGCCCACCACTCAGTGAGTGCGAGCGACTGTTCGTCCGGTGCAGAAGACTTGACTATTCACCTCCTCACCTGCAGCACTATATAAACAGATGGGTAGGTGTGAAGTTACCACATCATTCATTGCTATTGCCCTATTTTGCTGCCAAAAATTTGATCATAGCCGAAGCTTGTTCATCGCACTCAACCGAAGCACCGCTGTTGACTTTGCTTCGTCACAAGAGGAAGAGCTTCGGGAAAATTAAAAAAGTCAGCAATTTCATCAAAAATTGTGGAAAATTCATCATCACATGGCAAGAGTTCGTTCTATAGCTAGGGTTATACGTGACGGAGAGGAAGCCGAAGCTACTGAAATCGCTCCAATTTCCAAAGTGATGAAACGGTTAGGGTTGGCAGTGCCAGAAAAAGCTTCTGAAGGTACCCCTGCTGCCGAAGCTGAGCAGATTGATGTTGAAGAAGGTGAAACTGAAGATGAGTACAACGCCATGCCATCTAAACCTAGCCACCTGGAGTTTGGAAAGTCTACTATTACCGAAGGTGATATGCCTAAGTTGATGAAGCTCGGTTATATCAGTGAAGCCAAGAGGAAGCTAGTTCGTTTCGATGGAGAGGAAATTACTCCAAAGCCAGAAAAGGATGAAGTGGTAGTCTTTAAAAGCTTCTTTAGAGTAGGATTGAGATTTCCTTTGCATTAGATGATTGCGGATGTGTTGGAGAAGTTTGGGATTTATCTTCATCAGCTAACTCCTAACGCCATTGTTAGGCTTAGCGTTTACATTTGGGCTCTCCGAAGCTAGGGGCGGAATTGCTTGCCGAAGGTTTCTGCCGGGCACATGAACTTCATTATCAGACAAAAGCTAGAGAGGATGGGCTACACGAGAATTTCGGCTGCTACAATTTTGCTTATCACAAAGATGCGAAGTCTCCAGTTATTAGCAATCGTACCAAATGGCCCACCGGCTGGAAGGCCGAGTGGTTTTATGTTAAGGTTGACGAGAAGGAGGAGAAGCTAGTTCAGAGCCCATTGGAGTTAGTCAAACTAGGCCTCAATGCAACATGTTGCCGGAATCACCATGCCAAATTGCCTTAGGCGAATTTCGAGTTGTTTCAGAGCAAATTGGCACCAGGGATTTGGTGCAAGAATTCTTAGCTTTCAGAGTATTCCCGACTTTGAAAGAATGGGACATGCCGAAGCTCAAAGGGGAAAAGAAAAAGAAGCAACTTGTTCGGCTGCCTTATTATTATAAATTCAAGAAACACTTCAAAGAACCTTGCCAAGAATGGTTAGACACGATTGAAGTTATGTGCAACGAGATCCTTGGCAATTATTCTAAAAAAGAAGATCAACTAATGACTGTAGCCTTCGGGACTCGACCGAAGCGAAGGTTGAACCGGGTCTTGGATGCACTGAATTTTGAGTATCCTGACTATGAGCGATTGGACAGAGGGGCCGAAGGGCAAAAAAGAAAAAGAGTTGTTAGTGTTCTGAATAGAGAAGCTGCTAAATTGGTGAAGAAAGATGAAGAAATTTTGAAGAAAAGAAAGTTGAGCCCTTAGCCAAAGATGGCTGCTCCGAAGAAAAGAAAGGCGGCTGCGTCGAAACCAAAAACGACTGATGTAGAGGAAGAGGCTCCTACAACGCCTTCTGCTACTGTCATTTAAGAAATTTTAAAGGTAATGACTGAATCTTTGCCTGTCAAGCTAAGTCCACTAGAGCCACATCTGACGAAGCTTTTTCAGAAGGAAAAGGAGCCTTCGGCAGCGAAGAAGCCTGCTGAGCCAAAGAAACGAAGAATCATTCATGTAGTTGAAGTTATCGAACAGACACCGCCGGTGTCCTCGGCATCAAAGACACTAGCTATGGAGAGCACTGCTGCTACCGAAGCCGTAGCCATTGAAGCTGAAAGTGAAGCTGACACTGCCGAAGCTGAGGCCACCGAAGATACAAATATAGAAACCACACTTGCTGATATTGATAACATGCTTCTGAATGAGCCCGCGGAAGAAGCTGCTAGAGTTGCTGAAGAAACTCTGGCCATATCGCTTGGGAAAGGAAAAGAGAAAGCCGAAGATATATCAGAAGAAGTAGACTTCAATTTTCAGGACATACTTGGGCAAGAATTGTCAAAGGCTGAAAAAGAAGAGTTGAAGGAATATGCCATATCTTGCGGGTACAGACCCGGGGCGCTGCTCTTCGGGGGAGTTAACGAGGAGAATCTAGGATGCCTTTGGGACCGCACTGGGGCGAAAGTTGTCGGCACTCTATCGAAAAGCATTGGCCTTCCGAAGGTTGAAGCAGACCTCAGTAGGTATCCGCGGCAGCATATCGCTGATAGTCTATTTTATGCCAACTTTAAGGTAAAATTCTTAACTTTTTATTGTTTTGTTATGAAGATGTTATCTGATGAAGGTTATTTTGTCAGAGCATACTGTTGAGCAAAGTCCTGATGATGCAATAAGACCTCGAGGACAAAAAGAATGAAATTATAATTGAGGGCCTAGAGAAGAAGATAAAAGACCATGAGGCTACTCTAGAAAAGAAAGACTTCGTACTTCGAACCATGGAAGATTCATTGGCAGAAGCCCAGGCCGAAATTGCTAGATTGAATAATGAACTCTCCATGGAAAAGAAAAATTTCGAAGCCAAACTCGAAGTTGAAGCCGAGAAAAACTCAAATTTGCGGAAATCATTGAAAGAACTTCAAGAAAAATGTGTGGACTTCAGCAACCGGTGCCTGCAGCGGCTAAAACAAGTTTTCAACTCAGTTGGAGCCGATGCTGAGAAATTTAGCCCTTCGGTTGAGAACCTGCCGGAAACCTTCGAACATATTGAGGGCGAAGTTGACGCACTTGACGAAGTCATAGGTGGACATGCCGATTTCTGCGCTCTGGTAGCTTCTCGAGGCACCGTTGTTGCCTTCATGAAATCTGGCTGTGAACATGGAAAAATTGTCAACAGACCGAATTTTAGCTTATCTCCGACAGATTTAATTGATATCCCTAGCCTAGCTCGGAGTATAGGGAATAGGTTCATAACTCAAATTTGGGTAAAAAGCGGGCGAAAAATGGCTGGCGACGAAGCTCGAAGCCACCTTAAGACGGTAAAAATTTATGCCCATTATTTTACCTTCTCTTTGAAGTCTGCACTTCCCTCATACCGTTTTAATATGTACAGGATGATGATGCTGAAGAAACATGAGCCTAAGCTTGACCGGTAGTCCGAAGCTCAGATGGTTCGAAGCTTAAATGATCCGAAGCTGAATGATGTCAAAGCTGAAGACGTTGCTAGAAAAATTCTAGAGGAAAATCTTATAATATCATTGTAAAAAATCTTTAAGAATCAGATACTAATTCTGTAAATTTGTGCATACTTTGTAATATATCTTTACCTTTTTGTGCATGTTTGAAACTGCTTTGCTGTGGATGAAACTAGCATTTTTTGAGCCGAGAGCGAAAAACACCTTCCCTTCTTTTCGTACATAATGAAGCATAAAACTGCTTCTTTTTCTGTTTTCCAAAGACGTGTCTTTAGAGCCGAAGCACCCGCCTGTGTTATGATGATGATGATCCTATGTATGTCTAGATGAATGTTTATGAATGCAAATGTATGATGTAATGTGTCGTGCAAATGAATGTCCAAACACATGCATACGAAGCCACAACCATAGCCTTCATTCCCTTGGGAATGACCGAAGTATCTTTGCCATTTATTTTTCGACTTCACCGCTTATTTTTCGATGTATCAGCGCTGACTTTTCGCTGTAAGTTCTGCATCCCCTTAGGAACGTCTTTTGAACTTCTTCGCCTTCTATTTCGGCGGTATCGCATTGACTTTCCGCTTCGCCTTATATTTCGGCGGTATCGGCGTTGACTTTTCGCTATAGGCTCTGCATTCCCTTGGGAATGACTTTTGAGCAGAAAACTTATGCTGCGCTCCCTTAGGAACGGCTTTTTGTAGCTTCGTCGTACTCTACATCCCCTTAGGGATGACTTTCGAGCTTCTCCCTGTTTTTCTTTTCTCCCTGCACTCGATGGTGCATGCTCAGTTTTTACATTTACATATTTGGGGGATTTTGCTCTCGTAGAGCTGAATAAGAAAAAGAGAAATTACATGCTATGGCCCCATTAAAAACCTTTCTCCCCCTTTGGAAAGGAAAAGGGTACCATAAAAAAGATTACATCAAGCTAGACATAATATCGTCGAAGCTCATCCGCATTCCAAGATCTAGGAATGTCGTTGTCGTTCATATCCTTCAATCTGTAAGAACCGGGTCTTGACGAAGATACTACCAGAAAAGGTCCTTCCCACTTGAGCTGTAACTTGCCCACTGTATCTGGGTTGGCCACTCTCCGAAGTACCAAATGTCCTGGTTTAATGCTCTTTAACTGAACTTTTCTGTCATGCCATTTTATTGTTTCGGCTTGGTATTTATTGATATTTTCCACGGCCTGAAGCCTAATCCCTTCTATAGCATCTTCTGCCACAGAATAATCAGCTTCGTCTTCCGTCGAAGCCACTGTTCTTATTGATCCTGCCTTAGCTTCTTCTGGGGTGATTGCTTCATCACCAAACAATAGTTTGAATGGTGTAAAACCTGTTGACCTTGATATTGTTGTGTTGTGGCTCCACACCACTTTGATCAATTCATCTGGCCACTTTCCTCTGGGCTGATTGAAGATTAACTTCATTATTCCCGTCATTATAATGCCATTGGCTCTTTCAACAAGTCCATTTGACTCCGGATGTCTGACTGATGCGAAATAAATCTTCGTGCCAATTCGTTCACAGAATTCCTTGAAAGCTTCAACATCGAACTGCGTTCCATTGTCTACAATAATAGCCTTTGGTACTCCGAAGCGACAAACAACGTTTTGCCAAAAGAATTTCTGGATAGTGACCGAAGTTATTGTTGCTAAGGGCTTCGCCTCAATCCACTTTGAAAAATACTCTACCGCCACCACAACATATTTTAGATTTCCTTGTGATGGTGGAAGTGGGCCTAGCAAATCGAGGCCCCACCTTTGCAACGACCAAGTGGGCTGTATTAATTGAGTGAGGGATGAAGGTTGCTTCTGGTCTCTTGCACATTTTTGATAGCCTTCACATTTTTGGACTAATTCTGCTACATCCGAAGCTGCCTTCGGCCAATAAAATCCTTGTCGAAAAACTTTTCCCAACAAGGGCCTAGATCCAATATGAGATCCACACAGGCCTGCATGTATCTCTTTCATTAATTCTACACCTTCAGTTCTTGATAAACACTTAAGGAGTGGTGAACAAACCCCATGTTTATACAATTCCCCTTCTATTAACACATATGGTCTTGTTCTTGCCTCCATTCTCTTGTTGTAAGCTTCGTCACTTGAAAGACAATTGCCTTGGAGGAAAGATATTATTTCAGTTCTCCAGTCTTCACTGTGTACTGGAGAAATAGTAAGCGCTGCTCTCTCCATGAGCTCAACTGAAGGTGCTTTTATTGTTTCAAAAAATACTTCGGAGGGTAGTGGGAGCCTCTGAGCCGCTGATTTGGCTAGCAAATCTGCATGCTCATTTTGACCTCTTAGAATATTCTTGACAGAAAATCCTTCGAAAGAAGCTTCCAGCCTTCGAACTGCATCCAGATATTTTTCAAGCTTCAGATCTCGTGCCCTTCGAACTGCCTTCGAACTGCATCCAGATATTTTTTCAAGCTTCCAGCAATAACTTGAGAATCAGTCTTTAGGATGGCCCTTCTTATTCCCATTGCCCTTAGTTTCCGAAGCCCTAATAGAAGTGCTTCGTACTCAGCAATATTATTTGTGCAACTGAAATCCAGTTTTACTACATAACATGTTTTGACCTTCGAAGGTGCAACTAGGACCGCAGCTGCTCCTGCACCGAAGGCTCCCCAAGAACCATCACAAAACACTGTCCCTTCTTCGTGAGCCCCTGGCGTCCAATCAGCGATAAAATCTGCTAGCGCTTGAGATTGAATTGTAGATCTGTGCACGTAGTCAATAGTGAATTCATTAAGGTCCGCAACCCATTTGCCAATCCTTCCAGTAGCTTCTCTATTCCTCATGATATCCTTCAGGGGTTGTGATGAATGAATAATTATGTGATATGCTTGAAAATAATGCCGAAGCTTCCTGGATGCCATTAACACAACATACAACACCTTTTCCAATTCTGTATAGTTTTTCTTTGACAAACTCAAAACTTCAGAGACAAAGTATACTGGGACTTGCTTTTTAACTTGTCCTTCGAGCTTCTCTTGTACAAGTGCCGCACTCACTGCAGAGTGTGAAGCTGCCACATACAATAACAATGGAGCCCCTAGCACGGGTGGAGTTAATGTTGTTAAATCGATCAGATATTGCTTTAGCTCTTCGAAAGCTTTTTGTTGAATTGGGCCCCATTGAAAAACTTCAACTGACTTTAGTACTTCAAAGAATGGTAAATTTCTTTCTGCTGATCTAGATACAAATCGATTCAAAGATGCTAACCTTCCTGTCAACCATTGGGCCCCCTTCTTTGTGCTTGGTGGCTCCATTCGAAGGATAGCTTCGATCTTGCTTGGGTTGGCTTCGATCCCCTTCGTTGAAACTAAACAGCCAAGGAACTTGCCCTTCTTTACTCCGAAGACACATTTTTCTAGATTTAATTTCAGGCCGGCTTGCCTAAAATTAGCAAATGTTTCCTACAGATTAGTGATGTAGTTTTCTTGCTTTGTGCTTTTCACTATAATGTCATCAAGATATGTTTGCACATTTCTGCCTATCTAAGAGTGAAGGACCTTGGTTGTCATCCTGCTGAAGCTTCCTCCAGCATTCTTGAGCCCCTCAGGCATCCGAAGATAACAATATGTACCACTGGGGGTTATGAAGCTGGTCTTTGGCTCATCTTCCTTCTTCATCCAGATTTGGTGATAGCCTGAATAACAATCTAGCAGACTCATGAGCTCTGACGAAGCTGCTGCATCTACTAGAGAGTCTATTCTTGGTAATGGGAACTCATCCTTTGGACAAGCCTTGTTCAGATCAGTAAAATCAATGCACATTCGCCATTTGCCATTAGCCTTTTTTACCATAACAGTGTTGGCTAGCCATTCTAGGTATTTCACTTCTCTGATGACACCAGCACTGAGAAGTCTTTTTACTTTGTTCCGAGCACCTTCGGCTTTATCGTCAGACTTTTTCCAAAGCTTCTGTTTCCTGGGTCGGAAGGATGGATCAACATTGAGTGAATGTTCAATGACGTCCCTATTGACACCACAGAGATCGTTGGCTGACCATGCAAAAACATCTTTGTTGTTGAATAAAAACCTTATCAAGGTTTTCTCCTGCTCTTCAGATAATTGGGATCCCAGCAATACCTTCTGCTCTGCTATGTCTTCACATAGAAGCATGGGCTTCGGCTGATCAGCCGAAGCAGCCTTCTCTCTTCTATACTTATACTGTTCACAAGCTTCGGCTTCATCTATATTGTGGATTGCTTTTGAGTCTATCCAATTTCCTTCAGCCTTTCTGGCAGCTTCCTAACTTCCATGAATAGCAATGGGCCCTTGATCCGAAGATATCTTCATGCATAAATATGTTGGATGGAGAATTGCTTTGAATGCATTGAGTGTTCCACGACCAATGATTGCATTGTAAGGATATTCCATGTCAACAATATCAAACACAACCTGTTCAGTTCTTGTGTTGTGGACAAATCCGAAGGTCACTGGCATTGTGATCTTGCCAAGTGCTACAATCTGCCTTCCTCCGAAACCACAGAGAGGGTGTGTGGCATCATGTATCGTATCCTCTGCTTCTTGCATCTGTCTGAAGGCCTTAGCAAATATGATATCCGCTGCACTACCTATATCGACCAAAACATTGTGGACTAGAAATCCCTTGATGACACAAGATATGACCATAGCATCATTGTGAGAGTAATCCTTGAGCTGAAGGTCCTCTTGGGAGAAGGTAATTGGGATGTGAGACCATTTTGACTTGATGAAGGGTTCCTGCACCCCAACATGTTGTACCCTTCTCTGGGCCTCCTTCTTCTGCTTCTTGTTGGCCGGCTCTGAGCATGAACCGCCTGTTATCGGGAGCGCCAGCTTCGTAGCTGAAGCAGCTTTAGCTTGGTTGTTGAACAAAGCCATCAACTCAAAAAGTGGACATGAGTTCACCGGAGGTGGGCGCCAATGTTGGGGACTTGTTCTCAAATGCTATGAATTAAGAACAAGGCAACACAAAATTTTAATGGTTAAAGTCCTTCGTCCTTCGAAGCATTATCTCTATTAGGATATAATGATCTTCAGACGAAGGCCATGAAGGACTTACCTTCATCATTGTAGTATATATAAATGAAAGAAGAAACATATGAAACATGAGAAATGACACGGATAATCATATGCCATCCTTAATATACATTTTTTATATCATTATGAATGAGCATGAACAATATTGAATTACATTTGTACCTTCGGCTTTACAGAAGGCAGAAGTCCAAGAGTGACACATGAATGAACACAAGCCAGTGTGAACAGTACGGGGGTACTGTTCATCTATTTATAGGCACAGGGCGCAGCCTGTGAGAAATTACATTCATGCCCTTTACAAATGCTTACAATCATAATACAAGCTATCACGGGTCGATTGGTCATTTCATCTTTAAGTCGGTTCACTCCTTCGTCTTGGGACATATGACTATGCCGAAGCTTTATAAATGATAGCTTCGGCACTGCTTTTTGAGAGGATCTGCCGAAGGTGTTTCTTCTTACAGGATCTTCGGCGACGAAGCATACCCCAACACGTGTGCCATCTCAACTCGACTTGTGATTCAGTGTCGGGTGACCATCGCGGGTGGCCAATGGTGGATCGTAGAAGTGCGCTCGGGGCTCACCCGTGCTTGGGCGGCCTTGTGTGGCCGAAATTGCTCATCGGAGCAGAGATAACGTCGTTGTCCACCTTCTACTGTGGGCAGGGATCTTCACGGCATAGCTAGCAGAAAGACCTATTCCATCGGTTTCACCGCTCCCTAATGTTTGTGTTGATGCCCATAGTTTCGCTGTTGGGGCTCTGGCGCCTCAAACTAGTGGTTCACTAGAGTTCGCCACCGTAGCTGGATTTTGCAGCCGCGCTTGATTAGCAAAAGGTGGAAGATGGTCCTCGGGCTGTTGATCGACGCATCGATGCTCTAGATTAGATCTAAGTTAGCTGTCATCCTGGGCGTCGGTCGGTGCGAGGATGGTGTAACACTATAGGTGTTTGCATCATATTAAACAACGGATATGGACCTCTATGAGAAATGTTAGTGCAAATAATGATCTCTTTATCTAGTGCATCTCTGTTTGTTGAGGTTATTAAAAAGATTTCACCAAGTTCGGAATTTAACAATCTCTCAAAGTGTCAAACTCTGTCAGTAGAATTTCATGGGCTAGCGATTATGGGTATAAGTCAGGTAGTTTCAGTATAGATCATGTTTTTTATATCTCATCTGTCTCCGTCTTCCGGAACTGTCCAAAATGATACATGTGGTTCAGACTTTAATTATCCCGGGAATTATCGAGTCTTATGTTGGGTTTAAAAAAATTAGTTAAGCACATTGATTTTATCCCAAACAAATTTATTAGGATTTGACAGTAAGGGTTTTCGGTGCAAAATAAAGCATATCAAGGTAATTAGTGCCAAAATCAAATAGTTGTTGATCGATTTGATTTCGACATAAATTAGTCATAGATACTTTATTTCAGAGGCAAAATCGTTTTGATCCGGCATGTTTATATTTTGTTCGAACGAATTCGTTCGAATTCTTCACCAAAGTTCATAATCATTAACATGTTTGGTTCTCTGTTCATAATGCAAAATAATAATTATTTCAAGAAACAAAGTTAGGATTTACGGCTCATGCCGCACTACTTTGGTTTGCCGTGTACTTTACTAAAATCTAAATTCAAAATTGAGACAAATATAAATTGCTAAAGCTTTAATAATATAAACTCTAATAAAGTGGAACCATAATCGTAAAATCAAAACTATGGAAAATTATTGCGTTAAAATTCGAATCGAATAGAAGAATATATAATATTGAGTATATCAAGAAAAAAAGATAAATTCTATCTTTTTCACTATTCTCTCTTTCTCCCTTATCCCAAAGCCATCGTTTCTTTTGTTCTTATCCTGTACACGTAATGGAAATCCCTCACACCATCTCTATCCCCTCCACATCCCGTAACTTCACGAGAATATCTCCGCGTGGCCAATATCTTGAACCAGCTCATTCACGTTGGTTCCCTGTGCTTCTCCCTCCTCCACGCACTCACTCTCTCACACTGCAGTTTTTTTCTTCAGTCGAGCCCTTCTCTTGCAATGCTCTCTCATGCGGCGGGCTCACCTTGCTCGTCGATGTCCGTCGCGCCTCCCTGCTCGGACTCTTCCTGCTGAGCTCGATGGCTGCGCCTCCTCAAGCTCACCCCCATGGCATCCCTCGCCTCCCTGTAGCTCTAGCTCACGCCCATGCCGTCATTTCTCACTCCACCAGCTCACGTCTGGACGCTGCCTCTACAGCTCGTCCTCCTTCGCCGCTCGGCCCAGGATGCCGAATCCCGTGCCTATCTCTCAGCTCGTTCATCATGCTACGCTCGGCCATGGTGTCCATGCCCTTGCCGCACCCATCTTCCTATATGTTGGCCTCTAGTCTTCGTCTCTACGCATCGTTAAGCTTCGTTGGCTTCGCTAGCTTAGCTTTGGTCTCCAGCTCGCCGTCGACCGATGCCATGACGCCGTCGTGCCTTGGCTATGCTTGGCTTCCCTAGCATCACTACGCTCGCTTTTGCGTTTGCTTCAGCGTCCTCGCAGTGCAAAATAGTTATGGTCGCGTTCTACTATGCTCCAACTCGCGTCCACGCCCAGGATCGAGCTCGCGCACGTCGTCAGAGTCGTTCAACTCGCCCATCGCACCTAGGCCGGTCGCCATTCTGTGCTTCTGTTCGAACCGTAATTGAGCCTGCGGACGGTCCGGCCCTGAGGCCGGACGGTCCGCGGTCCGGACAGTCCGCGCCTGAGGGCCGGACGGTCCGCGCGTGCGCAGAACAGATTAGGGTTCCGAGTTTTGTGTTACGGTTGTTAGCTAAAATCACGGGAAAAGCTCGGAAATTAGTTTGTAAAGGGTCCAGCCTCCCTCCTCTATAAATAGAGAGGTATACGGCCGATTTGTAATCATCATCAATCGAATCAATACAACTTCTATTTCGCTTTTTATCCTAGGAGTAGTTCTAGTCTAGTTTAAGTTTAGTCTTCCAATCCCCAAATTCTTCGTCTCTCTTCGGCTCTACGTCGATTAGAGGAGTTTAGGTCGGCCAGCCCGAGCCTAGACACAACCTAGGATCTCTACTCCCCGACGGGGTCCCTCCCGGGAGCGAGATCCAGGCGCCGTCGGCGATCTTCTGCCGTCCCTGCGTACGCGCGGACCGTCCGGCCCCAGGGCGCGGACCGTCCGGTCGTCAGGCAGGAGCCCTAGCCGCGCACCAGGCCGCGGACCGTCCGGCCCCAGGCCGCGGACAGTCCGCCCCTGCGCAGAGAGCACCACCGCGCCTTGCACCAGGCCGCGGACCGTCCGGCCCCTGCGCGCGGACCGTCCGCCCCTGTGCAGAGGGCACCGCCACGGTTCTTGTTGAGTGTTTGGCGCTCCGAAAAGGCGTCAACACACTTTTTGGCGACTCCGCTGGGGACAACACATCTAAGCTCATCAGATCGGCCCTCGATGGCCGGTTCAAAGGATAGCTCTGATATTTCTCTAAGCAACATCATAGAGCCGACTTGGGAAACCTTGCCGGCTGACGAGCAGCTCCAGTTTGAGGAGCATAAGGAGCGGATGATCCAGGAGGCGAAAGCAAAGTTCTTGGCCAACTTCAAAGTGGACAGGAACAACAAGGTCGTCCGACATCGGGCGACGGATCCGGCTTCGCTCCAACCCACGCCAGATATCCCCAATGTAAGTAATGCCAACGATCTGCAATCTCTTAGAAATTATGTAGAAGATCAGCGTGAACAAATGCAGAACATCATAGGGGGTATGCAAAGCGATCTTAAGAGACTAGTACGTGCCTTCGATAAATCTAGTACCGCAAATTTTCCTTCGCACGAGGTTGAGTTAGGAGATAACGCGCGTAACACATCGGCTACAGGTTGTCACGACCAGTCACAACCCCTTTATGGGATGCCGATGGACACATATCCTAAGCAATCGCAAATCGGCAGCAAACCAGCCGATCTGCACATGCCCGGACCGTCCGCACGTGAGCGCGGACCGTCCGGGCCAACAGCAGTCGGGCCTATTTTTAATGAGTTACCTAGATATGCGCCCGAGCCACCACATATGACACATAACCCAAACTACCCAGCCGGACGGTCCGCATACAATGACGGACGGTCCGCATATGACCACGGACGGTCCGGGTACGTATCCGGACAGTCCGCGCATGAGTCTTTTGAGGAGAATTATTACATGAATCCTCGCCCGTCCCAGCAACACTTCCCATCACACTATGCAATGCACCAGCCCACTAATTCAGGATCCAAAACCCAGGAAAGCTTTCCGGCCCCACCTAGAAGGCCGGAAAGAAACGATCAAACATATGAGCCATATAGAGCAAATGGAAATGCACCACGTAACTCAAACCAATGGGGGGAAAGACAACATGCTAATATCCAGCCAACCCCACCTATGTTTGACCAGAGAGCCGGTGGTCTCGCACCGGCTGCCATTGATATAGTAAGGGAAGAAATAGCCGGGGCGTTCCGAGATAAGCTCGGAGTAAGCATGGTCCCTGGGGGGCAATCATATCGGAAACCTTATGACAGCCGATTTGATCACCACCCATACCCACAGGGAACCAGGATACCCGAATTCACAAAATTTTCGGGTGATCAAGGAAAGAACACACATGAACACATAGGCCAATTTTTAGCACAATTAGGAGAGTTGGCCGACATAGAGGCATTTCGCGTACGTTTGTTTTCATTATCTTTAACAGGAACTGCGTTTGCATGGTACGCCACTTTGCCTCCTAATTCCATTTCATCATGGGGGGATTTAGAACAAAAATTTCATGATCATTTTTTCTCTGGTGACTATGAATTGGATTTGGTAGATTTAGCGTCGTTGCGACAGACAAAAGATGAATCGGTTAATGATTACATCCGGAGATTCCGAGATACAAGAAACCGATGCTTTCAAATTCATTTAGCAGAGAAACAGCTAGTAGGATTAGCCTTTAACGGTCTACGATATTATTTAAAAGAGAGACTAGAAGGCATCCAATTTTTTACACTAGCACAGTTACACCAGAGGGCTTTGGCTTGCGAAAGCCAGAGCAAAGAAACTGCTAAGACAATGCGTCACAACGTACATATAGTAGAATACGACCAAAGTAGCTCAGATGACGAATCAACAGAAGTGTATGCTGCTGAAATGGTTTGGCCAAAACAGGCCAAATCTTCGGCTTGTTCCTCCTTGCAGCCGGTTCAAAAGAAACGGCAAGAGGAGGTTAAGTTTACGTTTAATGTTGGTAAATGTGATAAAATATTTGACGAACTACTCAAAAATGGCAATATTAAAATAAATCACACTGTTCCATCCGCCGACGAGCTAAAACGTCGTGCATACTGCAAGTGGCATAACTCATTTTCTCATGCCACTAATGATTGTAATGTATTCCGACGACAGATTCAATCGGCCATTAATGAGGGACGATTGAAATTTCAGGAAATGCAGGTGGATACAGAGCCATTTCCAATGAACGTGATCGACTTCGAGGGCAAGAAAGTCCTGGTTCGGCCAAACACGGCCGATAAAGGCAAAGGCAAAGAGACAATCATCGGCAATTCTAAAAAGGCCGATGAGGATCATAAAGTTTCTTGCAGGAAAGTGGTAGCCGAGAAGACTCCTGATGGAGGGGAGACCCTAAAGGTGACCATCACAACCTCCAGTACTGGGGGGCAAGCGCAGACAGGGAGACAGATACAGGAACCCGTGCTGCGTATCCCGGACGGTCCGGCACGTAGGCGCGGACGGTCCGGGACCCCACCGGACGGTCCGGAGAGCTCCGGCGGACGGTCCGGCCATGCTCAGGACTCGCAGCGACCACGTACCTTCAAACCACGACGACCAGAGATAGGTACGTGGAAAACAAATACATTTAAAGCAGCTGGTCGGCTGATCAAGCCTGGCCCGACTTTCGATCAATTGTTGTCTAAATATGTGAAAAAGAAGGCTGGCCCCAGTGACCGGCCACCGAAGCGACCCCGCTCACCCATTCATGAGCAACGTCAGGTCAGGCCGATTGGACCACATCACCAATCGGAAGAAATGAAAGGTCCTATTGTACAATTGAGACCTAACATGCCGACATGGACCCCCCCACCTCCTTATCCATCTATGCCATATCCATACACATACTTACCTCCACCATATGTCCCAAATCAAATGTGGGGCATGCCACCATATCCATTTGGGATGCCACAGTACCCCGCCTGGGGGGCACCCCAAACATCCGTTTTTGATAGGTTGGCACCGCCAGTACAAGACCGATTGAGCACTGCTGAATCCGGTCACCAGGCACAGGCCCAACAAGGTTGCCGGACTACTCGGCCTCCTAGGCCGACCAATCCGGCAGGGGGGCATATGCCTGTAGCAACTCAAAGAACAAAAAAGGACATCATCAAAATAGGCACTGCGGATGTTGTCATACAGGGAGATAATAAAGGGCCGATGATTTTCGGCGAATCGGCCAACACAACCGAAAAGGATACGGCTACCATCAAAACAGCCGATCCAAAATACTCCATGCCTCGATGGTGCCCAGCAGGATTGACACGATCCCAAAAGAGAAAATTACAGCGCCTAAGAGCGAAGGAGAGCCAGGAGAAGGAGGCGGAAAAGACATTTAATGACACACATCCACTATACCCGCCACCACAAAAGAAATGGAGACCGAAGGCCGTTGAGAAAAAACAAACGGCCACAGAAATAGAAAGTCAACCTGCACCAGGCGCGGACCGTCCGGCCCCCGCATGCGGACCGTCCGCCGTTCACCAGGAAGGCTCTGGACAACCTGCACCAGGCGCGGACCGTCCGGCCCCCGCATGCGGACTGTCCGCCGTTCATCAGGAAGCCTCCAACAACACGACAACATCAATGGAAGAGGACGACCTGCTAGGAGAAGACCTGGTCGACTACGAGGCTTCTCCAGAACGCCCAGGTATGGATGTAAATATTATTACATTTTCTTCTGATTGTACTATCGTTAGCAACGATGAACCTGTTGCTGCCCAGTTTGATTTTGGTCCTAAAGAAGCCGCCTTTACTAAACCAAAGGAATCGGTAAATCATTTAAAGCCGCTCTTCGTGCGCGGTCACATTGATGGAATACCGATTGCTAAGATGTTGGTGGATGGAGGGGCGGCTGTAAATCTAATGCCTTATTCATTATACAGAAAATTAGGTAAACAAGATGACGAACTTGTCAAAACCAACATGACCCTCAGCTGTGTTGGGGATAGTTCGATTAAAGCCAGGGGAGTCACGTCCGTTGAATTAACCATCGGGACTAAGACCCTTGCTGCTGCATTCTTCGTCGCTGATGTAGAAGGGAATTACAGTTTAATTCTAGGCAGAGATTGGATTCATGCCAATCAATGTATACCTTCTACATTACATCAAATGCTAATACAATGGGTAGGCGATGAGGTAGAACAAGTATATGCTGATGTATCGGCCTGCATCGCTGTGGCCGATGCCCCTGTACTCTGGACTTATGAGACTGCTACATGTCTCACAGGAGTAGATTTTTCTGATTATCAGTTCATAAGTATAGATAAGAAAGGTTTCGTTCCTGTAATGCTAGAGCCGATGGAGAATCGGCTAAATCCTAAATAAAGTTTAAATGATGAATACACACAAAGTTCATGAGTCGTTGATCACGGACAATTCGGCTCTCAAAGCCGGATGGTCCGGTCTTTCACAAAACAGTTCGGACTTTAAGACCGAACATCTATCACAGCGAAAAGACAGTATTACGGATGATCCGGTCCCCGAGACCGGAGAGTCCGCCATCACACAAAGATCATCTGATTCCTCTGTGGGGGACATAATAGAGGAATTCAGAGATCTTGATAAACTAGGACAGGGGTTTACATCGGCTGATCCTTTGGAGGAGATTGACATAGGAAATGGTAAAACTCCAAGGCCGACTTTTGTAAACAAGACCCTGGAGACCGATTCTAGAAATGAGATGATCGGTCTATTGAAGGAATATTCAGATTGTTTTGCTTGGAATTACACTGAAATGCCTGGACTAAGCCGAGAGATTGTCGAACATCGGCTGCCCATTAAGTCTGGTTTCAGACCCTTCAAGCAGAAAGCTAGAACATTTCGTCCAGATCTTCTCCCACGAATCAAGGACGAAATCCACCGGCTGTTAGAAGCTAATTTTATTAGACCTTGCAGATACGCAGAGTGGGTCTCCAATATTGTGCCGGTGGAGAAGAAGGAGTCAGGTAAACTTAGAGTATGCATTGATTTTCGTAATTTAAATAAAGCAACTCCTAAAGATGAATACCCCATGCCCATAGCCGACACATTAATCAATAATGCATCAGGAAATAGAATTATTAGCTTCCTTGATGGTAATGCCGGATATAATCAGATTTTCATGGCCGAAGAAGATGCGTCTAAAACGGCCTTTATATGTCCAGGCTTCATTGGTTTATTTGAATGGGTTGTCATGACATTCGGTCTTAAAAATGCTGGTGCTACTTATCAGAGGGCTATGAATCTGATCTTCCATGAGTTATTAGGAAACACTGTAGAAGTCTACATTGATGATATTGTAGTCAAATCGGCTAAGTTTAGTTCTCATATAGCTGATTTGCACAAAGCCTTTGATAAGATGCGTCGGTATGGTTTAAAAATGAACCCACGTAAATGTGCTTTTGGAGTGTCGGCTGGTAAGTTTTTAGGATTTGTCATCCATGAACATGGTATAGAAATAGACCCTGACCGAATCAAGTCTATTCGGAATGTGGGACCTCCGACTTGTAAGGTCGAAGTGCAGAGGTTTCTCGGCAAGGTGAATTATTTACGAAGGTTTATTTCTAACCTAGCCGAGAAGATTGATGCCTTCACCCCTATCCTTCGGCTTAAGAATGATGCTGAATTCACTTGGGGGGCAGAGCAGCAGGAAGCATTTGATCTCATTAAAAAATACTTGTCTTCGGCTCCCGTGTTAAAAGCACCACAAGTAGGAGCGCCATTCAGATTATACATTGCAGCTGAAGACAAGGTTATTGGGGCTGTTCTGACACAAGAAACTGAGGGGAAGGAGCATGTGGTGACATATCTAAGCCGAAGGTTGGTGGATGCTGAAACAAGGTACACTTTTATTGAAAAGTTATGTTTATGCTTGTTTTATGCATGCACCAAATGTAGATGTTATTTACTGTCTAGTCATTGCACTGTTTCTGGTCAAGCCGATGTAATCAAATACATGTTGCATAACCCAATTATGAGTGGTAGAATTGGTAAGTGGGCTTATGCACTCATAGAATATGACTTGGCCTATGAACCATTGAAATCTATGAAAGGCCAAGTCGTAGCGGATTTTATTGTAGAACATCGGGTTAATGATATTCATGAACTAGACATGTCATACCTCACTATTACTCCTTGGACTTTATATTTTGACGGATCGGTTTGCAGTGAAGGGCAAGGAATTGGCATTGTGCTTGTTTCACCAAGTAATGTCTCCTTTGACTTCTCTAGCCGATTGAAAACTTATTGCACTAATAATCAAGCTGAATATGAGGCCCTCCTATTCGGTTTAGAACTTTTAAATAGTATGGGAGTAAAACATGTGAAGGTATTTGGTGATTCTCAGCTGGTTGTCCAACAAGTGTTAGAAGAATATCAATGTCTTGATGGTACTCTAAATAGTTATCTTGAGAAATGTTGGAGCATAATCCATTCTTTTGACGAATTCAGTATTCGACATATCTCTAGAGTTGAGAATCATAGAGCTAACGATTTGGCACAAGATGCATCAGGTTACCGGATAAAGAGAGGGAAATTTCACAAAACTGAAATTCCGATAACCAGTGCAGAGCCAAATTCCCAGGTCGCGGACCGTCCGCGTGACGACGCCGGACCGTCCGGGGTTTCCAGAAATGTTCTCTTAATCGATTCGGCTGACAATGAAGCCGATGTAAGTGATTGGAGGACACCTATACTTAATTATTTACGAAATCCCAATATTAGGACAGATAAGAACATTCGGCGAACAGCTTTCAAGTATGTTTTGATGAGTGATGAACTTTACCGCCGAACAGTCAGTGATGTCCTGCTGAAGTGCTTGGGCCCAGATGATGCTATATTAGCCATGGCCGAAGTACATGAAGGAATTTGTGGTACTCATCAATCGGCTCCAAAGATGAAGTGGTTGTTGCGAAGGTCTGGTTTTTATTGGCCTAGTATGATAGCTGATTGTTTCAAGTACTACAAGGGATGCCAAGTGTGTCAAAAATTCGGCGACCTACAGTTGGTCCCTACAGCCGAATTGCATCCTATCATCAAGCCTTGGCCGTTCAGAGGATGGGGATTAGACTTTATTGGAGAAATTCATCCTTCATCATCAAAGGGGCATCGGTTTGTGTTAGTTGCCACGGACTATTTCACCAAATGGACTGAAGCCGTTGCTCTGAAAAACATGACACACAAGGAGGTAATTGAGTTCATAACTGAGCATATTATTCATAGATTCGGCATTCCCCAGACCTTGACTACAGATCAAGGGACTTCTTTTATGTCAAAGGAGGTACGTGAATTTGCTGAATTATACAGAATTAAGCTGCTTAATTCATCTCCATATTATGCTCAGGCCAATGGACAGGCCGAGTCTAGTAATAGGACATTGATTAATTTGATAAAAAAGAAGATATCTGATAATCCTAAACATTGGCATAAGATTTTGTCCGAAGCTTTATGGGCTCATAGAATATCTAAACATAGTGCTACTAAAGTATCTCCTTTTGAGCTTGTCTATGGGCAGGAAGCAGTATTGCCTGTGGAAATAAGTTTGAATGCTGTCAGGTTCGCTAGACAAAATGATTTAACTGTCACTGATTATTATAATTCAATGATGGATAATATTGATGAGGTGACCGACAAGAGGATGATAGCATTGGGAGCAATAGAAAAGGACAAGATTATGGTAGCCAGGGCCTACAACAAAAAGGTCAAAGCAAAATCATTTCAAGTAGGGGATCTGGTGTGGAAGACCATCTTACCTCTAAGGAATAAAGACCGGAAGTTTGGAAAATGGTCGCCAAGCTGGGAGGGTCCTTATAAAGTAAAACAGGTGATGTTTGGCAACGCCTATTTGCTACAAACATTACAAGACAAGAATTTGCCTAAGGCTTTGAATGGGCGTTTCCTCAAACAGTACCATCCTAGTATGTGGCAAGATGCCTAAGAGAACCGATGTGAGCACATCGAGTTAGTTGCTTTTGGTTCGCCCAGCTCCACCAAAAGGCAGGGGGGCATATGTTCGAACCGTAATTGAGCCTGCGGACGGTCCGGCCCTGAGGCCGGACGGTCCGCGGTCCGGACAGTCCGCGCCTGGGGGCCGGACGGTCCGCGCGTGCGCAGAACAGATTAGGGTTCCGAGTTTTGTGTTACGGTTGTTAGCTAAAATCACGGGAAAAGCTCGGAAATTAGTTTGTAAAGGGTCCAGCCCCCCTCCTCTATAAATAGAGAGGTATACGGCCGATTTGTAATCATCATCAATCGAATCAATACAACTTCTATTTCGCTTTTTATCCTAGGAGTAGTTCTAGTCTAGTTTAGGTTTAGTCTTCCAATCCCCAAATTCTTCGTCTCTCTTCGGCTCTACGTCGATTAGAGGAGTTTAGGTCGGCCAGCCCGAGCCTAGACACAACCTAGGATCTCTACTCCCCAACGGGGTCCCTCCCGGGAGCGAGATCCAGGCGCCGTCGGCGATCTTCTGCCGTCCCTGCGTACGCGCGGACCGTCCGGCCCCAGGGCGCGGACCGTCCGGTCGTCAGGCAGGAGCCCTAGCCGCGCACCAGGCCGCGGACCGTCCGGCCCTAGGCCGCGGACAGTCCGCCCCTGCGCAGAGAGCACCACCGCGCCTTGCACCAGGCCGCGGACCGTCCGGCCCCTGCGCGCGGACCGTCCGCCCCTGTGCAGAGGGCACCACCACGGTTCTTGTTGAGTGTTTGGCGCTCCGAAAAGGCGTCAACACAGCTTCATAAGTCGTGCCTTGTACATCATCATTGTTTCTTGTTCTCACCTCAACAGCAACCCTGTCCACAATTTCGCCATTCCAATAATTTTGTTGTGTCGCCCTTCAAATTCGTGTCCTCATCGGTAGAATCGTCGTCGACCTCGTGGATTCGGGTCAAGTTTAGTTATGGTAAGTTGTTTCATTATTCCAGTCAACTAGGTATATGGTTGGATTAAATATATGCATAGGTTGCGATGATTCTTTTGTCTATTACTAGATGTGGAGGTTAAAGTTGAATTTTAGGTTTATGCGATAAGTATATTGGTAGATATATATGTTGTGTGATGATGCTCTACATCTATACTACTCTATTAAGTCTGTAGTGTTAGCGTCCACACATGCAATGCCCCTGCGCACCCCCGCCCGCGTCGTGCCCCCGCCTCGTGTTGCTCGTCCCCCTGCCCTGCCGTGAGTCGTCTCCGCCCACATCGTCTCCTCAAAATCCCGCCCGCGAGACATGCCCACGTCACAGCTGCCGCTCCTTCTGCCCCGCCTGCCCACCTCGACGACCCCTCCCCCCGTCGGTGCTACCAGAACTGGTTGGTGGAGGACCTCTCCGTGGTTAGGGTCGACCACTCCTAGGTGCTCCGCGCCACCCCACCCTTCTTTGTCATCCTCCTCGCCACCATCTACTTCCTCGCCTCCATCATCTTCTCCGCCCCCACGCCGCTGCTCCACCTCTGCCTGGCCTCTCCTAGGTCAGTCCTCCTCCTGAAGCCCACGCCGCCTGCGCTGGAGTTCTTTGATCTAGACGGCGGGGGTGTTCGGGTCTGCCTCACCAATGTCGGTGTCGTTGTCACCTCATCTCCACCTCCGGACGAAGTGAAGAAACATGGCCGACCGAATGGCTCCAATAGCAAAAAAAACATGTGCATCCTCTTGGTAATACTGGTGCATCCTCAACCCCATCGAGTCATCCTCAGTCGAGACCACATTTTTGTAGCTTTCTTGTTTTATCATCCTCAATTTTTATGAGGGGTTATATTTTTACTGGAGAAATTGATTGGATGTACTTATGGGTTGTGCATTGAGGAAGTATTATTGTTAAGAAAAGGCTGATGAAGTTACCCATTTTCAGAAGCAAGTGTTAAGCTAAAGAAGGAAAGCGCAAAGTCTATACCAGACCTGTAGCAACAGGAAACACACCCAAAGTCTTGAGTTCATTATTGAGGTAATTCTTAAGTACAACTCTAGGTATATAGCTAACTTAGTTTTCATATCAAAGAAGTCTAACTTAATTTTAGCTTCCCACATTATTGAGTTCATTCAGATAGAGAAGAAGTGGGAGATCGATGAAGGAATAATCCGAAGTGGGCTTCTGAATTGAAGAACCCAAAGGATACCCTCTAAAATTGAATAACCCAAAGGACCCCCTTCTAAATTATGGACAACAACATACTGCAATTAATAGTGAGAGTTGTTATGCTTCGTCTGTCCTTTTATGTGGCTAGATACTAACTACTGCTATTTTTAATATTTCAGTGAGATGCAATGTACCAAAAGCCAAGAGTATGCAACAGAGCATGGCTGACCCATTCTAAAAATGTACTCCTTCCCGAAACAAAAGGTTTCGACTGTTGTCCGTAGAAGCTCAGGATAATCCAATCTTCTACCTTTTCTATCTTTTCCTCTTGGTTAGACACCTAATACATAATAGAAATCATGTGATTAGTGGTGGTTATGCCGCTAAATATAGGCACTATAGGTATGTTGTTATCCCACAACGAATGATCCTGACAAAGATCCATCCTAATTCAGACATCTCAACTAGATGCAAACTGTTTTGGAGAAACCGAACAATTGGTTTTATTCCTCTGAGCTCCTTTGAACATATTGCAATGTATCTCCTTTGAACAGTTGTTCCTTTTTATTCCTTTGAGGAGCTAAGTACCCTTTTTATTCCTTTGTTTATGTTTATGCTGTAAGTATATTTGAAATATGATTTGTGCTGGAAATATTTATTGACTTATCTATTGTTTTATCTTCCAGGCCCAACGATTGTGGTTCAGCTCTGTTTATCAACTCCCTTTTGAGAAGAGATAGCCACCGGCAGCAGCAACTCATCGGCATCAGTGGCCATGGGACATGAGGTATAGGTACCTACTGATGAGGACATCACTTCTATACATACAATGAATGGACCGATAACACGATCGCGTGCACGACAGCTAAATCTCCAGGTATGTTCTACCCTAGTCAATTGTGTTTCAGACCTTACGCTTGGGGCCATGGATGTTTTAATGATTAGGAACCTTGGATAGGACCAGCAAGGACTTGAGAAAGGCCTAAGTGTTGAGGAGGAGCAGCAAGGGCGCCCACAACAGGAAGGAGATCAAGTTCGACTCGGCTGCGACTCCATCTAGGGTTTCAGGACCAGTCTGCACTAAAATAGACGCCCAAGATGCATTCGGACTCCGATTGCGATGGACTTGATATGGTTGGAAAGATAAGTAGATTATCTAACCAACCCAACTGGTTCCACCCGAAAATTCGTCCGGAGTTAACAGGAATCTTCAAAACAAGTCAGCATTCAGATTCTATTTTGGTGCTGCGACACCGTCTGTTGGGCCATTGGGCCGTGTATCGCGTCGGAGTCCATTAGGGGCGAGTCCAGGGGTCACGCACGCCCTAATACTTTATTTATTCAGCAGCCGCCGCCACATTAGGTTTGGGTTTTTCTTAGATCAATTCTATCATCGAACAGTGTCGCCATCATCGGTTTGTGAGACCCCATCCCGTAATCAATATAGTTTTGGTTGTGTTTCTTTCCTATTCTTGCTTGTGTTCTTGATTGCGCTTGCAGGGATAAGCCTTCATGGCAAGGTCATTCGTGTGTCATGGGTGATAACCAACGGAGCCGTGGTATAGTGATTGCGAGGAACCGTTCGCTCAGAGCCTTAGATCATCAACGTCAAGATCTTCACTCAATCAAGTTATCGTATCGCACGGAAGATTGGGCCGCGTCTACTATCAATTGGTATCAGATTTCCAGGTTGCCCGTGAGGTATTATCCTACCTTTAGATTAGTTTTGTTTCATCCCATAGTCAACAAAAAGCCAAAAAATAATTACGATCAGTTTATTCCGACCTAAAAACCATCGCCTTAGCCTTTGCACAATTCAATTTTAGAGTCCGCAGTTTTGAGTTCGTGTTCTAGGTTGAGTTTTGTTGCTAGTTTAGATTTGTTTTGGTTCAGTTTGATTCTGTCCATCCGCTTCCATCCTACAAAACCGACCCTATCTACAAAACAGATCCTATCTCTAAAACCGACCCTATCTACAAAACAGATCCTATCTCTACAACCGACCCTATCCACAAAACAGATCCTATCTCTAAAACCGACTATATCCATAAAACAAATCATGTATCTAAACCAACCATATCTACAAAACAAATCCTATCTCTAACACCGACCCTGTGCTCCATAGCCGCTGCTTCGGTTTCTGCCGATTTGTGCCTTTGAAAACGATAACTTGAGGTACCTTTCATAAAACAGGCATAACTTTTCGCTCGATGCTCCGTTTGAGCTCAATTTTTTACCGCAGATTCCTGACTCCATTCTGGGGTGACCCAAACTGGCCTTCGGCCTCTTTGGTTCGGTCAAAAAATTCAAAAAAATTCGGGATGATAATTAAAAAAATTGTTAAGTGTTTTTAGGAATTTGAGAGATCCTTTGTGAATTTCTCTAGGTCACAATACAACTCTGTTTTAAGTGAAATTTTGTGTGCTTCCATCTTTTGTGTTTTTGGATCAGTGGTAAAAAATTCAGAATATTTCGAGCTCTTTTGCTGGTACTCCTTTGCAAACACGCCTTTGATTTCTACTAGTGCTGAAAAATCTGCTCTATTTACAGAACTGCCATTTCTAATAGACACTTGTACCTCCTTTCTTGTGCTTTGGTCCAGCTGTTTTATTACATTTTCTAGGCCAGCAACTAGGACGAGTACTTGGAACACTTATTCAGCATTGCTATCTGTTACTGACTTGTGTGCCACATATATATATTTAGTCAGCCATCCCAGAACTCCAGCTTTCTCTCGAGCAGAACAGATACTCCTTTGCAATCACACCCACACTCGTTGGACAGTCACACCGGTCACCGTTTGCCACCTGCAGTGCTGGTAAGAACGTTGTAAGAGCGGGGAAAGACGCTTCATAATTTGTATTCCACCACCTCCACCACCACCCTGAGAGATAGTTGTAGGGTTCACATTGTTTGTTGCCTTTTTGTCTCTGTTTTGTGCTAACAATGACAGGACCAAAGAATCAAATGGACAAGGACAAGGGGCCTAAGCTTAACGACGATGACACTACCGGAATCGCGTTCTTTGCCGAGTGTCTAAGACACTCGGTAAAGACTATTTTACACTCGGCAAAGGCTTTGCCGAGTGTAACACTCGGCAAAGAACACTCGGCAAAGATTTCATCGGCAAAGGTTCTTTGCCGAGTGCTTTTTTTCGGACACTCGGCAAAGACTTTGCCGAGTGTCAAAAAGCACTCGGCAAAGAAAAACACTCGGCAAATTAAGAATCAAAAAAATTAAAAAAAACAGCAAAACATTTTTTAAATTCTATAAACAACTCTCCAACCCTACCCTATTACCTTACCCGTTACCCTATCATTTTTCACTATTATTTTGAATCAAACTTATATGTTTTGTAAATGGTGAGATTCGAACTCGCAACCTCTCTCTCGCGCATACCCTCCTATACCACTACACTACTACACCAATTATGTTTATATTACGTTTCCATTCCCCATGTACTATAACAAATCGAGAGTAATTTGATTATTTAAGGCACTAAATGAGTTCATTTGAAAATGTGACCAACTATAAAGTTGCATAACTTTTTGAGATCTAAAAGTTTTATTTTAATAGTTTCTACATCCGAGACCGTTTATAAAATTTGAATTTTAAATTTAAAAACTTCACACGAAATTTTCAATGATAAGATGATTTCAAATCAAAAAATTGTCAACTACAAAGTTTCATTACATTTCAAGACCTACAACTTTTATTTTGGTGGTTTTTCCATCCGAGACAGTTTGAAAAATTCAAATTTCAAAATTCAAACATAGTTTTGCATAACAAGATGATTTCAAACTAAAACATTGTCAACTACAAAGTTTCATAACTCTTCAATACCTACAACTTTCATGTTGGTGGTTTTTCCTTTCGAAGTCGTTTTCAAATTTCAAATTTTAAATTTTTTAAATTCAGACGTAGTTTTCGTTGACAATATGACTTCAAATGAAAAAGTTGTCAACTATAAACTTCTATAACTTCTCAAGATCTACAAAGTTTATTTTGGTTGTTTGGTAATTTGTTTATCTCAGATGATGGTTCTAACAATATGCACAAATTCTATACGTCTCTCTCGTAGTTTCATAAACTACGAGAGAGATATAAGTTTTATGAACAAATTTATTTTTATTTTGTCATATGAAGAAATGTTCAATATATAAATTGTACATCATGATGAGTTATACAAATTTGTAGTTGAAAACTTTTTCATTTGAATTAATTTACTACTTTAAAATATGATTTTTAAATTGTCTTTGCCTAGTGTTGGAGAAAAAACACTCGGCAAAGAGCTCTTTGCCGAGTGTTGTATTTGTGACACTCGGCAAAGAGCCCTTTGCCGAGTGTCAAAAAAATACACTCGGCAAAGAAACTCTTTGCCGAGTGTCAAAAATAAAACACTCGGCAAAGAGCTTCTTCGCCGAGTGTTTTCTTTTACCGAGGGTTTTTTGCGTGGCACTCGGCAAAGAGCTCTTTGCCGAGTGCCTGAAATAAAACACTCGGCAAAGAATATGGCACTCGGCAAAGAGCTAAATTCCGGTAGTGTGAGTGTGTCTCTCAGATGGAATTGAAGGAGATGATGCACGCGATGACTGAAGCTTTTAAAAAATACCAGGACTCTGCGGCGACATCCTATGAGCAGCTTGATCGACGAGTTACTGAACTTGTTACACGCATGGACGTACTAGAGGCTCGTCGCCCACCACCAACTCTAGCCCCAGCTCACTCTCCTGTGGACGACGACGATGATGACGATGTTTATGCACTGCTACGACAACGCCTCGCACGTAATCGACAAGGTATGGGAGGTAATGGTAGACGTCGTCATAATCCTGAACCAGACCATGATCCATTTGCTAAGATTACGTTCTCTATTCCACCGTTCATGGGTTCTTATGATGCTGAAGCTTACTTAGACTGGGAGATGACGGTAGAACAAAAATTTAATTCCCATCTTGTTCTTGAGCAGCATAGGGTTAGACAAGCCACTAGTGAATTTAGAGATTTTGCTATCATTTCGTGGAATGAATTTGTTAACACACGTGCTGCACCACAAACATGGAATACGTTAAAAGAGGAGATGCGAGCTCGCTTTGTTCCCCTTCTTATAGACGTGATCTTCGAAAAAAACTGCAACGCTTAGATCAGGTGTAACACCCCAGGTGTTACTATACGCGTAACAGTGAGTACTGACTTAAGCACGGGATATCGATGATGATAGTAATCTCAATATCCTGATCATTTTTGCCTATCACGATTTTAATATCGCATCTGTCTCTGTCTATCTAGACTCTTCCTAAAATTTTCGTGAAGTTTGGAATGTAATTGTTCCAAAAATTGGCGAGTCTGGTAATTATTTACAATTCATCGATCGCGCAAAGACGAATTTAAAAATTTAGTTCAGCCCTCTGAGTTCATCCCAAATAAATTAATTAGGACTTGACGACAAAAGTATTAATACAAAAATTAAATTGGACCGAGATGATTAGAGCCGAAATCGAATAATTCTTAATCAATTTAGTTTCAACTGAAATCAACCACAGACTAAAATATTGAAGGCAATGTCGTTTAGTATGGTCTATGAACACCTCACCTGAACTAATTTCTAGGACACATATTTATCCATATGTTTTTATAAAAAAAAGAAGAGAAGAAAAATTCTATTTTTCTATACGGTTGTTCTTTTTCACTTTTATCTAAACACAATTGGTACGTGGCAAATCTATGGCTCGACATTATCCTATCCTATCAAATGTTGTAGCCTGTGATGGATGGATGGTTGTCGGCATGCACATGGTTCCTTATCCTGAATTCACTTTTCTTTGCAAAATTCTCTCTACTGATATTTCTGCCGCTGCCCCGGACTGATCTCTATCGCGCACAGATTTTTGCCGCCGTCCTGATCTTTTCTCGCCGCGCTGGTGTAGTCAGCCTTATCCCGTCGCTTGATATTTCTGAGACAGCAAACGCACAGAGCTTTCACCAGACTGTCTTCTACTTCATCGCTCCCTAGTGGCTGGAGCACTCCATGGAGGCTGGCCGTCGCTACCCTTCTCTGGTGCTTGCTCGGCCTCCTCCCCATCTTCTTCGTCAGCATCTCCCATGGTGCCCGGCCCAGCTCAGACTGTGCCCTACTCTTAGCGCTCGGTCGTTCTCTGCTCCCCTCGGCAGTAGCCACCAACTCCTCGCGAGGAACTTGCTGCCCGGCCCCAAGCTGCAGCTCACCTTTTCGCGCTCAGATCCCTGGTGTGGATCTCCTCGCCAGAAGCTGGGCCGGCCATGGGTGCCCAGCCGACCACCGCCGACTGGCACTCGTGTCGGTTCTCCACGTTCTCGCCGGGGAAACTCAGCCATCGCGCCCTCAAGCTCGTCCTGGCCGGCGTCCTCCTCTGCCGTGGATCTCCCCTACGTGCCGGACTTTCCTTCGCTCCTCCATCCATGATGCTCGGTTGCTCCAAATCCCTCCCCTATTCGTTCATTGAAGTCGCGCCCCAGCCCCTGCTCCTCGTTCCTCCCTACTGCGTGCATCGGCTTCCTGCGCGCTGAGCTCTCTGGCTCGCCTCTACGCTTGTCTAAGTCACCGCCGTTCTCCCTGCTCGCACGTGCAGCCGCACCCCTGCTGCTCGCCATCGCGTGTGGACTTTTTCTTCCGAACAGCAGCCCCGGATTTGCGCAGCTCTAGCCTTGTTGTCGACCTCACTCACTATCAATGTCGTGGCTGCACCTCGTGTTCGACGAAAGCCCAGAGTGATGGACATGCTTGCACGATTCGAGTCGATTCCAACAGTCCGCAAACAAGATAGAGACATGTATGTGTTCACGATTTGGAGTGCCAGTAGCCCCCTCATTCTTCGTCGTCGATCCAAGCCCTTTCCCCAACGTCCCCGTCGACCTCGAGATCTATCTTTCAACTGCACGCTACTTGCGTCAGGATCTGGAGCTCTCTGTCGTGCTCGACCTTACAAGTTTCAAACTCGTCGACATCCCTTGCGTCGTCAAAAAATCTCGAGAGTTTGGATAAAGCAACAAATCCTGCGTGGTGCTCACCACGTGCTCGACGTAATGGCAGAATCGGAAATCGTAGCTGTACTCGTGGCCTTCAAGACGGATTAAATTATTGGTGAGCTGTCGTCGCTCTCATTTTTCGTTTTAATATTTCTCGTCAGTTTGGTATACTTGTGCTATTAAACGTGGGCCGGTGACGTGCACGTAAATTGCAGTAGTGAATTAGTGCTAGAATAAAATTTGATTGGGTAGAATAGTGAAGTCTAGTACGTCGCTCGTCACGTATTCGGTAAAATGCTAGAACCGGAAAGTGGCATCAACATTGTGGTTTCAAGGTAGATTTAATTTCGGTAAGCTACTTTGTTGTTTCTGTTAATAGTTTAATTAGGTAGATCATTCAACTCAAGCTATGGAACCATGGTGCTTGTTTGTTTGGGGTTTCTGTGGATATTCTTGTTTAAGCCTTGTCTATGCTTTGTGTTCGCTTTTGCATGTGATGCCAGGATTGTGCTGTTAGCGGGGTCGCTCTCTATGTTGTAGTCGGCTAAGTATTTTAGAAGAATATTGATGTCACCTAATTTTCGGGAAGCTAGTAACATCGCTAAATCGACTACCATTGAAACCTGAGATCTGTCGATGGGTATGCACTTAAATGCTCTAAGTATTTAGGTTATTATATATGCAGTTTCATGAAATTATATGTTGATTAATAGTGCTTATTCGCTGGATTAGATAATGCTACACCATGATTAGTTAACATGTGATTCTTGTCATCCCGAAGAGTAATTTCGAAATTAATAGATTATTTCTATTTTAAGTCGTTGGTATTTAATAATAGCGAGTCCAGGTTTTATTAGACTTCTGAAATATATTTTACTAAGGATGATAGTGTGGGTTAAATAATTTATTCTTGCTTAATTTCGGAATTAGATCCGATTAAAAAGCAGGAACGTGAGTGTTGCACTTAGTGTGTATGGATTCCTGTTTCGGGATGTTTGCGTTAGATTCAGTTAATCTAGAGAAACATGATTATTACGCTTGGTCATATGGCGATAGCTAGCGTTTGCTTA
This sequence comes from Zea luxurians, assembly GCA_029449295.1. Lineage (NCBI taxonomy): Eukaryota > Viridiplantae > Streptophyta > Magnoliopsida > Poales > Poaceae > Zea > Zea luxurians. The sequence goes on along the minus strand of JAOPSE010000310.1, from coordinate 479,025 downwards.
TGAAATGTCATGCTGCCTTCTCCTTAATGTTTGATTCTTTTCTATGTAAAATCGTAATATTATCTTGCGATATTCGTCTTGATATGCATTCATGTGCATTATGCAAACCATTTAGGTACGTTAATTGACTACATGATGCGGAGGACCAGAACTGAGTCGACCACAAGATGATGCTGATGGACGAACCTGCCTGATCAAGTGCTAGGACAAGGATGATCATCAAGTGGTCGCCACCTAACAACACTAACCTAGTATTCTTCCAGGTAAGCCCCGGTGCATGCAACCCCTTCCTTGTGTTTTAAAATTATTTTTACACACTTTAAGTCTAGTGAATGTGCATTAGGTTTATAGGAGTTGCTTGGAATCCCTTTGATGCATTGGCTACCTTGAAATCCATTCCTTTTATAGATACTTCTGGTGAAGTATCAAAATATGATTTACAAAAAATGCTTAGCCCTGCTTTTAAGCAGATAGATTTTGTCCTTTGCACTTATGCCTATCTCAGGTTTATCTTGAGGAAGGATGGCTTCTACCTACAAGAATAATTTCATTGGGAGTGGAGAGATGGCGAGAGTGGCACGTACCCTCCTGGCAAAGGACCGCCTAAAAGGGGTGGTGTGCTCTCGGGTGGCGTGGACCTGTTCATGTAGTGGAGGATCCGTGGGAATGGTAGACATATGCAAGAGTTGTGAGAAACATATGTCGTGTGGTTAGAGATCCTCAGCTGAGTAAATCGATTCGGATCTCCGACCTACAACCTAAGTCAGGATGTAAACATTATGAGTAAAAATGATGTTGTACTGATGAGATGGTGAAATTAGACTAGATGCAACGAGAGTCTATTAATATTTAATCTGGCGTTAAAATATTGAAAGTAAGGACTCACTTTAGTAAGCTATTTCTGCAAAAGTATCTAAGTTGATTCTTGTTAAAAGCCTCTCCTTGATTCCTAAATCCAGCATACCCTTGAGAGTCTTTTCTTTAGTCGGGTAAGTCTTGCTGAGTAATTGCGTACTCAGGGTTTTATTCCCTGTTGTTTTTCAGGTTATAACCTTGTGCTGTTGTTGATGGTGTTAAGTGCCGGTGGGCTCGGCCTTCTTATAAGTCTAAGTAATTCTTCTATACTTCTTATTGAGGATTGTCACTTAAGCTAGCATATACTTCAAAATTACAAAAAGTTTTGCAATATTTCAAAGTGAAATTCTTTTGTAACTACTCCGATTTTATAACTTGTAGAATTTGGTAATAAGATTTCCGCTGCAAAAATGTTGGTGTGTGATTTGTGTTACTTAATCCTATGGTCCTGGTTGTGAGTGGTTTATTCGGGGTCCTTGGGACACTCGGACAGATCCTGTTAAGTTATCTGGTGCACCTGCATAGCAGTCTGAGGTCTTTGAGACAAGGACAGGTGCATGTGGGCCCGATAACTTGGGAGGTTCTGCCACATCAGAGAGACATGTTGGTACCAGAATACTACCGAGAGCTTCAGAAAGGTATGCTACGATGTGGGGTAGTTGAGGATCCGGAGGATCAAATGGTTAGGTTTTATGGGGGATTGAGGCGAGAGATTCAGGATATTGTTGATTATAAAGAATATCATTCTATACAACGCTTGTTCCATCTTTCTATGTTGGCAGAAAAAGAATTGCAGGGTCGTCAATAGCGGAGGAGCAGCACTTTTGCGCCACGCCAGCCAAGGCGTCATCCTCTTCAGGCGTACGGACGTCCACATCTTCCGCCACCAGAGGCACAAGCAGCACCGCACCTTCGGTATCATAGGGACACGACAACAGCAAGTCCTTGGTGCCTTCGGGTGTTGCAGCAAAACCTGCTACGACCACCTCTTCCACAGAACGCTCCTCCGACATCAAGTGCCACCGCTACCAGGGACTTGGCCATATTCAGCAAGATTGCCCCAGCAAACGGGCATACATTGCTACTGGTGATGGTGGGTATGTTAGTACTTCTGATGTTTAAGATGAAGCTATTGTTGGAGCTAACATTGCAGAGACTTATGATGGTGATGAAGAGGTTCTTGGTACAACAGCGACCAAGACCTATAAGGCCTTGATTGTGCAACGAGCTTTGAGTGCCATGGCTAGTGACGACGACAACATACAGCGCCACAACCTCTTCAACATGTTCCTCATCGTCAAGGACTGCCGTGTACATACCATCATTGACGGTGGTAACTGCAATAACTTGGTGAATGTTGAGGTGGTCAAGAAGCTTGGCTTGACCACACGAGAGCATCCCCACCCTTATCACATTCAATGGTTTAACAATAGTGGTAAGTTTAAGGTAACAAAAACAGCAAGGGTGCATTTTTCTATTGGCTCTTACCATGACTTTGCTGATTTCGATGTGGTGACTATGGATGCTTGCTCTCTTTTACTGGGATGTCCTTGGGAGTTTGATACTGATGCTATTCACCATGGTAGATCTAATAAATATACTTTCATGCATAAGGGAAAGAAATTGTGTTGCTCCCTATGACTCCCACTGAAATTGTCCACTTTGAACATGAGAAAAAGACTAATGCCAAGCAAAAAAGGTGTTTTGAACTCTAAAAATCAGCAACCTATTAAGTTAAAAACTCCTACTTTGCTAGCCACTAAATCTGATCTTAATGAGTTACATGCCTCTGTTGGACTTTGCTATGCCTTAGTGTACAAAAATGCTTTCTATTCCATTGATGATACGTCTATTGCTTTGCCACCGGCTATTGCTAACCTTTTGCAAGAGTATATGGATGTGCTTCCCTCTGAGATACCCCCTAGATTACCACCTGTGTGAGGCATTGAGCACAAGATTGATTTAATTTTAGGGGCGAGCTTGCCCAACCGTGCTGCCTATAGGACCAACCCCGAGGAGACTAAGGAGATTCAGTGCTAGGTCCAGGACCTTCTAGACCGCGGGTACATTCGTGAGAGCCTTAGTCCTTGTTCTGTTCCTGTTCTTTTGGTTCCTAAGAAAGATGGCACTTGGCACAGTGTGTTGATTGTAGAGCCATTAATAACATCACAATTCGGTACAGATATCCTATTCCTAGATTAGATGACATGCTTGATGAATTAAGTGGTTCTATTGTTTTCTCTAAAATTGACTTGCGTAGTGGATACCACCAGATTCGTATGTCTTTAGGTGATGAATGGAAAACTGCATTTAAAACTAAGTTCAGTCTTTATGAGTGGTTAGTCATGCCTTTTGGGTTAACTAATGCGCCTAGCACTTTCATGAGATTGATGAACAAGGTTTTACGTGCTTTCATTGGTAAATTTGTGGTGGTATATTTTGATGATATTCTTATCTATAGTAAGTCTCATGATGATCATATTGAACATTTATGTGCTGTTTTTGATGTTTTGCGTGATGCACGTTTATTTGGTAACCTTGAGAAGTGCACCTTTAGCACCGATCGTGTGTCTTTTCTTGGATATGTTGTGACATCGTAGGGCATTGAGATGGATGAGGCAAAAATTGTTGCCATCACAAGCTGGCCACTTCCAACCACAGTCACGCAGGTTCGAAGTTTTCTTGGTCTTGCAGGATTCTACAGGCGATTTGTGCGGGATTTCAGCACCATTGCAGCACCTCTCCACGAGTTGACAAAGAATGGAGTGCCGTTTCATTGGGGACCATCACAACAACAAGCTTTTGATGCCCTCAAGTCGAAGCTCACACAAGCACCACTGCTGCAACTTCCTGATTTTGACAAGACATTCAAGCTCGAGTGTGATGCGAGCGGCATTGGGATTGGAGGAGTGCTCATTCAAGGAGGTAAACCTGTTGCTTTCTTTAGTGAAAAATTGCATGGTCCAACTCTGAATTATTCTACATATGACAAAGAATTATATGCTTTAGTACGAGTTTTACAAACATGGCAACATTATTTATGGTCTAAAGAATTTGTCATACATTCGGATCATGAATCTTTGAAGTATCTTAAGGGACAATCTAATCTAAACAAACGACATGCTAAATGGATTGAATTCATAGAATCATTTCCTTACATTATTAAGCATAAAAAAGGAAAGGATAATGTGATTGCTGATGCTTTATCTAGACGTTATACTATGCTGTCCCAACTTAATCATAAAATATTTGGTTTGGAGACTATAAAGGAATTATATGCTGCTGATTTGGACTTCAAAGATGCTATTAAAAATTGAAGAGAGGGAAGAACGTGGCAAAAATTTATGCTGCGTGAAGGCCTTCTCTATCGTGCTAACAAGTTGTGTGTTCCAGCTAGCCCCGTTCGTCTTCTACTCTTGCAGGAAGCACAGGAGGTGGCTTGATGGGACATTTTGGTGTTAAGAAGACCGAGGATGTGTTGTTTACTCATTTCTATTGGCCTCGGATGTGGCGTGATGTTGAGCGCTACGTCTCTTGTTGCACCACGTGCAATAAAGCTAAGTCCCGACTTAACCCCCATGGTCTTTATTTCCCTCTTCCTGTTCCTCATGCACCTTGGGAGGATATTTCTATGGATTTTATTTTGGGATTGCCTAGAACAAAGAGGGGGAGTGATAGTGTTTTTGTCGTTGTCGATCGTTTTTCAAAGATGGCACATTTTATACCCTATCACAAAACTGATAATGCTTCACATATTGCTGATTTGTTCTTCATTGAGATTGTGCGTTTGCATGGTATGCCAAATACTATTGTTTCTGATAGGGATGCTAAGTTTTTAAGTCATTTTTGGAGAACCTTGTGGTTTAAATTGGGAACAAAGTTGCTATTTTCTACTACTTGTCATCCCCAAACTGACGGGCAAACAGAGGTTGTTAATCGCACTTTACATACCATGTTGCGGGCTATTTTGAAGGATAATTTAAGGTTGTGGGAGGAATGTTTGCCATATATTGAGTTTGCTTATAGCAGATCAATTCATTCCACAACCAAGCTTAGTCCATTTATGGTAGTATATGGTTTTAATCCTCGTGCTCCAATTGATTTGCTACCTTTACCACCTTCTGAAATAGTGAACTTGGATGCTACATAACGTTCTGAATTCATTCTTAAGTTACATGAAACAACTAAGTTGCAAATTGAAAAGATGAATGAAAAGTATCGTATTGCTGCTAATAAAGGAAGGAAGGAAATGAAATTGGAACCTTGTGACTTGGTGTGGGTTCATTTGAGAAAGGATAGGTTTCCTGATTTGAGAAAGTCTAAACTTATGCCACGAGCTGTAGGTCCTTATAAAGTTCTTGCAAAAATTAATGATAATGCATATACACTTGAGTTGCCGCCAGATTTTGGGGTTAGTCCCACCTTTAACATTTTAGATTTGAAGCCATATATGGGTGACGAAGATGAGATCGAGTCGAGGATGACTCCAATTCAAGAGGAGGAGGATGATAAGGACATCACTTCTATACATACAATGAATGGACCGATAACACGATCGAGTGCACGACAGCTAAATCTCTAGGTACGTTCTACCCTAGTCAATTGTGTTTCAAAGCTTACGCTTGGGGGCCATGGATGTTTTGATGATTAGGAACCTTGGAGAGGACCAGCAAGGACTTGAGAAAGGCCTAGGTGTTGAGGAGGAGCAGCAAGGGCGCCCACAACAGGAAGGAGATCAAGTCCGACTCGGCTGCGACTCCATCTAGGGTTCTAGGACCAGTCTGCACTAAAATGGACGCCCAAGATGCATCCGGACTCCGATGGCGACGAACTTGATATGGTTGGAAAGATAAGGAGATTATCTAACTAACCCAACTGGTTCCACCCTAAAATTCGTCCAAAGTCAACAGAAATCGTCGAAACAAGTCAGCGTTCAGATTCTGTTTTGGTGCTGCGACACCGTCTGTTGGGCCATTGGGCTATGTATCGCGTCGGAGCCTATTAGGGGCGAGTCCAGGGGTCACGCACGCCCTAATACTTTATTTATTCAGCAGCCGCCACCACATTAGGTTTGGGTTTTGCTTAGATCAATTCTGTCATCGAACAGTGTCGCCGTCATCGGTTTGTGAGACCCCATCCCGTAATCAATACAATTTTGGTTGCGTTTCTTTCCTATTCTTGCTTGTGTTCTTGATTGCGCTTGTAGGGATAAGTGTTCGTGGTGAGGTCATTCATGTGTCATGGGTGATAACCAACGGAGCCGTGGTGTAGTGATTGCGAGGAACCGTTCGCTCGGAGCCTTGGATCATCAACGTTGAGATCTCCACTCAATCAAGTTATCGTATCTCACGAAAGATCGGGCCACATCTACTATCACCTGCTCTGCTCTACTTACTCCCCTACCAAGCCATGGTGTTCCACTAAATTCATTACGAACTTGCTTACTGAAATGGATCGATCGAGATAGTCATTTGTTCTTTGTTGCGAATAATCGTATTATTTACGTCTGATCCATTCTTCTGGTCCACCCCGTGTCTTCAATTTTCTCTAAGCTTCCTTTTGTTCACATGGCTTTCTTGGCTGATCCACCATGCTTGCAAATTCAAGAACCACAAAAATATTGATCTTCTTTCACAGGTTGCAATGTGGATCATCTAAGGCGGGTATCTAAACATATCAAACAATGATAACTGTGCTATCCAATTCAGTAATTCACAGTAAAAAACAAGTTCTGGAACAATATTTTGCTCTCGTAAGGTGCTTCATTTTTCTATAGCTAGAGGTTTGAACCATGGTTGTTGTTTCCACGTCTATATCTACCTAACTAACAGAACACATATTTTCATGTCCTATTCTCCATCTCAAAATAAAATTTGTTTTATCTTTTTAGTTGATTCGTAAAATAATTAATGTATTTGTTTTATATATGTGTCTAGATTTATCATCGTCCATTTCTTATTCCTTTCATATTTTGTAGCAGTATAGACTGCATGATATCTCTTGCCAGTTACTTGAGGAAGACACTTTGTTTATGTGCAAAATTACCTACATATTTTCTTTCCAAAATAGTTAGGTGGTGGTGCTTACTTTTTTGTTTGCAATTGAGGAGTATCCTCAGGTTTCGTTAATTCTGATTATTGCTCTAACATTTTGCATGATAAGCAGCTAGGCTCCGGTGTCGGTCTGGTGGGCATTTGTCTTAATCATGTCGGTGCCTCTAAGGTATATAAGTATCTATTATGTCACTCCATTTGAATGACATATTGTTTATGGCTAAAGAAGTGAATCATGTATGGCTTCCTAACATTGTGAAGTAGGGGTGCGTATGCACTTTTTAAACTGCTTAATTTTGACTGCATGTGTGGAGCTAACAGCTAAGAGTGACGCTAAAGCATGAATTGTTCAGTTGGAGGAGGATGAACTAAAGCTAAATAGGACTTATCCTGGACACATCTAATGCTGGTGGAACGTCTAAAGAGAGAAAAGTCCAATACTAAGTCAATCATCAAATAAGATCGTAAATATGTGCGTCCGTGGCAACGCACGGATACAGTACTAGTGATAGATTAAGTATAGTGTGATGTTTTATTAGTTGGGATATTATAAAGGTTAATTCAGAAGTGTGGTTCAAATAAATAGTTAATTTGCTTCTGTCCATAGTTCGAGTTTGGTGTCCCAAAATAATGAGTCTAAGTAATAAATGTTTCGGTGTTATGCTTTAGTCAAAGAGAGGCGAAACTCATATGGTCTATTGTTTTCCTAATAAACGAGCTAAGTCCCTTTTGAACAGAAAACATGTGATGTATATGCTCGTTAATTGTAAAATAGTAGCTCTATTCGTCCAATGGGTTTGGAATGTTAATTAGTAAATTCATTGTATGCTGATTGATGTCTGGTCCAGATTTCTCGATTTTGGTGCACGTCTCACTGAGTTAATGAATTAATATGTTTAAGCGTAATAAGTAGTTTTAGTTTCAATCAACATTAGCAAAGTGTAGCTATATGATCAAAGTAATGAAGTTGACGGTCTATTACTACTCTCTACTAATTGCACTGTTAATCTTGCATATTACTAAATAACCAACGTCTATAAAATTGTAAGATAAGTATCTATTAAATAGGTCATCGTCTCCAGTGTGTTTTATTTGATGTGTACTAATTGTAGAACACGTTTGAACGATTATTCCACTTAGACCATGTCTATCTGTAGTCTTCAGAAACCATAGCGAATGTGGATGCACTTAACTAGTCATGATGTTAGAAGAGTTAATAAAAAGTTAGGAACAAAAAATGCTTTCACACATGGATGTTAATCATAATATCTTGTTATGTTAGTTTGATTTATATCTGGTTAAGTTGGAGGAGCATGATTGTCATAAGTAACAATATATTGATAGTTAGTGTATGTAATGCCTCGCCATTAAGTGTTTTATTTCTCTTTTGCGTAGCATCGTAATATCTTGAGTTATTCTTCCTAATGTTCATACATGTGCATTATGCATACCATTTAGGTACATTAATTGATCACGTGATGCGAAGGACCAAAGCTAACTTGACGCCAAGATGTTGTAAAGCGTAAACTACGCGTAAACTACTCTGCAAGGTGATGCTGATGGACGAACCTAAAGATGGATGACCTGATTAAGTGCTAGGACGAAGATGATCATCAAGTAATCGTCATCTAACAAACACTAACCTAGTGTTATCCCAGCAAGCCCCGGTGCATTCACCTCTTTCCTTGTTTACAAAATTTTATCACCTTGAATGATGCATTAGGTGATAGTAGAGTAGTTGTGTGATCAAACAGTTGATGCATTTCCTTGATTAAACAACCCTAATACCTATTTTATGAAAATTTAGTGATGCTTAGCCCTGCTTATTAATTTAGGATGGTTTTTAAAATATGATGTGTAACATGGGATATGGGAGTTTGTGAAATAAAAGGACTTGTGATGATGAACCCATTGTGGCCACGATGATTTCATCATTCATGTAGGGTACCTCTCTCAGGTATCAAGTTTTGGGAAATAACATGAAATGTAGACCAAACGTTGAGCAAGAAAGTTCGCCCGTCTGTGTTAATTAAGGACTGTTCGATGTAGGCCTGTCGTGGTGGAGACTTTGCAACTAGCCACATGCTCCAGTAAGCCTGAACTCGGCCATTCCATACGTGAAAAGACAACCGCGCACTGAGCGTGGGAGATGGTGGGAGTATTGTGTACCCTCCTTGCTAGAGGTTGGATGGAGGAGTACTGTGCTCCCGGGTAGCGTAGACCGGTTCACGTTGTGGAGGATCTGTGGGAACGTTTGACATATGCAAAGGTTAAGTGCTACATATGTCGTGTGGTTAGGGATCCCCAACTGGGTATAATCAGTTCAAATCGTTGTTGCTCCTCGGGCATGGAGTTCCTACCCTCCGACCTCTCATCGTAGTTAATAAGTAAAATAAAAATTTGGTAAAAGAAAGCTAGACCAGGACAAGTGAATGCTCTAGATTAGGCAAATCTAGATTCAGGAAAAGTACTTAATTTGTGAAGTAAAAATTTGGCATAAGGATCCACTACTAGTAAGCTTTTCTGCAAAAAGACTCTTTGAATCTTGATAAGCTTTACCTTGATTCCCAAAAGCCAGCATATCCTTGAAAGTCTTTTTCCTTAGACGAGTAAGACTTACAAAAGTACACTTTGTTTTTAGGGTTTTCGAACCCATGTTGTTGCAGGTACTAGATTTCTGCTGTTGTGGATGGTGCTAAGCTTCGCTGGGCACGACCTTCTTATGGGTCTAAGTAGCTCTTCTATACTTCTTATTGAGGATGGTCACTTAAGCTAGCATGTATTTCAAACTCATAAAAATTATACATCATCCAAAGTGTAATACTTTGGATTTACTTCTATAATCACTCCGATCATGTATAATGTAATCTGAATGTAACTTGTAACTTTTTTGTAATAAAGAATATCTGCTGCAAATGTTGGTGTGTGATTTGTGTTTACTTAATCTTGTGATACTGGTTATAAGTGGTTTATCCGGGGTCTTTGGGACACTCAAATGGATCCTGTTAAGTTATCCGGTGCACATGCATAGCCGTGTGAGGTCGTTGAGACGAGGACAGGTGCATGTGGGCCCAATAACTTGGGAGGTTCTGCCACAGCTTGTATCGGAGCAAGAGTAAGTATATACAGTCACATACGTATTTTCAAAACAAAGTTTTGGTTTTATAAAACCTATTTTCAACTAAACACAATGTTTGGTTCTCAAAAATTTTAGATTTGAAAAACTATAATGCTAGCGACATCCTCTGTTAAGCCCTAAATTATGGACTATCAGGTGCTTATTTAAAACATTAATCCACAACCTTGGAGAATATTGCATACATGTGTATTGTTATTTTTGGGGCCATTCAGTCTTGAATGGATCGACGCTCAAGTAAGGTGAGTTGTGAGAGCATGACCGAACAAACATCGGTCTAGGGGAGTGCTTAATTGTGGCGTTTGACTATATACATGTTCTACATATGTATTTATGAAAGCTGCGATGTGGAGTATTTACTTTTCTGGGATTCGGTACCCCATGTTTGTGTATGTGTATACATGCATGGGAATATTGAGAAGTATAATGTACTTGCAATGACACACCTACCTTAGGTAAGAAGGTGAGTTAGCATAACGGGCTGCCCTATGGTTAAAGTGTGGCAGCGACGCCTATGCGTGGCTTAGCGCTTAATGAGGAGCTGGCCTCCATATAGAAATATATGTAGTATAAACTGTGATAAACTATTATGTATGAATTGCATCATGGGAAAATTGGGTTATGATGGATTTTTCTGCAGGTACACTAACCTCGAAAACGTATGTCTAGTTGACGACTAGCAAAATACCAAGAGAGACGTAAGTATGCCACCAAGATAGAATGTTACTGCCCCATGTTGTTGGCAAAACTTGTGAGGACGTACAGGACGAGCATGCATCCTGATTGTTGCATCGTGTTTGTCACCTGTGCACCAAAATGCTTCTCTCACCTTTATTCCAATACTTGATGATTGTAAATAATGTGGTGTCTTAGAGATACATGTTTAGATGGATTCCAACTTTTCTTAATTTGACCATTAGTGCAAATTGTGTTTTCTCTTGTGCTTGATGTGCCGAAAGAATGTTGATGACTTGTTTGCCTAAACCCAAAGCTAGGTCATGTGCTCATTTAGTGAACCTTGACCTAAACCCGTATTAATCTCAACTATTTATCCTAGGTTTCATCTTGTGTTAGGGTTATTATTTTTCACAAGATACTTGGAAACTTCTTATTTAACCATGTTGTATCCTCATCACCTCCATCCTTGAAATAGTGTGGGATCTAATTCATAGTTTTGTCATTTATTCCAAAATTCCTTCAAGTCCCTAAGCATGAATGGCTTTGAATTTTCAGTTATCACTCCATGACCAAACTCTGCAAATGAATGCTTAGATAATCTGTTTGTTGGATAAAAGATGCGCATGACCTTAAAACAAGAATCTCAAGTCCGTGTTCGAGATAGTTAATCTATAACTCTTTTGAGGTCATGTCTCCTTCCAAAACCATTCCTTGTGTGGTTGGTGCAAACTGTTATCTCTATTATACTTTGCCTCTTCTTGGGGATCATGTCGTTATTTTATCAACCTAACCCATGAAAGACATGCCCGATCGTTTTCTTGAGCTTTGATGCCTTTGATTCTCTTCTATCTCCCAAAGGCTCATCAATCAAATCTTATGATTGTTTCCTCTCTATGTGTAAACTAACGCTAATTATTGACCTTGTGATCTCTGTGATGGGCATACAAATATGCTTGGGCTGAAATAACAGTCTCCCATCATACTTTTTTCATCAACCAATTTAGGTTTTGACCATGTCTTGTTCATTTCATTGGGCCATGATCTATTTGTCTCTCTACTTGTAACCATTCTTACAGGTGGAGTCTCTTTTGTATATTGCCATCCTTGCTCAGTCTATTTGTGCCACATGAGATTTCTTATTAGTTACGTCTGGTAATGGCGTTATGACTAAAACTGACGGTGCCGCGACGAAACCGAGGGCCTCATGTGTGTGTGCACACATGGTTGTGCTACTTGGCACGCGCTGTTATCACAGTTAGTAGTCATAATCCATTATGAGACTATATCGATATGTTATTTTTGCACAAATTGTTCTTACCATGTGAGATTCATTGTTGGTGATGTTCGGTGATGGTGTCATGATTAAGGACTTATGGTGCTACAGCAAAACTGAGAGCTCCGTGTGAATGTACACACAAGGTTGTGCTACTTGGCACATGCTGGTATCGAGGTCTCTAGTCATGATCCATTATGGAACTACACTAATATATTATCTTTCGTAAACCTGTCGGCGTTTCGAGACCGGGGGGTCCCCGAGCCGACGAGTGAAGTGTCGCCGCGTGCCCCAGCCCAGATGGGTCGACGCGAGGCCGAGCGCGAAGGGGGGAAAGCGAGGAGGCAGGAGATGGGTCGTGAGAGAGGTGGAAATCCCACGGCCTTCGTGTTCGTCCCGCGCCTAGGTCGGGTGCGCTTGCAGTAGGGGGTTACAAGCGTCCACACGGGGGAAGGAGCGAGCGGCCTCACGCGAGCGCCCGTCTCGTCCTCGTTCCCGCGCGGCCGACCCTCCCTAAGAGGGCCCTGGTCCTTCCTTTTATAGGCATAAGGAGAGGATCCAGATGTACAATGGGGGTGTAGCAGAGTGCTACGTGTCTAGCGGAGGAGAGCTAGTGCCCTAAGTACACGCCATCGTGGCGGCCAGAGAGATTTTGGAGCCCGGTTCGTGTGATGTCGTGGCCGTCGGAGGAGCGCCGGAGCCTGGTGGAGGGACAGCTGTCGGGGCCGTCGAGTCCTTGCTGACGTCCTCTTGCTTCCGTAAGGGGGCCAAGAGTCGCCATCGTCAGGGAGCGTGCGGGACGCCATCATCGCCTATCTGGCGGAGTGAGCCAGATGGGACGCCGGTCTTGTTCCCCGTAGCCTGAGTCAGCTTGGAGTAGGGTAATGATGGCGCCTCCTGTTGATGTGGCCGGTTCGCGCCCTGGGTTGGGCGATGTGGAGGCTCCTCCGAGGTCGAGGTCGAGTCCGTCTTTCGTGGCCGAGGCTGAGTCCGAGCCCTCGGGTCGGGCGAGGCAGAGTTCGTCGTCTTCTAGGGCTGAGCCCGAGTCCGAGCCCTGGATCGGGCGGAGCGGAGTTCGCCGTCTTCCGGGGCTTAGCCCGAGTTCGAGCCCTGGGTCGGACGGAGCGGAGTTCGCCGTCTTCCGGGGCTTAGCCCGAGTCCGAGCCCTGGGTCGGGCGGAGCGGAGTTCGCCGTCTTCCAAGGCTTAGCCCGAGTCCGAGCCCTGGGTCGAGCGAAGCGGAGTTTGCCGTCTTCCGGGGCTTAGCCCGAGTCCGAGCCCTGGGTCGGGCGGAGCGGAGTTCGCCGTCTTCTGGGGCTTAGCCCAAGTCCGAGCCCTGGGTCGGGCGGAGCTTCCTATGGCGTGCGGCCGGGCCTGACTACCTGTCAGCCTCACTCTGTCAAGTGGCACCACAGTCGGAGTGGCGCAGGCGGCGCTGTCTTTCTATCAGACTGGTTAGTGGAGCGATGAAGTGACGGCGGTCGCTTCGGCTCTGTCAGCTGAGGGGCACGTGTCAGGATAAAGGTGTCAGGCCACCTTTGCATTAAATGCTCCTGCGATTTGGTCGGGGTTGCTTCTTGACGAAGACAGGGCCTCGGGCAAGCTGGGAACGCATTCGCCGCTGGAGGGGGGCCTCAGGCGAGGCGGAGATCCTTCGGGGTCGGCTGCCCTTGTCCGAGGCTAGGCTCGCGCGAGGCATGATCGAGTCCTTCGAATGGACTGATCCCTGACTTGATCGCACCCATCAGGCCTTTGCAGCTTTATGCTGATGGAGGTTACCAGCTGAGAATTAGTTGCCTTGAGGGTACCCCTAATTATGGTCCCCGACAGTAGCCCCCAAGCCTCGAAGGGAGTGTTAGCACTCGCTTGGAGGCTTTCGTCGCACTTTTTTGCAAGGCGACCAGCCTCTCTCGGTTGCGTTTTTGTTCCGGTGGGTGCGCGCGAGCGCACCCGTCGGGTGTAGCCCCCGAGGCCTCGGAGGAGTGGTTTGACTCCTCCGAGGTCTTAACGTCTCGCGCAATGCTTCGGCTGGTCTGGTCGTTGCCTCATGCGAGCTGGCCGTAGCCCGGGTGTACGGTCGGGTCTCAAGTTCTCGGGCTGGTATGTTGACGCTGTCAACGGTCTGGCCGGAGCCGGGTTTGCGAGACCAGCCCCCGAGCCTCTGCACAGGGTGAGAGGGCGATCAGGGACAGACTCGACTTCTTTATATACGCCCCTGTGTCGCCTTTCCGCAAGGAGGGGGGGAGAGCGCCATGTTGCCCTCGGTGGGCGCCGAACATGGTGTCTCCGGTGAGCTGCAAGCGGGTGATCCGAGCGAACGCCCGTGCCCCATTCGTTAGGGGTCGGCTAGGGGCCCAGAGGCGCGCCCAAAAGTACCTGCGGGTGATCTGCCAGACCCGGTCCCCTGGTGACGGGGTCCGAGGGCTCGATGCCTCCCTCTGATGGGATTCTGTTACAAGATCGTTCCCGCTGGTCTCGGAAATGTCCTAGGGTACCTCGGGAGCGCAGCCCGAGCCTTGGTTATGTATCGAACGTACCCATGGTCATCCCTCGCTCTGTGTCTGAGGCGGCTGTGAACCCTTCGGGGGCCAGCCTTCGAACCCCTGATCAGTAGTGGGCGCGGAGCCCGGGTAGCCTGAGGCGGCCGTTGAACCCTTCGGAGGGGCCGACCTTTGAACCTCTGACCAGTAGTGGGTGTGGAGCCCACGTGCTCTGAGGCGGCTGTTGAACCCTTCCGAGGGGCCAGCCTTCGAACCTCTGATCAGTAGGGAGGCTCGGAGCCTGGTTCCTTCATAGGGAAGGATCCTTTCCGGGGTATCCCCCTTTCCCGGTCCCTGTTGCAAGAGAGAGAAAGAGGAAAAAAGGAAAATGATACGAAATCGAACGACGCGGCGTACCTTTCTTGACGCGGACGTTATGGCGAAGGCGAAGCGTCGCTTGCTTCTCCTGCCAAAGGCGCCGCCTGTCCCACCGTGGAGTTAATGCGACGGGGCGAGTGGTTCGCAGGGCAGCCGTTGCGCGCGCGCGAGCCGTTCGAGGAAAGGAACACGGGCGCGTTGTCTTCACGCCGTGAGAGAGGGTTCTCTCGCTGCCCCCGGATGGGACGTAAGCTTGGCTGACGACGTGACCGCTGCTTCTGCCTGCCTGCCATCGCCGTCACTGCCGGCCCAATTTTGACCGCATTTGACCATCGCTCTTGGCTGGCATTGCAGGGTTGCCTCGAGTCGCGGTATTGTCTCCGCAGTCGAGGAGGCGTGGCAGTGGCGTGAGTGGCGGTGCAGTTACTCACACGTAGCAACCGGCGCACCAGTTGCATGACGCGTGGGCCTGGTCCTCCAAGCTGGGCGCGTTGGAAGTCGGAGAGGTGCGCCCACCTAGCGCGGTTGCATGCCACCTGCATGGCTGCCCGCCCTTTCGCCCGCTGGTCTGGGCAAAAGTGGAGAGCCACTTGTAACCGCTGGGCGGTTGTACGCACCGCGCGCGGCGGTTTGGCTTCTTCTGCCCTGGGCCGGCTTGCATGACGCGTGGGACCCAGCCCCCGCCCCGTGGGGGAGGACCTTGGAGCATGTTGGAGTAGACTCAGCCCACAATGGCTGGGGACGCAAGTAGGGAGAGTCGCCTTTAAAAGGAGGGTGACCCTCTTGGAAGGCGACTGTGTCTTCGCGCTCCCTTATGCATCGTGTCTTTCCACCTTCCAAGCCCCCGGATGGGGGACATCCGCCATCTTTCTGCTTCGTCGTTGGAGGAACGCAACTCTGCGGGAGTTGGTACCTTTCAGCCGTCGTTCGGCTTCAAGGATTTTCATCATGCAGCCCGGCTGCACCCCTCCGCCGGCGGTCACCCAAGACGGTGACCTCCAGTTCGATGGAGGGGGAAAGCGAGCCGGGCTGCGGCCTCTGCCCCTCCCTCAGCCTCAAGGATTTTCATCACCCTTGCTGGGGCGGAGGGCGAGGCGAGTTGGGAGGCCGCCTCCGCGTGGGTCGGTAACCCTTTTCTTCCCCCGGCGTCTGGGGGAGAAAGGCATCTCCCAGCTCCGCGGAGGCTTCCCCCAGGCATGCCGGGGTAGGCGGACCGCCGCTGCTCAGCTAGGGTGTAGCATTCCATCCTCTGCCCGGACGATGGTTGCGCCGTGTGCGGGCCGGCCGCGTCCAGGCCTTCCTCACGCCGACAGCCGCATCAATGGTTCGCCCAGCACGTCGTGTGCCGCGAGGGCGGCGCTCATGTTCTGGGCGGCTCCAGCGAGGGCGAGGACCCGCCGGTGCGCTTTGAGGCGTCTGGCGCCCGCTGGCGCGGTCCTGAGGTGGCGGCAGCTGGAGAAGGCTTCTTTGTCAAGGAGATTGTCAACTCCGCCCGTACCCCTGGGCCTCCGTCTTCCGGCCTGAATGGCTGGTTCTCGTCCTCGGTGAGCGAGAGCCCCCGTGCCGTAGCGCCCGCCCGGAAGCCGCTGCTGGAGCTGCTTCTCCGCTTGGGGCGGAGGTCATCGTTGCTGCTGCCAGAACGGGCGACAGCGAGCCACCCGTCGGCCTTCTGTTGCTCCGCAGGCCTCCTAATCACGTGGGATTGCTCGTACCTGCGGAGGTGGAACCGGAGTTCCGTTTGTAATGGGACTTCGAATGCCAGTGTTTTTGTTCATTGTGGCTGTCGAGGCCTGAACACGTATGTAATTTCGGCACGGAGCCGTGCTTTTTCCTCATTTTCGAGCACTAAGACTCGCCTGTTGGTTGTCTGAACTGCTTCACCAAGCACGAGTCACCTCGTGTAAAGGCGACGAGTGAGGTATCCGTATCCCGGAGGCGTAGGAGTCCCTCGGCTCGGCCAGCCTTGTTGTCCGAGGCTTCCCTTGCTTAGTTAGAGGAAAGCCCTCGGCCGCTCTTTGATGAGCCGAGGCCAGGGGTAGCGGTGCCAACGCAAACAGAGGCGGAGTTGGCTCGAAAAGAAGACCAGGTCGGCCGGAGCCTGGTCGGGTCGTCCGTTAGCGGGACCAACACCGGAATCGACCTGCCGAGGCCTCGGGCCGGGCTGATGTCCTTGGGGGACAGCTAGCCGAGGCCCCGGGGTGACCGGCCGAGCTGCCGGCTTGGGCCGGATTCTTGGAGAAGACCCTGGCGGCGATGGCCCGGGCTTGGTGATGACGTTGTCCTTCAGAGCGGAGACCCTTGGACCGCGTCGCCGTCCGAGGCTAGGTCGGACCTCGCCAAAGGTGGCATCGATGCCGAGGGTGCTGCCGCTCCCTTTAGCCGCCAAGATCCGAGCCTGCAGGATCGGATTATCTTGTAGCGCGTGTTTTCTGCGGCCGCCGAGGCCGAAACACACCCTCTCCGTATTGTAAAGCCGTGTCTCCCTTCCTCTTGTTTCGAGTATCTGGACTTTTTTGTTGGTAACAGAACTGTTTGTGCGAGCGAAAGTTGCTTCTCACGGAAGGTGATGAGTGAGGTATCCATATCCCAGAGGAGTAGGAGTCCCTCGGCTCGGTCGGCCTTGCCGCTTACGCGCACTCTTACCCGTCCATGGGGTTCTGTCACCGACGCGGTCGAGAAGGCTCAAAGAATCGCTCCGGCGGAAGAGCTTCCGAACATGAAGACTTGTTCGGTCCGCGGAATCACTTATCCGAACGTGAGTTACTTATGGCAGAAGGTGATGAGTGAGGTATCCGTATCCCGGAGGCGTAGGAGTCCCTCGGCTCGGTCATCCTTGGCTGCTTATGTGTACTCCATCGTTTTCAGGATCCACTTTCGAAGTAGTCAAAAAGCACGAAAGACATTCCGGCGGAAAAGATCTTTTTTCGAGGAAAATTTCGACGCAAAGGGGGTTCCCCCCTTTTAGCCCCTGAGGGAGGGTCGGGCTTTGCCGAGGCAAGGCTGACCCTTCCTTGATGACTAAACTTTGCGTGGGAGCGAGGTATATGAACAACTTGAAAACATCTTAAGGGTAGAAGCGACGTAGCTGTTGGATGTTCCAAGCGTTGCTGTAGACCTCGCCTTGACTGTTGGCCAGCTTGTAGGTTCCGGGCTTTAGAACTTTGGCGATGACGAACGGCCCCTCCCAGGGGGGCGTGAGCTTGTGTCGACCTCGGGCGTCTTGTCGCAGCCGAAGCACCAGGTCGCCCACCTGGAGGTCTCGGGACCGGACCCCTCGGGCGTGGTAGCGTCGCATGGACTGCTGGTACCACGCCGAGTGTAGTAAGGCCTTGTCCCGAGCCTCTTCCAGCTGGTCCAGCGAGTCTTCTCGACTAGCTTGGTTGCTTTGGTTGTCATAGGCCCTCGTCCTCGGGGAGCCGTATTCCAGGTCTGTGGGCAAGACGGCCTCGGCCCCATAGACTAGAAAGAACAGCGTGAAGCCCGTGGCTCGGCTCGGTGTCGTTCTCAGGCTCCAGACCACCGAGGGGAGTTCCTTCATCCATCGCTTGCCGAACTTGTTGAGGTTGTTGTAGATCCGAGGCTTGAGCCCTTGCAGAATCATGCCGTTGGCACGCTCTACTTGCCCATTCGTCATGGGATGAGCTACGGCGGCCCAGTCTACCCGGATGTGGTGATCCTCGCAGAAGTCCAGGAACTTTCTGCCGGTGAACTGGGTGCCGTTGTCGGTGATGATGGAGTTCGAGACCCCGAAACGATGGATGATGTTGGTGAAGAACGCCACCGCCTGCTCGGACCTGATGCTATTCAGGGGTCAGACCTCGATCCACTTGGAAAATTTGTCGATGGCGACCAACAGGTGCGTGTAGCCCCCGGGTGCCTTCTGCAAGGGGCCGACGAGGTCCAGACCCCACACAGCAAAAGGCCATGTGATGCGTATCGTCTGCAGAGCCTGAGCGGGCAGGTGGGTCTGCCTTGCGTAGAACTGACACCCTTCGCAGGCGCGGACAATTCTAGTGGCGTCGGCTACCTCCGTTGGCCAGTAGAAACCTTGTCGGAAAGCATTTCCGACAAGGGCTCGAGGTGCGACGTGGTGGCCGCAAGCCCCCGAGTGTATTTCTTGGAGGAGTTCCTGACCTTCGGCGGTGGAGATGCATCGCTGGAGGATGCCTGAAGGGCTGCGGTGGTAGAGCTCCTTCCCTTCTCCCAGCAAGACGAACGACTTGGCACGCCGCGCCAACCGTCGAGCTTCGGCTCGGTCAAGGGGTAGCTCTCCTTGGTGGAGATATTGCAGGTACGGGGTCTGCCAGTTTAGATCAGGCGTGACCCCGCTTTGCTCCCCCTTGACGCGCAGCGTTTCGCCCTCGGGGGCCGAGGGTACCTCGGGCCGAACCGAGGATGCCTCGGGCGGAGCCGAGGTTGCCTCGGACTGAGCCGAGGGTGCCTCGGAAGGTGCCGAGGGTACCTCGGGCTGGGCCGAGGGTGCCTCGGGCTCGGGCGCGTCGTCGATCTTGACGGAGGGTTGATGCAGATCTCGGGAGAAGACGTCTGGGGGAACCGTCGTTCGCCCCGAGGCTATTTTGCCAGCTCGTCCGCAGTCTCGTTGTAGCGCCGAGCGATGTGGTTGAGCTCAAGCCCGTAGAACTTGTCTCCCAGGCGCCGAACCTCATCGCAGTAGGCCTCCATCTTTGGGTCGCGGCAGTGGGAGTTCTTCATGACTTGGTCGATGACGAGCTGCGAGTCACCGCGAGCGTCGAGGCATCGGACCCCTAGCTCGACGGCAATCCGCAACCCGTTGACCAGGGCCTCGTACTCAGCTACATTGTTGGACGCCGGGAAGTGGAGGCGTAACACGTAGCGTAGGTGCTTCCCAAGGGGCGAGATGAAGAGTAGGCCCGCGCCGGCTCCTGTCTTCATCAGCGACCCATCGAAGAACATGGTCTAGAGCTCCGGTTGGATCGGGGCTGTTGGTAGCTGGGTGTCGACCCATTCAGCCACGAAGTCCGCCAAGACCTGGGATTTGATGGCCTTCCAAGGGGCGAACGAGATTGTTTCGCCTATGATTTCCACCGCCCACTTTGCAATCCTACCCGAAGCCTCTCGGCATTGGATGATCTCCCCCAGGGGGAAGGATGACACCACAGTCACCGGATGAGACTCGAAGTAGTGTCGCAACTTCTGTCGTGTCAGGATCACCGCGTACAGCAGCTTCTGAACTTGTGGGTAGCGGATTTTGGTTTCGGACAGTACCTCACTGACGAAGTAGACTGGCCTCTGAACGGGCAATGCATGCCCCTCTTCTTGTCTCTCGACCACAATCGCGGCGCTAACCACCTGAGTGGTCGCGGCGACGTAGACCAAGATGGTTTCTCCGGCAGCTGGGGGCACCAAGATAGGCGCCTTCGTGAGGAGCGCCTTCAGGTTCCCGAGGGCTTCCTCAGCCTCAGGGGTCCAAGTGAAGCGCTCGGCCTTCCTTAAGAGGCGGTACAGGGGTAGACCTCTTTCGCCGAGGCGTGAGATGAAGCGGCTCAGAGCCGCGAGACATCCCATGACCCTCTGTACGCCTTTCAAGTCCTGGATGGGCCCCATGCTGGTGATGGCTGCGATCTTCTCCGGGTTGGCTTCGATGCCTCGCTCGGAGACGATGAACCCCAAGAGCATGCCTCGGGGCACCCTGAAGACACACTTTTCGGGATTGAGCTTGACACCTTTCGCCTTGAGACACCGGAATGTCACTTCAAGGTCGGAAAGGAGGTCGGAGGCTTTCCTCGTCTTGACTACGATGTCATCGACGTAGGCCTCGACCGTGCAGCCAATGTGCTCGCCGAACACATGGTTCATGCACCGCTGGTACGTCGTGCCCGCATTCCTCAAGCCAAACGACATGGTGACATAGCAGTACATGCTGAAGGGTGTGATGAAGGAAGTCGCAAGCTGGTCGGACTCTTTCATCCTGATTTGGTGATACCCTGAGTAGGCGTCGAGGAAAGACAGGGTTTCGCACCCAGCAGCGGAATCCACGATCTGATCGATGCGAGGCAGTGGGTAGGGAACCTTCGGACATGCTTTGTTCAGACCAGTGTAGTCTACACACATCCGCCATTTCCCCCCTTTCTTTCTCACAAGCACAGGGTTGGCAAGCCATTCAGGATGGAATACCTCTTTGATGAACCCTGCCGCCATTAGCTTGTGGATCTCCTCGCCTATGGCTCTGCGCTTCTCCTCGTCGAATCGGCGCAGAGGCTGCTTGACGGGTCGGGCTCCGGCCCGGATGTCCAGCGAGTGCTCGGCGACATCCCTCGGTATGCCGGGCATGTCCGAGGGACTCAACGCGAAGACGTCGGCGTTCGCGCGGAGAAAGTCGACGAGCACTGCTTCCTATTTGGGATCGAGCCCGGAGCCGATCCGGACTTGCTTGGAGGCGTCGCTGCTGGGGTCGAGGAGGACGGACTTAACCGTCTCCGCTGGCTCGAAGTTTCCGGCATGACGCTTCATGTCGGGCACCTCCTTAGAGAGGCTCTCCAGGTCGGCGATGAGGGCCTCGGACTCGACGAGGGCCTCGGTGTACTCCACGCACTCCACGTCGCATTCGATCGCGTGTTTGTACGTGGGGCCGACGGTGATGACCCCGTTGGGGCCCGGCATCTTGAGCTTGAGGTAGGTGTAGTTGGGGATGGCCATGAACTTCGCGTAGCAGGGCCTCCCCAATACCGCGTGGTAGGTTCCTCGGAACCCGACCACCTCGAACGTCAGGGTTTCCCTTCGGAAGTTGGAGGGTGTTCCGAAGCAGACGGGAAGATCGAGTTGTCCGAGGGGCTGGACGCGCTTCCCAGGGATGATCCCATGGAAAGGCGCAGCGCCCGCCCGGACCGAGGACAGATCGATACGTAGAAGCCCGAGGGTCTCGGCGTAGATGATGTTGAGGCTGCTGCCTCCGTCCATGAGGACCTTGGTGAGCCTGACGTCGCCGATGACGGGGTCGACGACGAGCGGGTATTTCCCCGGGCTCGGCACATGGTCGGGGTGGTCGGCTTGGTCGAAGGTGATGGGCTTGTCGGACCAGTCTAGGTAGACTGGCGCCGCCACCTTCACCGAACAGACCTCCCGGCGCTCTTGCTTGCGGTGCCGAGCCGAGGCGTTCGCCGCTTGCCCGCCGTAGATCATGAAGCAGTCGCGGACCTCGGGGAACTCTCCTGCTTGGTAATCTTCCTTCTTGTCATCGTCGCGTGCCCTGCCACCCTCCGCGGGTGGCCCGGCCCTGTGGAAGTGGCGCCGAAGCATGACGCACTCCTCAAGGGTGTGCTTGACGGGCCCCTGGTGATAGGGGCACGGCTCCTTGAGCATCTTGTCGAAGAGGTTGGGACCTCCGGGGGGTTTCCGAGGGTTCTTGTACTCGGCGGCGGCGACAAGGTCCGCGTCGGCGGCGTCGCGTTTCGCTTGCGACTTCTTCTTGCCCTTCTTCTTGGCCCCGCGCTGTGCCGACGCCTCGGGGGCATCTTCCGATGGGCGGCCCTGGGGCTGCTTGTCCTTCCAGAAGATAGCCTCGACTGCCTCCTGGCCGGAGGCGAACTTGGTGGCGATGTCCATCAGCTCGCTCGCCCTGGTGGGGGTCTTGCGACCCAGTTTGCTAACCAGGTCACGGCAGGTGGTGCCGGCGAGGAACGCGCCGATGACATCCGAGTCGGTGATGTTGGGCAGCTCGGTGCGCTGCTTCGAAAATCGCCGGATGTAGTCTCGGAGAGACTTTCCCGGCTGCTGTCGGCAGCTTCGGAGGTCCCAGGAATTCCCGGGGCGCACGTACGTGCCCTGGAAATTGCCGGCGAAAGCTTGGACTAGGTCGTCCCAGTCGGAGATCTGCCCCGGAGGCAGGTGCTCCAACCAGGCGCGAGCGGTGTCGGAGAGGAACAGGGGGAGGTTGCGGATGATGAGGTTGTCATCGTCTGTTCCACCCAGTTGGCAGGCCAGACGGTAGTCCGCGAGCCACAGTTCTGGTCTCGTCTCCCCGAGTACTTTGTGATAGTAGTCGGGAGTCGGAACCGGGTCGGGAACGGCGCCCGTCGTATGGCCCGGCTGAAGGCCTGCGGACCGGGTGGTTCGGGCGAGGGACTCCGATCCTCCCCGCTGTCGTAGCGTCCTCCACGCCTGGGGTGGTAGCCTCGGCGCACCCTCTCGTCGAGGTGGGCCCG
Source organism: Zea luxurians (assembly GCA_029449295.1). Taxonomy (NCBI): domain Eukaryota; kingdom Viridiplantae; phylum Streptophyta; class Magnoliopsida; order Poales; family Poaceae; genus Zea; species Zea luxurians. The sequence goes on along the minus strand of JAOPSE010000310.1, from coordinate 455,991 downwards.
ACGATCGCGGTGATGGTGCTCGTTACCGAGGCGACCCAGGGCCGCAGGCGCTGTGTTGCGCGTGCGCCCGGTGCAGACCGAGGCTTCCCGCATGAATCGGGAAGTCGCGGCACGATGTTCTGAGGGGTACCCCTGCCTCCGGGAGGCAGAGCTCTCGGCCCGCCGAACCGCGGCGCCTTCCAGGAGATCCTTGAGCTCTCCCTGGATTCGCCGCCCCTCGGTGGTTGATGGCTCCGGCATCGTGCGGAGGAGCATTGCTGCTGCAGCCAGGTTCTGGCCGACCCCACTGGATGCGGGTGGCGGCCTGACCCTGACATCGTCGGCGATGCGGTGCTGGAAGCCCTGGGGTAGATGACGCATTTCTCTGGCCGGAGGTTGGCCCGCCCATGCCTGCCCGGCGTCCCGGCGGATTGGCTCAAGCGCTCCTGCTCCCTCGTCGAGCCTGGCCTGCACCCCGCGGATTTGCTCGAGTTGTGGGTCGTGACCCCCCGCCAGAACGGGGACCACAGCTAGCTCCCGTGGGATGTCAACGCGAGGTACCGGCCTAGGGAGATCACCGTCCTCTGGCATGCCAAGATGGTTGCCTTCGGAGGGACCCCCTAGATCGACATGGAAACATTCGTGGCTCGGGCCGCAGTCCTCGTCGCCGAGGCTACGGCTACCGTCGGAACAGTCGGAAAGGCAGTAGTCGCATGCGGTCATGAGGTCTCGCATGGCGCCGGGGTTGCCAAGTCCGGAGAAATCCCAATGGAAACTGGGCTCGTCATCTTCCTCGGACCCAGAGGGCCCGTAGGTCGAGACGTCCGTTAGCCGGTCCCAAGGTGACCGCATTCGAAACCCCAGAGGGTTCGGATTCGCCTCTACGGGAGCGTCCGCCAAAGCGGAGCCGCTAGGCGGGTCGAGGCTAAATCTGAAAGGCGTGGGATGGGAATCGGTCGGTACCTCTTGGTCGACGGGCGGTGATGAGGTCACGTCGGGGGCTGACTGCACCGTCGTCTCAGGTATGAGGGCGACATCCGGCAAGCCTTTCGCGGGCGTGCTGGCGTCGTCCGTTTGCTCGGGGTTGACGTGTCGCGGGGAGACAGCGCTCGTCTTCATCGCAGGCGCGGGGCCAATGCCCGGCGCACCCCCCGTTGGAGTGCTGGCGTTGTCGTCTCGCTCGACGGCCGACGAGGCGCCGCCTCCTGCTTGGCCTTGGTTGCCCCGCCTCCTCCTCCTCCGTCGACGGGGAAGAGGACGGGGCGAGCTCGAGGGTTGTTCTTCCACCACGCGGGGAAGACGTCGTCGATCCCGTCGCCGGCGGGCGGACTGTCGGCCGCCATTGTCGCTGTCGCCCGGCGGTGGAAAGAGTATCATGTCGTAGCTGCCATCGAGGGACATGAACTCAAGGCTCCCGAGACGGAGCACCGTCCCAGGCCGGAGAGGTTGCTGGAGACTACCCATCTGGAGCTTGACGGGAAGCTGTTCGTCAACACGCAGCAGGCCCCTACCTGGCGCGCCAACTGTCAGCGTTTCGAGACCGGGGGGTCCCCGAGCCGACGAGTGAAGTGTCGCCGCGTGCCCCAGCCCAGATGGGTTGACGCGAGGCCAAGCGCGAAGGGGGGAAAGCGAGGAGGCAGGAGATGGGTCGTGAGAGAGGTGGAAATCCTGCGGCCTTCATGTTCGTCCCGCGCCCAGGTCGGGTGCGCTTGCAGTAGGGGTTACAAGCGTCCACACGGGGGAAGGAGCGAGCGGCCTCACGCGAGTGCCCGTCTCGTCCTCGTTCCCGCGCGGCCGACCCTCCCTAAGAGGGCCCTGGTCCTTCCTTTTATAGGCATAAGGAGAGGATCCAGATGTACAATGGGGGGTTTAGCAGAGTGCTACGTGTCTAGCGGAGGAGAGCTAGTGCCCTAAGTACACGCCATCGTGGTGGCCGGAGAGATTTTGGCGCCCGGTTCGTGTGATGTCGTGGCCGTCGGAGGAGCGTCGGAGCCTGGTGGAGGGACAGTTGTCGGGGCCGTCGAGTCCTTGCTGACGTCCTCTTGCTTCCGTAAGGGGGCCGAGAGTCGCCATCGTCAGGGAGCGTGCGGGACGCCATCATCGCCTATCTGGCGGAGTGAGCCAGATGGGACGCCGGTCTTGTTCCCCGTAGCCTGAGTCAGCTTGGAGTAGGGTAATGATGGCGCCTCCTGTTGATGTGGCCGGTCCGCGCCCTGGGTTGGGTGATGTGGAGGCTCCTCCGAGGTCGAGGTCGAGTCCGTCTTCCGTGGCCGAGGCTGAGTCCGAGCCCCCGGGTCGGGCGAGGCGGAGTTCGTCGTCTTCTGGGGCTGAGCCCGAGTCCGAGCCCTGGGTCGGGCGGAGCGGAGTTCGCCATCTTCCGGGGCTTAGCCCGAGTCCGAGCCCTGGGTCGGGCGGAGTGGAGTTCGCCGTCTTCCGGGGCTTAGCCCGAGTCCGAGCCCTAGGTCGGGCGGAGCGGAGTTCGCCGTCTTCCGGGGCTTAGCCCGAGTCCGAGCCCTGGGTCGGGCGGAGCGGAGTTCGCCATCTTTCGGGGCTTAGCCCGAGTCCGAGCCCTGGGTCGGGCGGAGCGGAGTTCGCCGTCTTCCTGGGCTTAGCCCGAGTCCGAGCCCTGGGTCGGGCGGAGCGGAGTTCGCCGTCTTCCGGGGCTTAGCCCGAGTCCGAGCCCTGGGTCGGGCGGAGCTTCCTATGGCGTGTGGCCGGGCCTGACTACCTGTCAGCCTCACTCTGTCAAGTGGCACCGCAGTCGGAGTGGCGCAGGCGGCGCTGTCTTTCTATCAGACTGGTTAGTGGAGCGGTGAAGTGACGGCGGTCGCTTCGGCTCTGTCAGCTGAGGGGCGCGCGTCAGGATAAAGGTGTCAGGCCACCTTTGCATTAAATGCTCCTGCGATTTGGTCGGGGTTGCTTCTTGGCGAAGACAGGGCCTCGGGCGAGCCGGGAACGCATTCGCCGCTGGAGGGGGGCCTCAGGCGAGGCGGAGATCCTTCGGGGTCGGCTGCCCTTGTCCGAGGCTAGGCTCGGGCGAGGCGTGATCGAGTCCTTCGAATGGACTGATCCCTGACTTGATCGCACCCATCAAGCCTTTGCAGCTTTATGCTGATGGGGGTTAATAGCTGAGAATTAGGAGCCTTGAGGGTACCCCTAATTATGGTCCCCGACAAAACCTCTCCCTTGAAATGATTTCTATGTTTTTTGTGAAATGATCAAGCAACATTTGTCATATTTGTTGAATCTTTATCCAAATACATGACCTCCTACTCGCAAATGTGAACTCTCAACCTCTGGTTTGGCAATGGGTAATAAGAGAACTTGGTCAACATCAAAAGTAGTTCAACGAGTTGGTTTTACTAACTTGTAACTACATTGCGATCAAAGATTGAGTTTAGAGATCATTTTGTCAAGTCGACTAAACTCATTATTAATTTAATCGCCTTGAGGAAGCGTTTACAAGAATCAAGTCAAGTCGACTGGTAACCACCTAGTCATCACACTAGTCGTGCCTCGATCGCCTCCCATGTGATTTTTCCAACATGTGTGGTTAAGCGGAGTTGCACTAGTGCTTAATGAAGTTGATTCATTGTGAAGCCAATGTTTGTTGATCACCTTCACTATCGTATTCGTTGAATTTCTATCATCTTTCATGACTTGGATTTTCTGGCTATCCACTGGTCAACCGCGATGTTGTTCGACATCCACACCCGTCTCGTGTGTGATGGACATCCAAGGACGATTTATTGACAAATTTCATTCGGTGTGTTTTACCCAAGAGGTTGCATCAAACATAATTTGGGTAATTACTATCTATCTATCTATCTATCCGCTATTCGTTCAACAAACTCATGTTGTCAGAGAGATAACTGCACGCATGGAACCTTATGTGTTCTTCTCGCAGATAGTCTCTAACGACATATCTAATTAGTCTGAAGTGATATCTATTATATCCACTAGATAAACAACCTCCTGAGAGGCCCGCCACCGACTAGAGCTACCTTATGCTAATCGCTGATAGAAAGGAGTTACATATCTCTCTACTCTTGGAAGTCTTTCGCTTCGAATCTCGGGACAAGATTGTTTTAAGGGGGAGGGTTGTAACACTCTAGGTGTTTGCATCATATTAAACAAAGGATATGGACCGCTGTGAGAAATGTTAGTGCAAATAATGATCTCTTTATCTAGTGCATCTCTGTTTGTTGAGGTTATTAAAAAGATTTCACCAAGTTCGAAATTTAATTATCTCTCGAAGTGTCAAACTTTGTTAGTAGAATTTCATGGGCTAGCGATTATGGGTATAAGTCAGGTAGTTTCAGTATAGATCATGATTTTTATATCTCATCCGTCTCCGTCTATTAGAACTATCCAAAATGATACACATGGTTCAGAGTCTAATTGTCTAGGAATTATCGAGTCTTATGCTGGGTTTAAAAAAATCAGTTAAACACATTGATTTTATCTCAAACAAATTTATTAGGATTTGACAGTAAAGGTTTTTGGTGCAAAATAAAGCACATCAAAGTAATTAGTGCCAAAATCAAATAATTGTTGATCCATTTGATTTCTACGTATATCAGTCATAGATATTTTATTTTAGAGGCAAAATCATTTTGATCCGGCCTGCTTATATTTTGTCCGAACGAATTCGTTCGAATTTTTCACCAAAGTTCATAATCATTAACTCGTTTGGTTCTCTGTTCGTAATGCATAATAATAATTATTTCAAGAAACAAAGTTAGGATTTACGGCTCGCGCCACACTAGTGTATTTAATTAAAATCTAAATTCAAAATTGAGACAAATACAAATTGCTAAAGCTTTAGTAATATAAACTCTAATCAAGTGGAACCATAATCGTAAGATCAAAACTATGGAAAATTATTGCGTTAAAATTCGAATCGAATAGAAGAATATATAATATTGAGTATATCAAGAAAAAAAAAAGATAATTCTATCTTTTCCACCGTTCTCTTTTTCTCCCTTATTCTAAAGCCATCGTTTCTTTTGTTCTTATCCTGTACACGTAATGGAAATCCCTCAAACCATCTCTATCCCCTCAACATCCGTGACTTCACAAGAATATCTCCGTGTGGCCAATATCTTGGACCATCTCATTCAGGTTGGTTCCCTGTGCTTCTCCCTCCTCCACGCACTCACTCTCCCACACTACAATTTTTTTCTTCAGCCGAGTCCTTCTCCTACAACGCTCTCTCATGCTGCGGGCTCACCTAGCTCGTCGATGTCCATCGCGCCTCCCTGCTTGGACTCTTCCCGCCGAGCTCGCTAGTTGTGCCTCCTCAAGCTCGCCCCCATGGCGTCCCTCGCCTCCCTGTAGCTCCAGCTCGCGCCCACGCCATTGTTTCTTAGCTCCACCGGCTCGCGTCTGGACGCTGCCTCTATAGCTCGTCCTCCTTCGCCGCTCGGCCTAGGATGCTGAATCCCATGCCTCTCTCTTAGCGCGTTCATCACGCTACCCTCGACCATGGTGTCCATGCCCTTGCCACACCCATCTTCCTGTACATCGGCCTCTAGTCTTCGTCTCTACGCATCGTCAAGCTTCGCTGGCTTCGCTTTGGTCTCCAGCTCGCCGTCGGCCGATGCCATGACGCCGTCGTGCCTTGGTCGTGCTCGGCTTCCCTAGCATCACTACGCTCACCTTTGCGTCTGCTTCAGCGTCCTCGTAGTGCAAAACAGTCATGGCAGCGTTCTACTCCGCTCCAACTCGCGTCCACGCCCAGGATCGAGCTCGCGCACGTCGTTGGAGTCGCTCAACTCACCCATCGCACCTAGGCCGGTCGCCGTTCTATGCTTCATAAGTCATGCCTTGTACATCGTCGTTGTTTCTTGTTCTCACCTCAAGAGCAACCCCGTCCACAATTCTGCCATTCCAATAATTTCACCGCATCGCCCTTCAAATTCATGTCCTCATCTGTAGAATCGTCGTTGACCTCGTGGATTCGGGTCAAGTTTAGTTATGGTAAATTGATTTGTTATTCCAGTCAACTAGGTATATGGTTGGATTAAATATATGCATAGGTTGCAATGATTCTTTTGTCTATTACTAGATGTGAAGGTTAAAGTTGAATTTTAGGTTTATGCAATAAGTATATTGGTATATATATATATATATATATATATTGTGTGATGATGCTCTACCTGATAGATTAAGTATAGTGTGATGTTTTATTAGTTGGGATATTATAAAGGTTGATTCAGAAGTGTGGTTTAAATAATTAGTTAAGTTGCTTCTGTCCATAGTTTGAGTTTGGCGTCACAAAATAACGAGTCTAAGTAATTAATGTTTCGGTGTTATGCTTTAGTCAAAGAGATGTGAAACTCATATGGTCTATTGTTTTCCTAATAAACGAGCTAGGTCCCTTTTAAACAGAAAACATGTGATGTATATGCTCATTAATTCTAAAATAGTAGCTCTAGTGGTCCAATGGGTTTGGAATGTTAATTAGTAAATTCATTTTTGTGCTGATTGATGTCTGGTCTAGATTTCCCGATTTTGGTGCACGTCTCACTGAGTTAATGAATTAATACGTTAAAGCGTAATAAGTAGTTTTAGTTTCAATCAACATTAACAAAGTGTAGTTATATGATCAAAGGAATGAAGTTGACTGTCTATTACTACTCTACTGATTGCATTGTTATCCTCCATATTACCAAACAACCAACGTCTATAAAATTGTAAGATAAGTATCTATTAAATAGGTCATTGTCTCCAGTGTGTTTTCTTTGATGTGTACTAATTGTTGAACACGTTTCAATGATTATTCCATTTAGACCAAGTCTATATATAGTCTTTAGAAACCATAGCAAATGCGGATGAACTTAACCAGTAATGATGTTAGAAGAGTTAATAAAAAGTTAGGAACAAAAAATGCTTTCACACATGGATGTTAATCATAATATCTTGTTATGTTAGTTTGATTTATATCTGGTTAAGTTGGAGGAGCATGATTGTCGTAAGTAACAATATATTGATAGTTAGTGTATGTAATGCCTCGCCATTACGTGTTTTATTTCTCTTTTGCGTAGCATCGTAACATCTTGTGTTATTCTTCCTTATGTTCATACATGTGCATTATGCATATCATTTAGGTATGTTAATTGATCACGTGATGCGAAGGACCAAAGCTAAGTTTACCCCAAGATGTTGTAAAGCGTGAACTACTCCGCAAGGTGATGCTGATGGACAAACCTAAAGATGGATGACCTGATCAAGTGCTAGGATGAAGATGATCATCAAGTAATCATCATCTAACAAACACTAACCTAGTGTTATCCCAGGCAAGCCCCGGTGCATTCAGATCTTTCCTTGTTGTTTACAAAATTTTATCACCTTGAATGATGCATTAGGTGATAGGAGTTGTATGATCAAACAGTTGATGCATTTCCTTCCTTGATTAAACAACCCTAATATCTGTTTTATGAAAATTTAGTGATGCTTAGCCCTGTTTATTAATTTAGGATGGTTTTTAAAATATGACGTGTAACACGGGATATGGGAGTTTGTGAAATAAAAGGACTTGTGATGATGAACCCATTGTGGCCATGATGATTTCATCATTCAAGTAGGGTACCTCTCTCAGGTATCAAGTTTTGGGAAATAATATGAAATACAGACCAGACGTTGAGCAAGAAAGTTCGTCCGTCTATGTCAATTAAGGACCGTTCGATGTAGGCCTATTGTGGTGGAGACTTTGCAACTAGCCACATGTTCTGGTAAGCCTGAACTCAGCTATTCCATACGTGAAAAGACAACCATGCACTAGGCGTGGGAGATGGTGGGAGTAGCATGTACCCTCCTATGTAGAGGCTGGACAGAGGAGTACTATGCTCCCAGATAGCACGGACCGGTTCACGTTGTGGAGGATCTGTGGGAACTATTGACTTATGCAAGGGTTAAGTGCTACATATGTCGTGTGGTTAGGGATCCCTAGCTGGGTATAATCGGTTCGAATCGTTGTTGCTTCTTGGGCATGGAGACCCTACCCTCCGACCACTCATCGTAGTTAATAAATAAAATAAGAATTTGGTAAAAGAATGCTAGACCAGGACAAGTGAATGCTCTAGATTAGGCAAATCTAGATTGAGGAAAAGTACTTAATTTCTGAAGTAAAATTTTGGCATAAGAATCCACTACTAGTAAGCTTTTCTGCAAAAAGAGACTTTGAATCTTGATAAGCTTTACCTTGATTCCCAAAAGCCAGCATATCCTTGAGAGTCTTTTCCTTAGACGGGTATGACTTGCGAAAGTACACTTCGTACTCAAGGTTTTCGAACCTATGTTGTTGTAGGTACTAGATTTGTGCTACTGTGGATGGTGCTAACCGCCAGTGGGCATGACCTTCTTATGGGTCTAAGTAGCTCTTCTATACTTGTTATTGAGGATTATCACTTAAGCTAGCATGTATTTCAAACTCATGAAAATTATACATCATCTAAAGTGTAATACATTGGATTTACTTTTATAATCACTGCAATCTTGTATAATGTAATCTAAATGTAACTTGTAACTTTTTTGTAATAAAGAATATCTGCTGCAAATGTTGGTGTGTGTTTTGTGTTTACTTAATCTTGTGATCCTGGTTATAAGTGGTTTATCCGAGGACTTTGGGACACACGGACGGATCCTGTTAAGTTATCCGGTGCACATGCATAGCCATCTGAGGTCTTTGAGACGAGGACAGGTGCATGTGGGCCCAATAACTTGGGAGGTTCTGCCATAGATGGCTCAGATTAAACATGGTGCACCGCCTCCCGATCTTTAAATCGTAACCATTGATCTGGGATCTGATGGCCACAACGTCATTTCAATCAGGAATCGAATCTGGGCCTCCAATCATGATCGGACGATCAGCATTGGATCCAGTTCACTCTACTTAAGATCTGATCTGGTTGGTTGAATGATAATCAGATGGCTGATCTTCGCCGATACCCTTTCGCCCATGTAACAATTGCATAAGAGTCCCTCAGATTTCTTAAAACCAACCTGCGGTCTAGGATAGTTTAAAGAATATTTCCTATAGGTCCTTTCATTTACATCCGATACCATGAGCCTCTACTGAATTGCTTCTGTCGTCCACAAACACTAATATTTATAAAACTATATTCTAAAAATGATTTTTAGTATAGAAACAATTCCAGAACATTGTTTAAATCATAAGTAATTCATTTCAACTTCTTTTTGATCCATTCCAGATGCATTAATCTCACATTAATATTGTTTATCATCTAGTAACCTTGTATTAACAGGAAACCTGTAACTAAAATCTTGTAATTCCTTTGTTTTTAGACACTTAAACCTTCAGAAAATCATAACTTTATAACCGTAACTCCAAATTTAGTGGTTCTCTAACCTAGGTTCTAGTTACGACGCGTAGATCATTATTATGCAATAGGTTCTCATGATTGGTGTGATGTTAATTTTGCCTATACCATGTTTGTTTGTATTGCTACGAATAGTGGTGAGGTCACGAGAATTTGAAGACCAACTTGGTACCTGATAATCTCGAGTCTAAGGCAAGACATGCTCAGGTTAATTTGATGGGACCTAATAGGTTTCCCTAGCATTGTTCATCCCCTACCTTGCAAACAGATGTACTATTGGGTAGTTTTGCTATTGCTCTACCTATTTTCGAGAAAGTAATGCTATATTATGTTCATGTTCCAGTTTTGTTATTGTTGATTATTGTTCATGATAAGATCATTATGTTAATTGGAACATGAAGAACCACCCAGGAAAACTGTGCTACCACAGGGTGGTATGGGACACCCTTGGCTGACTAATTAGGAAAGCTAGTGGACGACTACCTTACCCAAAAGGGGCAAGGGCGGTAGAGGAGCTACGTATAGGGAGGTTCTTAGGTCGATCATGCTGCGATGACTTTTCGGACAAGGGAATCCTATATTTCCCTTCTCGGAAACTGTAGTGGAACTAGTGGAACTTTGTAAAGGCCTCGTAGTGGATCCCTACCATTCACCTCGGAAGTGTCTTAGGGCCTTGCAAACCCTGGCTAGACAGGATACACGACTTGGGGTAAAGATGCACAACCTCTACATAGTGTAAAACTGGTATATCAGCCGTGTTCACGGTCATGAGCGGCTCGGACACTCACATGATTAATCTATGGAATTAAACTTAATTTGCCATTTGCATTGCATTGTGGGTGCTGTTATTAATTTTGATCTCTTACTTATTTGGGTTGATATCTACTTATACCTAGTAACTACTAATAAAATTTTGACCAACTTTAAAAGCAATGCTCAGCTTTAACAATCTCCTTTGGTAAGCCTTACACTTCACATGAGCTCCCACCTTTGGTGAGTTCATGCACATTATTCCCCACAACTTGTTTAGCGATGAATATATGTGAGCTCACCCTTTCTGTACTCACATCCCCTTGGTCAAGAACTGGTACCATCGAGATAAGAAGCATGAAGAATGTTGTGATGAGTTTGTGAGAGGTCTAGGCCATCGTCTCCCAGTCAACATTGGGTTCCTAGATCATTGTCTTCGTATGATATAATTATTTATCTATTTTGTATAGAACTTCGTTATATAATAATGATGTGACATTCGTTTCTTTACCATGAGTCATCATATGTGTGAGACTTGATCCTAGCACACTTGGTGAAGTTCGCGCCCGGGTTTGGTGCCCCTAAAAACCCGGGTATGACAGAAGTGGTATCAGAGGAATGTTGACTGTAGGACGTAACCTAGATAGACCTGGACAACTCTTAACTACTTACCTTACTCTGATTCTTTTTAAACTTTTCTTAATATTTTCTCAACTATTGCTGCTTTACTATGATTCCTCTTAACTTTTCTCTTCTAAAGACAAAAGTGAATTTCACACTTCGAAATCCTGTACTTGAAGTGACTCTTAGGAATAGGAAACCTAATCTTAAGAACAAAAACAAAACTATTTTTGTAAGTATCTATACGCTTGAAAGCTTGTCCTTATGATACATGTCCGATTTGGTTCTTTGATTGAGTGTGATAGGTTGTGGAGTAATGTCCGCAATTACATCTGCATATATACATAGGCATAACAAAAAAATATTTATAAGATAGCTAGACAACCTAGATTATCCCCCATTAAAATATATCTAGCTTAATAGATCCATCTTATCTTAAAAGATTCTCTCTTACCTTAACAGATTCATCTTATCTTGAAAGATTCATCTTATCCTAACCACTTTGCTTCTCTCACCCTAGAGTAAAAACATGATTTAGTCAAAAATAAGTTAATTAGACCTTATCTAGCCACATCTAGTCATGCCAAACTAATCTAGATCCCATCTAATCTAAATACGACCTAATCTAAGGTCAGTCACTAAACAAGTTTGTTAATCCTGGTGATATAGATTAGACCCTATTTCTATAAACATGTCTTAACCTAAATCGGTGCCCTAAACCAACTCAACCATGCATAACTACTTGGCCTACCTGGCAGGTTATCTAAATCCACCTACTCCAAAAGCAAAGTAAACCATGTTGGGCCTCCCCATCCCAAGCACCGACAACTATCTTAACCATATGTCCTTAACGCGGATGGCGACTCCAACAATGAAGGCCAAAGAAAACCAACCTCGTCAAGAAAGGAGAAGCACCAACTCAAGTCTTCAAAGAGCAGAACTAGATCACCAGATGAGTCAAGACCCACCATCCATGATAAAGTCTTTCCTTGCCATAATCTTTCTTACCCCAACCTATCCATCCCTTATCCCTCATATTAGGTGGTTAGATACCCATGATCTCCTAATCACCCACTAATGAATAAAAAAGACTCTTGATTTTTGAACTAATTAGAAACTAAAAGCTAAATTACAAACCATTCTTCCTATATCCCCTTTCTTACTAATCTTGAGGACAAGATTTCTTTTAAGGGGGTAGGATTTGTAAAGCCCAAAATTTGTATTAGAGAAAAAATAATGATATAAATAAATTAATATAATTATGTTAGTGTTTTGGAAATTTATGGAACCTTTGGATATTATTTGAATTTCTTTTATTTGTGCATATTTAAATAATGGAATTATATTGGTCAAATAATAAATAAATAAATACATAAATATGCATCTCAGGCTGAGATTCTTGTATTTTTGCATTTGTATTCAAATTTGTGAGACAAATTTAAGTTTAAAAATTAGAATTTGAAAATGGTAGGAGAAAAGAAAAGAGAAGGGAAGGAAAAGAATATACACTATATAAAGAAAACTAATATTAATGCAAATAGTAGAAGTTATGTTCTCATTAGGGTTGTGTTTGATATTTGGGAATTTGGAGTTCAAAACAATGATTTAAATTCGGTTTGAACCCTTGAATTTGAAATTTGGAAAATAAATTAGAAAGGATAAAAAAAGAAAAGAAAAGAAGAAAAACAGAGAAAGCTACCGGTTGGGCCAATTCTATCCTGCCTCGACCCACTTAACTCTAATACCCACCAGCCCACCTCCTGTGCTTAGGGGTGACAATGAGCTCTCAATTTTACACTATAAGATTTAAGGATCAGATTGGATTAGGATCGGACCCAATTTCTATTCATTTTTGAACTAAAAATTATTTAGGGTCCTACTATTTTGTGAAGAACCATTTGGATTGTGATCCATTACCACCCCTACGTGTGCTCCTGCCACTTCCACGCGAGCCGGGGCCCGCTTGTCAGCCGCGCCAGCCTAATGGATCGGTTCGGCGCTGACAACAGGAGTCCACCTATCGGCCGCTTCCATCATGCGGACTGCGCGCGCGTGCTCGCTGTGCTTCTGGCGCGTGGGGCCGCACGGTCAGCTTTCCCTGTGGATCTTCCTCGCCACCGGGTCGGAATCGCCACCAAAATCGCAGCTACTGCGTGGATCTCACTAGGCGGGTACAACCGGCTTAGCAGAGTTATAAGCCTACGCCTCGGAGTTCTTGTCTCCCGTTTTCTCTGCATAAACCTCAGCACCTGAGAGACGCTTGGTGAGAACCATAGGGTTGGGTGAGGGAAGGCCGTCGCCGTGCGCCATCTCAGCCGGGCTTGCGATTCGGTCTCGGGTGACCCTCGCGGGTGGCCAACGGTGGATCGTAGAAGTGCGCTTGGGGCTCACCCATGCCTGGGGCGGCCTTGTGTGGCCAAAATTGCTCATCGGAGCAGGGATTCCGCCGTCATCCACCTTCTGCTGTGGGCAGGGATCTTCACGGCGTAGCCAGCGGTAAGACCTATTCCATCACTTTCCCTGTTCTCTAGGGTTCGTGTTGATGCCCACACTTTAATTGTTGGGGCTCTGGCGCCTCAAATAGGTGGTTCACCGGAGTTTGCCACCGCAGCCGAATTCTGCAGCCATGCTTTGGTCAGCGAAAGGTGGAAGATGGTCCTCGGGCCGTTGATCGACGCATCGACGCTCTAGATTAGATCTAAGTCACATCATAGGCGTCGGCCGGTATGGGGATGGCTCAGATTAAGCCTGGCGTACCGCCTCCCGGTCTTTAAATCGTTACCATCGATCGACAATCTAAAGGCCACAACGTCATTTCAATCGTGAATCGAATCTGGGCCTCCAATCATGATCGGATGGTCAGCACTGGATTCGGTTCACTTTACTTAAGATCTAATCTGGTCGGTTAAATGATAATCGGACGGCTGATCTTCGCCGATACCCCTTCGCCCATGTAACAATTGCGTAAGAGACTCTCGGATTTCTTAGAACCAACCCGCGGTCCAGGTTAGTTTAAAAAATATTTCCTGTAGGTCCTTTTACTTACATCCAAGACCCTGAGCCTCTACCAAATTGCTTCCACCGTCCACAAACACTAATATTCATAAAACTAAATTCCAAAAATGATTTTTAGTATAGAAATAATTCCAGAACATTGTTTAAATCATAACTAATTCATTTCAACTCCTTTTGATCCATTCGAGTTGCATTAATCTCATATTAATATTGTTTATCATCTAGTAACCTTGTATTACCAAGAAACCTGTGACTAAAATCTTGTACCTCCTTTGTTTTTTAGACTCTTAAACCTTCATAAAATCATAACTTTATAACCGTAACTCCGAATTTAGTGGTTCTCTAACCTAGATTCTAGTTACGACACGTAGATCATTATTATGCAATATGTTCTCATGATTGGTGTAATGTTAATTTTGCATATACCATGTTTGTTTGTATTGCTACGAATAGCAGTGAGGACACGAGAATCTGAAGACCAACTTGGTACGTGGGAATCTCGAGTCTAAGGCAAGTTGTGCCCTTGATCACTTTTCTTTAGCCAATAATGTTCCTGTTAATCACTATGACATGCTCAGGTTAATTTGATGGGACCTAATAGGTTTCCCTCGCGTTGTTTATCCCCCACCTTGGAAACAGATGAACTATTGGGTAGTTTTGCTATTGCTCTATTGGTTTTGGGAAAGTAATGTTATATTATGTTCATGTTCCAATTTTGTTGTTGTTGATTATTGTTCATGATAAGATCATTATGTTAATTGGAACATGGAGAACCACCCGGGAAAACAGTGCTACCACAAGGTTGGTAACGGACACCCTTGGCTGACTAATTAGGAAAGCTAGTGGAGGACTACCTTACCCGAAAGGGGCAAGGGCGGTAGAGGAACTGCATATAGGGAGGTTCTTGGGTCGATCATGTTGCGATGGCTTTTCACACAAGGGATTCTTATATTGCACTTCTCAGAAACTGTAGCGGGTTTTTTGAAGCTAGTGGAACTTTGTAAAGACCTCGTACTGGATCCCTAGACATTCACCTCGGAAGTGTCCAAGGTCCTTGCAAACCCTAGCTAGACAGGATACATAACTTGTGGGTAAAGATGCGCTACCTCTGCAGAGTGTAAAACTGGTATATCAGTTGTGCTCACGGTCATGAGCGGCTCGGACACACATGATTAATCTATGGAATTAAACTTAATTTGCCATTTGCATTGCATTGTGGGTGCTGTTATTAATTTTGATCTCTTACTTATTTGGGTTGATATCTACTTATACCTAGTAACTCCTAATACAAATTTTGACCAACTTTAAAAGCAATGCGCAGCTTTAACCATCTCCTTTGGTAAGCCTTACACTTCACATGAGCTCCCACCTTTGGTGAGTTCATGCACATTATTGAAAGCTCTATTGTTGGTTTTGGTGGTTTGGATGACAACCCAATTAAAGGACTAACATGTGTGTTAAGTGCTGAACTGGTGCTTAATGCAAATAAGATGGGCATCACAAGGTTCAACACAAGTGAACAAGTGTGATGGTCCAAAGACTAGAATATCTATAAATAATGGGCATCACAAATAAGATGGACATTGCATAAGTGAGACTCTTTGTGTGTAGCTCGGAGACAACTGATCAAGCCAAGGATGGAGGCAAGAATAGCTTCGAGGTACCAAGTGCACAGGAGAAGGTCAAATAGGTTGAGGAACCCAAAGCCAGGGGTGAAGAAGAAGACGTGAAAAGTCAAGGTTGATCGAGTTAAGAAGAGTTATGGCACATCAAGGATTACTACATAAGGACATGACTTACAACCAATGTGGTAACATCTACAGTTATGTGGTGTAAGTCCTAAGGCTCAAGATCAAGCTCGAGAAGAGAACGAGGTCACTAGAAGGAGGAGCAGTGTCCAAACTAGAACTCGAAGTAGCCCAAAAGAGCTAAGTTCACCTTGATCTTTAGTTTTGGTTGTTACTAGGTTTCGATATATTCTATGTGACCTTTGCAGGGTGTTGGAGCTCAGATATATCAATCTAGATCAAGTCAAGTTGACTTCATAGTTTAGATGTCCAACACATGTCATTAATATGTGCTAAGTGGTTAAGAGATGCAAATCAAAGAATCAAGGTATGTCTCTAGCCTTAGTGAATTGTTTTTGGAGCTAACATATTTCTCTAAGTGCTAGGAACCTTGTTAATTCAACTGAGATTGGATTAGAGAAGTTTGGATGAAAGCAACTAGATATGCACCAGCCTGCGGTGCACCGGACTGTCCGGTGTGCACTGAACACACCAGACAGTCCGGTGCACAGGCTGGTTCAGTAGCGAAGTCGCTGCTCTCGGAAATCAGTGAGGGTGACATGGCTAAAAATCACCGGACTATCCGATGGTGCACCGGACTGTCCGGTGAGCCATCAGCGCCCGCGCCCAAGGCTCGGCGATGAACTCATCGCTCTCTGGAATTCACCAAGGGCACCGTGGCTAAAATTCACCGGACTGTCCGGTGAGCCAACGGTGCCCGTAACCAACGGTCGGCAACGCGATCAACGGGCGTTACGTGGCCAGAGCCAACGGTCACTGGGCCACACTGGACTGTCCGGTATGCACCGGACAGTGTCCGGTGCGCCAAGGGGACCAAAGGTCCAACGACCGGCTTTGTTAGTAAAGGAAAGGAATCATGCACTGTTCATGTCCGGTGGTGCACAGGACTGTCCGGTGCTCCACCAGACAGAAGGTAAGAATTGCCTACCAAATGGAGTTCCAATGGCTCCTAGCTGCCTTGGGGCTATAAAAGGGACCCTTAGGCACCTCCAACAAATACACAAGAGCAGCCAACAAGTGCATACATCATTTGGATCAATTCTTTCTCTCCCTCTCTTGTGTATCTCTCTAGTTTTTGCAGAGGCAAAGTTATAAGACTTTAGAGAGAGGAGAAGTGCTGCTGAGAGCTAGAGCAAAATCTTGAGCGCATTGTTACTCGCCGGAGTGCTATCGAGAAGATTGTAAGCAGCCACGGCATCATTGTAACTAATATTAACATAGTGGAACGCTCTATCTGTCGCACTGATAGATCTGAGCAAATGGAGGAAGGAGTTGAAATAGACTCCAAGCCAAGGTGTGGCTAACTCCAACGAGGACTAGGCAAGCATTTCAGGCTTGGCCGAACCTCGGGATAAATCCCTGTGTCTGTGTGCTCTACTCTGTGGTGTGTGCTGTTTCTCTGTCTTATTTTTTTGTTTATACTTGCACTTCAATATTTATATGTGGTACAAGCTATCTTCAAAGTGCAGGGTATTTTAAGATAGGAACTTCAATTCCGCTGCAACCTACTCAAAGGGTTTTTCATTCCACTGTGATCCAGCCTTCGAGTAGAGTAAGAATTTCTAGTTTTTAAATGATAATTATTATTCGCCTATTCACCCCCCTCTAGGTGACATCCAGATCCTGTTCCCGGGCATAGGGAACTTTCAATTGGTATCAGAGCTAGGCCTCTCCAGTGTGGGCTTAGCCGTCCAGAGATGACAATGTCGTCACAAGAGGTAACTCTAGAACTTCTTCTAGGTGATGGTTCTAATTATAAATCTTGGTCTGTCTCTATTTATAATGCTTTCATGCATATTGATCCTGATTTGAGACAGATCTTTAGTAGACGTATTTTTCCCTCTAATATTAGTAAAAAACCTTCTAAGGCTGAACTAAGATGTTTATCTCTGAATCACCATGCTTGCATCATCTTAGTTGACTCTCTTTCTAGAGGTGCCTATTTTGCCATCATAAGTAGTGATAGTGATTTATTTGTTGATGCTCATGATCTATGGACTAAAATTAAGTTGAAATTTTTTAAGTCCATATGCACTGCTTCTGCTCCCTCTATTGTTGTTGGTACTAACTTGTCCAAGGGAGAAGAACAAGAACGATGGATACCAAGTGATGGATCCACCTCACCGACAAGTTCATCTCCCACTAGTTATAAATGTCTTATTGCTAACAATGATAGTGGAGACGAAAGCAATGATGAAGAGGAATATGAGGATGATAGCGAGGATGAGTCTTCATCACCACAAGGTACATTTTCCTGTATTGCTTCCACTAACAATAATGACAGGGAAAATAAGACCGACGATGTGGATGAAGAGGAGATTCGCCGGTTCTACACCCATCTCAACAAAGAAGACAAAGTGCTCTTGGTTAAGCTGTTGAGGAACAAGGAACAAGGCGAGATGCTTCTCAGGCTGGAGGAGACTCTCATCAAAACCAGCGACAGCCTAGAGAAGTTGACCAAAGAACATGAGGAGCTAAGGTGCTCTCATGATGATTTGGTCCAACGGTATGATTCAATTTTAATTGAGCAAAGAAATAATGATGATGCTTTATCTTGTGTTGCTCAACTTAAAATTGAAAATGCCATGCTTGAGAGGCAAGTAGAATTGCTAAGTCATGATAAACTTGCTCTTACTGAAAAATATGATGTGTTATCTTATTATCAAGATAATCTTTTGGATAGACATATCATGCTTGATGTTGCTCATGAGGTTGTAATTGCGAACTTAAATTCATGTGAACCTCATTCTTGCACATGTGCACATTTAGATAATATATCACCATGTGCTAACCCCTATTGCTCAAAAGAAAGCAAATTTTTGAAAGAGCATCAAGCTGCAGGATCAAAAGAGAGGAACAAGAAAGCAAAGCAACTAAGGAGAAGACACATTGCTCAACCTCCTCAAAATATCCACGGACATGTGGTGAAGAAGCTTAAGACGGGAGAAACCGCAGCAAGTGTTAAACTCCATAAGAAGGATGTTCCTAAAGCAATAAATAAAGCAATCAACATGAACAAGGAAAAAGGTAAAAATTCAATTAGTCATGTTGTTTGCACTGATCATCTCTCTATGTCATCCAAGAGCAAAAAGGGAAGAGAAAAAAGGAGGTGCTTCAAGTGCAAGGAATTAGGCCACTTCATTGTGTCTTGTCCACACAAAGGCAAGGATGAAGGGATGAGGAGATGTTTTGGATGCAACGATAAGGACCATATGATCACTTCACATCCGCTCATGAAGAATCAAAGACGTGCACCCTCCAAGATGACCCGCACTAAGAAAAAAGACAAATAACAAGCATCATGTCAGGTTAAGCGACGCTTCTGCTACATGTGTGGTGAGCATGGCCATCTACCTAAGGTATGTAAGAAGGGTAAGGTTCCTAAGCAAGTAAATTTATCTCAATCTTATTCGTTTAGGAGACCCAAATCATACACTTGTGCTAGATCAGTAATGAGATCACCTAGAACTAGCACAAATGCTATTTGGGTACCAAAGGCTCTTTTAGATAAACATTATGGACCCATCTCAATATGGGTACCAAACTATGCCAACTAGACCATGCAGGTGCCTCGAGATGGACTAGAGACCTTCGGAGAGCTTAAGATGGTTAATTCAATCTCTATGCTTAAGCCGTCAATTTTATTGTCTATTTATTGACCCAAGGTTGAATTATTGTGTAATACTAATCCCTTGTTCATCTCGAGTTAAATAATTTGTAGAGGTCCTTAATCATTATTGGTGAATCAAGCAAAGGACTTTGATGAGAATCTGCAACTTGCTCTCCAAAGGACGGTACCCGTGTATCTTATGTGCATTATTTCCAATCAGTATTGCTCTTAAGTTGGATTGTCATGCTATACCTATCCTTGGAGTAGTTATGCTTTCGAGATTGCTTGTGTTGTATACCTTTCAATTAATGACTCATGATTTCCAAGTTCATAATGATGCTTGCTCAGTCATGACTGTGTGCTTTATAGGTTATATCTCTTGAATCATTCAATGGGTAGCTTTTCATTTGATATATCTACCATGATTAACTCTCTTGGTGTATGTGGCTAAACATGTATCTTTTTGTAAATCATGTTGTGTGGTTTTTAATGATTATGTATTAACATATGTGCAAGCATGATAGTTTTGTTTAGTCCATGTTCACATGATTACTTTGTCTTGGTACCCTGTGTATACCAAAACAAGAAATCCATGTTGTGCCTCTAATGCACCCTCTCGAGCTATGAGGTGCATGAGCAAAAGGAGCCCTCAATTGGTGACAACAGGTGCTCTCACTCCACACTACCTAAAAAACTGGATCTCATGGCATTCAGGTAAAAGGCAAAGGTATGGAGAATGGAACTATGCAATTTCTTTGAATATCTTGATGTTCCGTTGATTGTGATCATAGCTATGTTCTTGCCTTTCAATTGATAGTATCTTGGCTTAGATGCTTTATGCTTTAAAATGTTGTTTCCTTTGGTGTACCTAAGAAAATACTTCTTAATCATGGTGTGCTTAGACATTGTGCTTTATATGCATGATCTTGTCATTTTTCAATTGGTACATGTGTTGTAATGATCATCATGTGTGAAGTGTGCCTAGGTTGCTTTTAAAATGTTATATATCTTGAGGCATGCATTGTTTCCACTAGTCATAAGTTGTATTATTTCATCTATTCAATTGGTATCTTTTTGTAATGCAATTGATATATTATGTCTGGACCAAGGTATGTTGTGATCCCCTCTAGTTATGAGGACGCTAGAATGTGCAAGGTGCAAGTCATTCAAATACTTTATGCACAACTTTAGGGGGAGCACACATAACTTGTCTATTTTGAGACTAACTGTTTCTTGAGTGATCCTATATAGTCTCAAGGTGGAAAAGGGAAGATGAGCAAGAAATGGAGCAATCAGGACTTGGGTACCTCCACAAGTCGAGTAATTGGTATCTAAAGTTGTGAGAAATTGCGTATTTAAAGATTGCTCGTGCTCTATAATCTTTGGTGATCCTAGATGCTTGTCTTTAAATATCATGAAGCTATGACAGTGATGATCTTCCAATTGGTAGCCTTGGTAGAGTGCTTCAATTGGTAACTTTTGGTAATCACTAGAATAGAAGCTTCATCTTGTGCCACAATACTATAACTTGTTCTAAGTTTGGTGTCTTAGCAACAAGAAAAGGTCAGGATAAAGGATCAGGCACAAGTGTGAAGGAGCTCCCTAGAGATAAAACTTTCAAGATGGAAATCTTAAATTGATGGCAAAAGGAACTCCGCCTACTTAGATGGAAAGTACACCATAACATGGTAAAGGTACTAAAGGAGGTATTGACCTTTTTGCGTATTTGTACCTTAATTTTCCTCCAATGCTTGTGTTGCATATGTTTAATGTGTCAGGGGGAGTAATGTTAGTGTGTTGCATTTTCTCTGCTGTCCCTTGACATCATCCTATGTTCTTGCTTGAATATGGTTTTGGTGTTTGATGTCAAAGGGGGAGAATTTGTGCATTAAAGATCACCTCGACCTGAGAGGAAAGCTTATCTTAAGGGTGAAGAAGGTGAAGATTAATTCTTTGTGTGCTAAAGGACTCAAAGGGGTTTCCTTGAGTTCCTATGATCTTAAGGAAGAATGTGTTAGTTTTGTTGATAATACTGATCATATGCTTCTTGTTGTATTATATGGTTATAATACATATTAGTGTGTCCGATGATATGAATCAATTGGTATCTATTGCGTTTGTCCTGTAATAGATATTCATGTGGTTCTGATGCTTTAAATTGGTGTATAGTGGTAGGTTGATATTCCTATGGTATATCCATTTAATTGGTGTTTAACTCTGATTCTATGCATTTGTGTGTTATACGCATCACGGTTTAATTATTGACACAATGCATTCCACGAGTACTAAGGTGTGGTAATGCTTCACAATTAGCTTAAGTATGTGCAGTTTGGCATATAAGGCCAAAGTTAAGATTTTAATGTAAGCACATATTTAGGGGGAGAATTCTATAACTTAGATTTCAAAAAGTTGTGCTTTAAATCTTATTCTTGTGTAAGCTTTAATTGTGATGCCATCAATCACCAAAAAGGGGGAGATTGAAAGCTCTCTTGTGGGTTTTGGTGGTTCTGATGACAACCCAATTAAAGGACTAACATGTGTGTTTAGTGCTGAACAGGTGCTTAATGCAAAGCTTACAAGGTTCAACACAAGTGAACAAGTGTGATGGTCCAAAGACTAGAATATCTATAAATAATGGACATCACAAAAAAGATGGACATTGCATAAGTGAGACTCGGTGTGTGTAGCTCGGAGACAACTGATCAAGCCAAGAATGGAGGCAAGAAGAGCTTCGAGGTACTGAGTGCACAGGAGAAGGTCAAAGAGGTTGAGGAACCCAAAGCTAGGGGTGAAGAAGAAGACTTGCAAAGTCAAGGTTGATCGAGTTAAGAAGAGTTATGGCGCATCAAGGATTACTACATAAGGACATGACTTACGACCAATGAGGTAACATCTATAGTTATGTGGTGTAAGTCATAAGGCTCAAGATCAAGCTCAAGAAGTGAACGAGGTCACTAGAAGGAGGAGCAGTGTCAAAACCAAAACTCGAAGCAGCCCAAAAGAGCTCAGTTCACCTTGATCTTTAGTTTGGGTTGTTACTAGGTTTGGATATATTCTATGTGACCTTTGCAGGGTGTTCGAGGTCAGATATGTCAATCTAGATCAAGTCAAGTTAATTTGATAGTTTAGATGTCTAACACATGTCATTAATATGTGCTAAGTGGTTAAGAGATGCAAATCAAAGATTCAAGGTATGTCTCTGGCCTTAGTGAATTGTTTTTGGAGCTAACATATTTCTCTAAGTGTTAGGAACCTTGTTAATTCAACTGAGATTGGATTAGTGAAGTTTGGCTGAAAGCAGCCAGATATGCACCAGCCTGCGGTGCACCGGACTGTCCGGTGTCCGGTGCACAGGCTAGTTCAGCAGCAAAGTCACTGCTCTCGGTAATCGGCGAGGGCGACATGGCTAAAAATCACCAGACTGTCCGGTGAGCCATCGGCGCCTGCGCCCAAGGCTCGGCGACGAACTCGTCGCTCTCGGGAATTCACTGAGGGCGCAGCGGCTAAAATTCACCAGACTGTCCGGTGTGCACCGAACTATCCGGTGTGCCAACGGCGCCCGCGACCAACGGTAGGCAGTGCGATCAACGGGCGACATGTGGCTAGGGCCAACGGTCACTTGGTCGCACTGGACTATCCGGTATACACCAGACAGTGTCCGGTGCGCCAAGGGGACCAAAGTTCCAATGGTCGGCTTTCTCTGTAAAAGAAAGGAATCGTGCACTGTTCATGTCCGGTGGTTCACCGGACTGTCCGGTGCGCCACCCGACAGAAGGCAAGAATTGCCTACCAAATGGAGTTCCAACGGCTCCTAGCTGCCTTGAGGCTATAAAAGGGACCCCTAGGCGCCTCCAACAAATACACAAGAGCAGTCAATAAGTGCATACATCATTTGGATGAATTCTTTCTATCCCTCTCTTATGTATCTCTAGAGTTTGTGCAGAAGCAAAGTTATAAGCCTTTAGAGAGTGGAGAAGTGAGAGCACCTAGAGGGGGGGGGGTGAATAGGTGATCCTGTAGAACTTGAAACTTAAGCCACAAAAACTTGGTTAAGCATTAGCACAATAATCGCCAAGTGGCTAGAGAGGAGTCTTCAACAAAACACAATAACCACAAGAGATCAATCACAGAGATGGCACGATGGTTATCCCGTGGTTCGGCCATGACCAACGCTTGCCTACTCCACGTTGTGGCGTCCCAATGGACGAGGGTTGCAATCAACCCCTCTCAAGCGGTCCAAAGACCCACTTGAATACCATGGTGTTTTGCTTGCTTTTCATAATCCCGTTTGCGAGGAATCTCCACAACTTGGAGCCTCTTGCCCTTACACTTGAATTTCACAAAGAAGCACAGAGTAAGGGAGGGATTAGCAACTCACACAAGACACTAAGATCACAGCAAATACACACACACAAGACCCAGACTTAAGCTCAAAAGACTAGCACACTAGAACGGAGCTCAAATCACTAGAATGTCAAACAAGTGCGCAAGAATGGAGCGTGAGTGATCAAGAGTGGTTAAGGAATGCTTGGTGTACTCCTCCATGCGCCTAGGGGTCCCTTTTATAGCCCCAAGGCAGCTAGGAGCCGTTGAGAGCAATCCTGGAAGGCAGATCTTGCCTTCTGTCGACTGGCGCACCGGACAGTCCGGTGCACCACCGGACACTGTCCGGTGCGGATTTCTTTCCTTCTATGGCACAGTCGACCATTGCTGATTGAGAGCCGTTGGCGCACCGGACACTGTCCGGTGCACACCGGACAGTCCGGTGCCCCAATGTGACCGTTGGCTCGGCCACGTGTCACGCGCGGAATCCTCGGCCGACCGTTGCCCCGGCTGACCGTAGGCTCACTGGACAGTCCGGTGCACCATCGGACAGACCGGTGAATTTTAGCCGTACGCCATTAATCATCTCCCGAGAGCGACGAGTTCGCCTGTGAACGACTCAACGGACAGTCCGGTGCACCACCGGACAGACCGGTGAATTTTAGTCGTACACCGCCGTCGAAGTCCCGAGAGCAGCCTGTTCGCTAGAGCCAGCCTGGCGCACCGGACACTGTCCGGTGCGCCACCGGACAGTCCGGTGCACCAGACTGAGCAGACTTTGGCTGAACAAAGCCATCTCATTTCCAATTCAATCTATCCTGTTTCCAGCACTTAGACACAATACATTAGTCCATAAAACAATGTACTAAGTCTAGAAACAGACCTTTTGACTTGATTTGCACTTTGTTCACCACATTGCATAGATCAACACAAAAGCACTTGCGTTGGCACTCAATCACCAAAATACTTAGAAATGGCCCAAGGGCACATTTCCCTTTCAATCTCCCCCTTTTTGGTGATTTATGCCAACACAACATAAAGCAACTAGAACAAGTGCAATATCAATGCAAATGAAAACCAAAAGTTGTTTTGAATCAATTTTGGCATATATGGATCACTCTTTGCCACCACTTGGTTTGTTTTTGCAAATCAAACTCAAATTCCTAAATTCACTTGTAGAGACATAAAGAGAGGTATTCCAAAGAAAATTGATCAAGGATTTCAAAAACTCCCCCTTTTTCCCACAATCAACACTTCTTCCCACAAGAGGCCAACTTTTGACAAAAGAGACAATAAAAGAGTTTTGCCAAACCAAAAGCTCTAATCTACTATTTTCAAAGTTTCTCAAGTGGTAGCTGATCCATTTATTGCTTTGGCCTTTATTTTCTCCCCCTTTGGCATCAAGCACCAAAACGGGATCAATCTTGGCCCTTTAACCCCATTGCCTCACCAAAATCTTCAAATAAGAATACAAAGGCAATAAGAGGACATGAGATGAACTTGGAATAAGTTACCCTCTCATCGGAGTGCAGTGGAAGTCTTTTCATGGTCCAAGTCCACCTTTTCCCTTTCAAACCTCCTTTGAGACTAAAACAAGCAAACTCAAGCACACGGTTAGTCTCAAAGGGTCAAGTTGTAGCACAGCTCCCCCTAAATATGTGCATCACTTGCAAAGAGGACTTGTGAGGTCCAGGGAGTGTTTGTACAACTTGAGCACCATAGTAAGCAAGAAAATGCATAAGGAATATGATCAAAGGCATAAACACATGTATGCTATAAATCAATCCAAGTTCCGTGAATCTAGGACATTTAGCTCACTACGCAGCCTGCAAAAGGTCTTTTCATCTAGAGGCTTGGTAAAGATATCGGCTAGCTGGTTCTCGGTGCTAACATGAAACACTTCGATATCTCCCTTTTGCTGGTGGTCTCTCAATAAGTGATGCCGGATGTCAATGTGCTTTGTGCGGCTGTGCTCAACCGGATTTTCCACTATTCGGATAGCACTCTCATTGTCACATAGGAGTGGGACTTTGCTCAAATTGTAGCCAAAGTCCCGGAGGGTTTGCCTCATCCAAAGTAGTTGCGCACAACACTGTCCTGCGGCAACGTACTCGGCCTCAACGGTGGATAGGGCAACGAAAGTTTGTTTCTTAGAGTTCCACGACACCAGGGACCTTCCTAAGAATTGGCACGTCCCCGATGTACTCTTCCTATCGACCTTACATCCAGCATAGTCGGAATCTGAGTATCCAATCAAGTCAAAGTTAGACCCCTTTGGATACCAGATCCCGAAGCAAGGCGTAGCGACTAAATATCGAGGAATTCGCTTCACAGCCACTAAGTGACACTCCTTAGGATCGGATTGAAATCTAGCACACATGCATACGCTAAGAATAATATCCGGTCTACTCGCACACAAATAAAGTAAAGACCCTATCATAGACCGGTATGCCTTTTGATCAACAGACTTACCTCCTTTGTTGAGGTCGGTGTGTCCGTCGGTTCCCATCGGAGTCTTTGCGGGCTTGGCGTCCTTCATCCCAAACCGCTTTAGCAAGTCTTGCGTGTACTTAGTTTGGGAGATGAAGGTGCCATCCTTGAGTTGCTTCACTTGGAACCCAAGGAAGTAGTTCAACTCGCCCATCATTGACATCTCGAATTTCTGCGTCATCACCCTGCTAAACTCTTCACAAGACTTTTGGTTAGTAGAACCAAATATTATGTCATCGACATAAATTTGGCACACAAAAAGATCACCATCGCAAGTCTTAGTAAAAAGAGTTGGATCGGCTTTCCCAACCTTGAAAGCATTAGCAATTAAAAAGTCTCTAAGGCATTCATACCATGCTCTTGGGGCTTGCTTAAGTCCATAGAGCGCCTTAGAGAGCTTACACACGTGGTCGGGGTACCGTTCATCCTCGAAGCCAGGGGGTTGCTCCACGTACACCTCCTCCTTGATCGGCCCGTTGAGGAAAGCGCTCTTCATGTCCATTTGGTACAACCTGAAAGAATGGTGAGCGGCATACGCTAGCAAAATACGAATTGATTCTAGCCTAGCCACAGGAGCGAAAGTCTCCTCAAAGTCCAAACCTGCGACTTGGGCATAACCTTTTGCCACAAGTCAAGCCTTGTTCCTTGTCACCACCCCGTGCTCGTCCTGTTTGTTGCGGAACACCCACTTGGTTCCCACAACATTTTGCTTGGGACGAGGCACCAGTGTCCAAACTTCATTACGCTTGAAGTTGTTTAGCTCCTCCTGCATGGCCAACACCCAGTCCGGATCTAGCAAGGCCTCTTCTACCCTGAAAGGCTCAATAGAAGAGACAAAAGAGTAATGCTCACAAAAATTTACTAATCTAGAACGAGTAGTTACTCCCTTGCTAATATCACCCAATATTTGGTCGACGGGATGATCCCTTAGAATCGTCGCTCGAACTTGGGTTGGAGGTGCCTGAGGTGCTTCTTCCTCTTCAACTTGAACATCCTGTGCTCCCCCTTGATCATGCGCCTCCACTTGAGGTACCTGTTCGTCATCTTGGGTTGGGGGATGCACCATAGTTGAGGAAGAAGGTTGATCTTGCTCCTTTTGTTCTAGTGGCCTCACATCTCCTATCGCCATGGTGCGCATTACGGCCGTTGGAACGTCTTCTTCATCTACATCATCAAGATCAACAACTTGCTCTCTTGGAGAGCCATTAGTCTCATCAAATACAACGTCGCTAGAGACTTCAACCAAACCAGATGATTTGTTGAAGACCCTATACGCCTTTGTATTTGAATCATAACCTAATAAAAACCCTTCTACAGCTTTGGGAGCAAATTTAGAGGTTCTACCTTTCTTCACAAGAATATAACACTTACTCCCAAATACACGAAAATAAGACACATTGGGTTTGTTACCAGTTAGCAGCTCATATGAAGTCTTTTTGAGGAGGCGGTGAAGATAGACCCTGTTGATGGCATGGCAAGCCGTGTTCACGGCTTCCGACTAAAAACGCTCGGGGGTCTTGAACTCTCCAAGCATAGTCCTCGCCATATCGATGAGCGTCCTGTTCTTCCTCTCTACCACACCATTTTGCTGAGGTGTGTAGGGAGCGGAGAACTCGTGCTTGATCCCCTCCTCCTCAAGGAACTCCTCCACTTGAAGGTTCTTGAACTCGGACCTGTTGTCGCTCCTTATCTTCTTCACCTTGAGCTCAAACTCATTTTGAGCTCTCCTAAGGAAGCGCTTGAGGGTCCCTTGGGTTTCAGATTTATCCTGCAAAAAGAATACCCAAGTGAAGCGGGAAAAGCTGTGGCAGAACCACCCGAATTATTCCAGCTTAAGTGCCTAAGTCATGCCTCAAGGGCCGTGACACACTTAAATCGGAATAACCCGTCAGTCCTTCAGATCTAGTCTGATAGAGCCACTTAACCAGGATCAAATTCCACAATCTCACTCGAAGGTGAGTCACAGAAGAAATACCATAAAACAGGAAACCTCAAATTAAGTACTGAATTATTACATAAATCGGAGTTCTGGAGTAGCAAATAAGTTCATTAAGTAAGGTGCAGCGGATAATCGATGTCGTCGGTAATGAGGAAATGGGCAAGGCCTAGCCCACTACTCCTCATGCTCCTCTCCTGCCGGAGCAACATCCCACTCGACCGTCCAACCCGGTGGCAGGGTGGTAGGCCAAGTCACACCATTAACCAACTCCTGCATGGTACCTGCAAAAATGGTGCCACAAGCAAGGCTGAGTATACTAATACTCAGCTAGACTTACCCGGTGTGAGGAGTCTACTCCTCTACCTCTAGACTATGCAGCTATTTGGCTGAGGGGTTTGGTTTGCCAAAAGCACTAGCCGAGTCTAAAAACAAGTTTTAGCTTTTCCAATTCTAGTATCATTAATTCAGCTAAGTTTGCTCTTTCTAAGCATACATGGTAACAGTCAATTAGTTCAAACAACAAGTTATCTCATATAACCACATTTCACTTCTTACTCGATGCAGTACAAGGAATCAAGCAGTCTCATTAGCTGCGAGAAGCAGACGATTCGAATCGAGTTTTAAACCTTGCAAGGTAAACCTAAACACACGGCATGTCAGGGTACTCCGACCCCACACATGACAACCGTCCCCATCGATTCCCCGTTCGCGTCCAGGCCTCACCGCCTTGGCATACAATGCTCCACTGACCCCGGCTGCCGCCGTGCAGTGACCGCACTTGTACCCACCATAGCTAGCATGGGAGAACCAGTCTCAGGTCGCATGAGGGATAAAGTCCGCGCCCGGCTTCACTCAGGTACTAGGTTTACCGGTTACCATTTTTCCCGGCATGTGTTTAGTACGTTCAAAAGCTTGACTCAGGTATCCACACATTAATCCTTAATTCATTTTCCCGTCTCATGGACAAGGCATCCTCCCTGGATCCAAGTCCATAGACCAACATATATCCCATTATCAAGATGAATACAATCAATTCCTGACCTCGCGCGAGTGCTAGAAAAATCACTCGACTTCTACCGAGATCCTGATTAGCAAGCAGCTACTCGACCTAGCATACTAGTATCCATCTCAAAAAGGAGTCCTAAGTTCATGCAACTAGAGGTTTCAAGCAACTCCTACACTTAAGTGCACATTACAAACCTACAAGCATTAAGTGTAGTAAAGTAGCATATAATAACATGGTTATGCATAAGACCGGGGCTTGCCTTCGATTGCTGGGGCTGCGGGGAGATCCTCAATGGCAGCCTCTGAAGCCTGCTCCTGGTCCTCCTCTTGGACAGGTCCTTGCTCGGGGATGAGCACGTACTCTCCGTCGGCTAGATTACAATCTAATGAATGCAATGCGTAAGATATATGCATGATGTGATATGTGCTTTTTTTTTTTTTTTTTTTAGAAATCATAACTTAAAGGTGTATAATCTTTCTTGAGTTAAACAAAGTCAACTTTACTTATGCAAGACCCTTGGGTGGTATACTTGGTAGATTAAGTTAAACTTTAGCTAAGGCAAGTGGTAGGTTTTACTTTTAGGGGTTCCACTGAATTCCTTTAAGTCTTAGGGATAAATGATAAGTACTCAAGTTAGACTTATTGAGGTGGGGTTTATTTCCTCTTTCCTTTTTCTTTATTCTCTTTAATGTTTTGGAGTAGGTTTGAACTACAAGTTGCTTTTATAAAATTCTAAAAATTCTGTAAAAATTACAGTGGCTTGCTACTGGTGTGTGTTTCTCTGTCTTAAAATTTGGGGATCAGAAAGTGAATAGTTTTCTCTGCACAAAATTGTTAAATTCTAGGGTAAAAGAGGTGCTTTGAACTACAACTACCATTTAACAGTGGGTAATTCTTCAAAACTTATTTTTGCTGGCTTTTAGGTGTTATAACATGACTTGATACAAATTTCTAGTCATTAATACCTTTTAATTATTTTTCTATGGTTTTCTCAATTTTCTAGCCAAATGGGTGCTTTCTACTACCACTATATTTGAAAAATATCAAACAACAGAATTCTTATTTTTCTTAGTCATTGTTTTGTGCAAGAGCAATCATTCTGAAGTTTGGCATCTTTTTGCTTAAGGGAAGGGGGTGGGGTGCCTTATTTGAATTAAATGGCCTTTCCCTTGAATTATTAACAAATGGTATGAGTTTGCTTCTTTTTCATGGGTTTGCATTTTTCTCTGGTAGTTTACCTCATCATGGACTTAGCTAATTTTTGGTTGCCCATTATCTCATTATTTGAGGTTGTTCATGATTTAGTTTGGAAAATGCCTTATTATCACTTTGTATTTATTTCCCTTACTTAAAAAGTTGGACTGAGGTGCTCCATATTTTTGTAGTGGGGCTCTGGTGGTTATAAGTTCACTGGATTTTTGTTAAGCATTTTGGTTATAGTTTTGCCTCTTTAATAATTGATTTTCAGTCTTATTTAGGCTAAACAAATCACTTTAATTTAAAACTAATCCAAACTAATAGTCTCTGTATTTTTCCTAGGTTCTTTGTTTCATAAATAAACTAGGAAAAATAATATTAGTCACTGTTCATTAGTTTCTAACACCCTTATGATTTTCTCTAAGTTTTGGTCAAAACATCTTCAAATGAGAAACTACATCATAATGTCTAATGCTGGGGTTCCTACTATTTTTAAACAGTGTCTAAAAGAGGTCTGAATACCCACAAATTTTCTTAAGTCTAGTACAGAAGAAAAACTAATTTTCCTTGATTAAATAAGGTTTAGGGGGTTTCTGTTTTTAATTTTAAACTCTAAAAGGTTGAACAGAAGCATAGGGTTTACTATTTTTAAATGATAGATTGTAATATACAGAGGCTAGCAAAATTGGTTTGACATTTTTTTGAGTAAGAATTCATCAAGTTATGAATTTTACAAGTTCTCTGGTTATTTAAAAGGATTTCAGAATCGATTTAAATGAAAACTACTTTGCACTGGGGTCCCTGGACGTTTTCTAAGTTTTTCCTCGCGAATCAGTCCTCAGGTTACTATTCACCAGGGTCTCTGACATTGCAGAAAACCCCTCGGGTTCTTCACCTCCTAACCCGAGGTCCTTAGCTAATCTTAAACAGTAGCCGCAGCGGGGAAAAGGGCGGAGGGGCTTACCGGCGGCGAGACTGCTCCGGTGAAGTGGTCGAGGATGAAGGGGAGGTCCTGGGGATCACAACGGTGGGCGAAACACCGTCGGAGATGGCCGGAGTCGGTCGGTCCACGCGCGCAGGCGGGGATGCTCGTCGGCGGCGAGGAGACCGGCCTGGCCACGGCGAGATAGGTCAATTGAACGGGTCAGAGAGGTTCACGGGATGCCAGAGAAGACATGAGCGAAAGGAATTGGGCGGAGACTCACCGGATAACTCGGTCCACGCGCGGCGGCGGATGACCGAAGTCCGGCGAAGTCGATCTCGGGCCTCCGGTGAAGTCCGGCTGGGTCCGAGGGCTTGGCGAGCTTCACGGGCTACTGGTGGAGCTGGCCGAAGCACTGGCTTGACTTGAGGGTGGCTGGAGGGAGCTGGCCACGGTGGCCGAAGCTCGGGCGGCAATGGCGGGCGGAAATCAAGCTCGCCGGAGCTAAGGAAAGCGGCTGGCCGAAGAGGGTGAGTGCGGGGTGAAGTGAGGCGCGCCTGGGGAGGCTTTATAGGCGCGGGCGGGCACGGCCGAGGGCGAGGACGCGCGGCGGACTTGACCGAACGCCGGGGAGCGCGCGCGCGCGGGTTGGGCGAGCTCTGGCACGCCGGCCAGGGTCGAACACGTGGGAGCACGCGTTCTGCCCAAGTTCTGGCGCGTGTAGTCGCTCATCCGAGCCTGCTCTCGCCTTGGTCAATGCACAAAACCTCTTCCCCTCCCTACAAGCTACCATTCTTGTGTGGAGGTCATAGGATTTTGCCTACTGGTTGCAGAGATATGGAGCCAGGAAATCTGGTCTGTCTCCCTGCGCAAATCCGAGGCAAATCCAAGGTTTAGTCGTGTCTAGGGCTCGCGTCCCAATGCCATCTTCTGGCACACGACAGAGGGGTTAGTTAGGCACATTTTTGTCAATGGGACCATTAGGATTCGAGTTAAGGATCAAGGTGAACATCTCTGATCTTTGGATCAAGGTCTGATTTTCAGAAATCTGAAATTCAGAATTCTTATTAAGTCCACACATGGAAAGCTTGATTTGGGGTTTTATTTGAGCTATTTTGGCTAAGCTTTCTCAATCTTTCTTGCTGCCCATTAAATATACTTTAATTTTTATAATTGGCTCAACTCAAAATTTTAAACTTTTCACTTCCTTTTTCTTACTTTCTGAATTTTGCTCTTGGGGCTCATTTTGGGATTTTTAAACTAGGGTTGCATGATCTTATCTTGTAAGGGACTCAATTGCTTGATCATGACACTTTTAAGTATGTACTTGGTGACTTCATCATTACTTAAGTTATTTTGATGCTCATGCTTACTTTGGTTCACATAAAATAATGGTTCTAGGTTTAGCTTTTGAAGGAAAAACCCTGAGTGACACTGGGGTGTCACAGCCTTCCCCCCTTAAAGGAATCTCGTCCCGAGATTCGGGCCAGAGTCCTCCCGGGGTAAAGCGAAGGGTGAGACTGATAGGAAAAAGGGTGATGATTGCCATTATTAGGATAAACTGCTCTTCGAATGTCATTCTCTTTGCAACTTCAGAAGGAAGTCCTTTTAAGTTTTTCTTTATAGTTACTTCATTCTGAATTAAGATCATATTTTTGGAAATTAGATTCGAAAGGCAGGAGGAGGGGTTGGGGGTGATTACGTACCAGCTTCCTTAGGTAGGCAATCGGGAAAGTTGGATCTCAGGAATTCCTCGGTTTCCCAAGTAGCTTCCTCCTCTGAGTGATTACTCCACTGGACCTTGAACATCTTGATCGATTTAGCCCGAGTTGATCTTTCCTTGCAATCCAGAATCTTGGAGGGGTACTCTTGGTACGAGAGATCTGGCTCTATCTCCAATTCTGGCTCTGCTAAGATTTCAGTCGGTAATCGAACACACTTCTTCAGCTGAGATACATGGAAAACATTGTGAATGGCAGACATCCTTGAAGGTAACTTCAGCTTGTATGCCACGGGTCCACACGCTTCTATGATCTCATAAGGTCCAATGTAACGAGGGGCTAGCTTGCCTTTGATCCCAAACCTCTGCATTCCCTTGGTGGGTGATACCTTGAGGTATACAAAACTTCCCACCTCGAACTGGAGAGGTTTCCTTCTTCTATCATGATAACTCTTCTGCCTGGCCTGAGCAGCTTCTAGATTCTTCCTGATTAGCTTGACCTTCCTTTCGGCTTCAGTCACTAAATCAGGTCCAAAAACTTCTCTTTCACCAGACTGAGACCAATTGAGTGGTGTCCTGCACCTTCTTCCATAGAGAGCTTCAAAAGGTGCCATCTTTAGGCTGGATTGATAACTATTGTTATAAGCAAACTCTGCCAAGGAGAGGTGCTTATCCCAGTTCTTGCCACAATCGATCGCACAAGCTCTCAGCATATCTTCCAGGATTTGGTTTACCCTTTCCGTCTGACCATCAGTTTGTGGGTGGTAAGCTGAACTTCTGATTAGCTTAGTTCCCAAAGACTTTTGCAATTGTTCCCAAAATCTGGCAACAAATTGGGCTCCTCGGTCAGAAACAATGGTCCGAGGTAATCCGTGCAAACACACGATCCGGTCAATATACAATTCTGCATACTTCTGAGCCTTATCAGTGGTGTGCACAGGAAGAAAATGTGCCACTTTTGTCAATCGGTCCACAATAACCCAAATTGAATCATGATGACGAGAGGTGTTAGGCAGACCCACAATGAAATCCATGCTGATGTCGTCCCACTTCCACGAAGGTACGGGTAGTGGTTGCAAAGCTCCAGCGGACTTCAAGTGGCTTGCCTTTACCCTCTGACAGGTGTCACATTCTGATACATACTGGGCTATCTCCCTCTTCATTCTGGTCCACCAGTACAAAGGTTTCAAATCATGGTACATCTTGGTGCTTCCCGGATGCATAGAGAATCTGGAGAGATGAGCTTCATCCAAAATTCTCCTCTTGAGATCCTGATCTTTAGGAATTACCAATCTGCTTTTGAACCATAACACACCCTTCTCATCCTGGCGGAAACAATCATACTTCTCAATCTTCTGATGGAGATTCTTCTTGATAATCTGCACTCCCTTGTCACTGAGCTGGGCCATAATAATCTGGTCTTGCAAAGCTGGCTCAACAGAAATGTGAGACAAAGAACCAGAGGAATTTACTTCAATTTGCATCTTGCTCAACTCATCACACAAGGTGTTAATGCGAGAATCCATCAGAACACAGTTGCACTGCAACTTCCGACTCAAAGCGTCAGCTACCACATTAGCCTTTCCTGGGTGATAATGCACCTCCAGGTCATAATCCTTGATCAGCTCTAGCCATCTTCTCTGCCTCATGTTAAGATCAGCCTGAGTAAAAATGTACTTAAGGCTCTTATGATCAGTGAAGATGTTGCAGTGGGTTCCCATTAGATAGTGCCTCCACATCTTCAATGCATGAACCACTGCTGCTAACTCAAGGTCATGAGTGGGATAATTCTGCTCATGAGGCCTGAGTGCTCTTGAAGCATAAGCAATGACTCGGTTGTCTTGCATCAAGACACAACCTAGCCCGGTGCCCGAGGCATCACAATATACATCAAAAGGCTTGCTGCTGTCGGGTTGCGCCAATACTGGTGCTGTGGTCAGATGCTGCCTTAATGCATGGAAGGCATCTTCGCACTTCTGACTCCACACAAATTTGACTTCTTTCTTCAGCAACTCAGTAATAGGCTTCGCAATTCGAGAGAAGTCCGGAATAAATCTTTGGTAATAACCAGCTAATCCCAGAAAACTCCGAATCTGACGAACAGTTGTTGGTGGCTTCCAGTTCATCACCTCTTGCACTTTATCAGGATCAACAGCTATTCCAGCCTGAGAGATAGTGTGACCCAAGAATTTGATTTCCTTTAGCCAAAAATCACACTTGGATAACTTGGCGTAAAGGTGGTGCTCTCGCAGACGTTGAAGCACTACATGCAAGTGCCCGGCATGTTCTTCCTCGTTCTTTGAGTACACCAGAATGTCATCGATGAAAACCACCACGAACTTATCCAATTCTGGCATAAAAACAGAATTCATCAGATACATGAAATATGCTGGTGCATTTGTCAGCCCAAATGACATCACCAAGAATTCATATAGCCCATATCTGGTTGAGAATGCCGTCTTCGGAATATCACTTGCTCGTATTTTGATCTGATGGTAGCCAGAGCGAAGGTCTATCTTGGAAAACACCTTGGCCCCGACCAACTGGTCAAAGAGAACATCAATACGAGGCAAAGGATACTTGTTCTTGATAGTTACCGCATTAAGAGGGCGGTAATCTATACACAGCCTCAAGCTTTCATCCTTCTTCTTCACAAACAGTGCTGGGCATCCCCAAGGCGAAGTGCTTGGGCGAATGAAACCCTTATCCAGCAACTCTTGCAATTGCTTCTTCAATTCTGCCAACTCAGCGGGTGGCATTCGGTAGGGCCTCTTGGAAATTGGGGCCGTTCCCGGTTGCAACTCGATGGCGAATTCAATGTCCCGGTCCGGTGGCATTCCTGGCAATTCATCAGGAAAGACATCTGCATACTCACAGACTACTGGGATCTTCTTCAGGGGTAGCTCCGTCATAGAGAAAGCACATGACTGAGAAGAACCCTGACTAGGCAAAATCAAAGTGAAATTTCCGCAGAAGGGAGAACTAACTTCCACGGTACGACTGGCTACATCAAGCACAGCTTGGTGCAAGGTCATCCAATTTGCCCCTAGAATAATGTCCACATTCTCCAATCCCAACACAAGAAGAGTGGTTTTGATAATGTGGCTTCCCAGTTGAATAGGCACACTTTGGTTTAATTGATTAGTTGCAATTTTACCCCCAGGTGTGACTATCATGAATGACCCTTTTGAGTGAGAGAATGGCAGTTTGCATTTAGCACTGAACTTTCGGCTAATGAAACTATGAGATGCACCAGAATCAAACAGAATTAAAGCAGGTTGATTATAAACTGAAAAGATACCAGTCATGATAGGAGCTCCTTCTGGCACTTCCTCAAGAGCAGTGAAGTTGAGCTTCCCTTGCCTGACTTGCACCTTCTGCTTTCTTCCCTTGTCTTGATTTGGTGCTGGCATCTGCCTCTGCTGGTTCCTGGGGCAATTTTTAGCATAGTGGCCCACATTGCCACAAGTGAAACACTTGTTCCCATTGCCCTGGCGGAACTGCTGCTGCTGCGGAGGCTGATTGTTCCTTGGGGCGGGAGCTGGGTAGCGGTTGGGTGTCGGCTGCTGCTGCTGAGGTGGCCTGATCACCCATCTGCCTGCCTGCTGCTGGAAACCCCTGCTCTGGTTGTGAGAAACAATCCGGAACCTCTGAGCTGGAGCGGATGGTGCTGCCATTGGTGCCTTTCTCTTCTTCTCTGCCCGGTGAGCAACAATGCAATCCTCCTGGGAGATGGCCATATTGACCAACTCATTGAAGCTATTGGCCCGGACAGTGTTGAGTCGTTCCCGCAGCTTGGTATTGAGACCCCTGCGGAAGCGATCCCTCTTCTTCTCATCGGAATCAGCATGATACCCTGCATACTGGCATAAGTCATTGAAGGCTTGCGCATACTGCAGTACCGTGCGGGTTCCTTGATTGAGGGCCAGAAATTCATTCAACTTCCGATCAAGAATGCCAGCTGGAATGTGGTGTCCTCTGAAGGCAGTCTTGAATTCCTCCCAAGATACCTCACGATCAGCGGGGAGCATAGCACGGAAGTGATCCCACCAAGTCCGAGCAGATCCGCGAAGCTGCTGCGCGGCGAAGCGGGTCTTGGTAGCATCAGGGCAGTCTCCCGTGAGGAGGGGAAACTTGGACTCGACGACGCGAAGCCATACGTCGGCGTCCAACGGATCCTCTGCTTTGGCGAACAAGGGCGGCTGCGTGCTCAGAAACTCCTGGTATGTTGCCATAGCCGGAGGTCGCTGAGGCTGGCCTCCACCATGCTGCTGGGGGTGGGGCTGCCGCTGCAAGAGCTGTCGCAGAATCTCATTCTGCTGGGCCATCAGCTCCTGCACTGTGGGAGCTGGAGGAGGTGGCGGGGGAACCTGCTCGTTCTGCCCGCGACGCTGCCTAGCTGCCATCTGAAAACAGAGATTGTCGCCATTGTTATCCCATCTCACAATTTCGAACGGCAAGATATCATTTCATATAGAAGAAAAAGAATGCCATAGTCATAATATCAGGTTCGAAATGAAGATAACATGGTGACAAGGATCCCACAGATTCCAAATGTTCACAGGGTTACATTTATCAGGGGAAAGTACCCACAAGCCTAGTCCAAAATGTGATACTACTAAGCTCGCATAGGTTTCTATCCACCTAAAATGTCAAGGTGACAGCTTAACCCTGAGCGGTGGAAGCGACACT
This sequence comes from Zea luxurians, assembly GCA_029449295.1. NCBI lineage: Eukaryota > Viridiplantae > Streptophyta > Magnoliopsida > Poales > Poaceae > Zea > Zea luxurians. Next base: position 418,575 of record JAOPSE010000310.1, on the reverse strand, counting down.
GGATGCGGGTGAAGGGGGCATCGCGGAGGTAGTCCCATTGGCACCAGGGGCTGGTCCTAGCTCCTCGGGAGCCTCTTCTCCCTCGCTTCCTGCTTCATTGGCCTCCATTTCCAGGTGGTGCATGTCCAGGTGGTCGTTTGCTTCCTCGAGTTCCCTCTGCACATCGTGAAGCTGGTTCTCCAAGACATCAATAGTGTTGTCTCGGATCTCCACCTGCTGTTCCAGGGTAGCGATACGCTGGTTCAGCCTCTCCACCTGCAGATCCTTTTCCACCAACTCTGTGGATAGGTCGACCACAAAATCTTCCCGACTGTCGAGAGTGAGCTTGGCAGTCCGAGCGGTGTTAGCGAGAAGTGTCATAGCATCGCTCTGAAGGGCCTGAAGGCGGTACAGCGCACTCATGCACTGAACAGTGACCCTCCCAACCAAGTCAGGATACATGGCCCACACATCCTTCACATGGCTCACGCGGTTACACCACATGGGATCATCCTTCCTCTCAGCAGGGAAGAGTCCCAAGGGGTGCATCACCATCTCCAGGGGGTGGTAGCCACAGAAAGTCGTCAGAGCCTTCATGGCTGCTGCCTCAACGGTGTCGTCCGTCCTGAGTCCGATCGTCTCAGAGTCAAGAGAACGCCAACCCGGCTGAAGGGGATGAGCCTCCAAGGCCAGCCAGACCCGACAACGAGGTACCCGATGCTCCTCATACAACTGCACCGTGTACAAAGGGGGCGTAGGGTAACCGGCGGAGTTAAGCACTTCCCACAAGATGGATGGAAAGCCATCGCGAGAAAGGAAGTCAGAACTGAAACGAGAGTCTCCTCCACTAGCGGGGGTGGGTGAATTCATCTGCGGAAGGGGATCAAAGATAAAGATTATGGTGGAGGGAAAAAAGAAAAAGAGAGCCCGAATGATTTTAAAGAAAAAGGGGTTAGCTCAGTTTTAATTCCTCTTTGTGTTTTATAATGCATGCATGCTGGAAGAAACGTTACCTCTCAAAAAGAAAATAGGGTGCCTTTTTAGGGCATCCTAAATTATAGGTATTGGCCCACGGGGCCTAATTAATTAGCCACCTATTTCCCTCTATGCCTAAGGCCTTTCGTCCTAGGTCTAGCGGTCTAGTCCTGACGATCTATAGCAGTTTCTAGGCAAGTTTTAGATTTTGAAAATTGGTATTCTTGGTTTATTGTTTTTCTCTGTGGTGGAATTTGCTCCGATACCAGCTGTGGCAGAACCACCCGAATTATTCCAGCTTAAGTGCCTAAGTCATGCCTCAAGGGCCGTGACACACTTAAATCGGAATAACCCGTCAGTCCTTCAGATCTAGTCTGATAGAGCCACTTAACCAGGATCAAATTCCACAATCTCACTCGAAGGTGAGTCACAGAAGAAATACCATAAAACAGGAAACCTCAAATTAAGTACTGAATTATTACATAAATCGGAGTTCTGGAGTAGCAAATAAGTTCATTAAGTAAGGTGCAGCGGATAATCGATGTCGTCGGTAATGAGGAAATGGGCAAGGCCTAGCCCACTACTCCTCATGCTCCTCTCCTGCCGGAGCAACATCCCACTCGACCGTCCAACCCGGTGGCAGGGTGGTAGGCCAAGTCACACCATTAACCAACTCCTGCATGGTACCTGCAAAAATGGTGCCACAAGCAAGGCTGAGTATACTAATACTCAGCTAGACTTACCCGGTGTGAGGAGTCTACTCCTCTACCTCTAGACTATGCAGCTATTTGGCTGAGGGGTTTGGTTTGCCAAAAGCACTAGCCGAGTCTAAAAACAAGTTTTAGCTTTTCCAATTCTAGTATCATTAATTCAGCTAAGTTTGCTCTTTCTAAGCATACATGGTAACAGTCAATTAGTTCAAACAACAAGTTATCTCATATAACCACATTTCACTTCTTACTCGATGCAGTACAAGGAATCAAGCAGTCTCATTAGCTGCGAGAAGCAGACGATTCGAATCGAGTTTTAAACCTTGCAAGGTAAACCTAAACACACGGCATGTCAGGGTACTCCGACCCCACACATGACAACCGTCCCCATCGATTCCCCGTTCGCGTCCAGGCCTCACCGCCTTGGCATACAATGCTCCACTGACCCCGGCTGCCGCCGTGCAGTGACCGCACTTGTACCCACCATAGCTAGCATGGGAGAACCAGTCTCAGGTCGCATGAGGGATAAAGTCCGCGCCCGGCTTCACTCAGGTACTAGGTTTACCGGTTACCATTTTTCCCGGCATGTGTTTAGTACGTTCAAAAGCTTGACTCAGGTATCCACACATTAATCCTTAATTCATTTTCCCGTCTCATGGACAAGGCATCCTCCCTGGATCCAAGTCCATAGACCAACATATATCCCATTATCAAGATGAATACAATCAATTCCTGACCTCGCGCGAGTGCTAGAAAAATCACTCGACTTCTACCGAGATCCTGATTAGCAAGCAGCTACTCGACCTAGCATACTAGTATCCATCTCAAAAAGGAGTCCTAAGTTCATGCAACTAGAGGTTTCAAGCAACTCCTACACTTAAGTGCACATTACAAACCTACAAGCATTAAGTGTAGTAAAGTAGCATATAATAACATGGTTATGCATAAGACCGGGGCTTGCCTTCGATTGCTGGGGCTGCGGGGAGATCCTCAATGGCAGCCTCTGAAGCCTGCTCCTGGTCCTCCTCTTGGACAGGTCCTTGCTCGGGGATGAGCACGTACTCTCCGTCGGCTAGATTACAATCTAATGAATGCAATGCGTAAGATATATGCATGATGTGATATGTGCTTTTTTTTTTTTTTTTTTAGAAATCATAACTTAAAGGTGTATAATCTTTCTTGAGTTAAACAAAGTCAACTTTACTTATGCAAGACCCTTGGGTGGTATACTTGGTAGATTAAGTTAAACTTTAGCTAAGGCAAGTGGTAGGTTTTACTTTTAGGGGTTCCACTGAATTCCTTTAAGTCTTAGGGATAAATGATAAGTACTCAAGTTAGACTTATTGAGGTGGGGTTTATTTCCTCTTTCCTTTTTCTTTATTCTCTTTAATGTTTTGGAGTAGGTTTGAACTACAAGTTGCTTTTATAAAATTCTAAAAATTCTGTAAAAATTACAGTGGCTTGCTACTGGTGTGTGTTTCTCTGTCTTAAAATTTGGGGATCAGAAAGTGAATAGTTTTCTCTGCACAAAATTGTTAAATTCTAGGGTAAAAGAGGTGCTTTGAACTACAACTACCATTTAACAGTGGGTAATTCTTCAAAACTTATTTTTGCTGGCTTTTAGGTGTTATAACATGACTTGATACAAATTTCTAGTCATTAATACCTTTTAATTATTTTTCTATGGTTTTCTCAATTTTCTAGCCAAATGGGTGCTTTCTACTACCACTATATTTGAAAAATATCAAACAACAGAATTCTTATTTTTCTTAGTCATTGTTTTGTGCAAGAGCAATCATTCTGAAGTTTGGCATCTTTTTGCTTAAGGGAAGGGGGTGGGGTGCCTTATTTGAATTAAATGGCCTTTCCCTTGAATTATTAACAAATGGTATGAGTTTGCTTCTTTTTCATGGGTTTGCATTTTTCTCTGGTAGTTTACCTCATCATGGACTTAGCTAATTTTTGGTTGCCCATTATCTCATTATTTGAGGTTGTTCATGATTTAGTTTGGAAAATGCCTTATTATCACTTTGTATTTATTTCCCTTACTTAAAAAGTTGGACTGAGGTGCTCCATATTTTTGTAGTGGGGCTCTGGTGGTTATAAGTTCACTGGATTTTTGTTAAGCATTTTGGTTATAGTTTTGCCTCTTTAATAATTGATTTTCAGTCTTATTTAGGCTAAACAAATCACTTTAATTTAAAACTAATCCAAACTAATAGTCTCTGTATTTTTCCTAGGTTCTTTGTTTCATAAATAAACTAGGAAAAATAATATTAGTCACTGTTCATTAGTTTCTAACACCCTTATGATTTTCTCTAAGTTTTGGTCAAAACATCTTCAAATGAGAAACTACATCATAATGTCTAATGCTGGGGTTCCTACTATTTTTAAACAGTGTCTAAAAGAGGTCTGAATACCCACAAATTTTCTTAAGTCTAGTACAGAAGAAAAACTAATTTTCCTTGATTAAATAAGGTTTAGGGGGTTTCTGTTTTTAATTTTAAACTCTAAAAGGTTGAACAGAAGCATAGGGTTTACTATTTTTAAATGATAGATTGTAATATACAGAGGCTAGCAAAATTGGTTTGACATTTTTTTGAGTAAGAATTCATCAAGTTATGAATTTTACAAGTTCTCTGGTTATTTAAAAGGATTTCAGAATCGATTTAAATGAAAACTACTTTGCACTGGGGTCCCTGGACGTTTTCTAAGTTTTTCCTCGCGAATCAGTCCTCAGGTTACTATTCACCAGGGTCTCTGACATTGCAGAAAACCCCTCGGGTTCTTCACCTCCTAACCCGAGGTCCTTAGCTAATCTTAAACAGTAGCCGCGGCGGGGAAAAGGGCGGAGGGGCTTACCGGCGGCGAGACTGCTCCGGTGAAGTGGTCGAGGATGAAGGGGAGGTCCTGGGGATCACAACGGTGGGCGAAACACCGTCGGAGATGGCCGGAGTCGGTCGGTCCACGCGCGCAGGCGGGGATGCTCGTCGGCGGCGAGGAGACCGGCCTGGCCACGGCGAGATAGGTCAATTGAACGGGTCAGAGAGGTTCACGGGATGCCAGAGAAGACATGAGCGAAAGGAATTGGGCGGAGACTCACCGGATAACTCGGTCCACGCGCGGCGGCGGATGACCGAAGTCCGGCAAAGTCGATCTCGGGCCTCCGGTGAAGTCCGGCTGGGTCCGAGGGCTTGGCGAGCTTCACGGGCTACTGGTGGAGCTGGCCGAAGCACTGGCTTGACTTGAGGGTGGCTGGAGGGAGCTGGCCACGGTGGCCGAAGCTCGGGCGGCAATGGCGGGCGGAAATCAAGCTCGCCGGAGCTAAGGAAAGCGGCTGGCCGAAGAGGGTGAGTGCGGGGTGAAGTGAGGCGCGCCTGGGGAGGCTTTATAGGCGCGGGCGGGCACGGCCGAGGGCGAGGACGCGCGGCGGACTTGACCGAACGCCGGGGAGCGCGCGCGCGCGGGTTGGGCGAGCTCTGGCACGCCGGCCAGGGTCGAACACGTGGGAGCACGCGTTCTGCCCAAGTTCTGGCGCGTGTAGTCGCTCATCCGAGCCTGCTCTCGCCTTGGTCAATGCACAAAACCTCTTCCCCTCCCTACAAGCTACCATTCTTGTGTGGAGGTCATAGGATTTTGCCTACTGGTTGCAGAGATATGGAGCCAGGAAATCTGGTCTGTCTCCCTGCGCAAATCCGAGGCAAATCCAAGGTTTAGTCGTGTCTAGGGCTCGCGTCCCAATGCCATCTTCTGGCACACGACAGAGGGGTTAGTTAGGCACATTTTTGTCAATGGGACCATTAGGATTCGAGTTAAGGATCAAGGTGAACATCTCTGATCTTTGGATCAAGGTCTGATTTTCAGAAATCTGAAATTCAGAATTCTTATTAAGTCCACACATGGAAAGCTTGATTTGGGGTTTTATTTGAGCTATTTTGGCTAAGCTTTCTCAATCTTTCTTGCTGCCCATTAAATATACTTTAATTTTTATAATTGGCTCAACTCAAAATTTTAAACTTTTCACTTCCTTTTTCTTACTTTCTGAATTTTGCTCTTGGGGCTCATTTTGGGATTTTTAAACTAGGGTTGCATGATCTTATCTTGTAAGGGACTCAATTGCTTGATCATGACACTTTTAAGTATGTACTTGGTGACTTCATCATTACTTAAGTTATTTTGATGCTCATGCTTACTTTGGTTCACATAAAATAATGGTTCTAGGTTTAGCTTTTGAAGGAAAAACCCTGAGTGACACTGGGGTGTCACAAAAATCATCAACTATAACAAGACCATACTTACTTCCTCCTATACTTAGATAGGCGACGGGTCCAAAGAGGTCCATATGAAGCATCTCCAAGGGTCTTGATGTGGTCATCACATTTTTGGTGTGATGAGAGCCTCCCACCTGTTTCCCTGCTTGACAAGCTGCAGAAGGTCTATCTTTTTCGAAGTGTACATTAGTCAGACCTATCACGTGTTCTCCCTTTAGAAGCTTGTGGAGGTTCTTCATCCCCACATGTGCTAAGCGGCGATGCCACAGCCAGCCCATGCAAGTCTTAGCAATTAAGCATGCATCTAGACCGGCCTCTTCTTTTGCAAAATCAACCAAATAAAGTTTGCCGTCTAGTACACCCTTAAAAGCTAGTGATCCATCACATCTTCTAAAGACAGACACATCTACATTTGTGAATAGACAATTATATCCCATTTTGCATAATTGACTAACAGACAACAAATTATATCCAAGAGACTCAACTAAAAACACATTAGAGATAGAGTGCTCGGATGAAATAGCAATTTTACCTAACCCTTTTACCTTGCCTTGGTTCCCATCACCGAATATTATTGAATCTTGGGGATCCTTGTTCTTGACGTAGGAAGAGAATATCCTCTTTATCCCCGTCATGTGGTTTGTGCATCCGCTGTCGATAATCCAGCTTGAACCCCCGGATGCATAAACCTGCAAGGCAAATTTAGGCTTGGGTCTTAGGTACCCAACTCTTGTTGGGTCCTACAAGGTTAGTCACAATTGTCTTAGGGACCCAAATGCAAGTTTTATCTCCCTTGCATCTTGCCCCTAACTTCCTAGCAATCACCTTCTTATTCTTTCTATAAATGGCAAAAGAAGCATTGCAAGCATGATATATTGTGGAAGGTTCATTAACTTTCCTAGGAACATTAGCAACATTTCTCCTAGGCATATTATGGACAACATTTCTCTTACCAACATTTCTATCATGCACATAGGAAGAACTAGAAGCAAACATGACATGAGAATCAAAAGCATCATATGCATTACAACTCCTATAAGTATTTCTAGATTGTCTCCTATCATGGTACATAAAAGCATGGTTCTTTTGCACACTACTAGCCATAGGGGCCTTTCCTTTCTCCTTGGCAGAGATGGGGGCCTTATGACTTGTCAAGTTCTTGGCTTCCCTCTTGAAGCCAAGACCATCCTTAATTGAGGGGTGTCTACAAATTGTGTAGGCATCCCTTGCAAATTTTAGTTTGTCAAATTCACTCTTGCTAGTCTTAAGTTGGGCATTAAGACTAGCTACTTCATCATTTAATTTAGAAATGCACTCTAGGTGTTCACTACAAGTATCAACATTAAGATCTTTACACCTAGTGCAAACATGTTCTACACAAGAGTTAGATTTACTAGCTACTTCTAGTTTAGCATTTAAATCATTATTAACACCTTTTAAAGTGGCAATGGTTTCATGACAAGTAGATAGTTCATAAGAAAGCATTTCATTTCTTTTAACTTCTAAAGCATGAGCTTTTTGTGCCTCTACAAATTTATCATGTTCTTCATACAACAAATCCTCTTGCTTTTCTAAAAGTCTATCTTTTTCATTCAAGGCATCAATTAACTCATTAATTTTGCCAATTTTAATTCTATCCAAACCTTTAAATAAACTAGAATAGTCTATCTCATCGTCATCACTAGAATCATCACTTGAAGAAGCATAAGTGGTATCCCGAGTACATACCTTCTTCTCCTTCGCCATGAGACATGTGTGATGCTTGTTGGGGAAGAGGTATGACTTGTTGAAGGCAGTGGCGGCGAGTCCTTCATTGTCGGAGTCGGAGGAGGAGCAATCCGAATCCCACTCCTTTCCGATATGTGCCTCGCCCTTGGCCTTCTTGTAATTCTTCTTCTTCTCCCTCTTGTTTCCTTTTTCCTGGTCACTATCATTATCGGGACAGTTAGCAATAAAATGACCAAGCTTACCACATTTAAAGCATGATCGCTTCCGCTTTGACTTGGTCTTGCTTGGCTGTCCCTTGCAACTCTTAAGCGCCGTCTTGAAACGCTTGATGATGAGGGCCATCTCTTCATCATTGAGCCCTGCCGCCTCAACTTGCGCCACCTTGCTAGGTAACTCCTCCTTGCTTCTTGTTGCCTTGAGAGCAACGGGTTGAGGCTCATTAATTGGACCATTCAGTGCGTCGTCCACGTACCTCGCCTCCTTGATCATCATTCGCCCGCTTATGAATTTTCCAAGGACTTCTTTGGGCGACATTTTGGTGTACCTGGGATTCTCACGAATATTATTCACCAAATGTGGATCAAGAACGGTAAAGGACCTTAGCATTAGTCGGACGACGTCGTGGTCCGTCCATCGCGTGCTTCCGTAGCTCCTTATTTTGTTGATAAGGGTCTTGAGCCGGTTGTATGTTTGGGTTGGCTCCTCACCCCTTATCATCGCAAATCTTCCGAGCTCGCCTTCTACCAATTCCATCTTGGTGAGCAAGGTGACGTCATTCCCCTCATGAGAGATCTTGAGGGTGTCCCAGATTTGCTTGGCATTGTCCAAGCCGCTCACCTTATGGTACTCGTCCCTGCACAAGGAGGCTAACAACACAGTAGTAGCTTGTGCATTTCTATGAATCTGTTCATTAATAAAAATAGGACTATCCGAGCTATCAAATTTCATTCCATTTTCAACAATCTCCCATATGCTTGGATGGAGAGAGAACAGGTGACTACGCATTTTGTGGCTCCAAAATCCATAGTCCTCCCCATCAAAGTGTGGAGGCTTGCCGAGAGGAATGGAGAGCAAATGTGAATTTGAACTTTGAGGAATACGTGAATAATCGAAAGAAAAGTTTGAGTTAACCATCTTTCGTTTGTCGTAGTCGTTGTCGTCGTTGTCCTTATGGGAAGAAGTTGACTCATCACTGTCGTCGTAGTAGACGATCTCATGATGCGTCTCGTCTTCTTCTTCTTTCCATCTTTGCGTCTGTGGCCCGAGCCCGAGTCGGTAGGCTTGTCATCCTTAGGCTCATTGACGAAGGACTCCTTCTCTTTATCATTGATCACGATTCCCTTCTCCTTAGGATCCATCTCTTCGGGCGATTAGTCCCTTTGTGAAGAGAACGGCTCCGATACCAATTGAGAGCACCTAGAGGGGGGGGGGGTGAATAGGTGATCCTGTAGAACTTGAAACTTAAGCCACAAAAACTTGGTTAAGCGTTAGCACAATAATCGCCAAGTGGCTAGAGAGGAGTCTTCAACAAAACACAACAACCACAAGAGATCAATCACAGAGATGGCACGATGGTTATCCCGTGGTTCGGCCAAGACCAACGCTTGCCTACTCCACGTTGTGGCGTCCCAACGGACGAGGGTTGCAATCAACCCCTCTCAAGCGGTCCAAAGACCCACTTGAATACCACGGTGTTTTGCTTGCTTTTCTTAATCCTGTTTGCGAGGAATCTCCACAACTTGGAGCCTCTCGCCCTTACACTTGAATTTCATAAAGAAGCACAGAGTAAGGGAGGGATTAGCAACTCACACAAGACACTAAGATCACAGCAAATACACACACACAAGACCCAGACTTAAGCTCAAAAGACTAGCACACTAGAACGGAGCTCAAATCACTAGAATGTCAAACAAGTGCGCAAGAATGGAGCGTGAGTGATCAAGAGTGCTTAAGGAATGCTTGGTGTACTCCTCCATGCGCATAGGGGTCCCTTTTATAGCCCCAAGGCAGCTAGGAGCCGTTGAGAGCAATCCTGGAAGGCAGATCTTGCCTTCTGTCGACTGGCGCACCGGACAGTCCAGTGCACCACCGGACACTGTCCGGTGCGGATTTCTTTCCTTCTATGGCGCAGTCGACCGTTGCTGATTGAGAGCCGTTGGCGCACCGGACACTGTCCGGTGCACACCGGACAGTCCGGTGCCCCAATGTGACCGTTGGCTCGGCCACGCGTCACGCGCGGAATCCTCGACCGACCGTTGCCCCGGCTGACCGTAGGCTAACCGGACAGTCCGGTGCACCACCGGACAGACCGGTGAATTTTAGCCGTACGCCGTTAATCATCTCCCGAGAGCGACGAGTTTGCCTGTGAACGACTCACCGGACAGTCCGGTGCACCACCGGACAGACCGGTGAATTTTAGCCGTACACCGCCGCCGAAGTCCCGAGAGCAGCCTGTTCGCCAGAGCCAGCCTGGCGCACCGGACACTGTCCGGTGCACCACCGGACAGTCCGGTGCACCCAGACTAAGCAGACTTTGGCTGAACAAAGCCATCTCATTTCCAATTCAATCTATCCTGTTTCCAGCACTTAGACACAATACATTAGTCCATAAAACAATGTACTAAGTCTAGAAACATACCTTTTGACTTGATTTGCACTTTGTTCACCACATTGCATAGATCAACACAAAAGCACTTGCGTTGGCACTCAATCACCAAAATACTTAGAAATGGCCCAAGGGCACATTTCCCTTTCAAGAAGTGCTGCTGAGAGCTAGAGCAAAATCTTGAGCGCATTGTTACTCTGCCATAGTGCTGTCGAGAAGATTGTAAGCAGCCACAACATCGTTGTAACTGATATCAACATAGTGGAAGGCTCTATCTGTCGCACTGACAGATATGAGCAAACGGAAGGAGTTAAAATAGACTCCAAGCCAAGGTGTGGCTAACTCCAACGAGGACTAGGCAAGCATTTCAGGCTTGGCCGAACCTCAGGATAAATCCCTGTGTCTGTGTGCTTTGCTCTATGTTGTGTGCTGTTTCTCTGTCTTATTTGTTGTTTATACTTCCACTTCAATATTTATATGTGGTACAAGCTATCTTCGAAGTGTAGGGTATTTTAAGACAGGAACTTCAATTCCGCTGCAACGTACTCAAAGGGTTTTTCATTCCACTACAATCCAGCCTTCGAGTAGAGTAAGAATTTCCAGTTTTAAAGTGATAATTATTATTCGCCTATTCACCCCCTCTATGTGACATCCAGATCCTGTTCTTGGCCACAGGGAACTCTCAATTATTCCCCACAACTTGTTGAGCGATGAACGTATGTGAGCTCACCCTTGCTGTACTCACATCCCCCAGGTGAAGAATAGGTACCGTCGAGATAAGGAGCATGAAGGATGTTATGATGAGTTCGTGAGAGGTCTAGGCCGTCATCTCCTAGTCAACTTTGGGTTGTTGGATATTTGTCTTCGTATGATGTAATTATTTATCTATTTTGTACAGAACTCTGTTATATAATAATGATGTGACATTTGTTTCTGTAGCATGAGTCATCATATGTGTGAGACTTGATCCCAGCACACTTGGTGAAGTTCGCGCCTGGGTTTGGTGCCCCTAAAAACCCGGGTATGACAGTTTGACATCTCCATGTTAATGACTTGTGAAATGTAGTCATCAACGAATACATGTGCTAGTCATTGACTCTGACTAGGGACACCATTTATAATAACCATACAAGTAAAGAATCTCACAAATAATTCACATAATTGCTAATCAATACAAGGTGCCTTCATGGATATTCAATTAAGCAATATATATCATAGATACAAAGAAATATGCTCATCTCTATGATTATCTCTAGGGCATATTTCTAACACACTCTACCCCTCAGGAAATAGTTCTGCCATTATCCTTGTTGCTGGCCCAAATGCACAGACAGAACAGATCACCTTCGATGTCATTGACATGGTGTATCCATACAATACAATCCTTGATAGGGGGGTCATCAATGCCTTTGAAGCAGCAATCCATCGATTATACATGCATGAAGATCCCAGGCCCCGTGGAGTCATCACTATCTTCGGAGATCAGTAGGTGGCTCGCAACATAGAGAGAGACTTTGTCTCTAGGCAACAAAACGTACATTGCCTTGGCCCCAGCACACAGACACATACTCCAGAGTCGCCAGCCAAGACTGACAAGCACCAAAACCCCATCCAAAGTCATGAGCAGGCCAAGAAAGTACCCCTCGATACTGTTCTCCCCAATCATGCAATATTGATTGGCGAAGGCCTAGCTCTATAGGAGGAGGCCAGCTTGCTTGACTGCCTATGCAGAAATAAAGACGTCCTTGCCTGATCGTCATCTGAACTAGTTGGGAGTCAATCGAAGCATCATTGAACACATACTGCATATCAACCCCTCTAGTGGCTCCATAAGATGTCAGATGAAAAGACGGAGACAGCCAAAGCTGAAGTCTAGTGGCTATTGGTTGTAAAATTTATTGAACCAATCGACTACCCCACTTGGATTGCAAATGTTGTTATGGTCAAAAAGAAGAATGGCAAATGACATATGTGCATCAACTTGACCAGTCTAAATAAAGATTACCCTAACGACGAGTTCCACATCCCTTGCAACAACAAAATCATCGATTATGCAACAGGTTGCGAGGTCATGTCCCTGCTCGACTGTTTTTCTGGTTACCACCAAATATATCTTAGCAAAGGGGACAAAACGAATGCCAACATCACACCCTTCGGCACCTATTGCTTCATGAGAATGCCCGAAGGCCTCAAGAATGCTAGGTCCACATTCTCTAGCCTCATTCAATCCATACTTAAAGACTAGGTTCATCGAAATATATTCGCCTACATCGTCGACATCGTCGTCGTGAGCAAAAACAAAGCAGACCGCCTGGCAAACCTTGCGGAGACCTTTTCTAACATGAGAGAGAGGCTACACTCCAGCTAAATCTAGACAAGTGCATCTTCTGCATCCACAAGGGCAAGGGCTTGGGTTATTTAGTTTCAAGAAACGACATTGAAGGAAAACAAGATAAAATCAAGGTCATATAAGAAATGCACCTGTCACAAATAGTAAAAGAAGTCCAGATGTTGACTAGCCGCATTTCAGCCTTGAATAGGTTTATTTCAATGTCAGTCAAGCGCATTCTTCCTTTCCTGAGAGTCTTGCGAGGTGCCAAAGACTTAGCCTAGGGGCCAAAACAAGCAGCAACATTCGAGGACCTCAAATCATACTTGTTAGAGTTTGCCACACTATCTAGTCTGACCCCAGGAGCTGAGTTGCTACTCTATCTAGCGGCCTCCCATCACATAGTAAGCGTAGTCCTTGTATAGGAAAAGCAAGCCAAAGGCAAACTCAGACCATCCCTAGTATATTTTGTCTCCGAAGTCTTTACTGAGTTGAAGACTCACATGTTAGAAATGGAAAAAATTTCCTATGGCATTGTCATGGCATCCAGAAAGCTAAGACACTACTTCGAAGCCCACAAAATCATGGTATTGAAAGAGCGAAGCCTATCTGATATATGCAGCAACCCTAAGGCCTCTGAATGAATAGGAAAATGGGCCATGGGATTCTGAGAATATCACCTGTCTTTCGAGTCCAGAATTGCCATCGAGTCGGAAGTTGTTGGGGGCCTTCGTCCTCCGAAGGTCCTCAAAAACATGATTTGACAATGTTTTCCAAGTGGATTATATGAACAGGTACCTTCGGACTCAGAATTATGAACATGAAGTACGGTCAGGACGAAGCCTGAACCAGACGAAGGGGGATTGAAATGGAGGACGGGCTGATTACCAAGCTCTACGACGGATGGTGCACAGCCGAAGCTGTGCGCAGGAAAGCTTCGTCGCGATAGCAAAAAGGGGAACCGACTTAAAGATGAAAAGACTACTTAAGCCTTGACAGATTTCCATAAGTCATTAGCAAGTGTAATGGACATGAATGTAATTTTACATGGGCTGTGTCTCACGCCTATAAATAGATGAACAGTACTCCCGTACTGTTCACGCTGACTTGGCATTTGCTTTTGCGTCATCCTTGTACTTTTGCCTTCCTGCAGTCCGAAGGTACATTTGTAATTTGAAGTCATTTCTATTTTTACATAGTAATAAAATAGAAATGACATTGTGACAAAATTTAAATGTTTACATTACTTTTTATGTCATGCATAAGTTCTTCGTCATAACTTATCGTGCTTACGGAGATATGTTGTTTATGACCTTCGTCCGGAGCACGTTATATCCCGAAGGGAAATAATGTTTCAAAGGACGAAGGACCTTATCATTTAACACTTTTTATGTTGCCTTGTTCTTAATCCGAAGCATTTGAGAACAAGTCACCAACAGAAGTCCTAGCAGACTTTGTCATTGACTGGACCGGGCCTACCACCCCTTCGCCACCAATTAATTAAACAACCTAGGTCATTCATTGCTATGGAGCCTAGGGTCATTCTAGGACCGGAGTCACAGCAATACTACAGCTCATTCAGGATGCAAGTACAGATATGCTACTCGTCTCAATTACACAACTGACTCCAACAAATGCACAAACAACATTGTGGAGTATGAGGCGATCATTCTGGGACTCTGCAAACTGAGAGCCCTTGGAGTTTGGACATGTATCATCAAGACAGAGTCGAGAATAGTTGCGAGCCAGATTGAGAAAGATTGTGCTGCACAAGAGCCAGTCTTACTACAATATCTATCAGGCATGTGAAGTCTAGAAATGAATTTTCAAGGATTCACAGTCCAGCACATTTACCACTCCAAAAATGAGGAAGTATACGTGCTTGCGAAGGATGCAATAAGAGGAGACCCGCTACCTTCCGACGTGTTCTACTAGGTCATCGAGACACCCCTCGTAACACCCAGACCTAGAAGTAATATTAGTTAGCATGATTTGACTAAAGGTCTGGAGAGCCCAGATAATATCTTACCTACAAGGGCACTACCACCCAATGGACCCTTCGGAAGAATCCAGGCTTGCATACAGATGCTGCCAATACATAGTCGTTAAAGATAACTTATACATGCAAGGATTTGTCCAGCCACTCCTCAAACGCATCGCCAAGCGTGAAGGTGGAGAGCTGTTGGCTAAAGTCCATCGAAGTTTGTTCGGATGCTACGTCAGCCTTAGGGCCCTCGCCCCTAGGATCTTGCGACTTGGTTTTTTTTGACCCAAAATTGTCGAGGATGCCCAAAATATCATCCAAAACTGCATGACCAACTAGATGATTGCTCCAAGCAAAGGTGGGCCTCATAGAAATCCAACTTTTATTGCCCCACTTGGCCACTGAAGCATTGGGGCACAGACATCGCCGAACCCCTATCAACAGCTCAAAGGAACTTGAAGTATGTTTTCCTCGTAGTAGAGTACTTCTCTAGATGAATAGATGCGAATGCAGTCTCCATTATAACGTGAAACACAACCCAAAAATTCTTCTTGCAGAACATCATATGCAGATTTGGAATCCCCTATGAAATAACCGTGGACAACGACAAACAGTTTGATAGCCAACAATTCTAGGATTTCTGTGCATTAGTAGGAACCAAAGTCAACTTCGTCTCTGTATAATATCCCCAGTCCAATGGTGCAGTAGAAAGAGCAAAAGGAAAAAAATTACGGCGGTCAAGAAAAGGCTATATGACGATGCGAAGGGTAAATGGCCCAACCAACTTCCCGAAGTCATATGGGGACTAAACATTTATGGCGGTCAAGAAAAGGCTATATGACGATGCGAAGGGTAAATGGCCCGACCAACTTCCTAAAGTCGTATGGGGACTAAACACAACTGAGACTAGATGCACAGGCTTCACACCTTTCAAGCTAATGTTGATGCAAAGGCAATGATGCCAGATGAGCTCAAATTTAAATCCCCAAGAGTGGAAAACAACTTAACACTAGGGGCTGACGAATCCATGAATAAAGACTTGCTTGAAGACTATAGAGCTGAGGCCCTCAACAGGATCTCCAAATATCAAGAAGCAACCAAAATTTGGAGAGAATTCCATCAAAGCCAGAGAGTTTGGTGAGGAGCCACAGGAAGAGGAGACACAAGAAGAGAGCTGAGGGAGTATGTATACTTGGCCCCAAAACCGGTACTTAGGGTGGAGATTGAACACTTTTTGGACATCCAGCTAGGACTATAGATCCAAAAAACAAAATTTTGAGTGAAATAGTTAGCATAGACACTGGACATTTGCTTAGGAATTCACACTTAAAAACTGATATTAGATTTATTTAGAAAAGCAGTTTTGATTATTTTCTAAACAACCCATATTATACATCCAAAAAATATTATCAAATATATTAAGATTTTGAAGTGCGAGGTGTAACACCGAGGTGTTACTTAGGGTTTCTTCTTAGTACTAACCTCAAGACCATTATCACATGTGAATCAAATTGAGAAAAAGACACCAAACTTGAGGAGCAAAGATTTAATTAAGTCTTTTTCATCTCAAGGATCATGCCTTAACCATATCATGCACCTCAAAGTGAGAAAAATGCCCAAACCCTAAAATAACCCTAATTAAGCCATTTAAGTGCAAAGGGGAAATTTGTGAAAAGGCAATGAAAAATATGGAATCATGGCTTGGGCCAATTGTAAAAGTTGAAATACACTAAATAATCTACAAAAATTAGTAAGAGAGTTTGGCCAAAAGAATTTTTCAAAATCCCCAAAAAGGCCATTCAATTGGAGGCTCTCTATAGAAATCTGAAATTCAGATTTCTAAATTTCAACCCCTCACCCAGAATTGAGCGCGTTCACCCTAATCCCTAACTGAAAACCCTAGGCTCCCATTGACAAAGTTGTGTCAAATTAACCCCTCTATCAGATATCTGAAGATGGCATCGGGATTCGGACCCTAGACACGACAAAACCGAAGATTTGCCTCGGGCTCTGGCTGTGAGACAGACCCTACTTGAGAGCTCCATATCTTTTGGAACCAGTAGGCCAAATCCTTTGACCCCCACACAAAATCGGTAGCTTATAGGAAGGGGAAGAGGTTTTGTGCACTGACCAAGGCAAGAGCAGGCTCGGACGAGTGACTACTCGTGCCAGAACTCAGGCAGAAGAAACGCACCCACGTGTTTGACCCTGGTCGGCACGCCGGTGTTCGCCCAACCCGCGCGCTCTTGCCACAGCGCACGGTCAAGTCCGCCACGCGCCCTCTTTGCGCCCGTGCCTATAAAGGCCAATAGCCCCTACACAACCTCGCCTCAGCTTCGCACACTCACCACGCTCAGTCACCAAAGTTTTAACTGTGAACCGAGAGCTCCTCCGCCCGCCAAGCCGCCCGAGCTTCGGCCACCTCAGCCAACTCACCCAGCCGCTCCCAGTCCACACCAACAGTCCGGTTAGCTTCGCCAGAGAGATGTGAAGCTCCCCAAGCCTTCAGACCCAGCACAACATCACCGGAAACCCAAAATCACCCTCGCCGAACTTCTCCCGCTCACCAGCAAACATAGACCGAGTAAGTCACTGCACCATTTCTCAATTCCTCGCGTATACCGCCTCTACGTCACTTGGTAAAGCACCCTAGGCCAATCAATTGAACTATCCCGCCATGAGCAGGTCAGAACACTCACCGCCGACGAACTCCCCCGCCTGCGCACGAGGTCCGACCGACTCCGGCCACCCCCGACGCCGACCCGCACATCGATGTGACCGCCACGACCTCTGCCATGTCAACGACCACTTCGCCGGAGCTATTTCGCCGTCGGTGAGTCTTGCCACCATAATCTTTGCCGCGGGTACTATTCCAAGAACCTAGGGACCACAGGCTAGATTAGGGTAGATCCTAGGGGGTTTTTCGCGCTGTTAGTCACGCAAGTGAATAGTGCCCTAAGGACCTAGATGTAATAGAAACAGTGAAGGAAACCAGGGGTCTCAGTGCAAACTAGTTTTCCCTTCGATTTTGAATTAAATTTTCAATAAAAAACAACAGTCAACTTCAAAAATGCATAACTTGAGTTTTATACATAAAAAATTGGTTAAACCAATTTTGCTAGGTTCTAAAAATTGTGAACTGTCAAACAAAAATATTGAACCCCATGTTTTCTGTACTAATTTTTAGAGTTTGAATTTAAATTAGAAAACTACCCAAACCTTATTAATACAGAGAAAAATAGAAATA
Source organism: Zea luxurians (assembly GCA_029449295.1). Lineage (NCBI taxonomy): Eukaryota > Viridiplantae > Streptophyta > Magnoliopsida > Poales > Poaceae > Zea > Zea luxurians. The sequence goes on along the minus strand of JAOPSE010000310.1, from coordinate 400,747 downwards.
CTTCTATACTGGACTGGAGAAAATTTGTGGAGATACTTATCTGGCATATACACTGTTTAAAAATACTGAACACCCTAGTATACAAAAATGAACCAGAGATATCTATTAGAGGCTATTCTGCCCAAACTTTAGAAAAATGAAAAAGGGGATGTAAAATAAAAAACAGAGAGTGACCATATTTTTCCTGGAATGACTAAGTGATATAGATCACAGGAAAAATATATGGAACCCTAGTTTAGTGTAATCTAAGGTATAATTTTAATTAGGCAATAAGAAGTCACCAAAGGCCATAGTTAAAAATATTGAGCACATGCAATACTAGCAAGAAAATTTCAATAGACCTCTAACCACTAGTATACCACTGCAAAAATGGTAAACACCCTAGACCATCACAGTAAGTAAGTTAAATAAATAGAACTTGAAATTGGCCAATACTTCAAATAAATCAAGAGAAAGATTAAAAATGTGAAACAGTGAGCAACCCAATTTTTATCTAAGTACTTATGACGCATACTACCAGAGAAAAATATAAGACTAAGGTAAAGATGTGATGAAATACACCCCACTCCCTACCCCATGATAAAGACCATTTATTCCAAGAAATTTTACCACCCCTTCCCTATGAGAAAAATTAACCAACTTTAAGAATAATTGCTCTTGCGCAAAGAAGATGATAGAAAAATTAGGAAATCTGTTGTTTGACATTTTTCAAACATACTAGTAGTAGAAAGCACCACTAAGCCCTAAAACTTTAGAAAATCACCATAAAATGACCAGTACGTATCATTGGCTAAAATTTGGTACAAAATCATATTCTTACCCCAAGATGCCAGCAAAAATCCACTGTTTGTAGAGAGTTGTAGATCAAAGTTCCTCCTCTGCCCTAAATTTTAATATTTTTGTACAGAGAAAACCATTATCATTTTAAGCCTCAATTTTTGAGGATGAGTTATACAAACCAATGAGAAGCCACTGTAATTTTTACAGAATTTTTGGAAATTTTTGAAGCTATGTTGTAGTTCAAACCTACTCTAAGGAGCATAAATAGAAAAGGGAAGAAAGGTTAAATGAAGCACTAAGTTAAGTCATAGATAATTCTAGCTAGGAACCTTGATCACTCTGTACCAAGACCTTGAAGGATCTTTGAGTACAACCTTAATCCAACTTCCTAAACTAACCATACCTCATTCTAATTACCAAGTATACCCCAAAATCTAAAATCATGGAACTAAGACCTGTCCTGCTAACTTGAGTTTTTCACCTCGCATTTTAATTATTAATCACATACCATAGCATACATATCTCTTATTCATTGCATTCATTTAGATTGCAACCTCGCTGACAGAGAGTACGTCCTCATTCCCGAGCAAGGAGTTGTTCCAGAAGAAGTTCAGGAGCCCGAGCTTGCCACCGAGGATCTCCCCGCAGCCCTAGCTTTTGAAGGCAAGCCCCGGTTTTATGCATAACCGTTTATATATGCTACTTTACTACACTTAATGTTTGTAGGTTTGTAATGTGCACTTAAGTGTAGGAGTTGCTTGAAACCCTTAGTTGCATGAACTCAGGATTCCTTTTGAGATGGATTCTAGTATGCTAGGTCGAGTAGCAAGTTTGGTAATTAGGGATCTCGGTAGAAGTCGAGTGATTTTTCTAGCACTCGCGCAAGGTCAGGCATTGATTGTATTCATCTTGATAACGAGGTCTATGATGGTCTATGGACTTGGATCCAGGGTGGATGCCTTGTCGATGAGATGTAAATGGAATTAAGGATCAATGTGTGGATACCTGAGTCAAGCGTTTGAAAGTACTAGACACATGTCGAAAAATATGGTAACCGATAATCCGAGTAGCTGAGTGAACCTGCCCACAAACTTTACTCCTCACTGGACCTGAGATGGGTTCTCCCATGCTAGCTATGGTGGGTACAAGTGTGGCTGTAGCATGGCGGTAGCCACGGACAATTGGAGCATTATACGCCAAGGCCGTGAGCTCTTTTCTGTTGCTAGGGAATCGATGGGGACGATTGACATGTGTGGGAACAGAGTGCCCCTACATGTCGTGTGTTTAGGTTTACCTTGCAAGGTTAAAACACGATTGGAATCGTCTGCTTTTCGTAGCTAATGATACTGCTTGACCCCTTGTACTGCATTGAGTAATAAGTGAAATGATGTTTTACTTGAGATAACATGTTGATTGTACTAAATGATTGCTACCATGTATGTTCAGAAAGGACCAAACCTAGCTTAAGTAAATTTGTTAGAATTGGAAAAGCTAAAATTGTTTCTAGACTCAGCTAGTGCTTTTGGCAAACCAAACCCCTCAGCCAAACGGCTGCATGGTCTAGAGGTAGAGGAGTAGAATCCTCACACCGGGTAAGTCTAGCTGAGTATTACTATACTCAGCATTGCTTGTGGCATATTTTTTTCAGGTACGCTACATGATATGGTTGACGGTGTGACTTGGCCTTCCACCCTGCCACAGGGTTGGACGGTTGTATGGGATGTTGCTTCGACAGGAGAGGACTAGGAGTAGTGGACTAGGCCTTGCCTTATTCCTCTGTATCGTCGTTATCGATTATCCCCAGCATTTTATTTATGAACTTGTTATCTTTCACTAAAACTCTGACTTATGTAATAACTCTAGTACTTTAATTTGTGGTTTCATGTTTATTGTATTCTCTCTAAGACTCACCATCGTGTGAGCTAATGGTACTCGATCCTTGGTAAGTGGCTTTATCAAACTAGATATGAGGGACTAACGGGTTATTCCGATTTAAGTGCGTTGCTGCCTCCAAGGCGTGACTTGGGCACTTAAGCTGAACAATTCGGGCGGTTCCACCACAGCTGGTATCGGAGCGATTACCATTACAGAGGAATCAATAAGTGATGAATGCCAACATTTCAAAAATAAAATTTGCTTAGAAACCAGTATTGGATCGTTAGGACTAGAATGCTAGACCTAGGACGAAAGGCCTTAGGAGTAGGGGGAAATAGGTGGCTAAGTAAGTAGGCCATATAGGCCAGTCTTAGAATAGCAGGGATGCCCTAGAAGCACCCCTCCGATCGGTGAGAAGACGTCTTTCCAGCATGCATGCATTATAAACTAGAAGTTAAGGCATTGTTAATAAGGGATAATAAGATGTGTTGGAATAGATGAATCTAATCTAACCCACCTCCTTTTAACAACCCAGCACATGTTTTTCCTTTGCACTGCCATAACACTTACATCTAACCCTCTTTCACAAATGACTTCACCCACTCCCATCAATGGGGGAGACACTCGTTTCAGTTTCGACTACCTTTCTCACGAGGGTTTTCCCTCCATCTTGTGGGAGGTGCTCTGCTCCGCTGGTTACCCTACACCCCCTTTGTACACAGTGCAGTTGTACGAGGAGCATCGGGTGCCACGTTGCCAGGTTTGGCTGACTCTGGAGGCTCACCCTCTGCAGCCGGGTTAGCGCTCCCTTGACTCTAAGACTATCGGGTTCAGGGCGGACGACACCATCGAGGTTGTAGCACTGAAGACCCTGACAACCTTCTACGGGTATCATCCCTTGGAGATGGTAATGCACCCACTAGGACTCTTTCCCGCCAAGAAGAGGGATGACCCCATGTGGTGCAACAGAGTGAGCCACATGAAGGACATATGGGCTATGCATCCCGACCAAGTTGGGAGGATCACTGTTCAGTGTATGAGCGCATTGTATCGCCTACAGGCTCTGCAGAGCGACGCCATGGCACACCTCACTAACCTTGCTCAGACTACTAAGATCACCCTCGACAGTCGAGAGGACTTTGTGGTCGACTTGTCCTCAGAATTGGTGGAGAATGACCTACAGGTGGAGTAGTTGAGCCAGCGTATCGTGACCCTAGAGCAGCAGGTGGAAATCCGGGATAACACCATCGATATCCTAGAAATCCAGCTCTATGATGTGCAGGAGGAACTTGAGGAAGCCAACGACCACCTAGAGATGCACCACCAAGATATGGAGGCAAATGAGGCAGGAAGCGAAGGAGAGGAGGATCCTAAGGAATTAGAGCCAACTCCTGGTCCCAATTCGACTCCCTCCGGAGTACCCCCTTCACCCGCATCTAGCGTTGCCTCTACCACGCAGGGTTGACAGGTTAGTTTAACATATTAGGAGGACAGGAACCCACGCGAGTTTAGTTGGTATTAGCTTTTGGACTAGGCTTAACAGTGATTCCCCTAAAATGTTGTAACCAGGGAAAACTTTTATGAGCAATGAATGCAAGCATGTTATTCTCGTTTGGTTTCCATACTATGTTATGACTTTTTCTTCTCATCATATAAAGGATTATGTTGGAACCATGAGTCAAAATAACAATGGCGGAAATTCTATTTTCAGATGGCAGCTAGGCAGCGTCATGGGCAGAATGAGCAGGTTCCCCCGCCACCTCCGCCAGCTCCTACGGTGCAGAAGCTAATGTCTCGGCAGAATGAGATTCTGCGGCAGCTATTGCAGCGCCAGCCCCACCCTCAGCAGTGTGGTGGAGGCCAGCTACAATGTCCTCCAGCCGCGGCAACCTATCAAGAGTTCTTGAGCATGTAGCCGCCCTTGTTCACCAAGGCTGAGGATCCGCTAGACACTGATGTGTGGCTAAGGGTTGTGGAGTCAAAGTTCCCACTCCTCACGGGAGCTTGCCCTGACGAAACGAAGACCCGCTTCGCTGCACAACAACTTCATGGACCTGCTAGGACATGGTGGGACCATTTCCGCGCCATGTTACCTGCTGACCATGTGGTGACATCGGGGGAATTCAAGACAGCTTTCAGGGGACACCATATTCTAGCAAGGATTCTGGATCGCAAGCTTAATGAGTTCTTGGCCTTGACTCAGGGAACCCGCACTGTACTACAGTATGCCTAGTCCTTCAACGACCTGTACTAGTATGTGGGCTATCATGCAGATTCAGACGCGAAGAAGAGAGATTGTTTCTGCAGGGGACTCAACACCAAGTTGCGTGAGCGCCTCAACACTGTTCGGGCTGACAGCTTCAATGAACTCGTCAACCTTGCCATATCACAAGAAGACTGTATTGTAGCTCATAGGGCAGAAAAGAAGAGGAAGGCACCAATGTCAGGACCCTCAGCTCCGCCCAGAGATTCCGGATTGTCTCCAACAGTCAGAGCAGGGGATTCCAGCAGAAGGCAGGAAGATGGGTCATCAGGCCGCCACAGTAGCAGCAAGCACCCAACCATTTTCTCGCTCCCGCTCCAAGGAACAATCAACCTCAGCTGCAGCAGCAGCAGTTCCGCCAAGGGACTGGGAACAAGTGCTTCACACGTGGCAATGTGGGCCACTATGCCAAGAATTACCTGCGGAATCAGCCAAGGCAGATGCCAGCACCCAACCAAGACAAAGGAAGGAAGCAGAAAGTGCAAGTCAGGCAAGGGAAGCTCAACTTCACTACTCTGGAGGAGCAACCTGAAGGAGCACCCATCATGATTGGTACTTTTTCCGTTTTTAATCAACCTGCATTGATTCTATTTGACTCTGGTGCATCACATAGCTTCATTAGTCAGAAGTTCAGCGTTAAATGCCAACTGCCTTTCTATCATACCCATGGGTCTTTCATGATAGCAACGCCGGGAGGCAAAATTGCAACAAACCAATTAAATCAAAATGTGCCTATTCAGTTGGGAAGCAAAATTATCAAAACCACCCTCCTCATTCTGGGGATGGATAATGTGGATATTATTTTGGGAACCAACTGGATGACCCAGCACCAAGTGGTGCTAGATGTCGCCAACCGCATCGTTGAAGTCCATTCCCCCACCTGTGGAAAGTTCACCATATACCTGCCCAGCCAAGAAACCACTCGGTCATGTGCTTTTTCTGTGATAGAGCTACCCTTGAAGAAAATTCCAGTGGTCTATGATTATGCAGATGTTTTTCATGATGAGTTGCCAGGAATGCTGCTAGATCGGGATGGTGAATTTGCTATCGAGTTGCAACCGAGAACGACACCTATTTCCAAGAGGCCCTACCGGATGCCACCCGCCGAGCTGGCAGAATTGAAGAAACAACTACAAGAGTTGCTAGACAAAGGTTTCATCTGCCCAAGTACTTCACCTTGGGGATGTCCAACCTTGTTCGTGAAGAAGGATGAAAGCTTGAGGTTATGCATAGATTACCGCCCACTCAATGCGGTGACTATCAAAAACAAGTATCCTTTGTCTCGAATTGATGTTCTGTTCAACGAATTGGTCGGAGCTAAGGTGTTTTCCAAGATAGATCTTCGCTCCGGTTATCATCAGATCAAGATACGAGCAAGCGATATTCCAAAGACTGCCTTCTCGACCAGATATGGGCTATATGAGTATTTGGTGATGTCATTTGGGTTGACAAATGCACTCGCCTAATTCATGTATCTGATGAATTCAGTCTTCATGCCTGAACTAGACAAATTTGTGGTGGTTTTCATTGAGGATATTCTGGTGTACTCGAAGAATGAGGCAGAGCATGCTAAACACTTGCACACAGTACTCCAACGTCTGAGAGAGCACCGTCTTTATGCCAAGTTGTCCAAGTGCGATTTCTGGCTAAAGGAGATTAAATTCTTGGGTCACACTATCTCTAAGGGAGGAATAGCTGTTGATCCAGATAAGGTGCAAGAGGCGATGAATTGGAAGCCGGCAACAACTGTTCGTCAGATTCGGAGTTTTCTAGGATTGGCCAGGTACTATCGACAATTCATTCCAGACTTCTCCTGAATTGTGAAGCCCATGACAGAATTGTTGAAGAAGGGAGCAAAGTATGAACTGAGTCAGAAGTATGAAGATGCCTTTCACACCTTGAGGCAACATCTGACCACAACACCTATGTTAGCGCAACCTGACAACAACAAGTCGTTTGATGTGTTTTGTGATGCCTCTGGCACTGGACTGGGTTGTGTTTTGATGCAAGACAACTGAGTCATTGCCTACGCATCAAGAGCACTCAGACCTCATAAGCAAAATTATCCTACTCATGACTTAGAGTTGGCAGCCATGGTTCATGCATTAAAAACCTGGAGGCACTACTTGATGGGAACCCACTACAACATCTATACAGATCACAAGAGCCTCAAGTACATCTTTACTCAGGCTGATCTCAACATGCGGCAGAGAAGATGGTTAGAATTGATCAAGGACTACGACTTGGAAGTACATTACCACCCGGGGAAAGCCAATGTGGTAGCTGATGCTTTAATTTGGAAGTGACAATGCAACTGTATGATGATGGATTCTTGCATCAATACCCTGTGCGATGAGTTGAGTAAGATGAGGATTGAAGTAATTCTTTCTGGTACCTTGTCTCACATCTCCGTCGAGCCAACTTTGCTAGACCAGATTGTTATGGCCCAACTTAGTGATAAGGGAGTGCAAATCATCAAGGAGAATCTTAACCAAAAAGTGGAGAAGTATAAATGCTTTCGCCAAGACCGCAAGGGGATACTATGGTTTGAAGACAGATTGGTGGTTCCTAAAAATAGAGACCTCAGGAAGAGAATCTTGGATGAGGCTCATCTCTCCAAATTTTCCATGCACCCAGGAAGCACCAAGATGTACCATGATCTGAAGCCCCAATATTGGTGGACCAGAATGAAAAGGGAGATAGCCCAATATGTATCGGAATGCGACACGTGTCAGAGGATAAAGGCAAGCCACTTAAAATTAGCTGGTACCTTGCAACCCCTATCAATACCTTCATGGAAATGGGATGACATCAGCATGGATTTCATTATGGGTCTGCCCAACACCTCTCGACATCATGATTCAATCTGGGTCATTGTGGACCAATTGACAAAAGTGGTGCATTTTCTTCCTGTGCACACCACCGATAAGGCTCATAAGTACGCCGAGTTGTACATTGACCAAATTGTGTGTTTGCATGGATTACCCCGGACAATTGTCTCTAATCGAGGAGCCCAATTCGTGGCAAGATTTTGGGAACAATTGCAAGAGTCCTTGGGAACCAAACTGATAAGAAGTTCGGCTTACCACCCCAGACTGATGGTCAAGCCAAAAGGGTGAATCAGATTCTTGAAGACATGTTAAGGGCTTGTATGATCGATTACAGCAAGAACTGGGATAAGTGCCTCTCTTTGGCAGAGTTTGCTTATAACAACAGTTATCAATCCAGTCTGAAGATGGCACCTTTTGAAGCCTTATATGGAAGAACGTGTCGAACGCCCCTCAACTGGTCATAGCCTGGAGAAAGAGAAATCTTTGGGCCTGACCTAGTGTCGGAGGCTGAAAGAAAAGTCAAATTGATCAGGAGAAACCTAGAAGTTGCTCAGGCCAGGCAAAAGAGTTACCATGACAAGAGAAGGAAACCCCTCCAGTTTGAAGTGGGAGATTTCGTGTATCTAAAAGTACCACACACAAAAGGAGTGCAAAGGTTTGGGATCAAAGGCAACTTAACCCCTTGCTACGTTGGACCTTATGAGATCATAGAAGCATGTGGACCCGTGGCATACAAATTGAAGCTAGCTCCAAAGATGTTTGCCATCCACAATGTATTCCATATATCCCAATTGAAGAAGTGTGTTTGTATGCCAACCGAGGTCATAATAGAACCATATGTGGAGATAGAGGCAGATCTATCATACCAAGAGCACCCTTCCAAGGTCCTAGATTGCAAGGAAAGATCAACTCGTGCAAGGTCGATCAAAATGTATAAGATCTAATGGAGCAACCATTCGGAGGAAGAGGCTACCTAGGAGACTGAAGATTTTCTACGCTCAAACTACCCCGATTGTCTACCTAAGGAAATCGGTACATAAACATACCCCAGCCCCCTTGCCCTTTGAATTCAAATATAAGAAAGACGATCTTAATATAAACCAAGTTAGGCTATGAAACAAAAATAAAAAGGACTTCCTTCTGAAGTTGCAAAGAGGATGACATTCGAAGAGCAGGTTTCCTAAAGAACCCTAATAAGCAAACCCACACCATGAAGGCAAACCGTAACCTTCTCCTCAACCCTAGAGGATCCTGACCTGAATCTCGCGCCAAGATTCCTTTAAGGGGGGAAGGTTGTAACACCCAGGTGTACTTAGGGTTTCTTCTCAGTACTAACCCCAAGACCATTATCATATGTGAATCAAATTGAGCAAAAGACACCAAACTTGAGGAGCAAAGATTTAATTAAGTCTTTTTCATCTCAAGGATCATTACTTAACCATATCATGCACCTCAAAGTGAGAAAAATGCCCAAACCCTAAAATAACCCTAATTAAGCCATTTAAGTGCAAAGGGGAAATTTGTAAAAAGGCAATGAAAAATAGAGAATCATGGCTTGGGCCAATTATAAAAAGACAAATACACTAAATAAGCTACAAAAATTAGTAAGAGAGTTTGGCCAAATGAATTTTTCAAAATCCCCAAAAAGGCCATTCAATTGGAGGCTCTCTATAGAAATCTGAAATTCATATTTCTAAATTTCAGCCCCTCACTGAGAACTCGAGCGCGTTCACCCTGATCCCTAACTCAAAACCCTAGGCTCCCATTGACAAAGTTGTGTCAAATTAACCCCTCTATCACATATCTAAAGACGGCATCGGGATTCGGACCCTACACACGACAAAACCGAAGAATTGCCTCAGGCTCGGGCTGTGAGACAGACCCTACTTGAGAGCTCCATATCTTTGGAACCAGTAGGCCAAATCCGTTGACCCCGACACATAATCGGTAGCTTATAGGAAGGGGAAGAGGTTTTGTGCACTGACCAAGGCAAGAGCAAGCTCGGATGAGTGCCTACTCGCACCAGAACTCGGGCAGAAGAAACGCACCCACGTGTTCGACCCTGGTCGGTACGCCGGCGTTCGCCCAACCCATGCACACGCTCGACCCCACGCATGGTCAAGTCCGCCACACGCCCTCCTCGCGCCCATGCCTATAAAGGCCAATAGCCCCTGCACGACCTCGCCTTAGCTTCGCACATTCGCCGCGCTCAGTCACCGGAGTTTTGGCCGTGAACTGAGAGCTCCTCCGCCCGCCAAGCCACTCGAGCTTCGGCCAATGCAGCCAGCTCACCCCAGCCACTCCCAATCCACGCCAACAGTCCAGTTAGCTTTTCCAGAGAGCCGTGAAGCTCCCCAAGCCCTCAGACCTAGCACAACATCACTAGAAACTCTGAATCACCCTCGCCGGACTTCTCTCGCTCACCGGCGTACATAGATCGGGTAAGTCACTGCACCATTTCTCAATTCCTCTCGTATACCACCTCTGTGTCACTTGGTAAAGCTCCCAGGCCAACCAATTGAACTATCCCACCGTGAGCAGGCCTGAACACTCGCCACCGACGAACTCCCCCGCCTGCGCACGAGGTCCGACCGACTCCGGCCACCCCCGACGCCGACTCGCACATCGACGTGACCGCCGCGACCTCCCCCACATCATCGACCACTTCATCGGAGCTATTTCGCCGCCAATGAGTCTCGCCACCATAATCTTTGCCACGGGTACTATTCCAAGAAACCAGGGACCGCATGCTAGATTAGGGTAGATCCTAGGGGGTTTTCGCGCTATCAGTCACGCGAGTGAATAGTGCCCTGAGGACCTAGATGTAATAGAAACAATGAAGGAAACCAGGGGTCTCAGCGCAAACTAGTTTTCCCTTCGATTTTGAATTAAATTTTTAATAAATAACAGTAGTCAACTTCAAAAATGCATAACTTGAGTTTTATACATAAAAAATTGGTCAAACCAATTTTGCTAGGTTCTAAAAATTGTGAACTGTCAAACAAAAATATTGAACCCCATGTTTTCTGTACTAATTTTGAGTTTGAATTTAAATTAGAAAACTACCCAAACCTTATTAATACAGAGAAAAATAGAAATACTTCTATACTAGACTGGAGAAAATTTGTGGAGATTCTTACCTGGCATATACACTGTTTAAAAATACTGAAAACCCAGTATACAAAAATGAACCAGAGATATCCATTAGAGGGTATTTCTGCCCAAACTTTAGAAAAATGAAAAAGGGGATGGAAAATAAAAAGCAGAGAGTGACCATATTTTCCTAGAATGCCTAAGTGATATAGAACACATGAAAAATATATGGAACCCTAGTTTAGTGTAATCTAAGGTATAATTTTAATTAGGCATTAAGAAGTCAACAAAGGCCATAGTTAAAAATATTGAGCACATGAAATAATAGCAAGAAATTTTCAGTAGACCTCTAACCACTAATATACCACTGCAAAACTGATAAACATCCCAGACCATCACAGTAAGTAAGTTAAACAAATAGAACTTGAAATTGGCCAATACTTCAAATAAATCAAGAGAAAGATTAAAAATGTGAAGCAGTGAGCAACCCAATTTTTATCTAAATACTTATGATGCATACTACCAGAGAAAAATATAATACTAAGGTAAAGATGTGATGAAATACACCTCACTCTCTACCCCATGATAAAGACCATATATTCCAAGAAATTTTACCACCCCTTCCCTATGAGCAAAATTAACCAACTTCAAGAATGATTGCTCTTGCGAAAAGAAGATAGGAAAATTAGGAAATCTGTTGTTTGACATTTTTCAAACATAGTAGTAGTAGAAAGCACCACTATGCCCTAGAACTTTAGAAAATCACCATAAAATGACCAGTAGGTATCATTGGATAAAATTTGGTACAAAGTCATATTATTACACCAAGATGCCAGCAAAAATAAACCTTAGGGAAAACATCCACTGTTAGAAGAGAGTTGTAGATCAAAGTACCTCCTTTGCCCTAAATTTTAATATTTTTGTACAGAGAAAACCATTATCATTTTAAGCCTCAATTTTTGAGGATGAGTTAAACAAACCAGTGAGAAGCCACTGTAATTTTTACAGAATTTTTGGAAATTTTTGAAGCTATGTTGTAGTTGAAACCTACTGTAAGGAGCATAAATAAAAAAGGGAAGAAGGGTTAAATGAAGGACTAAGTTAAGTCATAGATAATTCCAGTTAGGAACCTTGATCACTCTGTACCAAGATCTTGAAGGATCTTTGAGTACATCCTTAATCCAACTTCCTAAACTAACCATACCTCATTTTAATTACCAAGTGTACCCCAAAATCTAAAATCATCGAACTAAGACCTGTCCTGCTAACTTGAGTTTTTCACCTCGCATTTCAATTATTAATCACATACCATAACATACATATCTCTTATTCATTGCATTCATTTAGATTGCCACCTTGCTGATGGAGAGTACGTGCTCATTCCTGAGCAAGGAGTTGTTCTAGAAGAAGTTCAGGAGCCAGAGCCAGCCACTAAGGATCTCCCCATAGCCCCAGCTTTTGAAGGCAAGCCCTGGTTTTATGCATAACCGTTTATATATGCTACTTTACTACACTTAATGTTTGTAGGTTTGTAATGTGCACTTAAGTGTAGGAGTTGCTTGAAACCCTTAGTTGCATGAACTCAGGATTCCTTTTGAGATGGATACTAGTATGCTAGGTCGAGTAGCTGCTTTGCTAATTAGGGATCTCAGTAGAAGTCGAGTGATTTTTCTAGCACACGTGCGAGGTCAGACATTGATTGTATTCATCTTAATAACGGGATCTGTGATGGTCTATGAACTTGGATCCAGGGTGGATGCCTTGTCTATGAGACGAAATGGAATTAAGGATTAATGTGTGGATACATGAGTCAAGCGTTTGAAAGTACTAGACACATGTCGGAAAATATGGTAACCCATAAACCTAGTACCTAAGTGAACCTGCTCGCAGACTTTACTCCTCACTAGACCTGAGACGGGTTCTCCCATGCTAGCTATGGTGGGTACAAGTGCGGTCGTTGCACGGCGGCAGCCGGGGACAATTGGAGCATTGTACGCCAAGGCCGTGAGCCCTGTTCTGTTGCCAGGGAATCGATGGGGACGATTGACGTGTGTGGGGATGGAGTGCCCCTACATGTCGTGTGTTTAGGTTTACCTTGTAAGGTTAAAACTCGATTCGAATCGTCTACTTCTCGCAGCTAATGAGACTGCTTGACCCCTTGTACTGCATTGAGTAATAAGTGAAATGAGGTTTTACTTGAGATAACATGTTGATTGTACTAAATGATTGCTACCATGTATGTTTAGAAAGGAGCAAACCTAGCTTAAGTAAATCTGCTAGAATTGGAAAAGCTAAAATTGTTTTTAGACTCAGCTAGTGCTTTTGGAAAACCAAACCCCTCATCCAAACAACTGCATGGTCTAGAGGTAGAGGAGTAGACTCCTCACATCGGGTAAGTCTAGCTGGGTATTAGTATACTCAGCGTTGCTTGTGGCATATTTTTTTTAGGTACGCTACATGATATGGTTGACGGTGTGACTTGGCCTTCCACCCTACCACCAGGTTGGACGGTTGAGTGGGATGCTGCTTCGATAGGATAGGACCAGGAGGAGTAGTGGACTAGGCCTTGCCTTATTCCTCCGTATCGTCGTTATCGATTATCCACTGCATTTTATTTATGAACTTGTTATCTTTCACTAAAACTCCGACTTATGTAATAACTCCAGTACTTTAATTTGTGGTTTCATGTTTATTGTATTCTCTCTGAGACTCACCATCGTGTGAGCTAATGGTACTTGATCCTTGGTAAGTGGCTTTATCAGACTAGATCTGAGGGACTCACGGTTTATTCCGATTTAAGTGCATTGCTGCTTCCAAGGCGTGACTTGGGTACTTAAGCTGGAATAATTCGGGCGGTTCCGCCACACCAGGACAGAATATTCACTTAGGATATGGTGTTTAGTTTAGCCTCTCATATTTCAGCAAGAAAACTAAACATTAATAACTTTTGTCTTTAAACTCTAATTCCAATTATCTTGGACATTCCAAAAAACGTATTCGAAGGGACATCCATCTCAACAAATAAGAACCTCGTAGATCACCATGTGCAAATGTTATGACATATGTTTCTCTCATGTTATCACTTAGGTTTCAATTAGTTTGAGCATTTGAAACTTATCAAACTATTAATGTTACATCCTTTTTAATAGTATGTTATACCTATATTGAAGATCAAATGGATATCTATTTCCACTACTTGAACCTTCAATATCTTCATATGCCTTTTCTTATGGTGTTCACCTTTCGAGCCATCCTAAGCCATATAATGATTTGAACCAACATTGAACACAAAGTGAAAACCATGTCTTTAATATAGTAATTCTTGCTGGAATATCTTCTTGATATAAATATTGAGATCAAGCAAGCTTCAATTTCTTTGTTTTTTAAAGTGCAATGGTCTTCATCAATTTTATTCCTCCTTGGATGACTACCATCAATGTGATCAAGTAACCAAGTCACTACTTAATGGATATGAAATACCATATCATTCTTGATACAACAATGATGTGCATGCTAGTTCGCATCCTTCAAGCGTAGGCACCTCAAACAGTTCTAGCACATTGTAGCCACGTGGTTTGTGCCAAAATAGTTGAAGTAGTGCCCCCATCTAGGACTGAAAATCATAACCGAAATTACTGTATCTAGGGCCTCATAACTGTATCGTTTCCGTAAAGACAATATCACTTTCAAAATTATTGTTTTTAAAATTTAAATTTCAAATATCTAGCAACATTGTTTTGTAGTATCCAGTAAGTAGATTAATTATGAAACCGGGCAAATTTCTGACAGACCAACAATCATTTCGTTTAGACAGTATCATTTCTGACCGTTTCTGATCGTTTCCACCCATACCCTCGCCAACTCTGATGGCACTGGGCAAGCTCGAGGCTTCGCCCCTACGGATGTCCACAAAGAGTTGAAGGCAAGTGTGGCCAATCATGGTGACTACGGTGAGCATCCGCCATAGAATGAACCTAGATAGGGCCAGTAACACTTGAGTAGGGAAGTTGGTGTCGCATGGCCACCAACGCAAAGGAGGGGTGAGGATGATGCATCCAATGTACAACATGTGCCTCATAAAAGAATGATGATGATTAGGCGATACCCAAGGGTGGATTTGGGCACCAGGCCACTTGGGCCATGGCCTAAGGCATAGCCCATATAGAGATGGTATAGCACTTGGGTTTTAGAAAATAGATAGCACAAAGCACAACCGAGTCGAAACAAACCGACACATGTGACGCGAGCGGCGTGCATGTGGCACACGGGCGACGTGCAGGCGAAGTGCAGTGGTTCATTGGGGGCACACATCATGGTCACCTGGGCGACGGAGCAACGGTGGCGCATGTCTAGGCATCAGCCAATAGGAATGGGATCTAACAAATTGCTTTTTAGTGTAGGTAATTTTTTCAACTTCTGAGTTTGGTGAGAGATGATGGAATAGTGTCTAGAAGAATATTTTTATCCATATCAAATGTCTTCCCTGCACTTGACATTGTTTTAGTTATATTATCTCTGGTTTCCACATTCGTCCCATGTCACCTTCCTACTTTATGCAAAAATAATTTAAAATTCTGCACAAGTATGGATTTAAACCTTAGTTGTTGGCTCTACATCCACAACCACCTAACCAACAAAACACACACATTTTTGTAATTTATTAAAACAAAGCCTACCCATATAATATATAGAAACTATAACAATGTATGGGTATCTGACTAGTTATCTTTTATGCTAAACTGAATTTGGTAGAACGGGTTGAAGTTTGTTGGAACCCAAAGATAATTTCCTTACATTGTGCTACAATTGGTTAGACTATCCGTGAAGGCCCAATCAACATCAATTGTTGCTTTAAACTTACATTTTTCTAGCAACACTATGGGCATGTTCATTTGGTGAACTCCCAAGCACTAAATAATTGTTCCCGACACTAAGGTTCTCACTACTTCAATATTTTGACTATTGTCTGATATAGTGAATCTTTTTAGTTTGGATAGTTTGTGTAACACCTCAAAAACATCAACTAAAAATAATGCAATTAGATTATTAGTGGTAAATATAGTAATAAATTTTTCTTTCAAGTATTTGATCTTATTTACCTTTGGAATAATTTTTGTTTGCTCACATTTGATTGACGATTGTTTTTGTGGAAGTACTTTTATATTGAAAACCCAATTAATTTAATATGAGAACATTGGTCCAAAAATAAATACTTTAATGGTAAATATTGTTGGTATAATTATTATGAATTTTTAGAAATATTCAAAAATATATTTATTTATATTTTTGGGAATAGGGATAAAAGAAAAAAGAAAAAATGGAAACCCAAACTATTTCGGGCCACCAGGGCCCATCCCCAAGCCAGCCGCCATGCCCCCCTAAACCCACTTCTCTCTCTCACTGACATGTGGGGCCACCTGAGGCCTCACGGTCACGTGGGCACGCTCGTGGCCGCGCAGTAGCGCCCGGACGTGCCGCCGATGTCTTGGCTTCCGCGGCCACTCAACATCCGGTCAGGACGAGCACCGGCGCTCCTTCCCCTTCACCATATCTCTCTCCCCAGCATCGACTCCTCCTCTCCCTCTCCTCCCCACTCCCCTTATCTCTGGGTCGGTAACGGCTGAATTTATGGCCAACGCCATTAATGGCGTTTTTATGGCCGCTGACGGCCATTGCTCCCACCCCGACATTTTCTCTCCTCCCATCATTCTATAAAACCCTGGTCACGCCCTTTAAGCCATGCCCTAATCCCAACCACCTCGCACCTTCCTCTCCCGTAGTGTAGCTCGCCGGCCAAGCCTCGCTGTACACTTCGTCGCCGACCAGAACCGAAGCTCCCTTCACCGCCGACCACAGGAGCTAGGGCGCCGTACGCCATCGCACTACTAGAAAACCCCCCTTGTATGTACTGTCGGCGTTTCGACCCTGGGGGGTCCCTGGACCGACGAGTAAATTGTCGCCGCGTGCCCCAGCCCAGATGGGTCGGCGCGAGACAGAGCGCGAAGGGGGGAAGAAGCCGGAGGGAGACAGGCGTAAAAGGGGAAACCTGCGGCCTTCGTGTTTGTCCCGCGCCCAGGTCGGGTGCGTTTGCAGTAGGGGGTTACAAGCGTCCACGTGGGAGGGAGCAAGAGGCTTACGCGAGCGCCGTCCCGTCCTTCCCCGCGCGGCCAACCCTCTGTAAGAGGGCCCTGGACCTTCCTTTTATAGGCGTAAGGAGAGGATCCAGCTGTACAATGGGGGTGTAGCAGTGTGCTAAAATGTCTAGCGGAGAAGAGCTAGCACCCTAAGTACATGCCGTCGTGGCAGCCGGAGAGGTTTTGGCACCCGGTTCGTGTGGTGTCGTGGCCGTCGGAGGAGCGCTAGAGCCTGGCGGAAGGACAACTGTTGGGGCTGTCGAGTCCTTGCTGACGTCTCCTTGCTTCCGTAAGGGGGCTGAGAGCCGCCGTCGTCATGGAGCATGCGGGGCGCCATCATTACTTGTTTATCGAGGCGAGCCAGATGGGACGCCGGTCTTGTTCCCCATAGCCTGAGTTAGCTTGGGGTAGGGTAATGATGGCGCCTCCTATGACGTGGTTGGTCCGAGCCCTGGGTTGGGCGAGGCGGAGGCTCCTCCGAGGTCGAGGTCGAGTCTGTCTTCCGAGGCCGAGGTCGAGTCCGAGCCCCTGGGTTGGGCGAGGCGGAGACCGTCGGCTGAGGCCAGGGCTCAGTCCGAGCCCTGGGGTCGGGCGAGGCGGAGTTCTTCGTCTTCCGGGGCTGAGCCCGAGTTCGAGCCCTGGGTCAGGCGAGGCGGAGTTCGTCGTCTTCCGGGGCTGAGCCTGAGTCCGAGCCCTGGGGTCGGGCGATGCGGAGTTCGTCGTCTTCCAGGGCTGAGCCCGAGTCCGAGCCCCGGGGTCGGGCGAAGCGGAGTTCGTCGTCTTCCGGGGCTGAGCCTGAGTTCGAGCCCTGGGGTCGGGCGAAGCGGAGTTCGTCGTCTTCCGGGGCTGAGCCCGAGTCCGAGCCCTGGGGTCGGGCGAAGCGGAGTTCGTCGTCTTCCGGGGCTGAGCCCGAGTCCGAACCCTGGGGTCGGGTGAAGCGGAGTTTCCTATGGCGCCTGAGGTCGGACTTGGCTGCTGTCCGCCTCACTCTACCGAGTGGCACAGCAGTCGGAGCGGCGCAGGCGACGCTGTCCTCTTGTCAGGCCGGTCAGTGGAGCGGCGAAGTGACTACGGTCACTTCGGCTCTGTCGACTGAAGGGCGCGCGTCAGGATAAGGTGTCAGGCCACCTTTGCATTAAATGCTCCTGCGATACGGTCGGTCGGCGTGGCGACTTGGCCAAGGTTGCTTCTTGGTGAAGTCTGGGCCTCGGGCGAGCCGAAGGTGTGTCCATTGCTGGAGGGGGTCCTCGGGCGAGACGTAAATCCTCCGGGGTCAGCTGCCCTTGCCCGAGGCTGGGCTCGGGCGAGGCGAGATCGTGTCCCTTGAGTGGACCGATCCTTGACTTAATCGCACCCATCAGGCCTTTGCAGCTTTGTGCTGATGGGGGTTACCAGCTGAGATTAGGAGTCTTGAGGGTACCCCTAATTATGGTCCCCGACAGTAGCCCCCGAGCCTCAAAGGGAGTGTTAATACTCGCTTGGAGGCTTTTGTCACACTTTTTTACAAGGGGACCGGCCTTTCTCGGTTGCATTTTGTTCTGGTGGGTGAGCGCGAGCGCACCCGCCGGGTGTAGCCCCTGAGGCCTCGGAGGAGTGGTTTGACTCCTTCGAGGTCTTAATGCGTTTCGCAATGCTTCGGCCGGTCTGGTTGTTCCCTCATGCGAGCTAGCCATAGCCCGGGTGCACGGTTGGGTCCCAAGTTCTCGGGCTGGTATGTTGATGCTGTCAACGGTTTGGCCGGAGCCGGGTTTGCGAGAGCAGCCCCTGAGCCTCCGCACAGGGCGAGAGGATAGTCAAGGACAGACTCGTCTTTTTTACATATGCCCCTGCGTCGCCTTTCCACAAGGAGGAGGGGGGAAAAAGCGCCATGTTGCCCTTGGAGGGCGCCGAACATGGTGTCTTTGGTGAGCTGCTAACGGGTAATCCGAGTGGACGCCTGTGCCCCATTTGTTAGGGGTCGGCTAGAGGCCCGGAGGCGCGCTCCAAAAGTACCTGCGGGTGATCTGCCGGACCCGGTCCCCTTTTGACGGGGTCCGAGAGCTCAATGCCTCCCTCTGATGGGATTCCGTTACAAGATCGTTCCCGCTGGTCTCAGAAATGTCCTAGGGTACCTCGGGAGCGTAGCTCGAGCCTTGGTTATGTATCGAACGTACCCAGGGTCATCCCTCGCTCTGCGTCTGAGGCGGCTGTGAACCCTTCGAGGGCCAGCCTATGAACCCCTGATCAGTAGTGGGCGCGGAGCCCGAGTGGCCTGAGGCGGTCGTTGAACCCTTCCGAGGGGCCGGCCTTTGAACCTCTGACCAGTAGTGGGCACGGAGCCCGAGCGCTCTGAGGCGGCTGTTGAACCCCTCCGAGGGGCCAGCCTTCGAACCTCTGATCAGTAGGGGGCTCGGGGCCCGTTTCCTTCACGGGGAAGGATCCCTTTCGAGGTGTCCCCTTTCCCGGTCCCTGTTGTAAGAGAGAGAAAGAGGAATAGGAAAAGGATACAAAATCGAATGACGTGGCGTACCTTTTTGGACACGGTCATTATGGCGAAGGCGAAGCGTCGCCCGCTTCTCCTGCCAAAGGTGCCACCTGTCCCGCGGTGGAGTTAATGTGGCGGGACGAGTGGTTCATGGGGCAGCCGTTGCGCGTGCGTGAGCCGTTCGAGGAACGGGACACGGGCGCGCCGTCTTCACGCCGTGGGAGAGGGCTCTCCCGCTGTCCCAGGAGGGGACGTGAGCTTGGCTGACGACTTGACCGCTGCTTTCGCTCGCCTGCCACCGCCATTACTGCCGGCCCATTTCTGGCTGCATCGACCGTCGCGCCTTCTCCTGCAGCTGACTAGCCCGTGACCGATGTGCCTGGTTGGCACTGTTGGGTCATGCGCAGGGTTGCCTCGAGTCGCGGTACTGGTTTCGCAGTCGAGGAGGCGCAGTAGTGGCACGAGTGGCGGTGCGGTTTCTTGCACGTTGCGACCGGCGCGCCGGTTGCATGACGCATGGGCCTGGGCCTCCATGCTAGACGCGTCGAAGTCGAAAAGATGTGCCCCTTCGGTGCGGTTGCATGCCGCCTGCATGGCGGTCCGCCCTTTCACCCGCTGGTCTGGGCGAAAGTGGGGGAATGCTTGTAACCGCTGGGCAATTGCGCGCGCCGCGCGCGGTGGTTTGGCTTCTTCTGCCCTGGGCCAGCTTGCATGACGCGTGAGACCCAGCCCCAGTGTCGTAGGGGGAGAACCTTGGAGCGTGTTGGAGAAGACTTAGCCCGCGATGGCTGAGGACGCAAGTGGGGAGAGTTGCCTTTAAAAAGGGGGGTGACCCCCTTGAAAGGCAACCATGTCTTCGTGTTCCCCTTATGCATCGCGTCTTTCTACCTTCTGAGCCCCCGAATGGGGGACACTCGCAGTCTTTCCGCCTTGTCATCGGAGGAACGCAACTTCGCGGAAGTTGGTACCTTTCAGCCATCGTTCGGCTTCAAGGATTTTCATCAGGCATCCCGACCGCATCCCTTCGCCGGTGGTCACCCAAGACGGCGACCACCAGCTCATGGGTGGGGAGAAGCAAGCCGGGCTGCGGCCTCTGTCCCTCCATCAGCTTCAAGGATGTTCATCATCAGTGCTGGGGAGGGGAGTGCGCCGAGTTGGGGTCGGTCTCTGCGTGGGCAGCGGCCCGCTCCTTCCCTTAGTGATCGGGGGGAAGGGCGTTCGCCGTTCGTGGCGCTGGCAGCTGCCGCGTGCCCGACTCTTCGACCCGAGAGGCTTCGGCGCCGCTTCCGGCGCCACCTTCCGCCACGGTAGCCAGAAGGGGTTTCTCCGCCGACGAGATAGCCGGTGCTGCCCATGGACTGTCCTCCAACTCTACGGCCTTCTGCTCGTCCTTGCCCCCCGAGTGGGGATGTGGGCGAGGGCTTTATGGCAGCAGCATCCGCCCTGAGGTCATCGCTGCTGCTGTTTGGCCGCTCGGAGCAGAAGTCGTCGTCGCCGCTGCTGGAGCAGGCGGCGGCGCGCCACCCATCGGCCTTCTGTTGCTCCACAGGCCCCCCAATCGTGTGGGGTTGTTCGTACCTGCGGAGGTGGAACCGGAGTTTCGTTTGTAATGGCACCTTGAGTGCCGGAGTCTGTTCATTGTGGCTGTCGGGGCCCGAATATGTATGTATTTTCGGCACGGAGCCGTGTTTTTTCTTCATTTCGAGCACTAAGACTCTCCTGTCGACACGGAACTGTGATTTTTCTTCATTTCGAGCACTAAGACTCGCCTGTCGGCACGGAGCCGTGTTTTTTCTTCATTTCGAGCACTAAGACTCGCCTGCCGGCTATCTGAACCGCTTCACCCAGCGTGAGTTGCCTCGTGCGAAGGTGACGAGCGAGGTATCCGTATCCCGGAGGCGTAGGAGTCCCTCGGCTCGGTCGGCCTTGCTGTCCGAGGCTTCTCTTGCTTAGTTAAAGGAACCCTCGACCGCTCTTCGATGAGCCGAAGCCGGAGGTAGCGGTGTCAGCACAGACAGAGGTGGAGTTGACTCGAAAAGAAGACTTCGTCGGCCGGAGCCCGGCCGGGCCGTCCACTGGTGGGACCAGCGTTGGAGTTGAGTTGCCGAGGCCACGAGCCGGGCTGATGTCCTCGGGGGATAGCTGGCTGAGGCTTCGGGGTGGCCGGCCGAGCCGTCTGCTCGGGCCGAATTCCTGGAGAAGACCCTGGCGGCGATGGCCCGGGCGTGGTGCTGATGTCGTCCTTCGAAGTGGAGATCCTCCGACCGCGTTGCCGTCCGAGGCTAGGTCGGACCTCGCCGAAGGTGTAGTTGACGCCGAGGGTGCTGCTGCTCCCTTCAACCGTCAAGGTCCGAGCCTGCAGGATCGGGTTATCTTGTAGTGTGTGTTTGTTTTCTGCGGCCGCCGAGGCCCAAACATACTGTCGTCGTGTTGTAAAGCTGCGTGTCTTTTCCCCTTGCTTCGAGTATCTGGACTTATTTGTCGGTAATAGAGTTGTTTGTCCAAGCGAGAGTTACTTTTCACGGAAGGTGATGAGTGAGGTATCCGTATCCCGGAGGCGTAGGAATCCCTCGGCTCGGTCGGCCTTGCCGCTTACGTGTACTCTTACTCGTCCGCCGGATTCTGCTATCGATGTAGTCGAGAAGGCCCAAAAAATCGATTCGGCAGAAGGGTCTTCGAGCGTTGGGACTTGTTTGATCAGCGGAATCGCTTATCCGAGCGTGAGTTACTTATCGCATAAGGTGATGAGTGAGGTATCCGTATCCCGTTGGCGTAGGAGTCCCTCAGCTCGGTCAGCCTTGGCTGCTTACGTGTACTCCGTCGTTTTCAGGATCCACTTTCGAAGTAGTCGAAAAGCACGAGAGATATTCTGGCAGAAAAGATCTTTTTCTGAGGAAAAATTTTGACGCAGAGGGGTTCCCCCGTTCTAGCCCCCGAGGGAGGGTCGGGCTTTGCCGAGGCAAGGCCGACCCTTCCTTGATGATTAGACTTCGTGTGTGGACGAGGTGTATGAACGACTTGAAAGAATCTTAAGGGTAGAAGCGACGTAGCTGTCGGATGTTCCAAGCGTTGCTGTAGACCTCGCCTTGACTGTTGGCCAGCTTGTACGTCCCGGGCTTTAGAACTTTGGCGATGACGAATGGCCCTTCCTAGGGAGGCGTGAGCTTGTGCCGCCCTCGGGCGTCTTGTCGCAGCCGAAGCACCAGGTCGCCCACCTAGAGGTCTCGGGACCGAACCCCTCGGGCGTGGTAGCGTCGCAGGAACTGCTGATACCGCGCCGAGTGTAGCAAGGCCATGTCCCGAGCCTCCTCCAGCTGGTCCAGTGAGTCTTCTCGGTTAGCTCGGTTGCTTTGATCGTCGTAGGCCCTCGCCCTCGGGGAACCGTATTCTAAGTCTATGGGCAAGATGGCCTCGGCCCCATAGACTAGAAAGAACGGTGTGAAGCCCGTGGCTCGGCTCGGCATTGTCCTCAGACTCCAGACCACCGAGGGGAGCTCCTTCATCCATCGCCTACCGAACTTGTTGAGGTCGTTGTAGATCCGCGGCTTGAGTCCTTGCAGAATCATGTCGTTGGCACACTCTACTTGCCCATTCGTCATGGGGTGAGCCATGACGGCCCAGTCCACCCGGATGTGGTGATCCTCGCAGAAGTCCAGGAACTTTCTGCCAGTGAACTGGGTGCCGTTGTCGGTGATGATGGAGTTTGGGACCCCAAAGCGATGGATGATGTTGGTGAAGAACGCCACCGCCTGTTCGGACCTGATGCTGTTTAGGGGCCGGACCTCGATCCACTTGGAGAATTTGTCGATGGCGACCAGCAGGTGCGTGTAGCCCCCGGGTGCCTTCTGCAAGGGGCCGACGAGGTCCAGACCCCACACAGCAAACGGCTAGGTGATGGGTATGGTCTGTAGAGCCTGAGCGGGCAGGTGGGTCTGCCTTGCGTAGAATTGACACCCTTTGCAGGTGCGGACAATTCTAGTGGAGTCGGCCACCGCGGTTGGCCAGTAGAAGCCTTGTCGGAAGGCGTTTCCAACAAGGGCTCGAGGTGCTGTGTGATGACCGCAAGCCCCCGAGTGTATTTCTTGTAAGAGCTCCTGGCCTTCGGCGATGGATATGCATCGCTGGAGGATGCCTGAGGGGCTGCGGTGGTAGAGCTCCTTCCCGTCCCCCAGCAAGACGAACGACTTGGCACGCCGCGCCCACCGCCGAGCTTCGACTCGGTCGAGGGGTAGCTCTCCTCGGTGGAGATATTGCAGGTACGGGGTCTGCCAGTTTCGATTAGGCGTGACCCCGCTTTGCTCCTCCTCGACGCGTAGTGCCTCATCTTCGGGGGCCGAGGTTGCCTCGGGCTGAGCCAAGCGTGTCTCGGGCAGAGCCGAGGGTGCCTTGGGCTGGGCCGAGGCTTTCTCGGGCTCGGGCATGTCGTCGGTCTTGACGGAGGGTTGGTGCAGGTCTCGGGAGAAGACGTCCGGGGGAACCGTTGTTCGCCCCGAGGCTATCTTAGCCAGCTCGTCCGCAGTCTCGTTGTAGCGTCGGGCGATGTGGTTGAGCTCGAGCCCGTAGAACTTGTCTTCTAGGCGCCGAACCTCATCGCAGTAGCCTTCCATCTTCGGGTCGCGGCAGTGGGAGTTCTTCATGACTTGGTCGATGACGAGCTGCGAGTCACCACGAGCGTCGAGGCGTCAGACCCCTAGCTCGATGGCGATGCGCAACCCGTTGACCAGAGCCTCGTACTCGGCCACATTGTTGGACGCCGGGAAGTGGAGGCGTAGCACGTAGCGTAGGTGCTTTCTGAGGGGCGAGATGAAGAGCAGGCCCGCGCCTGCCCCTGTCTTCATCAGCGACCCGTCGAAAAACATGGTCTAGAGTTCCGGTTGGATCGGAACTGTCGGGAGCTGGGTGTCGACCCATTCAGCCACAAAGTCCGCCAAGACCTAGGACTTGATGGCGTTCCGAGGGGCGAACGAGATCGTCTCGCCCATGATTCCCACCACCCACTTTGCAATTCTACCCGAGGCCTCTCAGCACTGGATGATCTCCCCAGGGGGAAGGATGACACCACAGTCACCGGATGAGACTCGAAGTAGTGTCGCAACTTCCGCCGCGTCAGGATCACCGCGTACAGCAGCTTCTGATTTTGTGGGTAGCGGATCTTGGTCTCAGACAGTACCTCACTGATGAAGTAGACTGGCCTCTGGACGGGCAATGCATGCCCCTCTTCTTGACTCTCAACCACGATCACGGCGCTAACCACCTGAGTGGTAGCGGCGACGTAGATCAAGAGGGCTTCTCCGACGGCGGGAGGCACCAAGATGGGCGCGTTTGTGAGGAGCGCCTTCAGGTTCCCGAGGGCTTCCTCGACCTCAGGGGTCCAAGTGAAGCACTCGGCCTTCCTTAAGAGGCGGTACAGAGGCAGGCCTCTTTCGCCGAGGCGTGAGATGAAACGGCTCAGAGCCGCAAGGCATCCCGTGACCCTCTGTACGCCTTTCAAGTCCTTGATGGGCCCCATGTTGGTGATGGCCGCGATTTTTTCCGGGTTGGCCTCGATGCCCCGCTCGGAGATGATGAACCCCAAGAGCATGCCTCGGGGGACCCTGAAAACGCACTTCTCGGGATTGAGCTTTACGCCTTTCGCCTTGAGACACCGGAATGTCACTTCAAGGTCGGAAAGGAGGTCGGAGGCTTTCCTCGTCTTGACCACGATGTCATCGACGTAGGCCTCGACCATTCGACCAATGTGTTCGCCGAACACGTGGTTCATGCACCTTTGGTATGTCGCACCCGCATTCCTCAAACCGAACGGCACGGTAACATAGCAGTACATGCCGAAGGGTGTGATGAAAGAAGTCGTGAGCTGGTCGGACTCTTTCATCCTGATTTGGTGATACCCTGAGTAGGCATCAAGGAAAGACAGGGTTTCGCACCCAGCAGTGGAATCCACGATTTGATCGATGCGAGGCAGAGGGTAGGGAACTTTCGGACATGCTTTGTTTAGACCAGTGTAGTCTACACACATCCGCTATTTCCCTCCTTTCTTTCTCACTAGCACAGGGTTGGCAAGCCATTCGGGATGGAATACCTCTTTGATGAACCCTACTGCCATTAGCTTGTAGATCTCCTTGCCTATGGCTCTGCGCTTTTCTTCATCGAATCGGCGCAGAGGCTGCTTCACGGGTCGGGCTCTAGCTCGGATATCCAGCGAGTGCTCGGCGACATCCCTCGGGATGCCGGGCATGTCCGAGGGACTCCACGCGAAAACGTCGGCGTTTGCGCGGAGAAAGTCGACGAGCACTGCTTCCTATTTGGGGTCGAGCTCGGAGCCGATCTGGATCTGCTTGGAGGCGTCGTTGCTGGGGTCGAGAGGGACGGACTTAACCGTCTCCGCCGGCTCGAAGTTGCCGGCATGGCGCTTCACGTCTGGCGTCTCCTTAGAGAGGCTCTCCAGGTCGGCGATGAGGGCCTCGGATTCGGCGAGGGCCTCAGCGTACTCCACGCACTCCACGTCGCATTCGTACGCGTGTCGATATGTGGGGCCGACGGTGATGACCCCGTTGGGGCCCGGCATTTTGAGCTTGAGGTAGGTGTAGTTGGGGACGGCCATGAACTTGGCGTAGCATGGCCTCCCCAGCACTACGTGGTAGGTTCCTCGAAACCCGACCACCTCGAACGTGAGGGTCTCCCTTCGGAAGTTGGAGGGTGTCCCAAAGCAGACGGGTAGATCGAGTTGTTCGAGGGGCTGGACGCGTTTTCCCGGGGATGATCCCGTGAAAAGGCGCAGCGCCTGATCGGACCGAGGACAGATCGATCCGCAGGAGCCCGAGGGTCTCGGCGTACATGATGTTGAGGCTGCTGCCTCCGTCCATGAGGACCTTGGTGAGCCTGACGTTGCTGATGACGGGGTCGACAACGAGCGGGTATTTCCCCGGGCTCGGCACGCGGTCGGGGTGATCGCCCTGGTCGAAGGTGATGGGCTTGTCGGACCAGTCTAGGTAGACCGACGCCGCCACCTTTACTGAGCAGACCTCCCGACGCTCTTGCTTGCGGTGCCGAGCCGAGGCTTTCGCCACTGGCCCACCGTAGATCATGAAGCAGTCGCGAACCTTGGGGAACTCTCCTGCCTTGTGATCCTCCTTCTTATCATCGTCGCGGGCCTTGCCACCTTCCGCAGGTGGCCCGGCCTTGTGAAAGTGGCGCCGAAGCATGGCACACTCCTCAAGGGTGTGCTTGACGGGCCCCTGATGGTAGGGGCACGGCTCCTTGAGCATCTTGTCGAAGAGATTGGCACCTCTGGGAGGTTTCCGAGGGTTCTTGTACTCGGCAGCGGCGACAAGGTCCGCGTCGGCGGTGTCGCGTTTCGCTTGCGACTTCTTCCTGCCTTTCTTCTTGGTGCCGCGCTGAGTTGACGCCTCGGGGATATCTTCCGGTGGGCGGCCCTGGGGCTTCTTATCCTTCCGGAAGATGGCTTCAACCGCCTCCTGGCCAGAGGCGAACTTGGTGGCGATGTCCATCAGCTCGCTCGCCCTAGTGGGGGTCTTGCGACCCAGCTTACTCACCAGGTCGCGGCAGGTGGTGCCGGCGGGGAACGCGCCGATGACATCCGAGTCAGTGACGTTGGGTAGCTCGGTGCGCTGCTTCGAGAATCGCTGGATGTAGTCCCGGAGGGACTCCCCCGGCTGCTGGCGGCAGCTTCGGAGATCCCAGGAGTTCCCAGGGCGCACGTACGTGCCCTGGAAGTTGCCGGCGAAGGCTTGGACCAGGTCGTCCCAGTTGGAGATCTCCCTCGGAGGCAGATACTCCAGCCAGGCCCGAGCGGAGTCGGAGAGGAACAGGAGGAGGTTGCGGATGACGAGGTTGTCATCGTCTGTTCCACCCAGTTGGCAGGCCAGCCGATAGTCCGCGATCCACAGTTCCGGTCTTGTCTCCCCCGAGTACTTTGTGATAGTAGTCGGGGTTCGGAACCGGGTCGGGAACGACGCCCGTCGTATGGCTTGGCTGAAAGCCTGCAGACCGGGTGGTTCGGGCGAGGGACTCCGATCCTCCCCGCTGTCGTAGCGTCCCCCACGCCTGGGGTGGTAGCCTCGGCGCACCCTCTCGTCGAGGTGGGTTCGACGGTTGCGGTGAGGGTGTTCGTTGCCGAGGCGACCCGGGGCCGTAGGCGCTGTATTGCGCGTGCGCCCGGTGTGGACCGAGGCTTCCCGCATGAATCGGGAAGTCGCGGCGCGATGTTCTAAGGAGTACCCCTGCCTTCGGGAGGCGGAGCTTTCGGCCCGTCGGACCGCGGCATCCTCCAGGAGATTCTTGAGCTCTCCCTGGATACGCCGCCCCTCGGTGGTAGATGGCTCCGGCATCGCGCGGAGAAGTATTGCCGCTGCAGCCAGGTTCTGGCCGACCCCACTGGAAGCCGGTGGCGGCCTTGCCCTGACATCGTCGGCGATGTGGTGCTGGATGCCCTAGGGTAGATGACGCGTTTCTCCGGCCGGAGGTTGGCCTGCCCATTCCTGCCCGATGTCCCGGCGGAACGACTCAAGTGTTCCTGCTCCCTCGTCGAGCCTGGCCTGCGTCTCACGGATTTGCTCGAGCTGTGGGTCATGACCCCCCGCCGGGACGGTGACCACAGCTAGCTCCCGAAGGATGTCAACGTGAGGCGCAGGCCTAGGGGGGATCACCGTTTTCCGGCGTACCAAGATGGTTGCCTTCGCCGGGACCCCCTAGATCAACATGGAAAGATTCACGACTTGGGCCGCAGTCCTCGTCGCCGAGGCTGCGGCTACCGTCAGAACAATCGGAAAGGCAGTAGTTGCATGCGGTCATGAAGTCCCGCATGGCACTGGGGTTACCAAGTCCGGAGAAATCCCAACAAAAGTTGGGCTCGTCATCTTCCTCGGAACCCGAGGGCCCGTAGGTCGAGACGGCCGTCAGCCGGTCCCAGGGTGACCGCATACAATACCCCAGAGGGTTTGGACTCGCCTCTATGAGAGCGTCCACCGAAGCGAAGTCGCTTGGTGGGTCGAGGCTGAATCCAAAAGGCACGAGATGGGAGTCGGTCGGTACCTCTTGGTCGACAGGCGGTGACGAAGTCGCGTCAGGGGCAGACTGCACCGTCGTCTCAGGTACGAGGGTGACGCCCAGCAAGTCCTTTGCGAGCGTGCTGGCTTTGTCTGTTTGCTTGGAGTTGGCATGTTGCGGGGAGACGGCACTCGTCTTCGTCTCAGACGCGAGGTCGATGCCCGACGTGCCCCCCGTTGGGGCGCCGGCGCCGTCGACTCGCTCGATAGCCGATGAGGTGCCACCTCCTGCTTGGCCTTGGTTGCCCCGCCTCCTCCTCCATCGACGGGGGAGGGGACGGGACAAGCTCGAATGTCGTTCTTCCGCCACGTGGGGAAGATGTCATCGATCCCGCCGCCGGTGGGCGGGTTGTCGGCCGCCATTGTCGCTGTCGCGCGGCGGGGGAAGGAGTATCATGTCGTAGCTGCCGTCGAGGGACATGAACTCAAGACTCCCGAAATGGAGCACCGTCCCGGGCTAGAAAGGTTGCTGGAGACTACCCATCTGGAGCTTGACGGGGAGCTGTTCGTCAACATGCAGCAGGCCCCTACCTGGCGCGCCAACTGTCGGCGTTTTGACCCCGGGGGGTCCCTGGACCGACGAGTAAATTGTCGCCGCGTGCCCCAGCCCAGATGGGTCGGCGCGAGATGGAGCGCGAAGGGGGGAAGAAGCCGGAGGGAGACAGGCGTAAAAGGGGAAACCCACGGCCTTCGTGTTTGTCCCGCGCCCAGGTCGGGTGCGCTTGCAGTAGGGGGTTACAAGCGTCCACGCGGGAGGGAGCGAGAGGCTTACGCGAGCGCCGTCCCGTCCTTCCCTGCGCGGCCAACCCCCTGTAAGAGGGCCCTGGACCTTCCTTTTATAGGCGTAAGGAGAGGATCCAGGTGTACAATGGGGGGTGTAGCAGTGTGCTAACGTGTCTAGCGGAGAAGAGGTAGCGCCCTAAGTACATGCCGTCGTGGCAGCCGGAGAGTTTTTGGCACCCAGTTCGTGTGGTGTCGTGGCCGTCGGAGGAGCGCTGGAGCCTGGCGGAAGGACAGCTGTTGGGGCTGTCGAGTCCTTGCTGACGTCTCCTTGCTTCCGTAAGGGGGCTAAGAGCCGCCATCGTCATGGAGCATGCGGGGCGCCATCATTACTTGTTTATCGGGGCGAGCCAGATGGGACGCCGGTCTTGTTCCCCGTAGCCTGAGTTAGCTTGGGGTAGGGTAATGATGGCGCCTCCTATGACGTGGTCGGTCCAAGCCCTGGGTTGGGCGAGGCGGAGGTTCCTCTGAGGTCGAGGTCGAGTCTGTCTTCCGAGGCCGAGGTCGAGTCCGAGCCCCTGGGTCGGGCGAGGAGGAGACCGTCGGCTGAGGCCAGGGCTGAGTTCGAGCCCTAGGGTCGGGCGAGGCGGAGTTTGTCGTCTTCCGGGGCTGAGCCCGAGTCCGAGCCCTGGGTCGGGCAAGGCGGAGTTCGTCGTCTTTCGGGGCCGAGCCTGAGTCCGAGCCCTGGGGTCGGGCGATGCGGAGTTCGTCGTCTTCCGAGGCTGAGCCCGAGTCCGAGCCCCGGGGTCGGGCGAAGCGGAGTTCGTCGTCTTCCGGGGCTGAGCCTGAGTCCGAGCCCTAGGGTCGGGTGAAGCGGAGTTCGTCGTCTTCCGGGGCTGAGCCTGAGTCCGAGCCCTAGGGTCGGGCGAAGCGGAGTTCGTCGTCTTCCGGGGCTGAGCCCGAGTCCGAACCCTGGGGTCGGGCGAAGTGGAGTTTCCTATGGTGCCTGAGGCCGGACTTGGCTACTGTCTGCCTCACTCTGCCGAGTGGCACAGCAGTCGGAGCGGCGCAGGCGGCGCTGTCCTCTTGTCAGGCCGGTCAGTGGAGCGGCGAAGTGACTGCGGTCACTTCGGCTCTATCGACTGAAGGGTGCGCGTCAGGATAAGGTGTCAGGCCACGTTTGCATTAAATGCTCCTGTGATACAGTCGGTCGGCGTGGCGACTTGGCCAAGGTTGCTTCTTGGTGAAGTTTGGGCCTCGGGCGAGCCGAAGGTGTGTCCGTTGCTGGAGGGGGTCCTCGGGCGAGACGTAAATCCTTCGGGGTCGGCTGCCCTTGCCCGAGGCTGGGCTCGGGCGAGGCGAGATCGTGTCCCTTGAGTGGACCGATCCTTGACTTAATCACACCCATCAGGCCTTTGCAGCTTTGTGCTGATGGGGGTTACCAGCTGAGATTAGGAGTCTTGAGGGTACCCCTAATTATGGTCCCCGACATGTACGTTTTAGTTGTAGCGCACACAAAAGCGTCTCTATGGCGGTACATAAAGACGTTATTTGAAACAATTTTAAGAACACATCAAAATGTTACAGTATTTGACACGCTTTCAACGTGAAGAGATACCTAAACAAAATTTTTAACACGCTATTAAAATCGTATTAGAATGACACGAAATTAGACACACTTTCAATCGTCAGTAACCTATAGACACGTTGCAAAACACGTATTAAAATCGTCTATAGAAACCTTAAGATGCTTTTTGATATGCAATTAAAAACGTATAAAAATGACATAGTTAGACATGCTTTCAATACATGACTAACATAACATGAAGATACATCATAAAGCGCATCGAATAACTGTTCTTAGCCACATAGAGATGTTTTTTATGTGATAACGAAATATCTCTAGTTGATATGAAATTAGATACGCTTTTAACCGTTACTACTTGAAGACACGTTTTAATGTGTATTAGCAATTTATCCTTAACCATGTAGAGATGTTTTTGGTGTAAAATTTAAAACATGTAACCTACCGAGGTATATTAGTCAACATAGTTGTTGTGTGGTATATCTTCCACTAGAGCTAACGTGGCATATATTATAGGAGGCTAAAACAATGTTAACATTAATTGTGTTTAGCTAGTGTATATTGTATAGGTCTAATAAAGACATAATAATAATAATAATAATAATAATAATAATAATAATAATAATAATAATAATAAATTAGAAAAAAATATGGTCATGCCCACTTGAAATGGGAAAAAGTATGGTCACTCACTCGATAATAATAAATAGAAAAAGCGCCTGATTTGGGCACACTCATAACTAGAAAATATCAAAGCTAAGAATAATTAAATAAGCCATGTTACAAGTCTCATGGATTGTAGTATTTAATCAAATAGGAAAATTTGTACACTAAACAACATTAACCCAACAAGTTGGCACCTCCTATCTAAAGTAACACATATTAGTTCATTCTGATTCAGTGCAAGTAAAAAAACCCACAATATTCTTCTATAGCATTAGATGACCGGAAAACCTAAGCCTTGTCTAACTTTCTTCATCGAGTTATACACCCATGTCAAAATTATCTCTTGGGCTAACTCTCACCACAGTGTTCCATGGTTCAGCTTTTGGGTTTTGGACATAAAAGACTTGCTGAATTTGTGATGAAAATACAAAAGGATCATCATCTAGTTTATCACCCGTGTGTATTTTCCGGGAAAAATTCGCATGACTGTATCCGAACTCATCTTGTCACAACCCAGCTTTATGATGAACATCATACCATTCACACTTGAAAAGCACTACCTTGTAGTTTGTATATGACAATTCAACTATATCTAATAATCTGCCAAAATAATTAACCCCATCATCAGCAATTTTGACCACACCACTGTTTTGTGTCAACCGTGCAGCCTCATGACTCAAAGTGTGGAACCTCGAACCATTAATAATGTAACCACTATATGTCACTCCATATCTGTTTGGTTTTGCAGCCAAAGCTCGGACCTTTGTCGTGATCCCTGTTCCATCGCCTAATATAACCTGTATATAAGGAAAAACGCTCATGTACATTTCTTTTATTAGTTCCATGCCAAACTTGCAACAATTTTAGATGTACAGACCTTTTGCTCCAACCAGTCATGAAAGTGTTGATCCATCAAATTCTGAATGGAGGAAGGTGTTAGATTAATTGAGGGATGTAATTTTCTTTTCTCCTCATCCAAGAATTCTCTACAACAATAGTATCAGTGTCATGTTAGCAAATAGCAGTAAAAAATAAATACAAGTTACTGGTTATAATAAATGTGATGTTGTGTGTTTTAGAAATACTGAACTATTGCATATTGCAAGCTTGAAGCAAGTTCTGGACATTCTAATTATTAAAAATGTATCTTGCAGCATGCGATCTTATCTCTAAACCATGTTTAATTCTAAGTAATTTCCTACAGAACAGTATTGCTCCTTTATTAGTCATTATCTTAACCACTTCTAAACATAAGACTTCAAATTTAAGCGTTGTTTGATCAACTAAACTGTAGAAATACTCCTTCCACACTAGTGATGATAAAAAATTTGGTCATTAATACTGAAAGAAATTAGGTTTCCTAGATGCCTAAGGCCTTTAGCCTTACACTCTAATCAATAAGAAAACACACAAACAAATCAAATCAGCCAGCATCACAAAAAATAAATTATTAAACAAATGAAATCAGTACCCCTCTACTAGTCATCTTATTAACGTTCAGCGTTCCAGCTAATCGAGAAAAGAAACTCAAACACAGGCAGACTAGTATCGAATAAACAACATCACACTTTGAAGGAGACAACACTATATGAATGCACCTGCAGAAATCTTCAAGTTCATCACAATGCCGCAACACATATCGATGTGCCTGAACAAGAAGCTGCTTATCAAGGTTGATGGCAGTACTCTTTCCAATAGGTTCACCAGCAGTATCAAACAAATACATGTTTGCTATTTCATCAGATGGTCCAGGATTTTTAGATGGCCTTGTAAAAGGTGTAGTTCCTTCTATAAATCTGGAACAAAAGGTCAAGCACTCCTCCATGCAATATCCTTCAGCTATTGATCCTTCTGGTTGAGCTTTATTCTTCACAAGTGCCTTCAGCTTAACAAAATATCTAAATGCAATAATTGACACATGTAAGTTAAAACTGAATTATTGATTATCATTGTGCAAATTAAAGTTGACTACATACCTCTCCATGGGGTACATCCACCGGTACTGAACCGGACCGCCTAGTTTAACTTCTTCTACCAAGTGCCCCATCAAATGCACACTTACAGTAAAGGATGATGGTAGGAAAATTCTCTCCATATCACAAAGTGTCATCACAATACTGTCTTGAAGCTGCTCTAGCTCAGCAACATCTATGACCTTGGAGCACAACTTCTTGAAGAAGTTAGATAACTGAACAACTACTTTCATGACATCCTTGCTAGGGTAACAAGACTGCAGTGCCACTGGAAGAATGTCATGCAGTAAAATATGATTGTCATGACTCTTTAGTCCAGTCAATGTACAATCTTTCATATTTACACACCTAGATATATTTGATGCATACCCATCTGGAGTCCTGAGGTTCTGAATTACTGAGCAAAAAATCTCTTTTTGATCTTTAGACATAGTAAAAAGGTGCATCAGGAGTTGTTTGGTTTCCTTGAGCATCTACAACAGGATGAAGATCCTCTCGAATTCCAAGTTCAACTAAATCTAGTCGGGCATTCAGATCATCCTTTGTTTTATGACAAATATTCAATAGAGTGGCGATAAAGTTGTCACACACATTTTTTTCTAAGTGCATTACATCTAGATTGTGTTTTAGTTTGTTGTGTTCCCAATATGGTAGTTGAAAGAAAATTGATCTCTTTTTCAGCCAATCTTTTGGTTTCTTCTCCACTTTGCCACAACCCCCATCTAATTCCTTCTTTTCTCCCAGTCTTGTACGCTTGCGTTTTTGACCACTTTTATCTTCGACTTTCTTATTCTTGCCTTTCTTCTTACCCACCTTGGATGTTCTCTCCCCTTTCCCTAACACGAACTCTTTGCCTTCCAACATTTTCAAAACAGTAGTTCCACTCATTTTTTCAGGTGAAAGTCCAGTCTCTACCAAGCCATCAAATTGCATCCTTTGCCTTCGGTATTTGTGATTTATTGGCAGCCAGCGACGATGTCCCATATGCACATCTTTTTACCTTTCTTCAGGTGAAATGATTTTGTAGCTGGACCACAAGAAGGACATGCATATCTACCGCTCGTGGTCCATCCATATAGGTAAGCTAGTGCAGGAAAATCATTTATAGTCCACAATAATGCAGCTCGAAGAGTAAAATTCTTTTCTGAGGAGGCATCAGGTGTTCTATCTATTCCCGCCCACAAAAGTAATAGTTCATTGATAAGGGGCTGCAAATATACTTCTACATCATTACCTGGAGAATTTGGTCCAGGTATGATCATTGACAAAATTAAAGATGTTTGCTTCATGCAGATCCAAGGTGGAAGGTTGTAGGGAACAAGCATTACTAGCCATGTACTGTGCTTTAAATTCTTGTTCCCAAAAGGGTTAAATCCATCACTAGCTAGACCAAGGCGTACATTATGAGCATCTTCTTTAAAGTCAGGATATCTACGATCAGTCTTTCCAAGCATCACCATCTACTGGGTGGCGTAGTTTTCCATCCTTTGTTCGCCCCTCGTCATGCCAACGCATGTCATCTGAAGATTTGGTAGATGAAAATAACCTTTGGATCCTAGGAATCAATGGAAAGTAACGCAACACTTTGGCTGGTTTCCTTTTCCCCTTAGGTTTCACTACAGAGGCATTTGAATCCTTCTTATCAACTTTCCAACGAGAGCTCTCACACACGTGACAAAAATCTTGTTTGGCAAAATCACCTCGAAAAAGAATGCAATCTTTGGGGCAAGAATGGATTCTCTCATAATCAAGACCTAAGTCACGGATGATTTTCTTCGCTTCATAGTATGTCTTGGGTAGATTAGCTCCAGGAATACCAGATAGCAGATCCATTAGTCCTGTAAATGATTCTTGTGACCAACCATGTAAGCACTTCAAGTGATATAAGTGGACTAAAAATGACAGCCTAGAATATTTACACCCAGAAGAAAATATTCTTGCATCTGCATCCTTCAATAAGCTTGCATATATATTCTATTGCCTCCCCAAAGTATCTCCTTCCGCTAGATTCACATTATCCTCAGTGGCATTATGTTCCACATCTACAGATCTAGACTGAATATCATCTGCTTCAGCACCAATTATACTTGTAGCCCTTCCAAATGTAGCCTGCAAGAGTTCTTGCATGTCATCCAATCTTCCATACTGGCGGTCTCGTATTGGACCTAAAGTAGTCAAATTTGCACTGATATTTGGTACATCAGCAAGTTCTATAGATGGCCTGTCATATTTTTCACCATGATGAACCCAGATAGTATAACCTTTAATAATACCATCACATCTCAGATGTGTCCTGACCTCATCACAGCTGTGATTGTATCTATTTTTGCAGTTTATGCATGGACAAAGTATCTCGCTACCTTGTGGAAGGTCCCGGTAAGCAAATGCTAAAAACTCCACAACGCCATTTTTGTATGTAGTGTCCAATCTTGATTCTTTCATCCAACTTTGATCCATCAATCTTTATATTATGACCTATTAAAGTTGAATAAAACCCGTAAGCATTTATCCAAACTAGTTTAATTTATTTGTCCAAATCCCTACTAGCAATCTGTCAACAACTCCAATCGAAACACAAATTTACTAGAGGGACAGAGAAGGCAGTCAGCAGCACCTCAGCAGTCACTGGTCAGCCGGTTAGCCGCTCAGAGCCTTGGACAGGCGGACCTCAGCAAGCGGCGCTCGGGCCTCAACAAGCCTCAGCCGCTGGTGGGCCTAAACCGTGATAACACCTAATGTCCTAATTGATTCTCACTTAATTCAACATAAACCCACAAGGGGAATATAGTTGGCCGAATCCTGTTCCGCAGTTCGCCCAAGCAGGCAAGGATACGCTCCATTTTATAACCAACTGGCGGTCCATCTGGGGAGGAGAGAGCGGTTTCCGAGTCATCGCATCAGGTCTGATCCCCTCGATTCGCCGGTGGCACCACCAACCAGCAAGGTGATGCCTCCTCCATCCTCTTCCCCAATTAGTTCTGTGTTTCCGTGTTTCTCCAATTAGTTTCGTGTTTCCGATGGTGCCATCGGGGAGGGTGCCGATGGGTTGGCGGTCCTGGCGGTTCGATTTTAACCCCACATCAGGGAGGGTGCCGTCGGGGAGGGTGCGGTCGGTGTCGATCCCGACGGCGGCGACCGCCGCGGCGATCTCGGAGCCGATGCAGAGCGGGAAGTTGAGGAGCGCGTGGGAGCTGCGCATGCGGTACGCGACGCGGTCGTAGGCCACGGTGGCGTCCTCGGCGCTGTCGTACGTGCCGAGCCACACGCGCACGCCGTTCTTGGCCGGGTCCCGGATCTCCACCGCGAACTTGCCCCACGGCCGCTGCCTCACCCCGCGGTAGTGCTTCCCCCTGGACACCGTCGCTGCGGCCTCCTCCTCGCTCCCAGGCGTCATCGCCGCCTCGGTCGGTGTTGGGAACTTGCTCTCAAATGTTATGAATTAAGAACAAGGCAACACAGAGAACATTAAACATTAAAGTCCTTCGTCCTTCAGAACATTATTTCCCTGGGGATATAATGATTCTCGGACGAAGGTTATGAAGGACATACCTTCGTAAGTCACAATATATAATACTGAAGAAAGCATCACATAAAAAACAAAAGATAATATGAACAGTCATATCTTATTATTAAATCATTTCTATTTTATTACTATGGCAAAATAGAAATGATATTAAGTTACAAATGTACCTTCAGCTTGAATGAAGGTAAATGTACAAGCGTGACGTAAAAGCAAATGCCAAGTCCGCGTGAACAGTATGGGAGTACTGTTTATCTATTTATAGGCACGGGACGCAGCCCATGTAAAATTACACCCATGCCCTTTACATTTGCTAATAACTCTATAGTAATCCGTCGAGGTCTAAATAGCCTTTTCATCTTTAAGTCGGTTTCCTTTTCTGCTATTATGCCGAAGCTCTTCTGCGCACAGCTTTGGCTCCGCACCATCCTTCGTATTCCTTTTGTGCTTCTTCACATTGTGGTTTTAACTCAAGTCCGAAGATACCTGTTCATGCATCATACTCCAGAAACTTTGTTAAATCATGTTTTTGAGGACCTTCGGAAGCCGAAGGCCCCCAACAGTAGCCCCTCGCAATATTAATTTGTTAGAATGATAAATTCAGATTGCGATATGGACGAAGGCCCTAAGCCAAAGGTCCGAAAAAACACCTTCCATTTGCTAGAATAGCATCAGTCACTGACAAGCGGGCCCTTCCAGTTTTCAACGCACTAGGCGTATAAATAAGAGCGCACCACAAGCTCATTTGGCACGCTTTCTTGCCATCTGTTCTTTCTTACTCAATTTTTAGCTCTTGCGCACCAACATTTGCTTGGCTTTTAAAATTTTTTAAGCTTCGGCTTTGAGAGCACTTTTTTCAGCATTTCCGAAGATGTCTCAAGACAAAAAGGCTGTTGCTGAAACGAAGCTAAGCCTTTCTGAGGAGAAGAATCTTGGCTTTCTTGAATTAATAGCAAAGACAAATACAGAGAAGATTACAAGGGAGATTTTAGAGGGTTTATCTGAAGACACTGGCGATAGTGACAGTTATGATGTGGAAAGTGGCGGGGAAGACTCCGAAGATCGACCCTGGCGATCAAGCCATACAGTTTTTGGAAAATCAGCTATTAAACAGAGTCATCTCGACAGTATGAGGGGAAGATACTTTCGAGATGTGTCTATCGTGAGGGCTGACAACGGAGACAAGACTTCTCCTGCTCCTGAAGAGAACAAGGTCGTGATCTTCCGAAGCTTCTTCAAGGCTGGGCTTCGGTTCCCCCTGAGCAGTTTTGTGGTAGAAGTTCTGAAGATATACCAGGTTTACCTTCATCAAATTACGCCCGAAGTAATCATAAGAATGGGGATCTTCGTATGGGCTGTGAGGAGTCAGGGCTTGGAGCCAAATGCAAAAAGTTTCAGCAGTATGCACGAACTGTTATATGAGACAAAACCCTGGGGTTAAGAGCAGTATCATAACAATTTTGGATGCTATAGCTTCGTTGCTTGCTCTGGGTCAAGCTGCCTCGTGCCAACCTTTCGGAAAAGATGGCCCGAAGACTGGATGAAAGAATGGTTCTATGTGAAAAATGATTTAAAGGCACGAGAGGATATTAAAGGGATCATCATGCGCCCTATCTGGCAACGCTTCGGCCTCCAGAAACCAAAGGTAGAAATTGACGAAGCGACCGAAGAATGTCGCAAGGCCTTCGGCTTAGTCTGCTCTTTCATCAGGACAAGAGACTTAGTTCAAGAGCACGTGGCCTACAGGATATGGCCATTGGTAGCCAACTGGGAGATGCCAAAAGAAACCATCAGCAATCCCCACGAAGGTGGTTTGGTTTGACTAAAATATACCTTCAGGTTTAGAGGCCAGTTTATCGAGCCAGACGATGACTGGCTGAAAAGCGTCGAAGCTACAAGTGATGAGCTGCTTGGGCTGTATTCCAAAGTGGAAGACAATGCGCTATCTACGGCCTTTGGAGGCCAGAAAAAGAAGAGATTAAATAGAGTTTTTGATGCCATCGGATTCATGTATCTTGACTACCGCTACCCGTCACAGGGGCAAAAAAGAAAGAGTGCAACTTCCGGGAAAGATGAAGCTTCAGCTGCTCCAAGCGAGCCTGCGTCGAAGGGAAAAAGGTGAAGGTCCTTACTCACCGACCGCGCTTCATAGAACCGGCCATAGTGCCCGAATTTGGCGGTGAGACCTCTTCGGCTACTGAAGCCGAAGAACCTGCGATTACACAGAAAACTGAAGGGCCGGCTGTAATGCCGAAGGTGTCATCAGCCAAATCAGATGAGCCAAAGGCCACTAATATTGGAGAGATAGAGGTCGAGAAAACAAAGACATTAGAAGTTATAAGCCCTTCGGCAGAGGTGACAATGCCGAAAGCACAAAAGGATCTTACAACGACTCCCAAGAGGAAGAGGATGGTGAACGTACTAGATGTGATGGAAATAATAAAAACTTCAAGCTCTACTCCAAAGAAGACTGTCGAAGCTTCGAAAACACAAATTGAGGCAAAACTATCCGAAGCCGAAGCTGCCAAGAGCCAAGACAAAACCGAAGCTGGGCCCTCAGAGCCTGCCAAGGAGAAATCCTTGGAAATTAGAGAAGAAGAAACGAAAAAAGAGGCTACAGAAGAAATTCTGTCTGAAAAAACTGCCATTCCTATTCCCGAAGCATCTTCCGAAGCTCTCGATTATATTGTACGACATGCTTCGGGAAAGAGGTTATCTGCAGAAGAGAAGCGAGAAGCCCAATGTTATGCCCAGAGACTGAAATATCCGAAAGGGGCATTAATATTCAATGGCAGCGGAGAAGAAGACTTCTTGTATTGTCTCCCGGACAACAAAGAGATTTCTGTCTACCGAGAGATGAGCAGGAGCTTTGGATTCCCAACACTAGAAGAGGGGCTTTCGGTTCTGTCAAAAGATGAATTGGCCGACAGCTTAGCATACAATAGTTTAAAGGTGAGAAGATGAGATTTTTGTACTTGAAAACAAAACTTTTTATTTCCTTATACTTAATACCACACTCTTTTTGCAGGGCCTAATTCTTAGCAACGCCCTCAGGGCGCAAAAAAGTGCTGAAGACGAAGGATGCACCATAGCTTTGAACAACCTTCGTTCCGAAGTAATTGAACTAAGGAACAAAGGTCTTGAAAAAGACAAAATATTAAACTCATTGTTGAACAAAATAAAAGAAGACGAGGCTATTTCCAAAGCCCAAGCTGAAACGCACAATGTGAAATTGAAAACCTTCAGAAACAGCTGGCAGAAGCGAAATTGAAATGTGCTATTGCTGAAGCTGATCGAGACGCCAGTAACTATTGGAAAAATCATTGGGAGAAGACAGTTGTGGAACTTTTCTCTTCAAAAGAGAAATGTTATGAAAAATCCGTAAAATGTGTAGAAAAAATTAAAACTAGCTTCGCCAATGTTGGCGCATTCTCCAGCGAGGACAACATCGTAAGAGGCGATCCTGAGGGCCCAATTGATTGGATTAGCAACGAAGCTGAAGCTTTTGAGGAAATTTTGAGTGGTCGCGGGGATGTGTGCGCTTTCTCAGGTGCCAGGGGAATCGCGACTATTTTGGAGAAGTCAGGCTTCGATCATGTTAAAGCTTTAGCCCAAGCCGAAGCTACTTTATCTGTTGAGGATATAAAAGACCCCTCGGCCGAGGCAAGCTTGGTTGGCGGAAAATTCTTTACTGACATCTGGGAGAATGGCGGCCGAGGGATGGCCCATGAGATAATAAAAAAGAGCGAAAAAGATTCTCACGATGCAAGAGATGCAACGGAAGCAGCTGAAAAAGCTGCGGAACTCGAAAGGCGGATAGGTATTGCTTGATAGCTTTTAACTTTGTTTTTTAATTTTGTGACTTCAAACTTATTTATGTTTTCTTCCGTAGCTGAGCTATCTCCTCCCCCAGAGCCCATCGAGTCATTGGCCGACCCCGAAGCAAAGAAAGAAGATGTATTACTAAAGTGGCTAAAGCTATTATGGATGAAGCTGTTACTCAACTACTAAACGAAGCTGTGGAAGCAGTTTTAAAAGAAGAATAGCTGTTATTGTGAAAACATTTGGAATGTAATATTTGCTGAACAAAGTGTGTAATATTTTATAATTTTGAATGTAATATATAAACTTTTTGTAATTCAATTCTTTATGATGCATGAAACTTTATGTACATACCGTTTTTGAGCCTTCGGTGAAAAAACACCTTCCCTTCTTTTCATGCTTCGTGAAGAATATCCATATTTCATAAAAACATTAAGCTTCGTGAAGAATATCCATATTCCGTAAAAACATTAAGCTTCGTGAGCAATATATCTCGTTCCACATTAGAGCTGATGAAGCTGTACTTCAAATCATTTTGTGCCTTGGCACAACTTCTTCGAAGCAATTTCCGAAGATCTATATTGTATCCCCTTCTTGTGCCATTGATGCAATATGATGTATGATGTTATGCTAGGTGAATGATGTGATGATGTTATGCTATGCAAAATGATATTCGTGCCGAAGATACACACACATTCCCTCAGTGGACTACACAATCACTTGGCCGTTTATTTTTCGGCTTCACCGCTTATTTTTCGGTGTATCAGCGTTGACTTTTCACTGTAAGTTCTGCATCCCCTTAGGAACGTCTTTTGAACTTCTTCGCCTTCTATTTCGGCGATATTCGTGTTGACTTTTTGCGCTTCGCCTTATATTTCGGCGGAATCAGCGTTTATTTTTCGCTGTAAGCTCTGCATTCCCTTTGGAACGACTTTTGAGCAGAAAACTTACGTTGCGCTCCCTTAGGAACGACTTTTTTAGCTTCGACAAGCTTATGCTGCGTTCCGTAGAACGACTTTTTGTAGCTTCGGAGATATTTTTTGTAGCCACAAGTTCTCTTAGGAACGAATTTTGATGCTTCGGCAACTTTTGGACTCCGTAAGTCTGTGGAGAAGATATATTTTCACTATGACAAAAACGAAGCTATTACAAGAAATTGAAAATGACAAGAAAAACTCAGGCTTTCAATGATTGTTCCTTATTAAAAAGAAATGATGGGGAATGCAAAAACTGTTGTAGAGGTAGGATATCTTCTAGTAGATATGCTTCGATTCTGGCACAGTGCTGTTGACTGTGCGAGCTTCGGACTCCTCTCTGAAGTCTCGTTGCTGGCTCCCTTCTGGCTGCTGGCTTCGTTGCATTGGTGGTGGAGGTTGTTGCTAAGATGCCTGAGGTTGACTTGCCGAAGCAACAGAAGCTGTAGGATGGTTACCCACATACTCTGGGATGTACGGTGAATGATACGAAGCAGTATGCATAACTTGCTTCGGCTGGTTCTATTGGGCTGTAGCTTCTGCTATTTCCTTCTGTTTCTGGATGGTGACATGGCACATCCTTGTAGTATGGCCCTTGTCCTCACCATAGAATAGACAATAAATTTTCCTGGGCTGATCCCCAAACCTTCCACCGAAGCCCCTGGCGCCTCTGCCCCTTGGAGCTGGGGGCCGAGGATAGCTTTGTTGCTGTCCCGAAGCTTGGGAGGAATATTGTGGCCTCTGTTGCTGACTTCCTCTATCGTCATTCTGAGCGGAGTCGATTGACCTGACGTGCCTTGGGTGGATTCTCCCTCCGAAGCCCCTAGTCATTTCGGAGAACCTATAAGCTTCCTCCCTTCTCTAACGAAAGTCATTATCAGCGCTGATGTATTCATGGCCTATAAGCTTCTCCAGAGTCTGAGGGGGTTTCCTGGCGAAGTATTGGGCCGTAGGTCCTAGCCGAAGCCCCTTGATCATGGCCTCAATGATAATTTCATTGGGCACCATTAGCGCCTGTGCCCTCAGACGCAAGAACCTTCGAACATACGCCTGAAGGTATTCTTCGTGATCTTGGGTGCACTGGAACAAAGCTTGAGCGGTGAAACCCTTGGAAACTGGTGATCAGCATGTCCTTCAGCTTCTGCCATGATGTGATTGTTCCTGGCCGAAGAGAGGAGTACCAGGTTTGTGCAACATTCTTGACTGCCATGACGAAAGACTTCGCCATGACTACATTATTGCCACCATACGAAGATATGGTTGCTTCGTAGCTCATCAGAAACTGCTTCAGATCTGAGTGTCCATCATACATGGGGAGCTGGGGTGGCTTGTAAGACGATGGCCAAGGTGTAGCCTGCAGTTCTACTAATAGAGGAGAAGCATCATCAAAAGCAAAATTTACATGATGGAAATCCTCATACCAGTCATCCTCGTTGAAGAAGCCCTCTTGATGAAGCTCTCTGTGCTGAGGCCTTCGGTTTTGCTCATCTTGAGCAAGATGACGAACTTCTTCAGTGGCTTCGTCTATCTGCCTTTGTAGGTCAGCTAGCCAAGCCATTTTTTCTTCTTCCTTTACACTTGTTGATGGAGCATCTCCATATTCCTAATCTCTTGGTCTAAGTCGTCCTCGTGGGGCATTGGACTGGTGGCCTTCCTCTTCTGGCTTTGGGCCTCTCGAAGAGAAAGGGTCTCCTGGTTCAGATCCAGCGGCTGCAGAACGGTAGCCCCTGTTGCTGAAGCTTTCTTTGGCGGCATGACGAAGGTGGTCAAAA
This sequence comes from Zea luxurians, assembly GCA_029449295.1. Taxonomy (NCBI): domain Eukaryota; kingdom Viridiplantae; phylum Streptophyta; class Magnoliopsida; order Poales; family Poaceae; genus Zea; species Zea luxurians. The sequence goes on along the minus strand of JAOPSE010000310.1, from coordinate 357,210 downwards.
AGGGGTTCACCGGAGGTGGGCGCCAATGTTGGGAACTTGCTCTCAAATGCTATGAATTAAGAACAAGGCAACATAGAGAACGTTAAACATTAAAGTCCTTCGTCCTTCGGAACATTATTTCCCTGGGGATATAATGATTCTCGGATGAAGGTTATGAAGGACATACCTTCGTAAGTCACAATAAATAATACTGAAGAAAGAATCACATAAAAAACAAAAGATAATATGAACAGTCATATCTTATTATTAAATCATTTCTATTTTATTACTACGGCAAAATAGAAATGATATTAAGTTACAAATGTACGTTCGGCTTGAATGAAGGTAAAGGTACAAGCGTGACGCAAAAGCAAATGCCATGTCCACGTGAACAGTACAGGAGTACTGTTCATCTATTTATAGGCACGGGACGCAGCCCATGTAAAATTACACCCATGCCCTTTACATTTGCTAATAACTCTATAGTAATCCGTCGAGGTCTAAATAGCCTTTTCATCTTTAAGTCGATTTCCTTTTCTGCTATTATGTCGAAGCTCTTCTGCGCACAGCTTCGACTCCGCGCCATCCTTCGTATTCCTTTTGTGCTTCTTCACACTGTGGTTTTAACTCAAGTCCGAAGATACCTATTCATGCATCATATTCCAGAAACTTTGTTAAATCATGTTTTTGAGGACCTTTGGAAGCCGAACGCCCCCAGTAGTCGGCGTCTCAGGCCCCTCCGCGAGAAGGAAGCCACCAAGGCAGGGATAGGATCCGTGCTCGTACGGGGAGTCCGGGAACGCCAGGGGTCGATCCTGCCCCGGACGTCGAGCAGGAGGCCCCTGAGCCTCGCCACCTCCGCCTCCAGAGCCACGTGGTCCTGTAGCCGCCGCACGAGCCGTTGTCCTCCCCGCCGATGCCTAGGACCTCCGCGACGCTCTATTTCGGCGTCGCATCTTCCTCACGAGCCGTCTTCATCCGCGACACACAGATTTCTTCATCCCGCACGAGCCGTCTTCCTCCGCGATGCTCTATTTCGGCGTCGTGTCTTTGCTGCTCGGCTGATAGGAAAGCTGGAGGCAAGGCAAGGAACAAAGCAGTCAAGTCATTCGTGCAAACTGGGACCATCAGACGTGTTTACAGGGATGGTTGCAGCTGTGAGCTAGGGTATGCTATTTCAGGGTGAGAGTGCCTGTGACGTGATCAATGAAATGCCCTTTACAACTGCAGTTGCAGATGAGGAATTGAGGCATCGTTCCAATTCATGTGTTACATTGCAACAATGCGAGTAGGCAACTCTCGAAGGACTACCTTGGTCGCAGTGTGATGCCCAAGAAGTATTTGAGACAACTCATAGTCAGATTACGTGGGATGAGGAGCAGCTGCAAGGTGAGGAGTCACATGATGGTTTAGCAAGGTTTTCTGATCAGGGTGAGTGTTTGGTGAGCAAGGTAGCCATGAATACAGATTCATGTGATACGATAGTGTGGGATGAAGAAATCTGTGACAACTCTATCTAGCATGAGGGTTTGTTACAACAGTTAGCTTCGAGTAGTAAGAGCATAGATGATGCCTCAAAACAACCTACCCAGGTAGATCAGGGGTTGGACACACAGATGTATGGCTGTCTCAGGGCCTTTGACATTACACCTCTTGGAGGTGGCGAGCTCTCTAGTGGTTTTGACATCTATGCCAGTTGGAACAACAACCTAGGTTGGGTTGTTGAGAACAGTGATGATGACCATAGTGGCCACAGCTGCGTACGGTATATGTTGCCATCCATGATCTTCGATCTTCCTCCCTGCGGATCCCTGTTCTTAATCTGAATTTGGAAACCATTTGGTCAGCACTCGCAAGATATTCTTGATTGATTTATGTTGATTGAATGAACTACGATCCACAGATACCCGTGGGTTATGATTAAATAAATAGTCTATGTATCTAAATATGTCATACATTAGGGACATAAGATGCTAATGCACCGGTGATATGAATTTGGATTTCTTTTTCTGTAACTAACACTAATGCACTGGAAATCTATGTTTGTTAATGTACATACCATTTATAAATATTTGCTGATTGCTAGGGTTGCTGTCCATATGATTTGCTACTGCCACCTGCAATTTCTACCTGTTCTAAAGGCTGTATTGAACCTGTACATAATCTGATATGTGTTTGCCTATTTTGTTTATGAAAATTATAGAATGAAATGTTTGTTTCTTGCCTAAATTTTGGATAATGAAATTCCTAATTTCTAATCTTAGCTCTTAACTGAGAATGCAATTTCATAAGGCAACTAACATGCTCATATTTTATTTTCTTGATCTCCTATATGTAATAAGCAGAATCAATCATGACAAGAGGACTTCAAAGATTAAATAATTTGAACATTGATGGAGATGGTGCAGAAGCTGCTCAGGAGGAGCACGAAAATGTGGCAGATAATGAGAACAATGAAAGTTTACAGTCCCCTCCTGATGTTGATGGTTTATTAGTCCGCCTGCCACACCAACCTCGAAGTCCAATTAAGATCATATGTAAGTTTCAGGTTTGTTCTTGTATATCTTGGTACAATGTGAAATCTTACATTTTCATATATGCAGGGCCAAATGGAGAGGTTAGATAGATTATAGGGGAATTCACACTTTCAAATTTACTAGCATTGCAAGGAGGAAAGGTAATTGTAGAGATAGATGAAAATGGTGTCCCAAATGAAAGGTCAGCCTCCATTCATGGGCAGCACCTTGGCCATGTAGCAGAAAACCCAACCTTAGCCCCTTTAGACATCCCAAGATTTGGCAATCGTAGGTTTAATTCACACAAGGAACAAATAATAAAGGATGTTGAGGTAATTTTTTGTTATCGGTGCAAGCATGTACCTTCATTTTTTATATATGTACTAACATTTACCTTCTTGTATATAGCTAAAGTTTGCCTTCCCAAGGCAAACCATACATCTTACAAGGGACTGGATCCTAAGGACAGTTAATAATAGGTGGCGAGCGTACAAATCTAAGTTGAAGAAATAATACTTCAATCGTGACGAGAGAACTCTAGAAGAAATCCTAAGAGAGAAGCCACTAACGACTAATGAACATCAATGGAGATCTCTAGTTGGAATTTGGTGCCAAGAGCAACATAAGGTGCCATCTATTTACTCAACACGTTTATATCAATTTTTAATCAAGGAATGTTACATTATTGCTTAATCATTGCCTGTCTTTGTAGAAATTATGTTCCACAAACTCTCGTTGTGCAAAAGAACAGAAGACTGCACACACATGTGGGAGGAAAAGCCTTGCTAGATTACAAAAAGAGATGGTGATAAATATTCATCCATATTTGTTAAATTTCACTATCATCTATCTGAGGATTGAAATGACAGCCAAATAACTCAATTATGCAGGAAACCAGAACTAAACGAAAGGTTCATAGGATAGAACTATGGGAGGCAGCTCATAAAAAGAAGAATGGTAGATACACAACAGAAAAAGCAGAGACACTGATGGTACGCACATTTTCTGGTATAAATGATTTATGCTTGATCTAAAAATCAGCTTATAGTTCCTTAACCTTCCTATATACTTGTTTCAATAGGCTGCATCTTATGAGGAATTTAAAAAAAGGCGAGGGAACAACGATGGTAATCGTCTTTCATCTAAAGATTACAATGAAGTGTTCAATGATATTGTTGCCAAGGATTTCAAAGCACGTGGGTACTATGATGATAAGTACTGGAGTCAAGTACAAGCTTTTCAAGGTTTACCGTTTGTTATTCAAACGGAGGAAGAAAGAATGTACCAAGAGAAAGTAAATGAAATTGACAATAAAATGGAATCCGTGAGTGGTCTCATGAAGCATTGGCTTACTTTTATGTCAAAAAAGTATCCAGAAGATTTAACCCCAGAGATGAGAGAAGCTTTACAAAATGAAGTAAGCTTGCATTCAACCATGGCCCCCTCCCTCTCTAGAATAAGAGCATATTTTTAACAGTATGTTGGTTCAAATATTTCAGGGTGGTGATAGTTATGACCAACGCACTGAAGATGACAAATCTGAAAATTATGCTGCCAAAGATATGAGTAGCATCCAAGAAGATTCAAATGCTGACGTGACCTCTCGAACAAATGAAGTCCATGTATACTTCCTTTATTTCAATTATTAAATATCATTAGCTACTATATAATAATATTCAAGCTCTTGCTAATGGCTTGTAGAACATGGTTCATGTCGAGCAGTAGCAGCAACAATCTGTCCATAGAAGTCTTGGACGAACTCAAGTCCATACATCTAAACCACATGAGCAAACACCTTCAAAGGTATGTTAGAAAGGCCTACTCAATTACCAATGCACATGTATCTTGTATTTTTTTTGTATTTTTTACCTGCTTCAAAGTTGTTATTTTGCAAATTTGAATACTTGTAGTTGGATATAGATTGTTCTTGTAGAATAGAAGAGATATAAAGGATTTTCATTTGTCGGGTAAGACTTGCGAAAGTACACTCCGTACTCAGGGTTTTCGAACCCATGTTGTTTTAGGTGAGGAAACAACAGAGTGAAAGGGAAATAGGGTTAACCTTTTCCTATAAATAATTTTGGTGGTTGAATGCCCAACACAAATAATGGACAACTAGTTTGCTCTAGAATACATGTTCTACAGGTGCATAAAGGTTCAACACAAACCAATAAAAGATTGAAGAAAGGGTTCAAATTCAAAGGAGCAAGAAACTTGAGTGTGCCCTGGTCTGGCGCATTGGACTGTCCGGTGTGCCACCGGACAGTGTTCGGTGCACCATGACCGTACAAGATCAAACTCGCCGCTCTCAGGTTTCTAAGAGGCGCGCTCCGCTATAATTCACCAGACTGTCCGGTGTGCCACCGGACTGTCCGGTGTGACAGTGGAGCAACGGCTACTCGGCGCAATGGTCGACTGCAAAAGTCGCGCTGACCGTTGAACAGTGAAGAACAGTGCATAGAGTCAGAACGCAGAAGTCAGAGGCGCACCGGACAGTGAATAGTGCATGTCCGGTGCGGCACCGGACTGTCCGGTGCCATAAGAAGTCAGCGCTCCAACGGTCAGAAGCTCCAGAACCCTAACGGTTGGGTGATGTGGCTGGCGCACCGGACAGTGTCCGGTGGCGCACTGGACTGTCAGGTGTGCCCATCGAAAGCAGCCATCCCCAACGGCTATGTGGTGGTTGAGGGTTATAAATACCCCCCAACCACAACCACTCCAAGCATCCAAGTTTCCAGCACTCCACATTCAATACAAGAGCTTGTGCATTCACTCCAAGACATAAATCAAAAGATCAAAGCCTCTCCAAGTGCCAAAATTCATTCCAACCTCCTAGTGACTTGAGAGAGTGTTTGTTCGTGTTCTTTGCGCTCTTGTTGCTTGGATCGCTTTCTTCCTTCCTCATTCTTGTTCCCAAGTGTTTTGTAAGCAAGGCAAGAGACACCAATTGTGTGGTGGTCCTTGTGGGGTCTAAGTGACCCGTGAGAAGTAAAGGAGAAAGCTCACTCGGTCTAGGTGACCGTTTGAGAGAAGGAAAGGGTTGAAAGAGACCCAGTCTTTGTGACCACCTCAACGGGGACTAGGTTCTTTAGAACCGAACCTCGGTAAAACAAATCACCGTGTCATCCGTTCTATTTCTTGGTTGAATTGTTTTCCCCCTCTCTCCTGGACTCGGATTTGATTCTAACGCTAACCCCCGCTTGTAGTTTGTGTTTTAAGTTGGAAATTTCAGATTACGCCTATTCACCCCCCTCTAGGCGACTTTCAATTGGTATCAGAACTGGTGCTTCATTAGAGTCTAACCACTCGAAGTGATGTCGGGAGATCACGCCAAGAGGGAGATCACGACCGGTGACAAGCCCGCAAGCCCGGGGAGAACCCACTGAAGGGAGTCCGGCCACAAGCACAAGGAGGAATCCTCTTCCTCCATCAAGTCCCATCGGAGAGGCGATAAGAAGAAGAAGATGAAGAAGGTGGTCTACTATGAGACCGACTCTTCGTCGCCCTCCACCTCCGGCTCTGACTCGTCATCCACTACTTCTAAGCGCCATGAGCGCAAGAAGTATAGTAAGATGCCCCTCCGTTATCCTCGCATTTCTAAATGCACTCCATTACTTTCCGTTCCCTTAGGCAAACCACCATATTTTGATGGTGAAGATTATTCTATGTGGAGTGATAAAATGAGGTATCATCTAACCTCACTCCACAAAAGCATATGGGATATTATTGAGTATGGAGCGCAGGTACCGAAGGTAGGGGACAAGGACTACGATTTGGACGAGGCCGACCAAATTCAGCACTTTAACTCCTAAGCAACAACTATACTCCTCGCCTCGTTGTGTCGAGAGGAGTATAATAAAGTGCATGGGTTAAAGACAGCCAAAGAAATTTGGGACGTCCTCAAGACGGCGCACGAAGGAGATAAGGTGATGAAGATCACCAAGCGGGAGACGATCGAGGGGGAGCTCGGTCGATTCGTCCTCAACCAAGGAGAGGAGCCACAAGCGATGTACAACCTGCTCAAGACCTTGGTGAACCAAGTGCGCAACCTCGGGAGCACCAAATGGGATGACCATGAGATGGTCAAGGTTATTCTTAGATCACTCGTATTTAGTAATCCTACTCAAGTTCAATTAATACGTGGTGATCCTAGATATAAGCTAATGTCTCCCGAGGAAGTGATAGGAAAGTTTGTCAGCTTTGAACTAATGGTCAAAGGCTCCAAACACATTGTGATCTTGGAGCAAGGTGCTACCTCCACACCCGAGGTGCAACCCGTCGCATTCAAGGCGACGGAAGAAGAGAAGAAGGAATCTACACCAAGTAGAATTCCAATCGATGCCTCCAAGCTTGACAACGAGGAAATGGTGCTCATCATCAAGAGCTTCTACCAAATCCTCAAGCAAAGTAGGGGGAAGGACTACAAACCCCGCTCCAAGAGGGTGTGCTACAAGTGTGGTAAGCCCGGTAATTTTATCGCTAAATGTCCTATGTCAAGCGATAGTGACAGGGGCAACGACAAGAAGGGGAAGAAGAAGGACAAGAAGAGGTACTACAAGAAGAAGGGTGGCGATGACCACATGTGTCGGGAATGGGACTCCGATGAGAGCTCCACCGACTCCTCCTCCGACGAGGACGCCGCTAACATCACCGTCAACAAGAGTCTCCTCTTCCCCAACATCGGCCACAAGTGCTTCATGGCAAAGGATGGCAAAAAGAAGAAGGTACAAGCTAGAACCACCCCCAAGTATACTACATCTAGTGATGAGGGTAGTTCTAGTGATGATGAAGATGATTTGCTTACTCTTTCTGCCAATCTTAACATGCAACAAAAGGAAAAATTAAATGAATTGATAGGAGACATTCATGAGAAGGATGAACTTTTGGATAGTCAAGAGGAATTCCTTATTAAAGAAAACAAGAAGCATGTTAAAGTAAAAAATGCTTATGCTCAGGAAGTAGAGAAAATGAAAACTTGACTAAAGAGCTTAGCATTTGCCATGACACTGTTTCCAACCTTAGAACTGAGAATGCTAGTTTAAATGCTAAGGTTGAAAAGTTAAATATTTGTAATGATTCAATTATCAATCTTAAGAATAAAAATGCTAGTTTAATTGCAAAGATTGATAAATTGAATGAATCAATTTCTAGCCATAGCACTGAGAATTATAAATTAATTTCTAAGGCTAAAGATTTAAATGTTTGCAATGATTCTATTTCCAGTGTTAGAAATGAGAATGCTATTTTACAAGCTAAGATTGATGAATTAAATGTTTGCAAACCCTCTACATCAACTGTTGATCATGTTTCTATTTGCACTAGATGTAGAGATGTTAATGTTGATGCTATAAATGATCACCCTACTTTAACTAAACAACAAAATGATCACATAGCTACATTAACTGCTAAAATTAATGAGCATGAAATTGAAAATGAAAAGTTTAAATTTGCTAGAAGCATGCTCTATAATGGGAGACGCCCTGGTATTAAGGATGGCATTGGTTTCCAACAGGGAAGCAATGTCAAACTTAATGCCCCTAAGAAATTGTCTAATTTTGTCAAGGGCAAGGCACCCATGGTTCAGGATAATGAGGGCTACATTTTATATCCTGCTAATTATCTTGAGCACAAAATTAAGAGAATTCATGCTAGGAAATCTCATTCTATTTCTCACCATGCTTTTATGTATAAGAATGAGGCTTTTAGCTCTAGGCATTCTACTCATGCTAAAATTCCTAAAAAGAAAACTCCTGCTGCATCAAATGATCATAACATTTCATTTAAGACTTTTGATGCATCATATGTGCTTACTAACAAATCAGACAAAATAGTTGCCAAATATGTTGGGGGCAAACACAAGGGTTCAAAGACTTGTGTTTGGGTACCCAAGGTGCTTGTTTCTAACGTCAAAGGACCCAAGACTGTTTGGGTACCTAAGAACAAGGCCTAAATTGTTTTGCAGGTTTATGCATCCAAGGGCTCAAGTTGGATCATTAGTAGCGGATGCACAAACCACATGACAGGGGAGAAAAGAATGTTCTCCTCCTACGAGAAAAACGAAGATCCCCAACGAGCTATCACATTCAGGGATGGAAATCAAGGTTTGGTCAAAGGACTTGGTAAAATTGCAATATCACCAGACCATTCTATTTCCAATGTTTTTCTTGTAGACTCTTTAGATTATAATTTGCTTTCAGTTTCTCAATTATGTAAAATGGGTTGTAACTGTCTTTTTAGTGATACTAGTGTTACTGTCTTTAGAAGAAGTGATGATTCAGTAGCATTTAAGGGAGTGTTAGATGGTCAGCTATACCTAGTTGATTTTAATAGAGATGAACTTGACACTTGCTTGATTGCTAAGACTAATATGGGTTGGCTTTGGCATCGCTGACTAGCTCATGTTGGGATGAAGAATCTTCACAAGCTTCTAAAGGGAGAGCACATTTTAGGACTAACAAATGTTCATTTTGAGAAAGACAGGGTTTGTAGCGCATGTCAAGCAGGAAAGCAAGTTGGCGTTCATCATCCACACAAGAACATCATGACAGCGGACAGGCCGCTCGAGCTACTCCACATGGATTTATTCGACCCGATAGCTTACATAAGCATCGGCGGGAGTAAGTACTGTCTAGTTATTGTGGATGATTATTCTCGCTTCACTTGGGTGTTCTTTTTGCAGGAAAAATCACAGACCCAAGAGACCCTAAAAGGATTCTTGAGACGGGCTCAAAATAAGTTCAGATTGAGAATAAAAAAGATAAGAAGCGACAATGGGACGGAGTTCAAGAACTCTCAAATCGAAGGCTTTCTTGAGGAGGAGGGCATCAAGCATGAGTTCTCTTCTCCATACACACCTCAACAAAATGGTGTAGTGGAGAGGAAGAATAGAACTCTACTGGACATGGCAAGAACTATGCTTGATGAGTACAAGACTTCTGACCGGTTTTGGGCCGAGGCGATTAACACCGCCTGCTACTCCATCAACCGGTTATATCTTCACTGAATCTTCAAGAAAACATCATATGAACTCCTCACTGGTAAAAAGCCTAATGTTTCATATTTTAGAGTCTTTGGAAGCAAATGTTTTATTCTTGTTAAAGGAGGTAGAAAATCTAAATTTGCTCCTAAGGCTGTAGAAGGCTTTTTGCTTGGTTATGACTCAAACACAAGGGCATATAGAGTCTTCAACAAATCCACTGGATTAGTTGAGGTTTCTTGTGACATTGTGTTTGATGAGACTAATGGCTCCCAAGTGGAGCAAGTTGATCTTGATGAGCTAGATGATGAAGAGGCTCCATGCGTCGCGCTAAGGAACATGTCCATTGGGGATGTGTGTCCTGAGGAATCCGAAGATCCACCACAAGCACAAGATCAACCGTCATCTTCCGTGCAAGCATCTCCACCAACCCAAGATGAGGAACAGGCTCAAGATAATGAAGAAGAAGATCAAGAGGATGAGCCACCTCAAGACGAGGGCAATGATCAAGGGGGAGATGAAGATAATCAAAACAAGGAAGATGAGCAAGAAGTACAGGGTCCAAGACCGCCACACCCAAGAGTCCACCAGGCGATTCAAAGAGATCACCCCGTCAACTCCATTCTCGGTGATATCCATAAGGGGGTAACTACTCGATCTCGAGTCACACATTTCTGTGAGCATTACTCTTTTGTTTCCTCTATTGAGCCTTACAGGGTAGAGGATGCACTAAGAGACTCGGATTGGGTGCTAGCAATGCAAGAGGAGCTCAACAACTTCACAAGAAATGAGGTATGGTATTTAGTTCCACGTCCTAATCAAAATGTTGTAGGTACCAAATCGATATTCCGTAATAAGCTAGACGAGCATGGTGTGGTGATAAGGAACAAAGCCCGACTTGTGGCCAAAGGTTATTCACAAGTCGAAGGTTTGGATTTCGATGAAACTTATGCACCTGTAGCTAGGCTTGAGTCAATTCGCATATTACTTGCCTATGCTACTTACCATGGCTTCAAGCTCTATCAAATGGACGTGAAGAGTGCCTTCCTCAATGGACCAATCAAGGAAGAGGTCTATGTTGAGCAACCTCCCGGCTTTGAAGATAGTGAGTACCCTAACCATGTTTATAAACTCTCAAAGGCTCTTTATGGGCTCAAGCAAGCCCCAAGAGCATGGTATGAATGCCTGCGAGATTTTCTTATCACTAATGGCTTCAAAGTCGATAAGGCTGATCCTACCCTCTTCACTAAAACTGTTGAAAAAGACTTGTTTATATGCCAAATTTATGTTGATGATATCATTTTTTGGTCTACTAACAAGTCTGCTTGTGAAGAGTTTAGTAGGATCATGGTTCAAAAATTCGAGATGTCAATGATGGAAGAGTTGAGATATTTCTTAGGATTTCAAATCAAGCAACTCCAAGACAGCACCTTCATCAGCCAAACAAAGTACATTCAAGACATACTTAACAAGTTTGGAATGAAGGATGCCAAACCCATCAAGACACCCATGGGAACCAATGGGCATCTTGACCTCGATACGGGAGGTAAATCCATAGATCAAAAGGTATACCGGTCGATGATAGGATCTTTATTCTATTTATGTGCATCTCAACCGGATATTATGCTTTGTGTATGCATGTGTGCAAGGTTCCAAGCCGATCCTAAGGAAGTTCACCTTAGGGCCGTGAAGAGAATCATGAGGTATTTAGTTTATACTCCTAAGTTTGGGCTTTGGTACCCCAAGGGATCCACATTTGATTTAATAGGATATTCCGATGCCGATTGGGCAGAGTGTAAAATTGATAGGAAGAGCACATCAGGGACTTGTCAGTTTCTTGGGAGATCCCTGGTGTCTTGGGCTTCAAAGAAACAAAATTCCATAGCTCTTTCTACCGCTGAAGCCGAGTATATTGCCGCAGGGCATTATCGTGCGCAAATACTTTGGATGAGGCAAACTCTCAGGGACTATGGCTACAAATTGAGCAAAGTCCCTCTCCTATGTGACATTGAGAGTGCTATCCGCATGGCGGAGAATCCCGTTGAACACAGCCGCACTAAGCACATAGAGATACGATATCACTTTTGAGAGATCACCAACAAAGGGGGGATATCGAGATAGCCTATGTAAACAGTAAAGATCAATTAGCCGATATCTTTACCAAGCCATTAGATGAGAAAACCTTTAGCAAACTTAGGAATGAGCTATATATTCTTGATTCTCGGAATTTTGATTGAAACATTGCACACATAGCTCATTTATATACCTTTGATCACATCTCTTTAATTTGGTACATATTCATATTTCCTATTCTTCTTGTGCCAAGGCTAAGACTAATGTGCTTCCATGAGTATTTCTTGTGTTAATCTTAGATTGAAAGGGAAATGGAATATTCGGCAAAGACAACGCTTCCACTCAACTCCATCGGTATTATTTACCCTTGCCGGTATTCCACAACACTCTCCAATTTGGTATAATCTTTCACTCATATATTGTTTACCAAAGGGGGAGAAAATATAAAAGGGCTCCAACATTCTCCGTTTTTGGCGATTAATGCCAAAGGGGGAGAAAGTATTTAGCTCAAAGCAAAAGGACCGCACCACCACCAATTTCAAAATTTTCAAGAATTTTTTAAATTGGTATCTAAATGTATTTGATCTTGTTCAATTGATATTTACAAAAATTGGTAAAACCCTCTTGAACACTAAGAGGAGAATTTCATTCAGGGGGAGTTTTGTTTAGTCAAAGGAAAAGCATTTGAATCAGGGGGAGAAAATTTCAAATCTTGAAATTGCTTCTTATAATCTTACTCATATGCCTTTGACTATTTGCAAAAAGACTTTGAAAAAAATTTCCAAAAGAATTTGCAAAAACAAAACAAGTGGTGCAAACGTGATCCAAAATGTTAAATAAAAGAAAGCAATCCATGCATATCTAGTGAAATTATAAATTGGTTTAATTCTAAGTAACCTATGCACTCACCTTATGCAAACTAGTTCATTTCTGCACTTATATATTTGCTTTGGTTTGTGTTGGCATCAATCACCAAAAAGGGGGAGATTGAAAGGAAATAGGGTTAACCTTTTCCTATAAATAATTTTGGTGGTTGAATGCCCAACACAAATAGTGGACTAACTAGTTTGCTCTAGAATACATGTTCTACAGGTGCATAAAGGTTCAACACAAACCAATCAAAGATTGAAGAAAAGGTTCAAGTTCAAAGGAGCAAGAAACTTGAGTGTGCCCTAGTCTAGCGCACCGTACTGTTCGGTGTGCCACCGGACAGTGTCCGGTGCACCATGACCGTACAAGATCAAACTCGCCGCTCTCGGGTTTCTCAGAGGCGTGCTCCGCTATAATTCACCGGACTATCCAGTGTGACAGCGGAGCAACGGCTACTCGGCGCAACGGTCGACTACAAAAGCCACGCTGACCGCTGAACAGTGAAGAATAGTGCGTAGAGTCAGAACACAGAAGTCAGAGGCGCACTGGACAGTGAACAGTGCGTGTCCAGTGTAGCACCGGACTGTCCGGTGCCACAAGAAGTCATCGCTCCAACGGTCAGAAGCTCCAGAACCCTAACAGTTGGGTGACATGGCTGGCGCACAGGACAGCGTCCGGTGGCGCACCGGACTGTTCGGTGTGCCCATCGACAGCAGCCATCCCCAACAGCTATGTGGTGGTTGAGGGTTATAAATACCCCCCAACCACCACCACTCCAAGCATCCAAGTTTCCAGCACTCCACATTCAATACAAGAGCTAGTGCATTCACTCCAAGACACAAATCAAAAGATCAAAGCCTCTCCAAGTGCCAAAATTTAGTCCAACCACCTAGTGACTTGAGAGAGTGTTTGTTCGTGTTCTTTGCGCTCTTGTTGCTTGGATCGCTTTCTTCCTTCCTCATTATTGTTCCCAAGTGTTTTGTAAGCAAGGCAAGAGAAACCAATTGTGTGGTGGTCCTTGCGAGGTCTAAGTGACCCGTGAGAAATAAAGGAGAAAGCTCACTCAGTCTAGGTGACCGTTTGAGAGAGGGAAAGGGTTGAAAGAGACCCGGTCTTTGTGACCACCTCAACGGGAACTAGGTTCTTTAGAACCGAACCTCAGTAAAACAAATCACCATGTCATCTGCTCTATTTCTTGGTTGATTTGTTTTCCCCCTCTCTCCTGGACTCGGATTTAATTATAACGCTAACCCCCGCTTGTAGTTTTGTTTTAAGTTGGAAATTTCAGATTACGCCTATTCACCCCCCTCTAGGCGACTTTCACAGAGTTTTGCTGTTTCTGTTCAAAAGTGGTGCCCAAGGAAGAGCCTCAGCAGTGCAGTGGTCGCGGGAGGATGTTGGCCTCCCACTTTAAAAACAATGAACTTTTGTGTGGGAGGGTGTTTTGCCTCCCTGGTTTGTAATAATAATACTACTTATGCACTCTTAATACCCTGGTATTGTAATAAGTATACTCTTTCTATATTTTGTTAATGTAAATTAAGTTATTGTAATTTGCTTGCGCTTATTCTTTGCTCCGATGTGATGTAATATCTGCGTGACGGGTGAAGCGCTCTTGGGCGAAACAAGGAGGATACAGTTACCGAACTTGTCGAGTGATTTTGTGCATCTACAGGGTTGTCTAAGGTCCTTAGGACAAGGACAACTGTAGGTGGGCCTAATACCTTGGGAGGTTCCGTCACAGCTGGTATCGAAGCGAAGCCCATCCTCTCAGATATTACATAGTACTTCAAAAGAATTTTCAAATACTCACCTAGAAATATTGTTTCATTCTTACCTTACCACTTTCTGGTAGTCCCTTATCTTGTAGAATTGGGTAACAGAGTGCATGTTGGGGGCCTTCGGCTTCCGAAGGTCCTCAAAAACATGATTTAACAATGTTTTCCAAGTGGAATATGTGAACAGGTATCTTCGGAATCGGGTTATGAGTATACAAGAGTATGGTCAGTACGAAGCCTGAGCGAGACGGAAAGCGATTATGACGAAGGAGAAGATGATCACGAAGCTGTGCGCAGAAAAGCTTCGGCATGATAGCAGAGAAGGGGAACTGACTTAAAGATGAAAATGCAAATTAGACCCTGAATAATTACCATAGAGTTATTGATAAATGTAAATGGCACAAATGTAATTCTACACAGGCTGCGTCCCTTGCCTATAAATAGATGAACAGTACTCCTGTACTGTTCAGGCTGACTTGGCATTCACTTTTTGCATCACGCCTGTACCTTTACTTTTTGTCAAACCGAAGGTACATTTATAATTTATTATTCTGGATATGATAATGCTAATAAAAATAGATTGGTGATATTATATATGTTATTCTTCATATTTCGCATATGAATTCTTCCTTATTATTTACCGTGCTTACGAAGGTTTTTCCTTCATAACCTTCGTCCGGAATTCATTATACCCGAAGGGTCATAATGCCTTGAAGGACGAAGGACTTTAGCATTTAACACATTTTATGTTGCCTTGTTCTTAACTCTTAGCATTTGAGAACAAGTCCCCAACATTGGCGCCCACCTCCGGTGAACTCACTTCCATTTTTTGAGTTTTGAACACCTTCGGCAAGCATCACCTTCGTCATGCCGCCAAAGAAAGCTTCAGCAACAGGGGCTGCCGCTCTGCAGCCGCTGGATCCCAATCAGGATGTCCTTTCTCTTAGGGAGGCCCGAAGCCAGAAGAGAAAGGCCACCAGTCTGACGCCTCCGGAGGACAACTTGGATCAAGAAATCCAAAACTTGGAGATGCTCCATCAGCAGGTCCAACGGAAGAAGGAAAAGATGGCTCGTCTAGCTGACCTACAAAGGCAGATAGACGAAGCCTCTGAAGAAGTTCGTCATCTTGCTCAAGATGACCAGAACCGAAGGCCTCCGCGCAGAGAGCTTCATCAGGAGGGCTTCTACAACGAGGACGATTGGTATGAGGATTTCCATCATGGAAATTTTGCTTTTGATGATACTTCTCCTCTGTCAACAGAACTGCAGGCTACACCTTGGCCCCAGTCTTACAAGCCACCCCAACTCCCCATGTACGACGGTCATTTAGACCCGAAGCAATTCTTGATGAGTTACGAAGCAACCATATCTTCGTATGGAGGCAATACTGCAGTCATGGCAAAGTCTTTTGTCATGGCTGTCAAGAGTGTTGCACAAACCTGGTACTCCTCTCTCCGGCCAGGAACAATCACCTCATGGCAAAAGCTGAAGGACATGCTGATAACCAGCTTCCAAAGGTTTCAAACGAAGCCGGTCACTGCTCAAGCTTTATTCCAGTGCACCCAGGACCACGAAGAATACCTTCAGGCGTATGTCCGAAGGTTCCTGCGTCTGAGGGCACAGGCACCAACAGTGCCCAATGAAATTGTCATTGAGGCCATAATTAAGGGGCTTCGGCCAGGACCTTCAGCTCAATACTTTGCCAGGAAGCCTCCTCAAACTTTGGAGAAGCTGCTCCAGAAGATGGACGAGTATATTCGAGCTGACAATGACTTCGGCCAAATAAGGGACGTCAAGTCAATTCACAACTCTACTCAGAGTGATGATAGAGGGAATCAACAGCAAAGACCACAGTACTCCTCGCAAGCTTCGGGGCAGCAGCAAAGCTCTTTCCGGCCGCCAGCTCCAAGGGGCAGAGGCGCCAGGGGCTTCGGAGGAAGATTTGGGGATCGTCCAAGGAAAATTTATTGTCTATTCTGTGGTGAGGACAAGGGCCATACCACCAGGATGTGCCATGTTACCATCCAAAAGCAAAAGGAGATAGTAGAAGCTGCAGCGCAACAGAGTCAGCCGAAGCAAGTCATGCATACTGCTTCATACCATTCACCTTATATTCCAGAATATGTAGGCAACCACCCTGCAGCTTCTGCTGGTTCGGCAAGTCAACCCCAAGCATCTTGGCAGCAGCCTCCACCTCCACCACCAATGCAACGAGGTCAGCAGCCAGAAGGGAGTCAGCACACTCACCTTCAGCGGGACTTCAGAGAGGAGGCCGAAGCTCGCACAGTCAATAGCACTGTGCCAGAGTCGAAGCATATTTACTGACAAATATCCTACCCCAACAGCAGTTTTTCGTATTCAGTATTATTTTCTTTTTAATAAGGAACAATTATGGGAGGCTTAATGGCTTTTTGTCGTTTTTTTTATCTCTTGTAACAGTTTCGCTTTTTACCGTAATGAAAATATATCTTCTCCATAGGCTTAAGCTGCTGAAGCATAAGAATTTATGGTGGCAAGAAGGACCTTCGAATTATCAAAAATTTTGTCCTAAGGAACGCAGCGTAATTTCTCCGAAACAACAAAAGTCGTTCCTAAGGGAGCGCAGAGTAAGTTTTCTGCTCAAAAGTCGTTCCAAAGGGAATGCAGAGCTTACAGCGAAAAATAAACGCTGATTCCGCTGAAAGTAAAAGGCGAAGAAGCTCCTAAGGGAGGCTTACAGCGAAAAATAAACGCTGATTCCGCTGAAAGTAAAAGGCGAAGAAGCTCCTAAGGGAGGCTTACAGCGAAAAATAAACGCTGATTCCGCTGAAGTAAAAGGCGAAGAAGCTCCAAAGGGAGGCTTGCAGTGAAGAAACCTCGACCTTCGGCAAATATCATTTTGCATAACATCACATCATTCCATCATTTGCATAGCATAACATCATACATCATGTTGCATCAACAACGCAAGAAGGGGATCTCAGTATTGATATTCAAAATTGTTTCGAAGAAATAGTGACAAGGCACAAAAATAGCTATTAAGGAGTTACACCTTCGTCAAACTCTGAAATGGAAAGATCCATTGGTTATTGACGTTACGAGGATTGGTTACTGATCTTATGAGAGCACGGGTACTATTTACGAAGCATGAAAAGAAGGGAAGGTGTTTTTTCGCCGAAGGCTCAAAAACGGTATGTATAAGAAATTTCATGCATCGTAAAGGATAGAACCATAAACAGCTAATATATTACATTCAAAGTTACAAAATATTACACATGTTTCTTAACAAACATTACATTCTAATGTTTTTTGCAACAGCATCTAATCTTCCCGTAGAACTACTTCTGCAGCTTCGTTTAGTAGCTGATCAACAACTTTATCCATGATGGCTTCGGCCATTTTTCTAATTTCGTCATCCCCCTTCGCGTGGGGGCCCGTATATGGCTTAGCAGGTTCTGAGGGAGGAGAAGATACGGCTATATTACTATTACAGACCGTAAACAGGTTCGAAATCAAAAAATTACAATAGAGCCAAAAACCACTAGTTAGTACCTATTTGCCCTTCGAGCTCCACACTTTTCTCAGCGGCCTCTGCTACTTTTCTAGCGTCATGGATGCCTTTTTCGCTTCTTCATATAATTTCTTGGGCCATTTCCCGGCCACCATTGTCCTAGATGTCGGTGAAAAATTTTCCACCGACCAGGCTTGCTTCGGCCGAGGGGTCTTTTATATCTTTGGAGGATAAGGCAGCTTCGGATTGTGCCAAAAATTTCACATGCTCACAGCCTTTCCTCTCCAAAATGGTAGCAATCTCCCTGGCACCCGAAAAGGCACATATGTCTCCGCGGCTATTCAAAATTTCTTCAAAGGCCTCAGCTTCGTGACTGATCCATGTGATTGGGCCCTCGGGGTCACCCTTTATGAAGTTCTCTTCATTTGAAAAAGCACCAACGCTGGCAAAGCTGGTTTTTACTTTTTTAACACATTCTATAGATTTCTCATAGCATCTTTTCTTAGATGCACGAAGCTCTTCAACGCTTTTTCCAAATGGTTGGCCCATTATTCAATGATTTCTCGTTTTGTTTCTTCAAGTGTGCGTTCCTCTTTAGCTCTGGCTAGTTGTTTTCGGAGATCTTCAATTTCACGCCTCTGAGCCTCAGCTTGAACTTTAAAAGTAGCTTCGTCTTCTTTTATTCTATCTATCAATGAATGCAATATTTTATCTTTTTCGAGACCTTCGTTCCTTAGTTCAATTACTTCAGAACGAAGGTTGCTCAGGGCCATAACACACCCTTCGTCTTCGGCATCTTTTTGGGCCCTGAGGGCATTGCTAAGTATAAGGCCCTGCAAAGAAAAGTGTGTGTGCGTCATTAAATTTAAGTAAACAAAAAATTTTTTGATTTCAAGAAATAACACGAAAACCTCATTCTCTGCACCTTTAAGCTATTATATGCCAGGCTGTCGGCTAGCTCATTTTTCGACAGCACAGAGAGCCCGTCTTCTAGTGTTGGGAATCCGAAGCTCTTGCTCATCTCCCGACAGACAGAAATCTCCTTGCTGTCAAGGAGACAATACAAAAAGTCTTCTTCTCCACTGCCGTTAAATATCAACGCTCCCTTTGGATATTTCAATTTTTGGGCGTAAAACTGGGCCTCTTGCTGTTCTTTTTCAGACAATTTTTTCCCCGAAGCATGACGTAGAATATAATCCAAGGCTTCGGAAGATGCTTCGGGGGCGGCAGTACCAGTTTCTTCAGCTGAAATATGTTCTGCTGTTTCTGTTTCTTCAACTTCCAAGGATTTCACCTTGGTGGGCTCCGAAGGCCCAGCTTCAGTCTCAGACTGATGTTTTGAAGTTTCGGTATCAAATGCTTCAGTATGCACTTCGGAGGATTCATCAATTTTCTTCGGAGTTGTGCTTGAAGATTTAATTGTCTCCAAAACATCCAGCACATTAACCATCCTTTTTCTTTTTGGGGTCACTGCTGGACCCTTTTGGCTTTTTGCTGCCTAAATTTTTGCTGAAGGACTTAGAACTTCTGATGTCTTTGTTTCTTCAGCCCTCGGTCCTTCTATTTTCTCCGTCACCGGCACTTCGGCCAGCCCTTCAATATTTGTCAGGGGAGTTGGCTCTTTAGCTTCGGTGGCCGAAGAGGTCTCACCGACAAACTCAGGCACTGTGGCCGGTTCAATATAATGTGGCCGGTGTGTGAGAACCTTTACCCTTTTCCTCTTCGGCGCTGGCTCGCTAGGAGCGGCTGAAGCAGCTTCCTTCACAGAAGATGTATTCTTTCTTTTTGACCCCGCGTTGGATAACGGTAGTCGGGGTAGACAAACCCAATTGCATCAAATACTCGGTTGAGTCTCTTCTTCTTTCGGCCTCCGAAGGCCGCTGATAGTGCAGTGTCTTCGGCCTTCGAGTATAATCCAAGCAATTCATCACTTATGGCCTCAATACTTTTTAGCCAGCCATCATCTGGCTCGACGAATTTATCCCCATATTGGAATGTGTATTTTAGCCTAACTAATCCACCTTCGTCAGTTTCTCTAACGGTCTCCTTCGGCATTTCCCACTTTTCTACAAGTGGCCATATTCTGAAGGCAATGTGTTCTTGGACCAAATCCCTTGTCCCAATAAAAGAGCAAACCACGCCGAAGGCTCTCTGGCACTCTTCGGCTGCTTCATTCATTTCCACCTTCGGCCTCCGAAGGCCGAAGTGTTGCTAGACAGGGCGCATAATGATACCTTTAATATCTTCCTGTGCTTTCAAGTCATTCTTCACATAAAACTATTCCGTCATCCAGTCGCCGGGCCACCTCTTTCAAAAGGTTGGCATGGGACAGCTTGACCTAGGCCGGGCGCCGAAGCTTTAGCAGCCAAAATTGTTGTGATACTGCTCTTTGCCCCAGGGTTTTGTCTCATACAATAGCTCATGTATGTTGCAGAAACTTTTTGCATTTGGTCCTAAACCTTGGCTCCTCACGGCCCAGACGAAGATGCCCATTCTTATGATTGCTTCGGGAGTAAGTTGATGAAGGTAGATTTCAAATATCTTCAGTACTTCCATGACAAAACTGCTCAAGGGAAACCGCAGTCCAGCCTTTAAGAAGCTTCGGAAGATTACGACTTCATTCTCTTCGGGAGTAGGCACAGTCTTCTCCCTGTCATCTGCACTCACAGTAGAGATGTCTCGAAAATACCTCCCCCTCATGTTATCAAGATGACTCTGTTTAATGCTCGATTTTCCGAAGAATGTGTAACTTGGTCGCCACGGCCGATCTTCGGAGTCTTCACCCCCACTTTCTACATCATAGCTGTCACTGTCACCAGTGTCTTCAGATAAACCCTCCAAAATCTCCCTAGTGATCTTCTCTGTATTGGTCTTTGCTATTGATTGAAGAAACCCGAGATGCATCTCCTCAGAAAGGCTCAGCTTCGATTCAGCAACAGCTTTCTTATCTTCAAACATCTTCGTAAACGCTGAGAAAGTGCTCACAAATCCAAAGCTTAAAAATTTAAAAAGCCAAGCAAGTGTTGTTGCGCACAGGCAAAAAGTCGAGTGAGCAAGAGCAGATGGCAAGAAAGCGTGCCAAATAAACTGGTGGTAAGTTCTTATTTATACACCTAGTGCGATGAAAACTGGAGGGTCCCGCTTGTCAATGACTGTTGCTATTCTAGCAAAGGGAAGGTGTTTTTTCGGACCTTCGGCTTAAGGCCTTCGTCCATGTCGCAATATGAATTTATCATTCTAGCAAATTAATATTGCGAGGGGCTACTGTTGGGGGCCTTCGGCTTCCGAAGGTCCTCAAAAACATGATTTAACAATGTTTTCCAAGTGGAATATGTGAACAGTTATCTTCGGAATCGGGTTATGAGTATACAAGAGTATGGTCAGCTCGAAGCCTGAGCGAGACGGAAAGCGATTATGACGAAGGAGAAGATGATCACAAAGCTGTGCGCAGAAAAGCTTCGGCATGATAGCAGAGAAGGGGAACCGACTTAAAGATGAAAAGGCAAATTAGACCCCGAAGAATTACCATAGAAAGGTGCTTACTAGTGTCTCGTCGTTATCCGGGGGGAGGGTTGTCTCCACTCTAAAGAATGTGCATTGATTTTATTGCTCTAAAGCTCACCTAACTTATTTGACTTGACAAGAACAGTGGAAGAGAAAGATTCTCAATGTCTAACAGCTGCTTTAGCTTGAATCGGGTTGCGCTGAGTTGAGTGAGTGGAAATGAGTTGAAATATGGAAGCGAGAACAGCTCCGCCGCTTGAGAAGAGACCCAGAATTGCTCATAAAACTCTGTTTCAACATTTTCTGGGTTTAGAGCACATTAAATTTCGTTACGACTTACTAATGTTTTATATACCCCTTCCTTAGGTAAAATATTCCTTATAACTTGTGTAGTAGGAACAGGTTCAATGCTACCAATGCCTAAATCTTGCTTCAAAAGTGGTGAAACCGCCAATCGAAATGGATCTTGTTCCAAATGTGTTTTCATTTGATTGAGGGTCTCATTCAACCCATTCAATTGGTCCGCATTATTGCGGATCCGTCTTTTAATATTACTCAATAGGAGAGTAGCCTGAGATAAGTCCAAGTTGATAATCATGATTGAATTTTCTATTTTCCAAGAGCGAATTTCGACGAATGTCGGGATTTAATTTAATAGTAGTTGCCTTTACCCGTGTGGTATGAGGGTGTTATTGATAAATATAAAGGGCACAAATGTAATTCTACATGGGCTGCATCCCTTGCCTATAAATAGATGAATAGTACTCCTGTACTGTTCAGGCTGACTTGGCATTCGCTTTTTGCATCACGCCTGTACCTTTACTTTTCGTCAAACCGAAGGTACATTTATAATTTATTATTCTAGATATGATAATGCTAATAAAAATAGATTGGTGATATTATATATGTTATTCTTCATATTTCGCATATGAATTCTTCCTTATTATTTACCGTGCTTACGAAGGTTTTTCCTTCATAACCTTCGTCCGGAATTCATTATACCCGAAGGGTAATAATGCCTTGAAGGACGAAGGACTTTAGCATTTAACACATTTTATGTTGCCTTGTTCTTAACTCTTAGCATTTGAGAACAAGTCCCCAACAGTGCAATATATAGGAAGATGGGGATCAACGAAGGTTGATTCTATAATTAGAATATGCATGCATCATGTTAAGAATATACTAATAAATCTTCCCCTCTTATAAAGATATGGCACGTACAAGGAAAACAGCACGCAAATCTACTGGACCTTTGGGCGTGCCACGACATCAGTTAGCTCCTAGGCACGAAGGAAGTAGTAGTGGCAATAATGACCCAATTGGAGACCTAGAAACCAAGGTGGAACAACTCCGGTCAGAGTTACGCCATAGGAATAGGGCACGGGAGCAGGACAACCAACGTATAGCTGAATTGTTAGCTGAAGTGAGCCGCTTGCGGTTTGAGATCTCATAGTGGGATTCGGCCATTAATTGGGCCGTCAACTCGCGTTCGATCGCTTGGCATCGCGAAGCAAAAGCTCGAGCTCGTGTGGAAGAGCTTAGCGCGGCCCTCGATAACCTGCAAGTGTACTGTAATACTTTACATGAAGAAGTACATGTACTGTATGCTTGACTGCACCCGGACGTGCCTTCTGACGCTGCTGCAATGGAAGCCGGACCCTCAGGAACAGCAAACGAAGGACCTGGGGGGGAGTTGGACCTTTTTAAGCCCCCTCCTTCCATGAACCTTGCTAACGAACGGTCTCCTACAACAGAAGGTGGAGCAACAAAGGATGAAGAAGACTAGAATAGTATAGTCTAGAGGTTATACTTATGTAAAATAAGTAATGAAGTCAAGTTGTACGCTGCAGTCTGTATAATTATTACATTTTGGTAATGTAATATGATGGTGTATGCTGGCATGTTACATTTTTTCTAAATGTTTCTTTGCCTCAGATGCCATCATAGACTCGCGCACATGATGGTGCTGGGGCTTCCCGTGGTCGAGAAGATACTCCTAACCCGCCACTAGTACCACCAACTTTGGCCGAGGCTATCGCTACCCTGGTCAATGCCGCTGCTGATAATACGCGCTTCTTGTGCGAAATGGTGGGTAATCAGTTCCAACCGCATGGTGGGTGAGCTCCTCCTCAAGGACCGTGAGAAACTACATATCTGGAATTCTCAGAGACTCGACCCCCGCTCTTTATTAAAGCAGAAGAACCTTTACAAGCCGATGAGTGGGTAAGAGTGATGGAACAGAAGTTTGGGTTGATTCGCTGTACAGAGACACAGAAGCCATTATTTGTTGCACAACAACTAAGAGGGCTTGCCAGTACTTGGTGGGCAAATTTTGTAGCAATTTAGCCAGCCGAACATCAGATCACCTAGGAGGAGTTCAAGGTAGCATTCTGGGAGCATTATGTTCCAGAAGGAGTGCTCCATATGAAACAAGAAGAGTTCATCCGGTTAAAGCAAGGGGGAGATACTGTAATGCAGTATCTCAACAAATTCAATCATCTATCCTAGTATGCCATCGATCAAGTAAATACAGATCTGAAGAAAAAGAATTGTTTTATGAGGGGACTCAATGATAGGCTTCAGCGAAAAATGGCAACCTGCTTGGATCGTACTTACAGGAGGGCTATTAGTACTGCACTGGCAGTCGAAGCCAAAAATGCAGGGCATGGGAAATCCAAGGGGTTTGGAGGTGAAAGGTCAAATCAAGGACCAGAAAAGAGAACAAGGTTGGTTATCTGACCTTTTAATCAAAATTGCTCTTCATCTCGCCCACCTTCATATCCCTTTAAGCAGCATGTCTTTATTCGTCCCACTACTGCCCCCGCTCCTACTAATCAGCCAAGTGCCCCTGGTACTCATTTTCCTGCTCTCCCTAGTTCTTCCATGGGTTGCTTCAACTGTGGAAAGTCTGGACACTTCATCAAGGACTGCCCATACCGGAAGCAAAATAAAAACAATTTCCAATGGAACTCTGGGAACTCCAACCAAGGAAAGGAGAACACGGCCAATACTTCAACGGGCAAAAATTTCAAGAAAACTAGACGGATTTATTATACCCAAGTGGCTACAACACCGGAGGGCGAGCCGGTAATGATGGGTACGTACCTTATTGCCAATTACCCAGCGGTTATTCTCTTCGATTCTGGTGCATCGCATACCTTCATAAGCAAGAATTTTGTGGAAAAGCATTGCATTCCTTGCACTGAATCAAGGGAAGGATTTATTATCCACTCACCTGGGGGGCAGATATTTACTAAGGAAGTAGCCTTCCACATACCAGTAACGTTGGCTAGACAGGAATTTCCTACCAACATGATTGTTTTAAAGGGGCAAGACATAGATGTAATTTTGGGCATGAATTGGTTAGCCCAGCATAAGGCCATCACTAATACTGACTTAAGAACCATCAAATTAAGTCATGGCCATGAAGAGATTCAATTGTCCATCCCTATAGCTGTCCCAGCCAAACCATTTGGACGGGTTTATGAAGCTATTGTATAAGAAATTCAGGATATTCTGGTGGTATGTTAATTCCCGGATGTCTTTCCTGAAGATTTGCCTAGGTTG
The DNA here is from genome assembly GCA_029449295.1 of Zea luxurians. NCBI lineage: Eukaryota > Viridiplantae > Streptophyta > Magnoliopsida > Poales > Poaceae > Zea > Zea luxurians. The sequence continues at coordinate 332,457 of JAOPSE010000310.1, read as the reverse complement.
CCTCCTGAAAGAGATGTGGAATTCGTGATTAAACTAAAGCCCGGTACGGCTCCTATTTCTAAAAGATCATACCGAATGCCACCTAATGAATTGGCAGAACTCAAGACTTAATTACAAGACTTGCTCGAGAAAGGGTTCATTAGGCCAAGTTCATCACCTTGGGGATGTCCTACAATTTTCGTTAAGAAGAAGGATTAGACATTACGAATGTGTGTGGACTACAGACCCCTTAATGAGGTCACCATCAAGAACAAGTAACCCCTTCCCTGGATCGATATCTTATTCGATCAACTTACTAGAGCTCAGGTATTCTCCAAGATTGACCTCAGGTTAGGCTATCATCAGATCCATATTCGACCTGAAGATATACCCAAGACCGCATTCACTACGCGGTATAATTAGAGTCATTAGGTAAAGTTTGACATGTTTTGGACATTGTTTGATCCTAAAACCCCAAAACCCTAGTTTCTCAGAATGAAACTGCCTAACCCTACTAATGAGTTAACCTAGAAGACCCTAGTAACTTAGATGTACCGTGAAGGAAAGTTGTATTCAAGATACAACTTGAAGTATCTTTATTATGGTTGCATATTCATAGCATCACATGAGCATTCATGTATATGTATGGTTATGTATAGAAAACGAAGAAGAAGTAAGTGTCGAAGAAGAAGAGATTGCACCACCAACTGAGACTCCCCCTACCGGGAACTGTTTTTATTTTGATATCTATGGAACAGATCCTAAATCCCCTACAACACAAGGCATGCCCCGATGCATTTACCTTTCCTTGTGATTTTAAACTCTTTATCACTTGAATGATGCATTAGGTGATAGGAGTTGAGTGCTACACAATTGCTGCATTTCCTTCCTTGAAGTTGACTACCATTCTTTGATTACCTGTTTTAGTAAAAGGTTTTCTAATGCTTAGTCTTGCTTTTGAAAACAAAAATGTTTTGGTTTTAACAAAAGATGATGCTTCAGTTGGAATGGGATGTTTTCAAAAATAAAACTTGATGGTGGATCCATCCTGGCCATGATGGGTTCAACATCAGACAAGATGTACCTCTGTCAGGTACCAAACTTTGGGATTTTAAATGATAAAGCTGAGACCGGGCGGGTGACTTGCACGAGAAGAAAGTCTCAGTGTAGTGTCTCCATCTGAGTTGATTAAGGACCGTGTCGATCTAGGCTTGATGATTGAGGACCTTTTAGCTGGCCACATGCCTCGTCATGGGTAAGCTTTGCCTCGGGTAGACCAATACCAAAAAGGCCAACATGCAATGGGAGTGGAGAGATGGCGAGAGTTGCGTGTACCCTCCATGGAAAGAGGTTGGACGGTGGTGTATCTGTGCTCTCGGTTGGCGTGAACCCAGTCTGGTCTTGAGAAACCTGGTGGCGAGTTGACATATGCAAGGGTTAAGTGCTACATATGTCATGTGGTTGGAGATCCCCAGCTGGGTATAAATCGATTCAGATCACCGTTACTTCTTAGACATGAAGACTTGGTCACTGACCTACACGTAGCAATCCAGTGAAATGAAGGGCTGATAAAAGATGGCTAGTGTAGACCAAGTGCTTGAACTAGGGTAGAAAGAACTCAGATTCAGGTAATGACTTAATTTGATAATAAAACTGGATTTTTAAGGATCCACTATTAGTAAGCATTTCTGCAAACAGAGTTCTTGATTCTTGAATAGCCTTACCTGGACTCCCCAAGCCAGCATATCCTTGAGGGTCTTTTCTTTTGTCGGGTAAGACTTGCGAAAGTACACTCCGTACTAAGGGTTTTCGAACCCATGTTGTTGTAGGTGAGGAAACAGCAGAGTTTTGCTTTTTTTGTTCAAAAGTGGTGCCCAAGGAAGAGCCTCAGCAGTGAAGTGGACGCAGGAGGATGTTGGCCTCCCACTTTAAAAACAATGAACTTTTGTGTGGGAGGGTGTTTTGCCTCCCTGGTCTGTAATAATAATACTACTTATGCACTCTTAATACCCTGGTATTGTAATAAGTATACTCTTTCTATATTTTGTTAATGTAAAATAAGTTATTGTAATTTGCTTCTGCTTATTCTTTCCTCCGATGTGATGTAATATCTATGTGATAGGTGAAGCTCTCTTGGGCGAAACGAGGAGGATACAGTTACCGAACTTGTCGATTGATTATGTGCATCTACAGGGTTGTCCAAGGTCCTCAGGACAAGGACAACTGTAGGTGGGCCTAATACCATGGGAGGTTCCGTCACAATAGGGCCCATGACGTGCGCCGAGCCCAGGAACATGCAGCTGAGCGTGCGGCCACCACCAGTGGCTAAGAGGGAAAGTAGGGATTTCTTTCTATTTGCTAGTCCTAAATTAGTGGAGTTTGTTTCTCCAATTAGTTAGAGATCTCTTTCTATCTGCTATTCCTAAATTAGTGGAGTTTGTTTCTCCAATTAGTTGGGCCACAGGCTATATATACCCATGTACCGACCAATCGAGGATTAACAAGATTATTACCTCCAATCTCCTCTTTACCTCTACCTAAACCGGAGATCAGGAGGAATAACCCGATTGACGAAGACGGCATGGGGGCAAAACCCGGCCGGCAACCACGGATCGTGACTACGAACTACATAGTCGAGGACCCACCACCTTGAGCATCTCTGCTCTTGACAACCTGGTATCTAGATCCCAGTGTTCCTCGCCCACCCATTCCACCCATTTGTCCACCGCAGCCACCCTTCCATCTGCCGCCACGACCGTTTCCCATAGCCCACCACTATCGCCTTCCTCTTCCAGTAGCTCCACCGTGGCTCACCGCGCCATGGCAGATCCGATCCTCGCTAATGTGGTGTCGATGTTGAGGGCCCTCAACGCTGACTTGTCGGCCATGAAAGCCGAGTTTGCAGGCCTCACGGACAAGTCCGCCTCAACATCTGACAAGGGTGGCGGCTGCCCAGATTCCAGAAGATCGACTTCCCACGCTACGACGGGAAGTCTGACCCTTTGCTCTTCATCAACAAGTGTGAGTCTTATTTCCACCAGCAGCGCACAATGCCAAAGGAAAAGGTGTGGATGGCCTCGTATAATCTGGAGGACGTCACGCAATCTAGTTTATCCAACTCCAGGATGATGAAGGCACACCACCGTGTGGCCGCGTCAAGGAGCTGCTGCATCTGCGGTTTGGGCCACCACTGCACTCTGCCCCCTGTTCGAGCTCTCCGAATGCTACCGCACGGGGACCGTCGAGGAATACTCCAACCGATTCTAGGCCCTCCTTCCCTCTGCTGGGCGGCTCGAGGAGGCTTACCGCTATACACCGGCAGCTGCTTCCGCCGCTTAGTCACCAAGTGCGCGTCCATAACCCGGAGTCTCTTACAGCGGCCATGAGTCTGGCATGCCAACTGGAGCTCGTCGAGCTAGACCAACGGAATCAGGCATCTACCAAGGCCTTGCTACGTGCCTGTAACACCCACTTTGTATGAAAGGCTAAAAAGAGAAAGTATATTACTATATATCTATATGTGTTACCCATGTTTATCATTTCATGAGAACACATTACTTACACAAATGCCTAATTAACAAGCAATACCCAAAGATAATACATGCATCATGCTGGGTTTTGTTTGCTTATGCATTTAATAATAAAAATTAATAAGGACACATGAATGATGAAGATTAAGGAATTTAATCTAAACTCAATCATAGTACATGGAAATAAACTCTAAGAGAAAGAGCATAAAGCTTACCTGATATATATATATATATATATATATATATATATATGAATGTATCTTCACACTTAGTACCTTAATTGTGCACCATAATCTGAGGACAAATCTACCACAAAATTTAAATTTAAGTTTGAAAAGAAGTTTTGAATTTGAGAGGGAAGAAAAGAAGATAGAAAAATAAAAAGAAAAAGGGAAGGGCGAGATGGGCCTAATTCCCTATCATCGGCCCACTTACCCCTTTGCTCCCTCACGCACAGTCGGCCCAGGTCCCTCCTCACCGCGTGCGACGCCCTGGCAACCGGACCCACGCATCAGCTGTTGTGGGCACTTGTCTGTGTCACTGCTGTTGGGCCCGCTTGTCGGTCATCCGCACCGCACGCTCGGGTTCTTTGCCTCTGACCGGTGGGCCGGCTCGGTCAGAAGCGTCCCCAACAACTCCACTGAATCCAACCAACCTTGCCGAAGCTAACGCGCGAGAACGCCGCCGCGGCATGCGATCGTGGCCTGCTTCTTCTCCCACTCCTTGACCGACGACCTAGGTATAAATTAGAACCGGGAGCTGTCCCTGCTACTCCATACGCGAGAACATCGAGCCGCCACCGTGCAAGCCTCAAAATCAGAGGAGAGAGAGAGAGGTTGAGGTGAGTCGTCGTGTGGAAACACTACTGGTGTTCTCCTTTGGAGTTGGTGCGCGGTCAGGGGCTTCATCAAGCTTCTTCGCCGCTTCGGGTGCGTTGGCTGAGTGGTCGGGCGATCTGGGAGCCCCCAATTCATCGCCGTCACTGCGAGTACGCGGCACTCCGTGGACAGGATTTCCACGACTTCGATCGGCGGTGAGCACCTTCCGTAGTAGTTCCCTGTCATTACCACTGTTAGTTGCTACCTTTGGATCGGAGTTTAGGTGTGGGATAGGGGGTTTGGGAGATCCGGCCATGGCGCCTCCGTGAAAACCAGGGCACCACCGCGTTTTGCGAGGACCAGAGAAGAAGAAGGGGACGGGGTCGTTGATTAGCGCATGAACGGTCAGGATTAAGTCTGGGTATCCCCCTCGCTCTGTCCGATGTGGACCGTAGATCTCGGATCGTATGGTTAGCTGCGCGTACCGCTTCATCATACGACCGATCTAATCTGGCGCGTCTAGGGTGGATCGGACGGCCAGAATTGCTTGCGGAGTTGAGGGACGTCAGATCTGATCCAGGCCGTGTAACTGTGATCGGACGGCCAGGATTAAAGGATACCCCTTCGGCACTGCAGTTTTGCAATCGTGCCCCTGCATTTATTACAAATACAACCCGTCGTCCATATTCACTATGCGCTGTGTCTTAGAAATATTACCCCGAGACCCCTGTATTTCCTGCAAATAATACGCCCAGTCCAGAGCTCATTTAAATGTTATAAATGAATTAGAAATTGAATATTTAATATGAAAATAAGTGCTAGAACTTGTAAAATTCATAGAAATTCCATTTTTAATCCAAATTGATCCATTCCAGTTTCTAAAATTTTGTAATATTATTCTCTATCACTTAGAGTCTCTATTTTGTCATGAAAACAGTAAGAAAATTAATTCCTCACTTAATCCTATTTTAAGCACGTAAAACCTTTGGAAATTCATATCTTAAAATCTATAATTCCAAAAATTATGATTCCTATTCCTAAGATTTTATTTTAATATGTAGATTATTACTATCTATTTTGTTTAGATGTTTGGTGTGATGTTAATTTTCTCTATATATTGTGCTTGTTTGTATTGTGGCGAGTAGAAGAGCCCGTGACTGAGGATCCTGGTGAGCAGCAGATAGAAGTAGCTGAGCAGGAGCTCAATGAAGGCAAGTTGAGCCCGTACCTATGGGGTCACCGTTTTAGCATCAAGACGGACCACTACAGCTTGAAGTACTTGCTGGACCAGAGCTTGGCCACCATTCCACAACACCATTGGGTCGGCAAACTGCTAGGCTTCGATTTCTCCATCAAGTACAAGCCAGGCACAATGAACACCGTGGCGGACGCACTGTCCCGGCGCGACACAGTGGACGGGGAGCTACTCGCTCTGTTCGCTCCACATTTTGCCTTCCTCGACAAACTCCGGTAGGCTCAGCTCGGGGACCCAGCCCTCCTCACTCTCCATGCAGAGATCGCTGCGGGTGGCTGTCCAATGCCATGGTCGGTCGTAGATGGCAAGGTGCAGTTCGATGGCTGGCTGTATATACCACCCAACTTCGCGCTACTGCATGAAATCTTGGGGGCAATCCATGATGACAGTCACGAGGGCATCCAGTGCATGCTTCACCACATCCAGCGTGATTTTCATTTCCCTAATATGAAACAACTTGTGCAGGACAAGGTGTGCCAGTGTGTTGTCTACTGAAAGTCGCCTAGAGGGGGGTGAATAGGGCGAAACTGAAATTTACAAAATTAATCACAACTACAAGCCGGGTTAGCGTTAGAAATAATAAAGAGTCCGAGAGAGAGGGCGCAAAACAAATCGCAAGCAAATGAAGAGTGTGACACGCGGATTTGTTTTACCGAGGTTCGGTTCTCGCAAACCTACTCCCCGTTGAGGAGGCCACAAAGGCCGAGTCTCTTTCAACCCTTACCCTCTCTCAAACGGTCCCGCGGACCGAGTGAGCTTCTCTTCTCAAATCAAACCGGGAACAAAGCTTCCCCGCAAGGATCACCACACAATTGGTGTCTCTTGCCTTGATTACAAGTGAGCTTTGATCACAAGAACAAGTGAGAAAGAAAGAAGCAATCCAAGCGCAAGAGCTCAAAAGAACACGGCAAATCTCTCTCTCTAATCGCTAAAGCCTTGTATGGAATTGGAGAGGATTTGATCACTTGAGTGTGTCTAGAATTGAATGCCTAGCTCTTGTAAGTGGTTGAGAAGTGGAAAACTTGGATGACTTGAATGTGGGGTGGTTGGGGGTATTTATAGCCCCAACCACCAAACTAGCCGTTTGGGTGGAGGCTGTCTGTCGTATGGCGCACCGGACAGTCCGGTGCACACCGGACATGTCCGGTGCCCCAGCCACGTCACCCGAACGTTAGGGTTCCGACCGTTGGAGCTCTAACGCTGGGCCCGCCTGGATGTCTGGTGGCGCACCAGACATGCACTGTAGAGTGTCCGGTGCGCCAGCATGGGCGTGCCTGACTTCTGCGCGTTTTGGCGCGCATTAAATGCGATGGTAGGTGACCGTTGGCGCCGAAGTAGCCGTTGCTCCGCAGTTGCACCGGACAGTCCGGTGTACACCGGACATGTCCGGTGAATTATAGCGGAGAGCCGTTGCGAATTCCGAAGGCTGGCGAGTTCGGAGTCGCTTCATCCCTAGAGCATCGGACACTGTCCGGTGTACACCGGACAGTCCGGTGAATTATAGCGCGGCGTCTCTGAGAATTCCCGAGGGTGCGAAGTTCGGCTTGGAGTTCCCTGGTGCACCGGACACTATCTGGTGGTGCACCGGACACTATCCGGTGCGCTAGACCAGGGTGCCTTCGGTTGTCCCTTTGCTCCTTTGTTTGAACCCTTTTCTCTTGATCTTTTCATTGGCTTATTGTGAACCTTTGGCACCTGTAGAACTTATAAACTAGGGCAAACTAGTTAGTCCAATTATTTGTGTTGGGCAATTTGACCACCAAAATTAGTTTAGGAAATAGGTGTAAGCCTAATTCCCTTTCAATCTCCCCCTTTTTGGTGATTGATGCCAACACAAACCAAGGCAAATATAGAAGTGCATAATTGAACTAGTTTGCAGAATGTAAGTGCAAAGGTTACTTGGAATTTGAGCCAATAAATATTACTTACTAGATATGCATGGATTATTTCTTTATTTTTAACATTTTGGACCACGCTTGCACTACAAGTTTTGTTTTTGCAAATTATTTTTGTAAATCCTTTTCAAATTCTCTTTGCAAATAGCCAAAGGTAAATGAATAAGATTTTGCGAAGCATTTTCAAGTTTGAAATTTTCTCCCATTGTTTCAAATGCTTTTCCTTTGACTAAACAAAACTCCCCCTCAAATAAATTCTCCTCTTAGTGTTCAAGAGGGTTTTAAGATATTAATTTTGAAAGTACTACTTTCTCCCCCTTTAGAACATAAAGAGATACTAATTTAAAATTTATCAATTGAAAATCATTTTAAAATTAGGGTGGTGGTGCGGTCCTTTTGCTTTGGGCTCATACTTTCTCCCCCTTTGGCATGAATCGCCAAAAACGGATACTTTGAGTGAAATATAAGCCCTTGTCTAACTACTCCCTTTGGCAAATAAAACATGTGAGTGAAGATTATACCAAAGACGGAGAGTGAAGCGGAGCGATGGCGAAGGATGAGTAGTAGAGTGGAGTGGAAGCCTTTGTCCTCGCCTAAGACTCCAATTCCCTTTCAATATACCTATGACTTGGTTTGAAATACACTTGAAAACACATTAGTCATAGCATACATAAAAGAGATATGATCAAAGGTATACTTATGAGCTATGTGTGCAAGTTTAGCAAAAGAAATTCCTAGAATCAAGAATATTGAGCTCATGCCTAAGTTTGGTAAAAGTTTGTTCATCTAGTGGCTTGGTAAAGATATCGGCTAATTGATCTTTAGTGTTAATGTATGCAATCTCGATATCCCCCTTTTGTTGGTGATCCCTAAGAAAATGATACCGAATGGCTATGTGTTTAGTGCGGCTATGCTCAACGGGATTATCCGCCATGCGGATTGCACTTTCATTATCACATAGAAGAGGAACTTTGGTTAATTTGTAACCATAGTCCCGCAGGGTTTGCCTCATCCAAAGCAATTGCGCGCAACAATGGCCTGCGGCAATGTATTCGGCTTCGGCGGTAGAAAGAGCGACCGAATTTTGCTTCTTTGAAGCCCAAGACACCAAGGACCTTCCCAAGAACTGGCAAGTCCCCGATGTGCTCTTTCTATTAATCTTACACCCCGCCCAATCGGCATCCGAATAATCAATCAAATCAAATGTGGATCCCCGAGGGTACCAAAGCCCAAACATAGGAGTATAAGCCAAATATCTCAAGATTCGTTTCACGGCCGTAAGGTGTGATTCCTTAGGGTCGGCTTGGAATCTTGCACACATGCATACGGAAAGCATAATGTCCGGTGGAGATGCACATAAATAGAGTAATGAACCTATCATCGACCGGTATACCTTTTGATCCACGGACTTACCTCCCGTGTCGAGGTCGAGATGCCCATTTGTTCCCATGGGAGTCTTGATGGGCTTGGCATCCTTCATTCCAAACTTGGTTAGAATGTCTTGAGTATACTTCGTTTGGCTAATGAAGGTGCCCTCTTGGAGTTGCTTCACTTGAAATCCTAAGAAATACTTCAACTCCCCCATCATAGACATCTCGAATTTTTGTGTCATGATCCTACTAAATTCTTCACATGTAGATTCGTTAGTAGACCCAAATATAATATCATCAACATAAATTTGGCATACAAACAAATCATTGTCAAGAGTTTTAGTGAATAAAGTAGGATCGGCCTTGCCGACTTTGAAGCCATTAGCTATAAGGAAATCTCTTAGGCATTCCTACCATGCTCTTGGGGCTTGCTTGAGCCCATAAAGCACCTTAGAGAGCCTATAAACATGGTTAGGGTACTCACAGTCTTCAAAGCCGGGAGGTTGCTCAACATAGACTTCTTCCTTGATTGGTCCATTGAGGAAAGTACTCTTCACGTCCATTTGATAAAGCTTGAAGCCATGGTAAGTAGCATAGGCTAATAATATGCGAATTGACTCAAGCCTAGCTACGGGTGCATAGGTTTCACCGAAATCCAAACCTTCGACTTGGGAGTATCCCTTGGCCACAAGTCGGGCTTTGTTCCTTGTCACCACACCATGCTCATCTTGCTTGTTGCGGAAGACCCATTTGGTTCCTACAACATTTTGGTTAGGACGTGGAACTAAATGCCATACCTCATTCCTAGTGAAATTGTTGAGCTCCTCTTGCATCGCCATCACCCAATCCGAATCTTGAAGTGCTTCCTCTACCCTGTATGGCTCAATAGAGGAAACAAAAGAGTACTGCTCACAAAAATGTGCAACACGAGATCGAGTGGTTACCCCCTTATGAATGTCGCCGAGGATGGTGTCGACGGGGTGATCTTGTTGGATTGCTTGGTGGACTCTTGGGTGTGGCGGCCTTGGTTCTTCATCCTCCTTGTCTTGATCGTTTGCATCTCCCCCTTGATCATTGCCGTCATCTTGAGGTGGCTCATCTCTTTGATCTTCTCCTTCATCAACTTGAGCCTCGTCCTCATTTTGAGTTAGTGGAGATGCTTGCGTGGAGGAGGATGGTTGATCTTGTGCATGTGGAGGCTCTTTAGATTCCTTAGGGCACACATCCCCAATGGACATGTTCCTTAGCGCGATGCACGGAGCCTGTTCTTCACCTATCTCATCAAGATCAACTTGCTCTACTTGAGAGCCGTTAGTCTCATCAAACACAACGTCACAAGAAACTTCAACTAGCCTGAGGACTTGTTAAAGACTCTATATGCCCTTGTGTTTGAGTCATATCCTAGTAAAAAGCCTTCTACAGTTTTAGGAGCAAATTTAGATTTTCTACCTCTTTTAACAAGAATAAAGCATTTGCTACCAAAAACTCTAAAATATGAAATATTGGGCTTTTTACCGGTTAGGAGTTCATAGGATGTCTTCTTGAGGATTCGGTGTAGATATAACCGGTTGATGGCGTAGCAGGCGGTGTTGACCGCCTCGGCCCAAAACCGATCCGGCGTCTTGTACTCATCAAGCATGGTTCTTGCCATGTCCAATAGAGTTCGATTCTTCCTATCCACTACACCATTTTGTTGTGGGGTGTAGGGAGAAGAGAACTCATGCTTGATGCCCTCCTCCTCAAGGAAGCTTTCAATTTGAGAGTTCTTGAACTCCGTCCCGTTGTCGCTTCTAATTTTCTTGATCCTTAAGCCGAACTCATTTTGAGCCTGTCTCAAGAATCCCTTTAAGGTCTCTTGGGTATGGGATTTTTCCTGCAAAAAGAACACCCAAGTGAAGCGAGAATAATCATCCACAATAACTAGACAGTACTTACTCCCGCCGATGCTTATGTAAGCGATCGGGCCGAATAAATCCATGTGTAGGAGCTCCAGTGGCCTGTCACTTGTCATGATGTTCTTGTGTGGATGATGAGTGTCAACTTGCTTCCCGGCTTGGCATGCGCTACAAATCCTGTCTTTCTCAAAATGAACATTTGTTAGTCCTAAAATGTGCTCTCCCTTTAGAAGCTTATGAAGATTCTTCATTCCAACATGGGCTACTCGGCGGTGCCAGAGCCAACCCATGTTAGTCTTAGCTATTAAGCAAGTGTCGAGTTTAGCTCTATCAAAATCCACCAAGTATAGTTGACCCTCTGACACTCCCTTAAAAGTTATTGAATCATCACTTCTTCTAAAGACAGTGACACCTACATCAGTGAATAGACAGTTGTAGCCCATTTGACATAATTGAGATACGAAAAGCAAATTGTAATCTAAAGAATCTACAAGAAAAACATTGGAAATGGAATGGTCAGGAGATATAGCTATTTTACCCAAACCTTTGACCAAACCTTGGTTTCCATCCCCGAATGTAATAGCTCGTTGGGGATCTTGGTTTTTCTCGTAGGAGGAGAACATCTTCTTCTCCCCTGTCATGTGGTTTGTGCACCCGCTGTTGATGATCCAACTTGAGCCCCCGGATGCATAAACCTACAAAACAAGTTTAGTTCTTGACTTTAGGTACCCAAACGGTTTTGGGTCCTTTGGCATTAGAAACAAGAACTTTGGGTACCCAAACAAAAGTCTTAGAGCCCTTGTGTTTGCCCCCAACAAACTTGGCAACTACCTTGCCGGATTTGTTAGTCAAAACATAAGATGCATCATAAGTTTTAAATGAAATGCTATGATCATTTGATGCACTAGGAGTTTTCTTTCTAGGCAACTTAGCACGGGTTGGTTGCCTAGAGCTAGATGTCTCACCCTTATACATAAAAGCATGGTTAGGGCCAGAGTGAGACTTCCTAGAATGAATTCTCCTAATTTTGCTCTCGGGATAACCGGCAGGGTACAAAATGTAACTCTCGGTATCCTGAGGCATGGGAGCCTTGCCCTTAACAAAGTTAGACAAATTTTTAGGAGGGGCACTAAGTTTGACATTGTCTCCCCTTTGGAAGCCAATGCCATGCTTGATGCCAGGGCGTCTCCCATTATAGAGCATACTTCTAGCAAATTTAAACTTTTCATTTTCTAAGTTATGCTCGGCAATTTTAGCATCTAATATTGCTATATGATCATTTTGTTGTTCAATTAAAGCCACATGATCATGAATAGCATCAATATCAACATCTCTACATCTAGTGCAGATAGAAACATGCTCAACAGTAGATATAGAGGGTTTGCAAGATTTTAATTCTACAACCTTAGCATGTAATATATCATTCTCACTTCTAAGGTTAGAAATAGTAACATTGCAAACATCAAAATCTTTAGCCTTAGCAATTAATTTTTCATTTTCAATCCTAAGACTAGCAAGAGAATCATTCAATTCCTTAATCTTAGCAAGCAAATCATCATTATCATTTCTAAGATTGGGAATTGAAACATCACAAACATGAGAATCAACCTTAGCAATTAATCTAGCATTTTCATTTCTAAGGTTGTCAATAGTCTCATGGCAAGTGCTTAGCTCACTAGACAATTTTTCACATTTTTCAACTTGTAGAGCATAAGCATTTTTGACCATAACATGCTTTTTGTTTTCCTTAATAAGGAAGTCCTCTTGAGAGTCCAAGAGATCATCCTTCTCATGAATAGCACTAATCAATTCATTTAATTTTTCTTTTTGTTGCATGTTTAGGTCGGCAAAAAGAATGCGCAAGTTTTCCTCCTCATTGCTAGCATCATCCTCATCACTAGAGGTTTCGTATTTAGTGGAGGATCTTGATTTTACCTTCTTTTTGCCCTCCTTGGCCATGAGGCACTTGTGGCCGACATTGGGGAAGAGAAGTCCCTTGGTGACGGCGATGTTGGCGGCGTCCTCGTCGGAGGAGTTGTCGGTGGAGCTCTCGTCGGAGTCCCACTCGCGGCACACGTGGGCATCACCGCCCTTCTTCTTGTAATGTCTCTTCTTCTCCTTTCTTCTCCCCTTCTTGTCGTCGCCCTTGTCACTATCACTAGATAATGGACATTTAGCAATAAAATGATCGGGCTTACCACATTTGTAGCACACTTTCTTGGAGCGGGGTTTGTAGTCTTTCCCCCTCCTTTGCTTGAGGATTTGGCGAAAGCTCTTGATAATGAGCGCCATCTCCTCGTTGTCGAGCTTGGAGGCGTCGATGGGTGTCCGACTTGGAGTAGCCTCCTCCTTCTTTTCTTCCGTCGCCTTGAATGCGACGGGTTGTGCCTCGAGCGTGGAGGAGGTGCCTTGCTCGATGATTTTCTTTGAGCCTTTAATCATTAGCTCAAAGCTCACAAATTTTCCTATAACCTCCTCGGGAGACATTAGCTTATATCTAGGATCACCTCGAATTAATTGAACTTGTGTAGGGTTAAGAAATACGAGGGATCTAAGAATAACCTTGACCATCTCATGGTCATCCCATTTTTCGCTCCCGAGGTTGCGCACTTGGTTCACCAAGGTCTTTAAGTGGTTGTACATAGCTTGTGGATCCTCCCCTTGGTGAAGCATGAAGCGACCGAGCTCCCCCTCGATCGTTTCCCGCTTGGTGATCTTTGTCACCTCGTCTCCTTCGTGCGCGGTCTTGAGTACGTCCCAAATCTCCTTCGCACTTTTTAACCCTTGCACCTTGTTATACTCCTCTCGACTTAGAGAGGCGAGGAGTATAGTGGTTGCTTGGGAGTTAAAGTGGTGGATTTGGGCCACCTCGTCCGAGTCGTAGTCTTCATCCCCTACGGATGGTACCTGTACACCAAACTCAACAACATTCCATATGCTTGTGTGGAGTGAGGTTAGATGGTGTCTCATTTTGTCACTCCATATATTATAATCTTCACCATCAAAAACCGGTGGTTTGCCTAACGGAACGGAGAGTAAAGGAGTACGTTTTGAAGTGTGAGGGTAGCGTAGGGGGATCTTACTATACTTCTTGCGCTCTTGGCGCTTAGAAGTAACGGACGGTGCGTCGGAGTCGGAGGTCGACGTTGATGAAGTGTCGGTCTCGTAGTAGACCACTTTCCTCATCCTCTTGTGCTTGTCGCCTCTCCGATGCGACTTGTGGGAAGAGGATTTCTTCTCCTTCCCCTTCCCTTTGTTAGAGGAGCTCTTCTTCTTCTCCTTCCTCTTGGTGCGGGACTCTTCCGATGAAGTGCTCCCGTGACTCGTAGTGGGCTTGTCGCCGGTCTCCATCTCCCTCTTGGTGTGATCTCCCGACATTACTTCGAGCGGTTAGGCTCTAATGAAGCACCGGGCTCTGATACCAATTGAAAGTCGCCTAGAGGGGGGTGAATAGGGCGAAACTAAAATTTACAAAATTAATCACAACTACAAGCCGGGTTAGCGTTAGAAATAATAATGAGTCCGACAGAGAGGGCGCAAAACAAATCGCAAGCTAATGAAGAGTGTGACACGCGGATTTGTTTTACCGAGGTTCGGTTCTCGCAAACCTACTCCCCGTTGAGGAGGCCACAAAGGCCGGGTCTCTTTCAACCCTTACCCTCTCTCAAACGGTCCCGCGGACCGAGTGAGCTTCTCTTCTCAAATCAAACCGGGAACAAAGCTTCCCCGCAAGGACCACCACACAATTGGTGTCTCTTGCCTTGATTACAAGTGAGATTTGATCACAAGAACAAGTGAGAAAGAAAGAAGCAATCCAAGCGCAAGAGCTCAAAAGAACACGGCAAATCTCTCTCGCTAATCGCTAAAGCCTTGTGTGGAATTGGAGAGGATTTGATCACTTGAGTGTGTCTAGAATTGAATGCCTAGCTCTTGTAAGTGGTTGAGAAGTGGAAAACTTGGATGACTTGAATGTGGGGTGGTTGGGGGTATTTATAGCCCCAACCACCAAACTAGCCGTTTGGGTGGAGGCTGTCTGTCGTATGGCGCACCGGACAGTCCGGTGCACACCGGACATGTCCGGTGCCCCAGCCACGTCACCCGAACGTTAGGGTTCCGACCGTTGGAGCTCTGACGCTGGGCCCGCCTGGATGTCTGGTGGCGCACCTGACATGCACTGTAGAGTGTCCGGTGCGCCAGCATGGGCGTGCCTGACTTCTGCGCGTTCTGGCGCGCATTAAATGCGATGGCAGGTGACCGTTAGCGCCGAAGTAGCCGTTGCTCCGCAGTTGCACCGGACAGTCCGGTGTACACCGGACATGTCCGGTGAATTATAGCGGAGAGCCGTTGCGAATTCTCGAGGCTGGCGAGTTCGGAGTCGCTTCATCCCTAGAGCACCGGACACTGTCCGGTGTACACCGAACAGTCTGGTGAATTATAGCGCGGCTTCTCTGAGAATTCCCGAGGGTCCGAAGTTCGGCTTGGAGTTCCCTGGTGCACCGGACACTGTCTGGTGGTGTACCGGACACTGTCCGGTGGCACACCGGACAGTCCGGTGCGCCAGACCAGGGTGCCTTTGGTTGTCCCTTTGCTCCTTTGTTTGAACCCTTTTCTCTTGATCTTTTCATTGGCTTATTGTGAACCTTTGGCACCTGTAGAACTTATAAACTAGGGCAAACTAGTTAGTCCAATTATTTGTGTTGGGCAATTTAACCACCAAAATTAGTTTAGGAAATAGGTGAAAGCCTAATTCCCTTTCATCTACCAGCGCTACAAGTCTGAGCACGTGCACCCAGTGGGTCTCCTCCTTCAACTCCTGGTGCCACATGGTGTTTGGACTGAGGACATAGTCCAATCTCCCACGGACCGACATAGTCCAATCTCCTCTTTACCTCTACCTAAGACGGTGATCATGGGGGATAACTCAATTGACGAAGACAGCATGGGGGCAAAACCTGGCCGGCGACCACGGACCGCGACTATGAACTACGTAGTCGGGGACCCACCACCTTGAGCATCTCTGCTCTTGATAGAAATGGAGCAACTTAACCTTAGTATGCTTAATAATATTGAAGCAATAATTATGGAAGTTGAATCTACTCTGAAAAAAGGGATTCGTAAAGGACAGGAATCTGATGAGAAAATCAAAGAAATTAAAGCACAAGTTAATTTGGGAAAGACCTCCAATTTTACGGAAGATGAACAAGGCACAATATGGTTTAAACAGAGAATCTATGTACCAGAAATAGAGCACCTACGCCAACTTATTTTAAGAGAAGCTCACGATTCAGCTTATTCTATTCACCCTGAAAGTACTAAGATGTACTAGGACCAAAAGGAAAAATATTGGTGGTTGTAATACCCAAAAGTGTAAACTAATAAAATAGAGTGATCTACTTATATGAGTTGCCTCCATTTATTTGAACATGTGAAAAGCCACATTTAAAAGTGGACAAATAAAACAAAGGACACATAAATAACCTGTGCATCATGCTGGAGTTATTTGATTGTGCATTTGTGGATAATAAAAATAAAAGTGTCAATAACAATATATTAATGGGTCCATAGAATTTAAAACCCTAATTTGAAATCAAAACCTTGAAAAGTGGAGAAGAAGGAAGAAGGGTACTATAAAAATACAAAATCAATTTTATAAATGAAATGAATACTGGTATGTTCAAATATGTGTTTAAATGAGAAAAATAAATCCACAACAACATTTAAATTCAAATTCAAAGTTTTAAATCAAAAGGAAAGAAATTAGAGGAGAAAAGAAAATAGAAAATAAAAAGGAAATTTGGAAAAACACAATTGGGCCCAAACCGGCTACATGGCCCACTTACCCTAATACACCCGAACGGCCAAGCTTCCTTCCCCGCGTGCGCTGTTACTCTGACGTTTGGGAGCCCTCGTCAGACACACGGCTGCACACCTCACCCAACTGTTGCGGCTGTCAGTTGGGGCTCCCACGTTGGTACCCGTCTCCCCTATCCGCGCGCTTGGATGTAACGGTCTCACCGCCATTACCGCAGCTTTGCCGCGCATGCCGGTGCCCCAACCACGTCTTTGCAGCTATAAGATGGGTGCTGGTCGCCTGCGCCCCCCTCTCGCTAGTGTTTGAACACCGTCACCAACCGAGGGTTTCGCAAGTGAGGTAGTCATGCGAGTCGTTTGTGATTGTCGTCGCTACCGCGGGTGATTCTCGGCCACATCGCCGGCGGTGAACCAGGTCTGTATTGGGGACGTTTGTGTGACAACAGTGCGTCGATTCCCTGTCAGCATTTAGGCGCGGAAGCGGTGGGGTGAGAGTAATTCCTCGTTGGTGACCGCGCGCCACCATGAACCCGCTCACCTCTGTGGACCGTGTCCTGCGTTGCCTAGACATCGGTATGGCTCCCACCATTCTGCCTGCTATCCTTCCCTCTTCAATTTACGCCATAGCGAGTTAGGGTTAGGGCCCGTCGACTGCTCGGGATTCGTCACCGGCGGCGCTGTCATAACAGTATCTACGTCGCCGGTCATGTGCAGATTTGGGAAGAAGACACGTGGACCGTTGAATTGGATCGGACGGTGGAGATTGGATGCAGAGTACTCATTCGTTTCTTAGATCCTAGGTGGCTGTGTGAGGAAGTAGAGGTAATAGACTCGGGTACCATAGATCTCGGATTTGACGGTGGAAGTCATATAGGGTTGCATAAACTTTGGGCCTTTGGATCTCGATCCAACGACTGAGGGAGCGTACCGGTTCGGTTATTATTAGATCAAATCTAGGCCGTTCGCCTCTGATCGGATGCCTGAGAAACCCTGATACCCTTTCGCCGTGACATTTTACATAATAGACCCCCGAAATTATTGATATCCACCTGCACTCCGCGGCATAGTATTATGAGTCCTAGAATATTTTGCGCAGAAGGCCCTGGCTTTCCGGATTAATTTTGTGCGCAGTCCAGAGAGATAGAAAAGCTGAGAAAATCAATTAGAAAATGATTTTTAGTTTAAAATTTATTACAGAAACTTGTTTAATTCCTAGAAAATTCATATTAAATCAATTTTAATCCATTCTAGTTTCTATAATTTTGTATTAATATTGTTTATCACATAGTGTCTCTGTTTTAGCATGAAACCTATGTTAAAATTGATCACGCAATTATTTTTGTACCAAACACATAAAACCTTCGGAAATTCATAACTCGAAATCCGTAACTCTGAATTTAGTGATTCTTTTTCCTACGATCTTGTTTTAATGCGTAGATTATTAATATGAATTCTATATTTATGTTTGGTGTGATGCTAATTTCTGCTATACCATGTTTGTTTGCACTGTTGCGAGTAGACGAGTAACCAAGGGGGATCCGGGTGTTCAGAAGGTAGAAGTTGCTGAGCAGGAGCTCATTGAAGGCAAGTTGTGCCCTTGACCACTTTTTTTACCCAATAATGTTCTCTATAATCATTTTATCATGAATAGGCTTAATTTTGATGGATCCAATAGGCCACCCTAGTCTGGTTATCTTTACACCTTGTTTACCCCTAAACTATTGGGTAGTCTTTGCTATTGCTATACATGGTTTTGGGTGTTGAGATAACTATTACACTTGATCATTATTTACTACTGTTCCATTTCTATTCATGATAAGACAACTATGTTAATTGGAACATCGAGCTTAACTTGAGAAACACGTGCCACCACAAGGGTGGAATGGGATGCCCTTGGCTGATGAATTAGGAAAGCTAGTGGAAGACTACCTTACCCAAAAGGGGCATGGGCAGTAGGGGAGTAGGCATGTAGGGAGGTTCTTGGGTTGATTTTGCTACGATGGCTGTCAGACGAGGGATTCCTACATTGCTCTTCCTAGAAACTGTAGCGGGTTTTTGGAAGCTAGTGGAACTTTATAAAGTCCTCGTAGTGGATCCCTAGCCATTCACCTCGGCAGTGTCTAAAGGCCTTGCAAACCCTGGCGAGATGGAATACACGACCTGTGGGTATAGGGTACAACCTCTACAGAGTGTGAAACTGGTATACTAGTCGTGCTCGCGGTCATGAGCAGCTTAGGACTCTCGCATGATTAATTTATGGAATTAAATTCAATTTGTCATTTACATCGCATTGGGATTTATTATTAATTTTGATATATTATTATTCTGGTTTGGTATTTACTTACATTTAGTAACTACTAATAAAATCTGACCAACTTATTAAAAGAAATGCACAGCTTTACCCCTTATTTATTGATGAGCCTTACACTTCACATGAGCTCCCACCATTGGTGAGTTCATGCACATTATTCCCCACAACTTGTTGAGCTGTGATCTTTTGTGAGCTCACACTTGTGATATATAAACCCCCCCCCCCCATAGGAGAACAATAGGTGGTCCAGGAGGAGCCGTACAATGAGGATTACGAGTTGATCTAGGTGGCGTCTCCTAGTTAGCTTTATGGCGCCAAAGATGGATGATTAGTTTGTTTTATTATTATCATTTATTTTTATAAGACTTCTGCTATGTAATAATGACATTTATGATATTTGTGACATTGATCTCTATACACTTTGTCATTATATGTGTTGTTCTTCTTTGACGCACATATGAGACGCACCCGACTTTATCCCTTAAATCTAGGTGTGATAGAAGTGGTATCAGAGGAAATGTTGACTATAGGACGAAACCTACATAGAACTGGACAAAACCCTTACATACTTACCTTACTCTGATTCTTTCTATACTTATCTTGATCCTGTCTCACCTTCTATTGTTCTACTCTAATTACTCTTACTTTTCTATTCTAAGACAAGGAGGATTTCACACTTTGGAATCCTACATTTATGACCCTCTAAAGAGATAGGAGACCTAAGACAAAAATTAAAATTATTTTCTCTATTTAAAATGATTGTATGATTGTTCTGATGATAAATGCCTGATTTGCTTCTTTGATTGATTGAAATATTATAGAAGGGCATTTTAGTATGTACCACCATAGGTAATGTATTAGCTTTAGTAGGTGATACACTAATCTACTTAGCTAATAAAACCCTTAAAGTAACATGTCTCGTTATTATTTGTCTTGTCTACAATTCTTTCTTACCATGTATTTCTAACTCAGATGGTCAATAGCAAGAAGGGAGGCGGAATTGATCTACCTGCCAACCCATTCAACCGGAGGGTGCTTAGACAACAACAAGCAGAAATGGATCCTCCGAATCCTCCACCGATTGGGACTGATCCAGTGGTTGTAGCTCAGATGCAGATGCTGCAATAGATGGCGAACACTATGACAGATTTGCAAGCGCAAATGCGATAGGAGCATCAAGAGATGCGCCAAGAGAGGCAGGAGATGCGTCAAGAAAGAATGGTGCGATAGCAGCAAGCACCATTGCCTCCACCACCACCACCAGTTCCACCTCAGGACAAGCACTAGAGTTCATGAGCCACAAGCCACCGACGTTTGCCAGCTCTCTAGATCCTCTGCACGCTGATGATTGGTTGAAGTCAGTGGAGAAGATGCTGATTATTGCTTAGTGCTCTGACCGACGGAAGGTTCTTTATGCTTCTGGTCGTCTTACTGGTCTTGCTGCTGATTGGTGGGATAACTACACCACTGTCCATGATGTTGTTGATACTATTACCTAGGCAGAGTTCACTACATAGTTTAGAAACTACCACATTCCTACTGGACTGATGAAGATAAAGAAGGAGTTTCTATCATTGAAGCATGTGAGTATGTCAGTCAATGAGTACCGCGACAGATTTATTCAACTCTCAAGAAGGGGATGAAAGGAAGCAGGAACACTTCATTGAAGGACTTAATGGACCACTGCAGTATGCACTGGTGGCTAACACCTTTCCGTCATTCCAGAGGCTGCTTGACTAGGCCCTAGCTATTGAACACAAGCATGTCCAACTGGGGATATGAAGAGGAAGGCGATAACCCAGGGTTAGGGAAGCAGTAGCGTTCATCCTCCTATGTTCCACCCCAGGGTACACCAGCTCGCACTGGAGGAGGTCAGCGCCTAGCTCAATTTGCACCACAGGGGACTCCACAGACTCCACATACTCGTCCGACTGCTCCCACTGGCACCCTGACGAGGTTCGTAGGACATAGTGCAGGAACCACATGCTACAAGTGAGGTTAGACTGGGCACTATGCCAATGTTTGTCCATAGAGGATTGCTAGCACCCCCGTCCAAAACAAGAAACAAATTCTAGGTTCTCGCAAGGGATTCAGCTTTGCCAAGGTTAATCAAGTCAGTGCTGATGCTACCGCAAACGGAGCTGACATCGCGATTGGTATGTTTTATATTAATGTAATACCTACAACAATACTATTTGATTCTAGAGCTACACATTCATTTATTTCTGCTCAATATGCCTACACAAATGAGTTACCACTACAAAATATGCAAAAGCCACATGTAGTAATTACCCCTAAGGGCCTGTTGAAGCAAATTATATGACCAACAGATTAACCTTGACAATTATAGGAAGAGAATTCTGGGCTACCCCAATAGTATTAGAAGAAAGGAGCATAGACCTAATACTTGGTATGTCATGGTTAAGAAAAGCAAAAGCGATTATACATTGTGCTAGGGGAACTGTAGAACTCACCAGCTCTAAACGAGAAAGATTTGAAGTTGAGATTACCATAATTGCCTCTACTAGACTCGTTGTATTTCTAGTAGATGGGAAGTTTGTAGGCAGCAACATCCATGTGGTTAGAGATTTCCCTGATGTCTTTCCAGAGGAGCTACCCGAGATGCCACCAGATAGGGAAGTTGAGTTTGTCATTGATCTCTTACCTGAAACCGCTCCTATCTCAAAAAGGTCATACATGATGTTCGTATAAGAACTAAAAGAACTTAAGAAGCAACTAACAGAATTATAGGAGGCTAGGTACATTCGTCCGAGTTCCTCACCTTGGGGAGCACCGGTTCTGTTTATACAGAAGAAGGATGGATCACAAAGGATGTGTGTGGATTATAGATCACTTAATGACATTACTGTTAAGAACAAGTATCCTTTACCTCGTATTGAAGATTTATTTGATCAGATGAGAGGTGCCAAGGTGTTTTTCCAAGATTGATCTCAGATCAGGTTACCACCAAATGAAGATTAGGCTATCTGATATTCCCAAGACGACTTTCTCTACCCGATATGGTCTATATGAATTTATAGTCATGTCGTTTGGTTTGACTAATACACCAGCCTACTTGTAACACCATAAAAACCATCAACTAAAAATATTGCATTTAGTTATTTATGATAAATAGGGTATTAAATTTTCATTTAAAGTGATAGTTATTTATTTGCATTTTGAATCATTTTTGATTTGCGCATGATTGATTATCGGATGTTTAATATCATTTCTTCTTATAGGAAAAATCCAAGTAAATAACATAATAATTAAATAATATAATAATTATTAGTCTAAAAATAAATATTTTATTTATAAGTAATTTTGGATTAATTAGTATGAATTTTTGAGTTATTTAAAATTGTATTTTCAAATTTAAAAAAAACAAAAGACCCTCCCTAACCCTAAGGCCCACTAGGGCCCAACAACCTAACACCCTAGTCGCGCGCCCTCTTCCCTGGATTCTCTCCCAGCCGCCGCCTCTATCCTTCTCCCTCCCCTTTTCTCTCTCCTCTCATCTCTCTCTCCTCCCTCCCTCGCTTCTCTCACGCGCAAGCCGCCAGGCCACTGACCGTAGCCGTCTGCGCGCTCAGCAGACCGACCAGCACCGCAGCCGAGCCCCACTCGTGCCTAGGCCACGCAGCCACCGCGCCCAGGCGCCCTGCACCGACACCCCGACGCCCACGACTGACCTGGCCACCGCGCGCCCCAACACAGACCCATGCTAGGAGCCTCGCGCGCCAGTCTCGACCGGCCGAGCCACGACCCCGAAGCCCAAGTGCATGCTCCACCGACCGTTCTTCGTCTCTGAATTAATGGAGCTTCATGCGACCGTTTCTTCTCCTCCCCCATTACTCTCCATGAAACCGACGCCATTGAAGGCCTCCTTGAAGACCGCCGGCGCCCCATGACCTCCTTGGCGCCCCTTCCTCTCTCCCTTCGCCCCTATAAATCCGACGCCGAGCTCTCACTTCCTCCCCTACCCGAGCTCGCCCCTCTCTCTAGCTCTCCTTGCTTGCCATTGTCGCCGTAGTTTGCCGGAGTTTGCCACCACGCGCCCTGCTCGCCGGAGTTCGCCGGAGCCTACCCGACGTCGAGGACCCCTGCCCGCTTCCCTTGCTCGGCCGGCTCCCTTGCTAAGCTACCTCCATTTCCCTATGCAAGCGAGAACCCAAGGTTGATGACAACCCGAAATTAATTCGTGTATTTTCGAAATTCTTTTGATACAATTCATGAATTGTATATTTATTTTGTTGTAATATGAACACGTGTGATCCGAAATTCATATGTATGTGTGCTATGGAAATTTTGGTAGATATATGTGATTAGTAGTACACCGTGATTATTCATGTTAGTCGATGCGATGATTTTTGGATTATAGAGAAGTATGACGAAAATTTAGTAGTCACACGTTGGTAAAAACACTAGATAGGATATTTTATAGCTAATTTTGGTCACATTGAACTTTGGAAATTACTTGGAGAATTATAATCATAGGTTCATTTTAATGGATTTAGTAAATGGTATAAGAATTCATGACCACAAAAACATTATAGGATTTTAGATGATTTATATCCTATTATTTTTAATAATACTTGCTTGTAGAAAGAAAGGAAAAAAATACCACTAGTTGTATGGAAAATAGATTTTTACTAGCCAAAATAAAATGCTCATAAGTAAATCACTTAACTTTTTAGAATTAGAAAATATTTGTTTATATCAAAATAAACCTGCTTATATTATAAAAAGCCCAATTAGTGATTTATGTTGATTCTTAGAATATTATTGTTAGTAGATTCATTTTAGCTATACGCATACACTCAAGTTAGAAATAAAATGAATAAAGTCTATTAGTCTATTTATTAGAATTAAAAACAATAATTACCATTGATGATGTTAATACATATTAATACTAATACTAGTAAAACTATATTTATAGCACCTACTCATAATTTCACCATTTATGACTCGCAATAATAGGCATAATTAAATTAGTAAGTATTTACGCGTTTAGGGCGTATTTATGGTGTGATAAGTGCGATGTGTTAATATATATGTAATGGTGAATGATTACCCTGTACTGGTGTATGTTTATTTATTGGTGTATTTTTTCTCTTTGTATGGCAATGTACAATGTCATTAGAAGCTGATTGTGTGGTAGAGGATTTGAATTTGTTTGAGGACGAACCGCATGACACTTTTGAGCAAGGCAAGTGGATTCTTCCTCTGCATATTCTATTTGTTCCCAAATAATGCATATAATAATGTTTACTATTTGGATATATTGCATAATTTGATGAGATTTACCTAATTAAGGATTTCCTAGATTTACCAACTGTTTTCCTTGATTACCCTAGGGAAAATATTATGCTTTGCAAATTTATGCTACCGCTCAACTTAATAATTTTTATGTCACTCATTATTTCAATTATTTCATGTTAATGTTCCGAAAATGAAATTAGCAATATAATGTTAACCCGATGGTTAAAACAATATTATTTCATATTAATTGGAACATGGAGTGACCATCCAGGATAACAATGCAACCACGAGTGCTATCATGGAGGCTTTGGTAATTAGCTTTATATGCATAGTACCTAGCAACCTTACCTAAAATATGCGCAAGAGGGGGAGCGGCAATGGTGGCAGCTCACGTTAACATGGGGACATATTCTTGGCTAAGGTACCTCACCCAGAGGGCCTCCATACTGACTTTGGAAACCTTAGCGGGTTGCTTCGTATTAAGTGTATTTTATGAAAGCCTCATAATGGATCCCTAGCCATTCACCTTGGTAGTGTTTACGGGTCCGATCAACCCAGGCTAGATGGGATACATGGCTTGTGGCTAAAGTTGTACCACCTCTATAGATTGTAAAACTAATATATCAGTCGTGCTCCCAGTTAAGAGCAACCTGGACTCCTCACATGGTAATTGAACATAAAGATGGAAATAAATTGAGATCCGATGATCTGCCAATGGTTTGCTTAAGTGGTTTCACTTAAGTATTTTTGAAATACTCATATACCTTTGTTTAATGGGAATACTTGGGATACACATTTATTAGTAAGACAGGTGTTGTTAAATAATATGTTGACCAACTAAAATGCTTACTGCTCAACCTTAGCCTCACCTTGTTATACCTGCATTAATTTTTCCCCCACTTGCTGAGCCCCGACCATAAGTGAGCTCATCCTTGCTAATATTTTGATCAGAGGGTGATGCTGGAGACTTTGATGGAGATTTCGACGATGAATTCAAAGTCTAACGATGCGCTGGTCATCTTCCTGTGGGAGATTGCTCATGTTATTTAATTCCGCCTTACTTTGATGTGATATTTGTTAAAGATACAATGATTCAGATGATGTAATAGAGTATTCTACTCTCTTTACGCCTTTATTGCATTGCCTTTTGATATATTACACTTGTGACGTCAACATATGTGTGGAAATGGACCTTGGCACACATATGCTATGCGCTCGGTTCTGCCCCCTGGAACCAGGTGTGACATAAGTGGTATCAGAGCCTATGCTGACCCTAGGTCGTTAGATTAGTTAGAAATGGAAAGCCTAGTTTGTTCAAAACTTGCTAATTTCATCCTTATAAAATTATTTTATCATCCTTACCTCTTTAAAATCCAACTGAATTGACATTTCTCTTGTATATGGTTCTTACTCTCCAAACTACCCGGGTCAACACCAGCTATGCCCCTCCGCCCCGGCAATCCCTGTCTACCTAGTGGTAGTCGAGGAAGTTTCGGTGGATCTCCCTCACATTCGAGTGGAGAATGGAGTCATCCAAGAGGACAGCTCGGAGGAATAGCTGCCGACGCCCTCCCCGTTGGTAGAGTCACTGGCCTTCGCAGCTTGGTCATCGACATCGGCACCACCTGCACCAGTTGTTCAACCTCTTGTACCCGGAGGCGACAACCCAGACGACTCTAGGGACGACGATGATGAGGATGACGACGATGACGAAGGAGAAGACGAACAAGTCAACAAAGAAGCCAACCACGCCCAGCAGGACTACTTCATGGGGTTTGGGCCTGTTGTCGAACATTACACATCAATGTTCGAGATGGGGCACTTTCCCAACCTGCTGCAGGACGTGCTGCACGCGCTAGGAACCTTCGTCTGCCCCTTGTACGAAACAAGGTGAGTGAGTGAGCCTCCCCAGGCTTGCTACTACATTACTCGTATCCACGTTAGGGTGATGGATGCAGGGGATAGGGGATTCAGGACTCTGTCTGCTCATGAGTCCCTGACACCGCTATCCACCTACGCTACTTCGGTCAACGATGCTGCCAGACGGATTTTGTGGTCCCTTAGCCAGACCTACTGGCAGCAGCTGCATGACACGAGGTTCAGGCATCTCCCTCTGCGTCTGAGTGGAGGAAGCCAGAACAGCATCGTTCCAGGTGAAGCTGGTGAGGATCGCCTCAACACCCTAGCTAGTGTGGTGGTCGGTCTCAACACCGACCTAGACAGTGCCACCCTGGATCTCTCTAGGTTGCACTTGGAGCTAGAGGATGACCACGCCAGGATTGCAGCCCTAGAAGCCCGACTTCAAGGACAGGATCCACCTGAAGCCTAGGTCCCCGCCTTGGCATTGTCTCCTCCCCGCAAGAGGCTTCGCTATGGGGAGCCCGGATCCGTCATCAGGCTGCTCTAGAAATTTTCAGTTTATGTTGTAATAAATTAGTTCTCACATTAGACGTTGAATACTCATTTTAAGTTATCTCTATAATAATAACAACCATGTGATGGTGTTGGTTGATATGTTTGAGTTGGATTTTTGTTTGAGTGCAATGGTCTTATGGAATGATGGCCGTAAGAGCATAAAAAACATAAACTTAAGATATTCCCCTCTAGAATCTTTTCTACTCCTCAGGATTTCACCTTCTAACCAATCAGATGGTGAACGCTCGCCAAGGACCCAACAACAACAGGAACCAGCGTGGTCAATAAATACCACCACCACCACTTAACCCCAACATGGAACAGTTCATTGCCGCCCAAATGTAGCTTCTGCAAGGACTCACTGCAACTGTTCAACAGATTCAGCAAAACTAGCAGAATCAACAGCACCAGCAGCAACAGCAGAATGCACCACTGGCTAGAGATAAACACTGGGATTTTATTAGTCATCACCCGCCAACGTTCTCTCATGCGGTTGATCCTTTGGATGCTGATGATTGGCTCAAGGTGATTGAAAAGAAGTTGGATATCACCCAGTGCAATGATTGGGAAAAGGTCTTGTACACCTCGGGAAGACTCGAGGGAGCCACGTCCGATTGGTGGGATGCCTTCACAGCGACACACCCCAATGCGGATACTATAACCTGGCAGGAGTTCCAAGTGAACTTCCGTGCTCATCATATTCCCTCGAGGATTATGAAGCTAAAGAAGAAGGAGTTCCTTTCCCTTACTCAAGGGATTATGACTGTCAGTGAGTACCGTGAGCTTCACTCAGCTTTCACGCTACGCACCAGAAGAGGTGGATACAGATGAGAAATGTCAAGAGCGTTTCTTGGAAGGTTTGATTGGACCACTGAATTATCAGCTGCAGAGTCATACCTTCCCTAACTTCCAGACACTATTGAACAAGGCAATTGGCCTTGAAAGTAAAAGAAGGGAACTGTCTGACCACAAAAGGAAGTTCCAAGGTCAGTCCAGCAGGAATACCCGCCCGAACAACGCTCAAGGTTCGCAATTCCGCTCTGGAAATCAGGGTGGAAATAATTATCAAGTGCAACACTCTGGACAGCAAGGCCAGAGAAACAATCAAATTCAGAACCAGTAGAGGAACAACTCTCAGACCAACCAGAGGTCTGGTGGGAGTTCACAAAATCGTCATGGTGGCGCCGTGAACACGTAGGCCAGAAGCAACAACGCACCAGTCCAACCCAATGGTTGTTTCAAGTGCGGTGAGCTTAGCCATTATGCTAACAACTGTCCAAGGCGCAACCAGCAGACACCTCAGAAAAGCAATAACCAGAGAAATGACCAGAACACCCCCGCTCGTGGATCTGCTCAGAACAAAGCTCCATAGAACCAGAGTAGGGGAAGGGTCAATCATGTCACAGTGGAATCAGTGCCTGAGGATGCCGATGTGGTGTATGGTATGTTCCTTGTTAACTCCATACCTGCATCAGTTTTATTTGACTCTGGAGCATCGCATTCATTTATAACTAAGTCATTCGTGGAAAAATATAACATACCAAAGTACCCTCTTAAGAAGATGTTACATATTAGTTCACCGGGAGGTGACATGAAGGCCACACATTCATGCCTCCATGTTAATCTCAAGATCCAAGGAATAGATTTTCCAGTCAACCTAGTGGTCTTAGGATCCAATGGTATTGATGTGATTCTTGGATGTGACTGGTTGAAAAGTTGTGATGGAGTGATACAATGTGCCAACAGAACAATTATGTTGACAAGTCCTCAAGGTGAAAGAGTCCAAGTTAGCATAGACATGTCAACAAATGCAAAAGGGAAGACCGTGATAAATCACTTGGAAGAAAAGCCCTTGGAAAATATCAAGATAGTGTGTGAGTACCCAGACATATTTCCGGAGAAATTACCAGGTATGCCACCTGACCGTGATATAGAGTTTTCTATTGAATTATTACCTGAAAATGCACCTATCTCGAAAAGACCTTATAGAATGGATGTCAAAGATTTAGTAGAACTGAAGAAATAAATAGAAGAATTACTAGAAAAAGGTTTCATTCGCCCAAGTTCATCCCCTAAGGGAGCCCTAGTTCTATTTGTGAGCAAGAAAGATGGTTCGAGGAGAATGTGTGTTGATTATAGAAGTTTGAATGAAGTAATCGTTAAGAATTAATACCCATTACCTCAAATTGAAGATTTATTTGATCAGATGAAGGGAGCTAAGATATTCTCGAAGATAGATCTAAGGTCGGGATATCATTAGTTAAAGATTCGAGCAGAAGATGTACCCAAGACAGCCTTCACCACAAGATATGGATTATATGAGTTTTTGGTCATGTCGTTTGGACTGACTAATTTACTGGCATACTTTATGAACTTGAATAAAATATTCATGGAATATATGGATTAGTTTGTGGTCGTATTCATTGATGACAGACTGATATATTCTCTGAATGAAGAAACACATGAAGATCATCTAAGGCTAGTCCTACAAAAGCTTCGTGACAACCAATTGTATGCAAAGTTCTCAAAGTGTGATTTTTGGTTGAAGGAAGTTGCTTTCTTTGGACACATTGTTACTGATGGTGGAATTAAAGTGGATCCAGGGAGGATAAGTGAGATACTAAATTGGAAGCAACCAAAGGATGCATCCAAGATTAGAAGTTTTCTTGGATTGGTAGGATACTACAGAAGATTTATTGAAGGTTTTTCCAAGTTAGTGAAACCTCTTACCTCACTACTGGAAAAAGGTAAAGAGTGCAAGTGGGATGAAGCATGCCAGAATTGTTTTAAAGAACTCAAGAAAAGGTTAACCACTGCACCAATATTGGTAATGCCAGACATTCATAAGGGATTTGATGTGTATTGCGATGCATCACATCTTGGACTTGGATGTGTACTAATGCAAGAAGGAAAAGTAATAGCTTATGCCTCAAGACAGTTGAGGAAGCATGAGAAGAATTATCCTACGCATGATTTGGAATTCGCTGTCGTAGTGCATGCTTTGAAGATTTGGAGGCACTACATGATTGGAAACAAGTGCAAAATCTTCATGGATCACAAAAGCTTGAAATATATATTCACTTAGAAAGAACTCAACCTCAGACAAAGAAGATGGCTTGAGTTGATCAAAGACTATGATTTGGAAATACAATATCACCTAGGAAAAGCAAATGTAGTGGCTGATGCTTTGAGCCGTAAGGGTCAAAACAACATCACTACTCATTTGATGTCACAGGAATTGTGCTAGGAAAAGGAACAACTCAACCTTGGTATGCTCAATAATGTAGAAGCAACGGTTATGGAAGTTGAATCTACATTGGAACAAGAGATTCGTAAAGGACAAGAATCTGATGAGAAGATTAAAGAAATTAAAACTTTGATTGGGTTGGGTAAAGCCCCAGTTTTCACAGAAGATGATCAAGGCACAGTATGGTTTAAAAAGAGAATATGTGTACCAGAAATTGAACACATACGCCAACTTATTTTGAGAGAAGCTCATGATTTGGCTTACTCTATTCACCCTGGTAGTACAAAGATGTACCAGGATTTGAAGGAAAAGTATTGGTGGTACGGTTGGAAAAGAGATGTGGCTACTCACATTGCATTGTGTGACGTGTGTCAGCGAGTTAAAGCCAAACACCAAAGACCAGCAAGATTACTACAACCTCTTAAGGTATCGGAATGGAAATGGGAAGAAATCGGTATGGATTTCATAGTTGGACTACCCCGTACTCGAGATGGCTATGATTTGATATGGGTCATAGAAGACAGGTTGACTAAAGTGGCACACTTTATACCTATGAAGACAACTTACTCAGGAGTCCAGTTAGCAGAGTTATACATGTCAAGGATTGTTTGTCTGCATGGAGTACCAAAGAAGATCGTATCTGTGGCGGAACTGCCCGAATTATTCCAACTTAAGTGCCTAAGTCCCGCCACAGAGGCTAGACCACACTTAAATGGGAATAACTTGTCAATTCCTCGGATCTAGTCCGACAAGGCCACTGACTGGATCAAGTACCACAATCTCACTCGATGGTGAGTCACAGAGCAAATACAATAAAGCATAAAACCATACATTAAGGAGTATTAAATTATTACAGCATCATCGGAGTTTTGCAAAAGTAGTCATCATTGTTCGAAGTGCAGCGGAATAAAACTAACAATTAAATGGAGGGATGGGGAAGCCTGTCCCATCACTCCTCATGCTCCTTCTCGACCGAGGCGGGGTCCCACTCGACAGTCCAACCCGGTGGCAAGGCGGACGGCCAAGTCACTCCAGCAACCATGTCCTCCAGAGAACCTGTAAAAATTATGCCACAAGCAAGGCTGAGTATACTAATACTCAGCTAGACTTACCCGGTGTGGAGTCTACTCCTCTACCTCTAGACATGCAGCTGTTTGGATGTGGGGTTTGGTTGCCAAAAGCACTAGCTGAGTTTCTAAATCAAGTTTTAACTTTGTCAAATGTAAGTGTGACTCTCTTAATGCTAAAAGTGTACTATCTACTCATACACGGTATCAAACATTTTTAGCAATCAACATCTTGTATCAACTCACCACATTTACACTTGTTACTCAATCTAGCAGCATGGATCAAGCAGTCTCATTGGCTGCGAGAAGCAGACGATTCGAATCGAGTTTTTAAACCTTGCAAGGTAAACCTAAACACACGACGTGGCGAGGCACTCCGTCCCCACACACATCATCCGTCCCCATCGATTCCCCGTCAGCAGAAAGGGGCTCACCGCCTTGGCGTACAATGCCTCACTGACCCCGACTGCCGTCGTGCAGTGACCGCACTTGTACCCACCATAACCGGAATGGGAGACCTCGTCTCAGGTCGCCTGAGGAGAGCAAACTGCTGCCAGGTTCACTCAGGTACTAGGTTTACCGATTTACCATATTTCTCGGTATATGTTTAGTACGTTCAAACGTTTGACACACGGTACCACACCTTAATCCTTATTCCAATTTTCATCCTGTAGATAATCAATCCCCATGGATTATTGCCCACAAACCAACCTCATTATGAAATGAAAGTGAGCACAACAAATTCTTGACCTCGCGCGAGTGCTGGGAAAATCACTCGACTTCTACCGAGATCCCTAATTAGTAAAGCAGCTACCCGACCTAGCATACTAGTATCCATCTCAAAAGGATTCCTGAGATCATGCAACTAGGGTTTCAAACAACTCCTACACTTAAGTGCACAGACAATCCTACAATCATTAAGTATAGTAAAATAGCATAAATAACAGGTTATGCATAAAACCGGGGCTTGCCTTCCAAAGCGGGGGCAGGCAGATCCTCTGGTGCAGGCTCTGGTGCTAGATCCGGGGCTACCTCCTGAGCAGCTCCTTGCTCCGACACGAGGACGTACTCTCCGTCAGCGAGGTTACAGTCTATTGAAATGCAATGAATATGTATGTCATGATTATGCAGGATTTAATAACATTATGCTAAGGAAGAAGAACTAAGTAAATCCGTAACTTAGGGTTTTCTTGGTCATACGTGGCTTTTAGCAGTTTATGCTTATTGTCGGTGTTTTGGGTCCGACCGCACACCTGGGGTTGCTCCTCAAGGTGTTTTAGGAGTAGGAAGGTGTTGACAACTGTAGCAAAATGGTTCGTGCCGATTGCACGAGGGATGGTGGACAAGATTTACAGGTTCGGGCCGCTTAGTGATGCGTAACACCCTACGTCCTGATGAGTATGCTTGGTGGATATGAGTACAAGAGAGCTCTCTAGATCAAGAATACAGAGAGTTGGCGTGGGTGGCTAAGTAATGGGTCGATCGATCTGAAGGGGTGCCCCCTAGGCCTTATATACTCGACCGTGGGGCAGTACACATGGATAAGATAACAACAAGTGGCTAAAAGATAGTGAACCTCTTGAGATTATCCTTTACGTAACCCTCGCCGACTTATCCTCACGCGGCTTCGGTGCATGGAGGCTCCAACGCGGGAAAGTCGGATCTCTGTTGCGGTTACTCGCTCGACGCTATGGGCCGTCCGGGTTTGCACCAATCCGGCCTCATGTCGCTCTGCATTACTGGTTGTTTCTCCCCAGGCCCACGAAAGAATAACCTTACGATTTATTGGGCCCTTGGGCCTTTCGTGAGGTTCTTTACTCTTTTAGTGGACCCGGGGGATATCTATCCCCCACAAGCCCCCGATCTTTGGGTTAATTTGGAGGTAATCAACCCAACGATCCCAGGTCTAGCTTGCAGGTGATTTGAAGAAAAACGGCTTCTTGTTGTTCTCTCCTGCTTCGATCACTTGTTGACCAAAACCTAGTTTCGTGCCTGTGCCTTAGAGATCGGCATTCCTATTTGAAGGATTCTGAACTTCATTGGGTGCACCGGAGGTGCACCCAATGGGTGTAGCCCCCGAGCTTCGAGTAGATTTTAGAAAATAATCTACTCGAAGGTCTTCAGTGGAGATTATTTCCATTCGTGTTCCTTCACTTTGGTTGAAGATTGGCTCTTTGATCTTGTCCCATGCTCTTAGAAATCAGCGTGATCTCGGCTTAGAATAATAATCCATGGGGTGCACCGAAGGTGCACCCAATGGGTGTAGCCCCCGACCTTCAAGTGAATTTCTTGAGAATAATTCGCTTGAAGGTCTTCTTTTTATGTCTTTTTGCTGAAGATTACTCTTTCTATTTATAAAAGAGTTGGCATGATGTCATCCGTGCTATGTCATCAATATTATGCTTCAGAGGTCAGCATGTATTTTGTCTTTTGCAGCCGAGTTTGCAATCCTTCCATATCTTGCTAGGTAGCGTAGTTTATTTGCTCTGCAACTGATTGGACATTCGATGGACGTTCTCTGTCTAGTCTTCAAGTCATGTCTGTCGACCATATTTTGCACTCTGCTGGCTATACTTGGCTTCCCTCTAACTCTTGTTGATATCTCATTTTTGTCTTGAGGCATTCACTGCATGCTCTGCGCAGATGTGACCATTTTGAAAAATATACTGACAATTCCTGGGCGTCCCCCCCAATGGGTGTGGGCAAGGGACGGCTTGGTACGCTGAGTGTTTTAGCCGGCTGCTTCTGAGTTGTAATGTGATGGGACGGCGAGTGTAATCATACCCTTTACACTGTTGACTG
This sequence comes from Zea luxurians, assembly GCA_029449295.1. Lineage (NCBI taxonomy): Eukaryota > Viridiplantae > Streptophyta > Magnoliopsida > Poales > Poaceae > Zea > Zea luxurians. The sequence continues at coordinate 298,800 of JAOPSE010000310.1, read as the reverse complement.
GAGTCCCAATGGGTGTAGCGCTGCGTGAAACGGCGTCAGCCGCCTGACGTGTCTTCGGACGGGTGGAAGTGCATATTGAATGCTTTGCGACTGTTCAGTGACCGCGGTTGGAGGTGAGCGGTTGCCTTTCTCTTCTATAAATAACGATGTTACCCCTCTGGTTTCTTCACATCTCTTCGCTATTTCTTACTGCTTCCTTCTCTTCTTTCCCGCTTGCTTCCACCATGGGAAAAAAACAACAAGCGCAAGCGCGAGCCGACTCCTCCGTCTGAGGACTTCGGCGACTCGGAGTACTCGGAGGAGGAGTTCTCCTCCGAGTCCGAGGGGTCTCCGGCTCCCGTCTCTCCCCCGGCGTCGTCCGATGACTCGGACGACTCCCAGGGGATAGCCGCGGAGGTCTGGACGTACATCCGGGCCGTCGAGCGCTCCGGGCTCGAGGGCTCGGATGAGTCTGAGTACTCCTCGGATGAGGAGGACTCGGACGGCGGCGGCGAGGGCGAGGACGACGACGACGACGATGACGACGACGACGACGACGACGGCAGCGGCAGTGGCGGGGGCGGCGGCAACGGCAGCAGCAGGGGCAGCACCAAGGGCGGCAGCAGCAGGGGCGGCACCAAGGGCGGCGGCAGCAGGGGCGGCACCAAGAGCGGCGGCAGCGGCAGGGGCAGGGCCAGTGGCTAGATGCCACTGGTCTTTTAGATATTAGTATAGATTAGAAATAGTATAGTTAAATAATGTAGTAGTATTAGTAATGTAGAGTAGTATAGTGTAGCGTAGTAGTAGTAGTAGCAGTAGGGGAGTGTCAACTCAAAATGAGTTGATTTGTAAGTATTGCCACTTCCCTTAAATGAAGAATGAATTTGGTTTCCTCTTGATGACTCATTTTGTTTGACTATAAATCTGATTCTTTTGAGACCATAGACGAACAGCTTGATCATTATATTGACGCTTCCAGAAGTAGCCGCCGAGCATATTGCAGTCTGTATCAATGTTTTTAGAAGTGGTGCTGAGCGATTGTAGGTCAACATCGGCATTTTAGAAGTAATGCCGAACGATTGAACTCGAGATCAACGTTTTAGAGGCAACGCCGAGTGACTGAGTAGTAACGTCGGCATTTTAAAGGCAACGCCGAGTTATTGAACTTGAGATTAGCGTTTTAGAGGCAACGCCGAGTGATTGAAGGTCAACGTTGGCATTTTAGAAGTAATGCCGAACGATTGAACTCAAGATCAGCGTTTTAGAGGCAACGCCGAGTGACTGAGTAGTGACGTCGGCATTTTAAAGGCAACGCCGAGTTATTGAACTCGAGATTAGCGTTTTAGAGGCAACGCCGAGTGATTGAAGGTCAACGTTGGCATTTTAGAAGTAATGCTGAACGATTGAACTCAAGATCAGCGTTTTAGAGGCAACGCCGAGTGACTGAGTAGTGACGTCGGCATTTTAGAGGCAACGCCGAGTTATTTTGAGGATTAACACCCGAGTGAAGAGATGGCCCACCAGTTTTTGGAAATAACTGCCGAATGACCACGTGGCATGCTGGAATTTCGGAAATAACTGCCGGGTGATGATTGGGCACTTTTTGAAACGGTATCTGGTCCGAGAATATCCCATAAGAGCTGCACTTTTAGCCGCCTTTGCTTTTCCGCGCCCTAGTTCTTGCATTCCTGCTTCCAAATCCTCTCTGCGCTCGCCTCCAATCTGCTCACTGGTGAAATCGAGATGGCTCCCAAGAGGAAAATCGCGAGCTCTTCCGCTGTGGTGATTCCTCCAATTGATCCCAACAGCCAGTTGCCCTTTGCAGGTAACCACATGTCCATCATCTCTGAAGCCGAACTCCTCCACCTCGTGTCCGTCGGGGTTCTTCCTCCACGGGAACTCTGTTCTTGGCGGATATGCCACGGGACTACGGTCCCGACGGAGGATACCCACGAGTCCGTGGTTTACGCTCCTTTTCTTCTCCGCGGCCTTGGCCTTCCTATTTCTCCCTTTTTCCGCGGTCTTCTTGATTTCTACCACATCAACCTCACCCATCTGAACCCTAACTCAATTCTGCAAATTTCCATTTTCGTCCACTTATGTGAGGCCTTTCTTGGCGTGCTGCCGCATTTTGGCTTGTGGAAACACCTGTATCATTGTCGCCCTGGGATGGCCGGGGGACAACATCAGTTGGTTGGAGGTGCCAGTTTGGAGATGCGCCGGGGACGGAAAACTGAATATCTTGAGATTCCCCTTAAAGACAGCATTAAGGGATGGCGCCTGGAGTGGTTTATAGTTGATAACTATGGAAATTCTCTCCCCCCCCCGGTCAGGAAGACAGCCAGACGTTCGCACCCCGAGCTGGACCGAGTCTCCTACAGACGAGGAGGTGGCTGAGGCCAGTGTGCTGCTAGCTGAAGTTGGGCTATTGAAAGAGAGGGGTTTAACTGCTGAAGCTATAGTTGCTGACTTCGTTTTCAAAAACATTCAGCCACTGAAAGATAGGGTCCACCCGGCTTATCTGTATCGAGGACTAGCCGACCCAACCCGAGTTATCAACAAGAGAATCCCTTCTGCAGATTTGGTGAGCCGACTGGAGATGATTCTCAGAGGCAAAGTATCCAATGTTGGTGCTCCAGTGGCGTACTCGGCCTGGAATCTGCCTCCTGCCAAAGCCTTCACTCTCTTCGTGTCAAATCCACCTGCGACTGATGGCAATTTGGGCCTTAGAACGCGGCCCTCTGATGAAGAAGTCAATGCTTTGGTTGCCTCACTTGGGAAAATTCCTGATGATGAACGACAAGTCTATTTCGAGGTGCCTTTGGATCCTAATGATGCAGAAATGAATGCTATGCTTGATATGTTGGCTGAGGATTCTTCTGACGCTACTCCTGCCGAGACATTGGCAATGGCGCCTCTCCCTGAGGTTGGTATAACCTTGAATGTTCAGAGACCTGTCCGTGTTCGCTCGAGGCGTCCTTGCCGAGTTAATCAAGCTGATCTTCCTGCTGACGAGCAGAAAAAGAAAAGGAGACGCCTTCGGCGAGTATCTAGCTTGGATCAGGATGCTGGTCCCTCGGTTCCTGCTGCTGAGGAGGTTCCTGCGCCTGAATTTATCAATGCTGATCCCAATGGGTGTGGTCCATCTGTAGTTGATCCCAATGGGGGTGTTGGCTGTGTTGCTGATGAAGACGACAGAGAGGAAGAGAATGAAGTCCCTCTGACTCGGAAGAACAGTCGGCAATTCCTCGCCAGTGGGGAAAGTGAAAGTTCCTTTGACCAGGGAACAGGATCTGGATGTCGCCTAGAGGGGGGGGGTGAATAGGCGAATAAAACTTATTACTTTAAAACTTAAATTCTTACTCTACTCGAAGACTTAGAACGCAGTGGAGTGAGAAGACTCTTCGAGTAGGTTGCAGCGGAATCAGAGATCCTGTCTCAAAAGTGTCCTGCACTTCAAATAAAGCTTATACCACAGATAAGTATTGAAGTGCAGATATAAAGACGAGTAAGACAGAGAGTCAGGATACAATACAGAACAGAGCACACAGACGCAAGGATTTATCCCGAGGTTCGGCCAAGCCTGAAATGGTTGCCTAGTCCTCGTTGGAGTTAGCCACACCTGGGCTTGGAGTCTATTTCAACTCCTTCCTCCGTTTGCTCAGATCTGTCAGTATGACAGATAGAGCCTTTCACTATTGAGTGGGGTTACAACAGAACCGCGGCTGCTTACAAACTTCTTGGCAGCACCCCGGCAGAGTAACGATACGCTCAAGACCTTGCTCTAGCTCTAAGCAGCACTTCTCCTCTCTCTAAAGGCTTATAGCTGTGCCTTCTACACAAACTAGAGAGATACACACAAGAGGGAGAGTGAGAATTGATCCGAGTGATGTCTACACTTGTTGGCTGCACTTGTTTTTTTCTTGGAGGCGCCTAGGAGTCCCTTTTATAGACCCAAGGGGCCTAGGAGCCGTTGGAATCCCATTTGGAAGGCAATACTTTCTTTCTGTCGGGTGGCGCACCGGACAGTCCGGTGCACACCGGACACTGTCCGGTGCCCGATTTCTTTCCTAAAATGGCGCTGCCGACCGTTGCAGATCGTTGAAGATCTGGGAGCCGTTGGCGCACCGGACATGTCCGGTGCACACCGGACAGTCCGGTGCCGTCTTCCGACCGTTGGCTCCGCCACGTGTCCCGCGCAGATTGCGCGGCCGACCGTTGGCCCGGCCGACCGTTGGCTCACCGGACAGTCCGGTGCACACCGGACAGTCCGGTGAATTTTAGCCGTACGCCGTCAGCCAATTTCCCGAGAGCGGCCACTTCGCGCCGAGGCAGCCTGGCGCACCGGACACTGTCCGGTGCACCACCGGACAGTCCGGTGTGCCAGACTGAGCTGAGTCTTGGCTGCACTCAGCCAAGTCTTTTTCTCCTCTTTTCTTTTCTTCTTCTTTCTGTTTCTAACACTTAGACAAGTATATTAGTACACAAAACCAATGTACTAAGGCCTAGAAACATACCTTTACTCTTGATCGTTAAATCTATAGCATTTCACATGCTTGAGCTTTGATGTTGGACTCATAAATCATCAAGTCGGCTTGACTTGATCTAGATTGACATTACTTGGCTCCAACATCCTGCAAAGGTCACATAGAACATCTCCAAACATAGGAACAACCCAAACTAAAGATTAAGGTGAACTTAGCTCTTTTGGGCTGTTTCCAGTTCTGGTTTTGACACTTGTTCTCCTTCTAGTGACCTTGATCTCTTTCTTAGAGCTTGGTCTTGAGCCTTATGACTTACACCACATAACCGTAGCTGTTACCTCATTGGTTGTAAGTCACGTCCTTATGTAGTGATCCTTGATGTGCTATAGCTCTTCTCAACTCGATCACCCTTGACTTTGCAAGCCTTCTTCTTCACCCTTGGCTTTGGGTTCCTCAGCCTCCTTGACCTTCTCCCGTGCACTTGGTACCTCGAAGCTTCTCTTGCCTCCGTCCTTGGCTTGATCAGTTGTCTCCGAGCTTCGCACCCGAGTCTCACTTTATGCAATGTCCATCTTACTTGTGATGTCCATTATGTATCCATAATCCAGTTCTTGGACCATCACATTTGTTCTCTTGTGTTGAACCCTGTTAGCTTTACCTTAGACACCTGTTCAACACTTAGTACACTTGTTAGTCCTTTAATTGAGTTGTCATCCAAACACCAAAACTCACAAGAGAGCTTTCAATCTCCCCCTTTTTGGTGATTGATGGCAACACAATTAAAGCTTACATAAGAATAAGATTTGAAGCACAAATTTTGAATTCTAAGTTTATAGAATGCTCCCCCTAAATATGTGCTTACTTCAAAAACATAGTCTTGACCTCAGACGCTAATTTGCACATACTTAGGCAATTCGAAACATTTCTACACCTTAGCACTTTTTAGGATGCATTGTGTCAAGAATCAAACCATGATACTATAACACACAAATGCACATAATCAAACACACAAATGCACATAATCAGAGTTAAACACCATTCAAATTAGTGGATATATCACAGGAATATCAACCTACCACTATTCACCATTAAGATACCAATTCAAACTAATACCAATTTAAACTAAGACACTAATTTAAGACAATCTTAAGGCACCATGACAATCTTAAAGCACCATTAACCACATGACTATCTATTACACTATAGAGGCCAAATAATTCATCGCAGCGGAAACACTAGTCCATATGAGCAACACATATAATACTGCAATAAGCTCAAACTACCACATCACCCATTAGGATAAGCTTTCCTCTCAGGTTGAGATAAGCTTTAATGCACAACTTCTCCCCCTTTGACATCAAACACCAAAAACATACGCAACTAAGAACGTAGGATGATGTCAAGGGACAGCAGGGTGTTTAAGGAGGAAAAACGACTATCAAAACTCCCCCTTACTTATTGAACATATGCACTATGCAAAAAGATTAATACTTCCTTTTGTACCTTTACCATGTTGTAGTGTACTTTCCATCTTGAAAGTATTTAATCTCTCGAGAGCTTCTCCACACTTGTGCCTGATTTTTTATCCTAACTTTTCCTTGTTGCTAAGACACCAAACTTAGAACAAGTTATAGTATTGGGCACAAGAAGAAACTTCTATTCCAATGATTATCAAGAGATGTCAAATGAAGCAAACTATCACAGCTACCAATTGAAGGATACCAATTGCAAGTTCATTTATTATCATGGCTCCATGATATTAAGAATAAGCATCTATTATCACCAGATATTATAGAGCATAAGCAATTTAAAGATATACAATCACTCATGACTTAAGATACCAATTACTGGACTTACAGAGGTACCCAAGTCCTGATTGCTCCATTTCATGCTCATTTTCTCTTTTCCACCTAGAGACTATACAAGATTGCTCAAGAAACAGTTAGTCTCAAAAGACACAAGTTATGTGTGCTCCCCCTCAAGTTGTGCATCAAGTATTTGAATGACTTGCACTTTGCACATTCTAGCTTCCTTAGAACTAGAGGGAACCACAACATACCTTGGTCACGGCATACTCCATCACTTTTATCCCAAAGAGATATTAATTAAATACCAATATGAGAGCCACTTAATACAAATTGAGGGCTAAATGAAAGGTTAACTAAATACAACAATGCACGCCTCAGTGGCACCTAAGCCAATTGAATACTCACAGGAAGTCTAACATTTACGCAACTTGTACATGCTTCATACTTAACTATCATTGCATATACCAATTGAAGATCAACACAATCATGTATATAAAGCGAAATATTAAGCATGTCATAATTAAGAAGGTTTCTTAGGTGCACAAAAGAAACAACATTTTAAAGGCATAAATTACCTAAGCCAAGATATTACCAATTGAAAGACAAGAACATAGCTATGATCACAATGAATGGAATTTCAAGAATCTTAAATGAAATTGCATAGCTCCATTTTCCATACCATTGCCTTTATGAGAGCCCTTGTTATCACTAATTTAGGACTCCTTTTGCTTACGCACCTCATAGCTCAAAAGGGAACGTCATGGATTTGAAATTCACACAATACTAAACTAGGGTAATCATGTGAACATGCACTAAACAAAATGTCATATTTGCACATAGCATGACTTACAAAAAGTTACAGGTTTATCCATATACACCAAGAGAGTTAATCGTTGTGGATATAACAAATGAAATAGCTACCCATGAATGATTCAAAAGATATATCCTATATAGCACCAGTCATGATTAAGCAAACATCATTATGATTCATTTAACACAGACAATCATAAAGCATAACTACTCCAAAGATAGGTAGCACAACAAGCCAACTTAAGAGCAATACTAAATTGCAATGATGTACTTAAAATACACGGGTACCGTCCTTTGGAGAGCAGGTTTTAGATTCTCATCAAAGTCCTTTACTTGATTCACCAATAATGATTCAGGACCTACACACCTTATTTCACTTGAGATGAACATGGGATTAGTGTTTCACAATAAAGGCACCAAAACAATTAACAGCTTAAGCATAGAGTTTAAGATAACCGTCTTAAGCTCTCCCATGGTCTCCAGTCCATCTCAAGGCACCTGCATGGTCTAGTTAGCACAGTTTGGTACCCATCTTGGGATGGGTCCATAATGATCATCTAAATGTGCCTTTGGTACCCAAATTGCCTTTGTGCTAGTTCTAGGTGATCTCGTTATAGATCTAGCACAAGTGTATGATATGGGTCTCCTACCCGAATAAGATTGACACAAATTCACTTGCTTAGGAATCTTACCTTTATAACATACCTTGGATAGATGACCTTGCTCACCACACTTGTAGCAGAAGCGTCGCTCAACTTGACACGACGCTTGCTGTGTGTTATTTTCCTTGGTGAGGGTCACCTTGGAGGATGCACATCCTTGATTCTTCATGACCGGACATGAAGTGATCGTGTGGTCCTTTTTGTTGCATCCAAAACAACTCCTTGTCCCTTCATTCTTGTCTTTGTACGGACAAGACGCGATGAGGTGGCCTAACTTCTTGCACTTGAAACACCTCCTTTTTCCTTTTCCCTTTTTATACTTGAATGACATGGAGAGAAGATCAGTGCAAACAACATGATTAATTGAATCCTTACCTTTTTCCTTTTTCATGTTGATTTCTTCATTTATAGCTTTGGGAACATTTCTCTTATTGAGCTTGACACTTGCTGCAGTTTTTCCTTTCTCAAGCTTCTTCACCACGCGCCCGTGGATATCTTGAGAGAGTTGAGCAAAGTGTCTTCTCCTCAGTTGTCGTTGCTTCTTATTCCCACAGAATTTCTTTTGTGACCCTAAAACTTGTTGCTCAATCAATGTTTGGCTTTTTTTTGAGCAACAGGGGTTAGCACATGATGATATACAATTCAAATGCGCATACGTGCGAGAATGAGGTTCACATGAATTTAAGTTTACAATTATAACCTCATGAGTAACATTAAGCATGATATGGTCATCAACTAGTTTATTATGAGAATTTGACAACATATCATACTCTTCACCTAGAGCAAGTTTTTCTAAATTTAGAATTTCTACTTGTCTCTTAAGCATGGTGTTTTCCATTTTAAGTTGAGCAACACCGGATAAAACATCATCATTATTTCTTTGCTCAAATAAAATAGATTCATACCGTTGGACCAAATCGTCATGAGAGCACTTTAGCTCCTCATGTTCTTTGGTCATCTTCTCCAGGCTGTTGTTGGTTTTGATGAGGGTCTCCTCTAGCCTGAGAAGCGTCTCGCCTTGTTCCTTGTTCCTTCTCAACAACTTAACCAAGAGAGCTTTGTCCTCTTTGTTGAGATGGATGTAGAAACGGCGAATCTCCTCTTCTTCCACATCACCGGTCTCATTTTCCCTGTCATTATTATTAGTGGAAGCAATACAGGAAAATGTACCTAGTGGTGATGAAGACTCATCCTCGCTATCATCCTCATATTCCTCCTCATCATCGCTTTCGTCTCCACTATCATTGTTAGCAATAAGACATTTATAACTAGTGGAAGACAAACCTGTCGGTGAAGTGGATTCATCGTTTGGGTGCCATCGTTCTTGTTCTTCTCCCTTTGAATGGTTAGTATCACAAGCAATATAGGGAGTAGAAGTAGTACAATTTGCCACAAAATATTTTACTTTAATTCTATTCCATAAATCATGAGCATCAACAAATAGATCACTATCACTACTCATGATGGCAAAATAGGCACCTCTAGATAGAGAATCAACTAAGATGTTGCATGCGTGATGATTTAGAGTTAGACATCTTAGTTCATCATTAGAGGGATTTTTACTAATGTCAGATGGAAAAATACTTCTCCTAAAGATCTGTCTCAAATCAAGATCAATACTCATGAAAGCATTATAAATAGAGACAGACCAAGATTTGTAATTGGAGCCATCGCCTAAAAGAAGTTCTACAGTTACCTCTTGTGACGACATCGTTATCTCCGGACGGCTAAGCCCACACTGGAGAGGCCTAGCTCCGATACCAATTGAAAGTTCCTTTGACCAGGGAACAGGATCTGGATGTCGCCTAGAGGGGGGGTGAATAGGCAAATAAAACTTATTACTTTAAAACTTAAATTCTTACTCTACTCGAAGACTTAGAACGCAGTGGAGTGAGAAGACTCTTCGAGTAGGTTGCAGCGGAATCAGAGATCCTGTCTCAAAAGTGTCCTGCACTTCAAATAAAGCTTATACCACAGATAAGTATTGAAGTGCAGATATAAAGACGAGTAAGACAGAGAGTCAGGATACAATACAGAACAGAGCACACAGACGCAAGGATTTATCCCGAGGTTCGGCCAAGCCTGAAATGCTTGCCTAGTCCTCGTTGGAGTTAGCCACACCTGGGCTTGGAGTCTATTTCAACTCCTTCCTCCGTTTGCTCAGATCTGTCAGTATGACAGATAGAGCCTTTCACTATTGAGTGGGGTTACAACAGAACCGCGGCTGCTTACAAACTTCTTGGCAGCACCCCGGCAGAGTAACGATACGCTCAAGACCTTGCTCTAGCTCTAAGCAGCACTTCTCCTCTCTCTAAAGGCTTATAGTTGTGCCTTCTACACAAACTAGAGAGATACACACAAGAGGGAGAGTGAGAATTGATCCGAGTGATGTCTACACTTGTTGGCTGCACTTGTTTTTTTCTTGGAGGCGCCTAGGAGTCCCTTTTATAGACCCAAGGGGCCTAGGAGCCGTTGGAATCCCATTTGGAAGGCAATACTTTCTTTCTGTCGGGTGGCGCACCGGACAGTCCGGTGCACACCGGACACTGTCCGGTGCCCGATTTCTTTCCTAAAATGGCGCTGCCGACCGTTGCAGATCGTTGAAGATCTGGGAGCCGTTGGCGCACCGGACATGTCCGGTGCACACCGGACAGTCCGGTGCCGTCTTCCGACCGTTGGCTCCGCCACGTGTCCCGCGCAGATTGCGCGGCCGACCGTTGGCCCGGCCGACCGTTGGCTCACCGGACAGTCCGGTGCACACCGGACAGTCCGGTGAATTTTAGCCGTACGCCGTCAGCCAATTTCCCGAGAGCGGCCACTTCGCGCCGAGGCAGCCTAGCGCACCGGACACTGTCCGGTGCACCACCGGACAGTCCGGTGTGCCAGACTGAGCTGAGTCTTGGCTGCACTCAGCCAAGTCTTTTTCTCCTCTTTTCTTTTCTTCTTCTTTCTGTTTCTAACACTTAGACAAGTATATTAGTACACAAAACCAATGTACTAAGGCCTAGAAACATACCTTTACTCTTGATCGTTAAATCTATAGCATTTCACATGCTTGAGCTTTGATGTTGGACTCATAAATCATCAAGTCGGCTTGACTTGATCTAGATTGACATTACTTGGCTCCAACATCCTGCAAAGGTCACATAGAACATCTCCAAACATAGGAACAACCCAAACTAAAGATTAAGGTGAACTTAGCTCTTTTGGGCTGTTTCCAGTTCTGGTTTTGACACTTGTTCTCCTTCTAGTGACCTTGATCTCTTTCTTAGAGCTTGGTCTTGAGCCTTATGACTTACACCACATAACCGTAGCTGTTACCTCATTGGTTGTAAGTCACGTCCTTATGTAGTGATCCTTGATGTGCTATAGCTCTTCTCAACTCGATCACCCTTGACTTTGCAAGCCTTCTTCTTCACCCTTGGCTTTGGGTTCCTCAGCCTCCTTGACCTTCTCCCGTGCACTTGGTACCTTGAAGCTTCTCTTGCCTCCGTCCTTGGCTTGATCAGTTGTCTCCGAGCTTCGCACCCGAGTCTCACTTTATGCAATGTCCATCTTACTTGTGATGTCCATTATGTATCCATAATCCAGTTCTTGGACCATCACATTTGTTCTCTTGTGTTGAACCCTGTTAGCTTTACCTTAGACACCTGTTCAACACTTAGTACACTTGTTAGTCCTTTAATTGAGTTGTCATCCAAACACCAAAACTCACAAGAGAGCTTTCAGAAAGTAGTGGAGTTCCTTCTCCTGCTTTATCTGCCCTTGTTGGTCTGCAAAACATATCCCTGGCTGACTTTGATCAAACTCTTGAGGATATGGTTCCAGAGGACTTGTTATCAGGGCTAGTGGATGATGATGTAACGGAAGCTTGTGGTGCCGTGCCGGATGCTGGGTTGAGGTCATCCCGCGCCTCGTCAACCTTAGAGCGCGGTTTCGAGGGTCGGGATGCTGACTTGGATTGTCCTGATTCCATGGAAGTAGCCGAGGGTCCGTCAACCTTAGAGGTGGTTACTGCGGAGAGTCTGGACCTTAAGACTGGTGCTGACACATGCCCAGCCCCCGAGGGTGTCGTCGGGGATGACTTAGCTCGGGCAAAGGGTGCGAGCCACTGCCCAGCCCCCGAGGGTGCTGCCGGGGGTGATCCGGCTCAAGTGGGCAGTGCCAACCATGACCCAGCCCCCGAGGGTGCCCAAACGGGGTCTCCTTCCGGCACTTCCATGGACGTTCACGCAGGGTCACCTCCACACTCTGGCTGCATGGTGGTGGCCCAAACTTTGGACCGGGGCGTCGCTTTGGAGGGCAGCGTCCCCGCTGATCGGGTATCCGGCTCTGTTGAAGGTGTTGAACTGATTCCCACTGTTCCGTTGCAAGCTGCTTCGGGTGATGACCTTGCGCCTGGTTATCATCTGATTTCTCCTGATTTGGGGATCCCTTCGTTCTTCTCCAACCTCCAGGTACTGTGCTGTTTCTTAGCTTGATTTTTACATTGCATGAACTTTTGCCATTATGCTCATCTGTTCTTCTCATCAGGTTTTGGTGGATGGGATGACCAGCCAGCTGAAATTGCATGGTGCTCCTGTACCAGAAGTGGCTTCGTCTCTTTCGTGTTGGAATCCAGTGTCACTTCATCGTCGTGTATCCGAGTTGGAGGCGACTAACGCTGGTTAGTGCCCTTTTTTCTTTTCTTCGCGCTTGTTGTGGACTGTTTTACCTTCTGACCTCGTTTTGTTTGGTTATCTTTTGCTAGGAATGACTCGACAGATTGCACTTCTTGAGGAAAAACATTCTCAAGATCGGGCTGAACTGTCTCAGCGATGCACTGATCTTGAGGAAAAGTACTCTCAAGGTCAGATTGAGCTGAGTCAGGTCTCTGCCGCCTTAGATGATGCCAATGCGTTGAGTTCTTCCCTGCATGCTCAGCTCGACTCTGAAAAGGTGATATACGAAACTGCGCTTTCGCCTTGCTGTACTTCTATTATTTGCCTGGTTTTCTGAAGGAACTGACTTGTGCCTGCAGGAAGAAAAACGTATCCTTGCCGCTTCTCGTGACAATCTTGATAGGTTGTATCGTGATTCTAGCAACTCGCTGACCATCCTGGAGAGGAGTCATCGCTTTTCCATGGAGGAGTTAAACAATCTTCGCTATAAGCTGCAGGAGTCCTTGGATGATGTGATTCGCCTTAGGGAGTTGATATCGGCTAAAGACGTTGTCATCAAGAATCTGCGTGCTTCCAAGAAATCTGTTACCCAGGAGCTGGAGGCTGCCCAGTTGGCTGTCAAGGTTGCTGAAGAGACTTCCAGTACTCTGAGAGCCCAGCGCGATAGGGCTATGGATAAGGCCATTCGAGCGGGACGAATCCTGATGAGGAGACCTGGCGTAGTCGTTCCTGAAGATATAAGGGCTGACGTGAACGCTGCCCCTGATTCTTCGAGTCGTCCTTCTTCGTCAGTTGCTCCTGGAAAAGACATTGCAAAATAGAGAAAACATTTCGCGTGCTCCAAGCGCGCAGCTTGTATGATTGAATATTTGTTAGAGGACACCAGTTTATTTGAATGACATAGTTACTCTCTCATTGTATCAGAATTTTTTAGTTAATGAGTTTGGTAGTAATGACGCATGATGACTGAGAATTTTGTTTGTGGGATATGGAAATCGTCCCTTGAATTATATAGGCGCGAGCGTGTTGCATTGGTCTTAAGTTGCCGTCAACTTAAGTCGATTGCTCCGTTAGCAGGGCATAGTGGTCACCCCGAGTTAAGTAAGCATGAGCATGTTGCACCGCCTTAAGTCGTTGCCGACTTAAGCCGATTGCTCCGTTAGCAGGGCATAGTGGTCACCCCGAGTTAAGTAAGCGTGAGCATGTTGCACCGCCTTAAGTCGTTGCCGACTTAAGCCGATTGCTCCGTTAGCAGGGCATAGTGGTCACCCCGAGTTAAGTAAGCGTGAGCATGTTGCACCGCCTTAAGTCGTTGCCGACTTAAGCCGATTGCTCCGTTAGCAGGGCATAGTGGTCACCCCGAGTTGAGTAAGAATGCAAGTCGATCGTAAATAAATTGAGTATCCTTGAGACCTTTTCTTTATTGATGACATATTTCCACTTTTACAGAGTACATCACCGTTATCCCAGCAGTTTTGAGGTACGGCTAAGGATAAAACTTTCTCAGGTGTTCTATGTTCCAGGAGTTCCCAACTTCTGTGCCATCCATCTGAGTGAGGCGATATGATCCGGGCCGAGTGACTTCTGCTACTATGAAGGGTCCTTCCCATAAGGGTGATAACTTGTGTCGTCCTTCTCCCGTTAGAATTCGGCGAAGGACGAGCTCCCCTACTGAGAAGAATCGTTGCCGTACAGCCTTGTCGTGGTAGCGCCTTAGAGTCTGCTGGTATCTTGCTGATTGGATTACTGCGTTTAACCGTTCTTCCTCGAGTACGTCTATGTCCTCCAGCCTGGTGGTCTCCGCTTCTGCTATACTTTCAAAGATCAGCCTTGGCGCCCCAAACTTGAGATCAGCGGGCAGCACTGCCTCCGACCCATAGACCATGAAGAAAGGAGTGTTTCCATGTAAAGCTCGGCTAGGTTGGGTTCTTAGGCTCCAAACAACATAGGGTAATTCCCTTATCCACTTTCCTGCGAACTTTTCATTCTTATCGAAAATCTTTTTCCTGAGTGCATCCAATATCATCCCGTTGGCTCGCTCAACTTGCCCGTTGGCTCTTGGATGGGCTACAGATGCATACTTGATCTGAATGCTCTTTTGCTCGCAGAAGTCAAAGAATTCTGAACTCGTGAAGTTGGATCCTAAATCAGTTATGATGCTGTTTGGTATCCCGAATCTGAATATTATGTCTTGTATGAATTCCACGGCCTTAGCAGAAGTTAAGGAAGCAATGGGCTTGAATTCTATCCATTTAGTGAACTTGTCAATTGCTACCAATACATGAGTGTATCCCCCTTGAGCTTTCTTGAAAGGCCCAATCATATCCAATCCCCAGCATGCAAAAGGCCAAGTCACTGGTATGGTCTGCAGTTGCTGCGCTGGCAGGTGTTGTTGCTTTGACAAGTATTGGCAGGCTTCGCACCTCTGAACTAACTCGGCTGCGTCGTTCTTTGCTGTTGGCCAATAGAATCCTGACCTGAAGACCTTCCCAACCAGTGTTCTGGATGCTGCGTGTATTCCACATTGTCCAGCGTGGACCTCCTCCAGGAGTTGCCTTCCAGTAGATGGGAGGATGCATTTCGTGAAGACCCCTGATGCACCCCTTCTGTACAATGTCTCTCCAATAAGTGTATAGTGAGCCGACTGTCTTGCAATGCGCTCTGCTGAATTCTTGTCGTCTGGTTCTTCTTCATTTCTTATGTACTTAATGATTGGCCTCCTCCAGTCATCAGGATCTGACTCGGGTTGATCTATGATGCTGCACTCTTCTATTCGATCCATTGAGATACTCGGCTGCAGAATTTCTTGCACGAAAACCCCGGGTGGGACCTGAGTTCGACTGGACCCCAGCTTGGATAGTACATCGGCTGCCGTGTTCCGATCTCTTTCCACATGATGAAATTCTAGACCCTCGAATTTATCCTCCAGCTTTCGGACGGCAGTGCAGTATCTTCCCATCGAATCGTTTGAGCAATCCCACTCCTTATTTATCTGGCTGATGACTACCAGAGAATCCCCGTATACCATTAATCTTTTGATGCCCAATGATATGGCAATGTTCAATCCATGGATCAAAGCTTCATACTCGGCTGCATTGTTGGAGGCCGGGAACAGCAACTGGAGGGCGTACTTGAGGTGTTCGCCTCCAGGTGCAGTGAAGAGAATCCCCGCCCCTGCTCCCTGCAGCTTTAGTGAGCCATCAAAATACATTCGCCATACTTCCGCAGTCTCCGGGTTGTCTGGTACTTGTTGCTCAGTCCATTCTGATACAAAATCAACCAGTGCTTGAGTTTTAATGGCAGTGCGAGGCCGGAACTCGATGTCATGAGATCCCAACTCACAAGCCCACTTGGCTATTCGACCGATGGCTTCCTTGTTGTGAAGTATATCCCCTATTGGAAAACTTGTGACTACTATGACTTTGTGATCGTCAAAGTAGTGACGCAGCTTGCGGGCAGTTAAAAGTACTGCATACAATAGCTTCTGAACTTGAGGATACTTTTTCTTTGAGGGGCCAAGGACTTCACTGATGAAGTAGACAGGATGTTGCACTGGATAGGCGTGCCCTTCTTCTGCTCGCTCGACTACTAACGCGGTGCTTACCACGTGAGTCGTGCAAGAGATGTACAATAGCAAATCTTCAGCTGGTTGAGTTGATGTAGCTCGCCGAGGTGGTTTCAGTACTGGTGGTGTTGTCAGGAATTTTTTCAGAGCATCTAGAGCTTCTTGTGCTTCTGAAGTCCACTGAAATTTATCCACCTTCTTGAGTAGCTTATAAAACGGCAGACCTTTTTCTCCCAGCCTGGATATAAATCTGCTTAAAGCTGCCATGCATCCCGTAAGTCGCTGAACCTTCTTCTGCGATCGAGGTGCTTCCATCTTCATGATAGCTTCAATCTTATCCGGATTAGCCTCAATTCCCCGGTGGCTGACAATAAACCCGAGTAACTTTCCGGCTGGTACCCCAAAAACACATTTCTCAGGACTAAGCTTCCATCTATACCGCCTCAGGCTGTTGAAAACCAGTTGCAAGTCTTCGATGAAATCTTTTGAGTCCTGTGTTTTGATTACCACATCATCCACATAGGCCTCCACACGCTTGCCCCAGTGATCGGCTAAGCATGTTTGAATGGCTCTCTGGTAAGTTGCTCCAGCGTTTTTGAGGCCGAACGACATGGAGGTATAACAGAAAGCACCAAATGGAGTAATGAATGCCGTCTTTTCCTCATCTTCCTTCGCCAGACTAATCTGATGATACCCAGAATAACAATCCAGGAAAGATAGCATAGAACATCCAGCGGTGGAGTCCACCACCTGATCTATCCTTGGGAGCCCGAAAGGATCCTTCGGACAATGTTTGTTGAGATCAGTATAATCAACACACATGCGCCAGTCCACTTTATTCTTTTTGAGTACAAGAACAGGATTGGCTAACCACTCGGGATGTAATACTTCTCTAATGAATCCAGCCGCGACCAAGCGGGCTAACTCGGCGCGAATGGCTTCCCTCTTATCAGGCGTGAAACGACGTAATTTCTGTCGAATCGGCCTCGCCTGGGGAAAAACCTTCAGTTTGTGCTCGGCCAGTTCTCTCGGGACTCCCGGCATATCCGCAGGTTGCCATGCGAATACATCTCGGTTATCTTGCAGAAACCGGACGAGCGCGCTTTCCTATTTGTCATCCAAACTGGAGCTGATGACGGCCGTCTTGCGCTCATCGGCGAACCCCAGGTTGATTCTCTTGGTTTCTTCAGTCGGCCGCATAGAGGTCGCGGTCTGAGCTTCATTCGCCGGTATTGCGAGGTCCTCCTCAGGCTTAGAGTTCGCCATTGCGGAGGGAGCTGTCGATGGCTTGGCGGTGAGGGCTGCTTGAATAGCCACTCGGAAACATTCTGCGGCGCCTTGGAAGTCGGCGCGCACAGTTATGATCCCTTGTGGCCCTGGCATCTTCAGTATCATGTATGTGTAATGCGGAATGGCCATGAACTTGGCCAATCCAGGCCTCCCGATGATGGCGTTGTACCCGCAGTCAAAGTTTGCCACTTCAAACCTCAGGAACTCGGTTCTGTAGTTCTCCGGAGTTCCAAAGGTTACTGGCATGTAGATGTGGCCCAGCGGGTATTCCCCTTCCGTCGGCACGATGCCGAAGAAAGGAGTGTCTGACTCGTGGAGCTCTTTGAGGTGAACTCCCAAGCCTTGGAGTGTCCGGGGGAAGGTGACGTTGATGCTGCTCCCCCCGTCCACTAATACCTTCTTCACCCGGCTCTCTCGGATCACCGGATCGACGAGAAGCGGGTATTTGCCTGGGTGGTCGAAGTTGAGCCATTGATCTGCCCGAGTGAAGGTGATCGGGTGCTCCGACCACCGGTACGGAGCGGGAGGGCCGGTGGTCGCCACCAGTATTTGGTGATCGTTGAGCTTTTGCTGTCTTCTGCTCTCCTGCGATCCGTGTCCGCCGAAGATGACGTTGACCTCCCTGTCAACGCGCGGAAAAGCTCCTCCTCCTCCTCCCTCCTCCTGCCGATGGGGTTGTCGTGGTTCATCTGGTCCTCCCCTCGGCGGAGGAGGAGGTAGAGGTTGAAAGGGTCGGCCGTGTCCGACGGAGTGCTTGAAGTCTCGGCAGTTACGAAGAGTGTGGCGCATGTCCTTGTGGTACGGGCACTGGGCGTCGAGGATGTCGTCCAGCGTACGTTCGTCTCCACGAGGTCCTCCTCGAGCGCGAGAGGCGGGTGGTCCGGTAGCGTGCACTTCTTCGCGTGGCCTCTTCTCCCACCGCTTGTCAGGTTGCTGGTTCGCGTCGCGTCGTGGTGCTGCCGGTGCGGGCTTTGCTCCTCCAATGAGATCCTGGGCTCGCTCGTCGGCGGTGATGTAGAGGTCGGCTTCCCGGAATAGCTCCTCGGAGGTAGTCGGCGCTTTCTGTAGTATGGCTCGGACGAAAGCTGAATCATTAGATCCTCGGTAGAAGTCCTCGATCACGGCCGCCTCCGTGACATCGGGGATACGGTTCCTCATGGTTTGAAACCTCTTGAGGTACGACCGGAGAGTTTCGTCCCCTCGGCGTTTGATAGATTTGAGGTCCCATGGCTGCGCCGGCTTGTCGGAGAGGGACTGGAAGTTGGCGGTGAAGCGTCGACTGAAGTCTCCCCAGACGTCGATGCAGTGTCGTGGTAGATGTCGCAGCCATTGCAGCGCGTCTTGCCCAAGGACGATGGGTAAGTACGCGGTCATCACGTCTTCGGACGCCCCAGCGGCTCGAGCAGCAGTGGTGTAGACGGCTAGCCAACCCCATGGATCCTGCTTAGGTTCATATTTGTCAACATTGGATACCTTGAAGTTGGGAGGCCATTGGATGGCCCTAAGGCGCGGAGTAAGGGCGGACACTCCGCACGTGTCCTCCTGTCGTCGGGGTCGATGTCTGTCCCGGGGAGGGGAGTTGTGATTGTGATTCCTCGACCGTCCCCGGGCGGTTCCGCCAGTTGAAGCCGTTGCCGACTCAGTCCTGGTAGCTTGGCTCTGAGTCGGGGCGCCATGATCCCTGTCGTACTCCTCCCGACAACGAATTTCGTTCTCATGCCGCCGTTCCCGCGAAGCATTGATGGAGCTCCGCGCGTCTCGACGACTGTTGATGGCGTGTCGTAGATCGTTCGGCAGGTGAGCAAGCGGTAGAAGATGGTTGGCTGCCTGGGTGAACAGTCGTCGGTAGCCGTCGGCGTCAGGAGTCCGAGGAAGTCCTTCCGCTATCCGAGTCAGCACCCCTCCGACTTCGCTCGGCGTGTTCATGGCTCGGGCGAAGTCGGGGTTCAGGTTGCGCCCGAAGAATGGATTCTCTCGACGTTGCCTCGCATCCTGCTCAGCATGTTCCTGAGCTCGCCGACGATCACGTCGTCGGGAGTTCCTTCGCTCTCTGAAGACGCGTTCTTCCGGGGTTTCTCCTACCTCCGAGACCTCGTCTCGTGAGACAGGTTGTTCTGGATTCTGCTCTCCGGCTGCGTGATGTCGTCGAACGTTCCTGCGCCGATTCCTCCGTCGACGGGACTCTCGCTGAGGCGGTTCCTCCCCGGGTACAGTCGGCTCGTCGTCGGAGATGGCGGGCGACTCCACTCTTCCGATGAAGAAGACGTCGGGGTAGAACGGTGCTGCCGTCGTAGTGATCTTCTTTCGGAGAGCCGGAGGTTGCACTTCTCTGGTATTTTCGGAGTTTGTTGGGGAAGATTCCTTTTCCGGCAGATCCGCGATACGGTGCAGAATTCCTTCTTCGTCTGCTACGAATGAGATTGTTCCGAAGCAGAACATAGATCCGGGGCGTAGGGTGATCTTGTTGTAGAAGGAGATGGCCATTGAGCTAGCTTGGATTGTCGACACACCCCCTACCTGGCGCGCCAGCTGTCGGTGTTTTGGGTCCGACCGCACACCTGGGGTTGCTCCTCAAGGTGTTTTAGGAGTAGGAAGGTGTTGACAACTGTAGCAAAATGGTTCGTGCCGATTGCACGAGGGACGGTGGACAAGATTTACAGGTTCGGGCCGCTTAGTGATGCGTAACACCCTACGTCCTGATGAGTATGCTTGGTGGATATGAGTACAAGAGAGCTCTCTAGATCAAGAATACAGAGAGTTGGCGTGGGTGGCTAAGTAATGGGTCGATCGATCTGAAGGGGTGCCCCCTAGGCCTTATATACTCGACCGTGGGGCAGTACACATGGATAAGATAACAACAAGTGGCTAAAAGATAGTGAACCTCTTGAGATTATCCTTTACGTAACCCTCGCCGACTTATCCTCACGCGGCTTCGGTGCATGGAGGCTCCAACGCGGGAAAGTCGGATCTCTGTTGCGGTTACTCGCTCGACGCTATGGGCCGTCCGGGTTTGCACCAATCCGGCCTCATGTCGCTCTGCATTACTGGTTGTTTCTCCCCAGGCCCACGAAAGAATAACCTTACGATTTATTGGGCCCTTGGGCCTTTCGTGAGGTTCTTTACTCTTTTAGTGGACCCGGGGGATATCTATCCCCCACACTTATCACTCTAGGTTTAGGTTTTGTTAGGGATAAGCATAGTGGTTTTGTAATTCCCCTTATATACTTTAGTGGACAATTTACAAGGGTTTTAGGGTCACACCAATTTCCATCATATCCTTTTCCCCTTCTTTATTTTCTATTTATGCATTTTAGGGTGGGTTTGAACTACAACAATGAGTTAATTTTTTCCAAAAATTCTGTAAAAATTACAGTGGCTTGTGATTGGTCAATCTAGTCTGTTCTAGGAGTTTGAGGTTCAAAATAAAAAGGTTAGGTTTTGGACAAAAATAACAAAAGTTGTGTAAATGGGCCACTTTACACTACAACTCTTGACTAGGAGTAGGTTCTGCCCTAAGGGTTATTTTTGTTGGCATCTAACAGTAATAATAAGCTTCTGTGCCAAAAATCACAGAAGGTTAATTGGTGGTTATTTAGTTGTGATTTCTTAAAATTTTATGCCAAAAAGGTGCTCATAACTAACTTGCCATTTGAAAAATATCAAACAACAGATTTTGTATTTTTCCTATGTTCATAATAACAAAACATTAGTTATCCCAAGGTTTGGGGTGTTCTCTCCTTGGGGTTATTTTTCTAGGGTTTTTCTAAATTTTCCTTGTTTTCTTAAAATAGAAGGTATCCTATTTATTTTATACTAAACCAGGGTATCCTAGATTTTTCTAGTGAACTACACTGAATAAGTGTCCTAACAAAAATAGGAGTGCCCTCTGGTTCATTCTTTAAATCACCTTTTCTATTTTTCTTAACCTTAAGCATATTGTAAAATAAATGGCAAAAACTAGCTTAATGGGCTTGACAGAGAAGTTTAGCATTTTTAAACAGGTCAGTAGGTGGATATTAACTTCTCCAAATTTTTCTAACCCTAGTCAAATAGTGCAACTATTTTTATCCCTATTATTTAGCTTTTGGTCAAAACAATAATTAAATCAGAACCTTATAGTTTTCTGTAGTACATAAGGGTTTTATATTTTTCTTAAGCAGTTTATATTATTTAAAGTCTAACAAAATTGGTTTGACCAAATTTGGATGAATAAAACAGAAGTTATGAATTATTCAAGTTCTGTTCAAAATTTAAATCAGATTTAATAAAGATTTCCTGGAAAACTACTTTGCGCCGAGGACCCTGGGTTATTCCTAAACTAACTCTCGCAGTTATACCCCCGCGTTATTATTCATTTGAGTCACTGACATTTCACAGAACCCCCCAGGCTTCTTTCCTTCTCCCCCGCGGTCCTTCCCTAGGTTTAAACAGTGCCCGCAAGAAAGAAAAGGGTGGCGCGGCTTACCGGCGGCGAGAGGGGTCCGGCAAGGGGTAGGGTTGGCTCGGGGAGGCTCCGGCGGTCACACGATGTATGGCTCGACGGCGGGGATAGCCGGAGTCACTCGGTCCACGTGCGCAGGCGGGGGTTCTCGTCGGCGGCGGGGGTGCCGGCCAAATCACGGCGACCTAGTTCAATCCAATGGCACGGTGAGCTCCACGGGGTGAAGTAGAGACTGTGTGCACAAGGAATCGGAAAATGGTTCAATGGATTACCCTGTCCACGCACTCCGGCGGGGTTGTGAACTCCAGCGACCGTGGACTGACCTCTCCGGCGAAGCAGACTTCGATTCCTTGCTCGGAGGGCTTCACTGAGGTGTGCTCAGTCGTCTTCGAGGGCCGGACGGGGTTGGGAAAGGCTGGGCTGGCCGGTCTACGGCGGCTGGTGTAACACCCCTGGTGTTACTGTAACTAAAACTTGAGCATGGCATCATAAGCATTGACATTGCATATGTTTGATACACCTAGAGTGCATTCACTAGGTAAAAATTTCAAACAAGTGTATTGTTTTTGGTGTTTTGCAAATAGGACCCTGGATAGGGAACCTAACCCTAAATAAGGCTCAAAGGGAGTAAAACTTAACCCAAGATGAGAAAACCTAAAGGCTTTAGGGAAAGAGTCATAAAATGTCCCCAAAAACAAAGTTGAGTCACATTTATACCCCTGGGATACTAAAAATCTCAATTAGAACCCTGGAAAACCCTAAAATCAAACCCTAGGGACCTATGTGCAAAATTAGCCCACTTTTGGACTAAAGTGCAAAAACCAAGTCAAATAAGTATCTTAAGTCCTTTGGTTCACAAATATGTGGATTTGAAAGCCAAATATTAAGTTTTGGACTTAAATGCAAAATGGACCTCAATTGGGTTCTATTCTATGTCTGAAATTCATTGTTGAGGGCTCAACTTTGGAGCATTGTATCTTTCAAATTCTAGAGATTTTGCCCTAGGTCACCACATCAAAATTGTAGCCTAATTATAGGAGAACAACTTTGCTTAATAGTGCAAGCCATGTTCTTATGAGGAATTTGGAGAAAATCTCAACCAAAGATAGGCTGTCAAGCTGGTTTAGTCTGAAAATCAGACTAACAGATTGATGCCATTAACTTCATGCTTAAATTCAAGCATGATCCAATGGGTTTTTGTGGCATCATCATATTACAAAGTTGTGGATGGAGTATTGCTCTACACTTTTGCTGTAGAGCTTGACTAGTGTTGTCGTTAGAAATTTAGAGAAAATCAAGCTCCAAATTGGTCTGTCAGAGTGCCTGAACAAACATCGCCATGGTACAGTGCTATCGGGAAAGGGATTCAGAGTACCTCACCGCCGTCGATCACCCCTCCGCCGTGATTCACGTCGCCGGCCTTAAGATTCACGTGCAGGGTGGATGGATAACATCGCGGGGTAAGGATCTTCGCCGACGGTGAGCTGGAGGTCACTCCGGTGACTCACCGTGGCCTTCTCCCCTACTTTGCGGCGGAGCAGATAAGCTCGCCGGTGAACCGCCGTGTCTCGGCCTTGTGCCGCGTGTCCTAACCGCCCCACCGCATCGCCGTGACTTCCTCTAACTGCCCGTCGACCACCGGAGTTACTGCCACGCCGGTGAACACGTGTTCACTGCACTAACGTTCTTCCTCGTCTCCGGCCGCCAGCACAACCTGCTCGAATTGACCGCCACCGCTTGCGACACCTATAAATTGAGCCCTCCCCTAGCTGCGTTAGATTATCGCGAACCCAGACACAAAGAATTGTTAGCTATCATCCCCCAGTGAGTCCTAATTTCCAATTTCCCCCAATTCAAGCTTCTGCCACCGTGAAACGAGCTTCACCGTCGCCAGCCCTTTTCCGGTCAGACCCCGTCCCCTGCTTCCTCGTTTAAGCTTTCTCACATTCCTACGATGCTTGCTGAACCACCAATTTGAACTGCGGGCTCACCAATCACTGGGAACACGATCAACTGTCTGCCACCCATTCGGTTCACGCGGACAGAGCTTGATAGCTCACCATTTGTGCAATTAGGTTAGGGGAAACACTCGGGGTAGGTCCGATGTGATGTCCGCCGCTCGGGAGCGCCGGTCGTTGCCTTAATCGGCCAGTGCAGATGCTCGCCGGAGCTCTGCCGTGCGGAGCGCCGTCGTGGACCTCGGTCTGCGAAGGAATAGAAGCTTAAGGGCTTATCTGCAAACTGTCAGTGATACATAGAAACAGTGAAAGAACTCGTTCGCTGTTAGACAAACACGCAAGGGCCATTCTGCAAAACTGCCAGCGCGGGCGCGGGCGCGCGCACGCTTCTGCGTGGACTTGGGCCGCTTAGGCCAGTTTGGGCCCAACACTGTTGAGTCTTTTTCTTTTTCTTTTTCAGAATAACTTTGGAAATTTGTTAAAAATTGTAGAAAAATTCTAAAATTGTGAAACCAATTTTCCTAGGCTCATTATTTTCCCTAGAATTTAATAAAAATAGTTTCATGATTTTTAGGTTAAACTAGGAATTTTAAATTGTTTTAAATAGCTTAAGATAGTAGTTCTGGATTTTTAAAAGATAAATGGTAGTCCCAAAAATGCTCAAAATTTTTATATGAGCTCCTTATATTATTTAGAAGCCTTGGGTAGAATTTGGGTTGATTTGGACCTTGTTTGATCACCAAACCCCAAAACACACCCCTGCCCTGTGAACTCCTTTACTGACTCCGGAAACCCTAAGTTCTCGGAGTTCCGTGAAGGAAAGTTGTATTCAAGACTTAGATAATAAGTTTATATTATCTTTGCACCCTCATGAGCATCCCATGACATTCATTCTTATGCATATATATGGTTATGATTAGAACACGAAGAAGAAGTGGAAGCCACTGAAGAGCAAGTACCACCACCCTTGGAAACACAGGCTGAGAACTGTTTCTACTTCGATATTTGTGGATCTGAGCCTGACTCACCCATAAACAAAGGCAAGCCCCGGTGCATTTGCCACCCCCCTTGTGTTTTAAAATCTTTCTCACTTGCTTGATGCACTAGGTGATAGGTGTTGATTGCTTAAAACCATTCCGTCATTACTTTCCTTGGAATTGATTACCTTCCTTGATACCCTGTTTTACAAAAGGTTTTATTATGCTTAGTATTGCTCTAGCAAAACAAAAGGATTTGTTTTACAAAAGATGTTTGGCAAAGTGGGAGGGTTGTTTTCAAAATAAAACTTGATGGTGAATCTGTCAAAGGCCTTGATGGATTCAACATCGGAAAAGATGTACCTCTGCCAGGTACCAACCTTTGGGGTGAAATGATTAAGCTGAGACCGGGCGAGTGACTTGCACGAGAAAGAGAGTCTCGGTGTAGTGTCTCCGTCTGAGTCAATTAAGGACCTTGTCGATGTAGGCTTGATGATCAAGGACCCTTTAACTGGTCACATGCCTCGTCATGGGTAAGCCTTGCCTCGGGTAGACTAAGGCCAGAATAAGATAACACGAAATGGGCGTGGAGCGGTGGCGAGAGTAGCGTGTACCCTCCGTGGCAAGAGGCTGGACGGTGGTGTATCTGTGCTCTCGGTTTGCGTGAACCTGATCTGGTCTTAAGAAACCTGGTGGCGGGTTGACATATGCAAGGGTTAAGTGCTACATATGTCGTGTGATTGGAGATCCTCAGCTGAGTACAATCGATTCGGATCGCCGTACCTTCGCGGTTATGAAGACTTGGTCACTGCCCTACATGTAGCAATCCAGTGAAGATGAAGGGTTGATAAGAAAATGGCTAGTATAGGCCAAGTGCTTGAACTAGGATAGAAAGAACTCTAGATGCAGGTAACTTTACTTAACTTGACCAATAAAACTGGATTTTAAGGATCCACTTTAGTAAGCATTTCTGCAAAACAGAGTCTTTGATTATTGAGAAGCCTTACCTTGACTCCCTTAAACCAGCATACCCTTGAGAGTCTTTTTCCTTAGTCGGGTAAGACTTGCTGAGTAATTCCATACTTAGGGTTTATTCCCCCGTTGTTTTTAGGTGAGGAGACAACAAACTTTTGTTGTTTTTGTACCAAGGTGGTGAAAAGTGAAGATAATCAAGACTGAAGCTGTCGGAGGACCGGGTCCTCCTTAAAAACTTTTATGTAAAGAACTTAATGGGAGGAGTTTTTGCCTCCCAGGTATTGTAATAATACTTTTCAACACTCTCTGGTCTGTACTATATGACTTACTCCTACTTTATAAATAAAGGTAAGTTTATGTAATCACTTCCGCATTTCCGCATCTCCGATGAACATACTGTCTGTCAGACGGGTGAAACGTTCCTGGAAAGGTAAGGATAAAGATACCGAACTTGTCAAGTGGTTCAGGAACATCTACAGGGTTGTCTGATGTTTGTTGGACAAGGACAACTGTAGGTGGGCCTAATGACTTGGGAGGTTCCGTCATAGCAGGGGCTCGGGTGGCCGCGGACACGCCGTGCACGGGAAAACGACGGTGAGTTTGAGCTCCGGTGAGGTTGAGTGCGTGCGGAGGGGTGTGGTCGACGCCTGAGTGGGATGTATAGGCGCGGGCGCACACGGGGAACACTGGCG
The DNA here is from genome assembly GCA_029449295.1 of Zea luxurians. NCBI lineage: Eukaryota > Viridiplantae > Streptophyta > Magnoliopsida > Poales > Poaceae > Zea > Zea luxurians. Next base: position 272,498 of record JAOPSE010000310.1, on the reverse strand, counting down.
CGGCTCGGCACGGCGCGGGGTCAGGCGCGGACGTGCTCTGGCGTGCGCAGAGCGCGTCGAACACGTGTAGGTTTTCTTCTGCCTGTGTTCCACAGCTCACCCAAGTCGCAAGCGTGCGAATCTTGGCAAAAATCCGGCGCGAGTCTTTTCCTGGCACCTAGGGCTGTCTCTCATCCGTGGGTCGCCATGGCAGATATGCCCTAGGTAGGGAGATCTTTGGACGCCAAATCAGGTATGTCTCTCTGCCCACCTCGCAACAAAAACCATGCCAAGGCATGTCAAACGTCAAGGTCTCGGGCTCAACTTTTTCCAGTGGGTGCCCTAGGTGGTATGCCACATTTTTGGTATAGAACTTAGGTGGTTTTGGTGCCATCTTCAAGGTGAACACGGTGGATCTTTAGATTAGGTATAGTTTTTGACTTAGAGAGAATTAGAGAGCTCTAGCTCGCACTCTACTTGGAGATTTGATTTGGGGTTTCTCCAGGGGTCTTTTTGCAATATTTACTCCCCATAATTGCTGGTTATGAAGTTACTTAAAGTTTGGTTAAAGATTAACTCCTGATTTGCACATTTGCTTATTCTCCCTCCCCACTCAACCATGACTTTGGGGGATAGGGTTCAAGAGAGGTCTAGGGTTTATTCTCCTCTTGCCTAAGGTAGTAAGTGCACAAAAGCTTGAGTGATGCTCTTAGGTCATTAACATTCTTGATTAACCCATGGACTCCAAGGTTCTTATGTTCTTCTCAAGTTTCTACCACATGTGATCACAGTCACCAGTGCATAGATGTGCTCTAGCAAAGGTAACACCTGAGGTGTTACAGCCCTCCCCCTTTAAAGGAATCTCGTCCCGAGATTTCAGGCAGAGTCCTCTAGAGGGGTGCTGTGAAGGTGTGCTGGTGTGTGGTTTCTGCTTTTCTTTGAGTTTCTCTAGTTAACTGTTCTTCGAATGTCATTCTCTTTGCAACTTCAGAAGGAAGTCCTTTTTAAGTTAAATCCACAACTTAGACTACCCTTATCATCTAGATCTTTCTTATATTTGGATTCAAAGGGCAGGTGGGGGTGGGGTTTTGGGTTACGTACCGACTCTTTTGGGCAGGAAGTCGGGGAAGCGAGAGCGTAGAAAATCCTCAGTCTCCCATGTAGCTTCTTCCACGGAATGGTGACTCCACTGAACTTTATACATTCTGATCGATCTTGCCCGCGTTGTTCTCTCTTTCTGATCCAATACCTTGACAGGGTACTCTTGATAGGACAAGTCTGGTTCTATCTCAATTTCAGGTTCAGGTAGCACTTCAGTGGGTAAGCGGACACATTTCCGCAGCTGAGATACATGGAACACATCATGAACAGCTGACATGCTGGGTGGCAACTTCAATTGATATGCTACAGGTCCACAAGTCTCCTTGATCTCGTAGGGTCCAATGTAACGAGGAGCTAATTTGCCCTTGATCCCGAACCTCTGGACACCCTTGGTGGGTGACACCTTAAGGTAGACATGGTCTCCTACTTCAAACTGCAGAGGCTTCCTTCTCTTGTCATGATAGCTCTTTTGCCTGGCCTGAGCAGCTTCTAAGTTCTTCCTGATGATTCTGACCTTTGCCTCTGCTTCAAGTACCAAATCTGGCCCAAAAATCTCCCTCTCTCCTGCTTGAGACCAATTCAGCGGGGTCCTGCACCTTCTCCCATATAAGGCTTCAAAAGGTGCCATCTTTAGAGTGGACTGGTAGCTGTTATTATATGAAAACTCTGCCAAGGAAAGACACTTGTCCCACTCCTTTCCGTAGTGTAGTACACATGCCCTTAACATGTCTTCCAAAATCTGGTTTACCCATTCTGTCTGACCATCTGTTTGTGGATGGTATGCTGAGCTTCGTACTACATGGGTCCCAAGTGATTCCTGCAATTGTTCCCAAAATCGTGCCACAAATGGTGCTCCTCTATCTGATACTATAGTCCTTGGTATCCCATGCAAACGAACTATCTGGTCAATGTAGATTTCCGCATACTTCTCCGTCTTGTGGGTGGTGTGTACTGGCAAGAAATGAGCGGTCTTGGTCAATCTGTCCACAATAACCCAAATTGAATCATGGTGCCTGGAGGTGTTGGCAGTCCCACGATAAAGTCCATGCAAATGTCCTCCCATTTCCAAGATGGTATGGGAAGGGGTTGCAAAGGGCCTGCTGCCTTCAAATGACTGGCTTTAATCCTTTGGCAGGTGTCACACTCGGATATGTACTTGGCAATTTCCCTCTTCATTCTGGTCCACCAGTATAAAGATCTGAGATCATGATACATCTTGTTGCTCCCAGGGTGCATGGAGAATTTTGAAAGGTGAGCTTCATCCAGTATCTTCTTTCTGAGCTCAGGGTCCTTGGGAACAACCAATCGATCTCCAAACCATAAAATTCCCTTACTATCCTGACGGAAGCACTTGTATTTTTCTGCCCTCTGCTTGATCATGTCTTTGATAACCTGAACACCTTTATCCCCAATCTGCGCCTGGACTATTTGCTCTTGCAATGTGGGCTCCACCGAGATATAACTTAATTCACCGGAAGGAACAACTTCCAGGTTCAGCTTACACAACTCATCACACAGGGTGGTAACTCTTGCATCCATGCTCATACAATTGCACTAGGCCTTTCTGCTCAAGGCATCTGCTACAACATTGGCTTTGCCAGGATGGTAATGCACCTCCAAATCGTAGTCCTTGATCAATTCTAACCATCTCCTCTGTCTCATGTTCAGATCTGCCTGAGTGAAGATGTATTTGAGACTCTTGTGATCCGTGTAGATGTTACAGTGAGCTCCCATCAAGTGGTGCCTCCATATCTTAAGAGCATGAACCACAGCTGCCAACTCCAGATCATGTGTAGAGTAGTTCTGCTCATGGGGTCTGAGTGCTCGGGAAGCATAAGCAATCACTCTGTTATCTTGCATCAAGACACATCCCAATCCCGTACGAGAAACATCACAATAGACTTCGAAGGGCTTGGTGTTATCAGGTTGAGCCAGCACTGGGGCTGTTGTCAAATGCTGCCTCAGTGTATGAAAATCATCTTCGCACTTTTGGCTCCAATCATATTTGGCTCCCTTCTTCAATAACTCCGTCATTGGCTTGGCAATTCTGGAGAAATCTGGAATAAATCGTCGGTAATATCCTGCCAATCCCAGAAAACTCCAAATCTGCCTCACTGTAGTCAGGGGTTTCCAATCCATCACCTCTTGTACCTTCTCAGGATCAACAGATATCCCATCCTGAGGAATTGTGTGACCCAAGAATTTAATTTCCTTCAGCTAGAATTCACATTTAGACAACTTAGCATAAAGACGATGATCGCGCAGTCGCTAAAGCACGATGTGCAGATGCTCAGTATGTTCATCTTCATTCTTGGAATAGACCAGAATATCATCAATGAAAACGACCACGAACTGGTCCAACTCTAGCATGAATACTGAGTTCATTAGGTACATAAAATAAGTCGGGGCATTGGTCAGCCCAAAAGACATCACCAAAAACTCATAAAGCCCATATCTGGTAGAGAAAGCAGTCTTTGGAATATCACTGGCACGGATCTTGATTTGATGGTAGCCCGAGCGAAGGTCTATCTTGGAGAATACTTTGTCTCCCACCAATTGATCAAACAAGACATCAATACGGGGTAGTGGGTATTTGTTCTTGATGGTCACCGCATTGAGAGGGCGGTAGTCAACACACATTCTCAATCTCTCATCCTTTTTCTTCACAAATAATGCAGGACATCCCCAAGGTGAAGTACTTGGGCGAATGAACCCCTTGTCCAACAATTCTTGCAGTTGCTTCTTCAGTTCAGCCAGTTCTGTGGGAGGCATCCTATAGGGTCTCTTGGAGATAGGAGCAGTCCCGGGTTGCAATTCAATTGCATACTCAATGTCTCTGTCAGGTGGCATTCCTGGCAATTCATCCGGAAAAACATCTGGGTAGTCACAAACCACTGGAATCTTTTCCACTGGGGATCCTATCATAACGAAGGCACAAGAACGGGTGCAACCCTGATCAGGCAAATATAAAACAGTCTCGCCGTAAGCTGGGGAATGAATTTCAATTGCCCTGGCTGCAATATCCAATACTGCCTGATGCCTGGTCAACCAGTCAGCTCCCAATATAATATCCACACTATCCAATCCTAAGATGAGAAGGGTGGTTCTAATCACAAGACTACCAAATTTTATAGGCACTTGCCTGCTGATTTGATTGGTGGCAATCCTGCCTCCTAGTGTTGAAATTGTAATACCCCCATTGGTATGGTGAAAGGGTAACTGGCACTTGGCACTAAATTTGGCACTGATAAAACTATGCGATGCACCAGAATCAAAAAGAATAATAGCAGGATAATTCAAAATTGTAAAGATACCAGTCATGACGGGTCCTCCCTCTGGAATATCAGCCATGGTGGTGAAGTTCAGCCTGCCTTGCCTTACTTGCACCTTCTGCCTCTTGCCTTGATTCTGATTAACATTCTGCCCCTGCCTCTGCTGGTTCCTAGGGCAATTCTTGGCATAATGACCGGTGTTGCCGCATGTGAAACACCTGTTGTCATTTGCCTGGCGATACTGCTGCTGCTGCTGATTGTTCCTTTGAGCTGGAAACTGGGTGCGGTTGGGTTCCTGCTGCTGCTGCGGTCGGATCACCCATTGCCCTGGCTGCTGCTGAGGCCCCCTATTCTGAGTATCAGACACAATCCTGAAGCGCTGTGGCTGAGCTGAAGGTCCTGCAACAGGAGTCTTCCTCTTCTTTTCTGCTTGTCGAGCCGTGATACAGTCCTCCTGGGAAATGGCCATGTTGACCAACTCATTATAGCTGTTGGCCCTGACAGTGTTGAGACGGTCACGGAGCTTAGCGCTGAGCCCCCGTCTGAACCTGTCCCTCTTCTTCTCGTCCGTATCTGCATGGTACCCAGCATACTGGCACAGGTCATTAAAAGCCTGAGCATACTGCAACACTGTCCTGTTGCCCTGAGTGAGTGCCAGAAACTCATTGAGCTTACGGTCCATAATGCCAGCTGGGATATGGTGTCCTCTGAAGGCTGCCTTGAACTCTCTCCAATCCACTTCATGGTCAGCTGGTTGCATAGCAAGATAGTGGTCCCACCATGTCCGCGCGGGTCCGCGAAGCTGCTGGGTGGCGAACCTGACCTTTGTCACCTCGGAACAAACTCCATTGAGTAGTGGGAATTTAGATTCCACTACCCTCAGCCATACATCAGCATCAAGTGGGTCCTCTGCCCTGGTGAACAAGGGCGGCTGAGTACTGAGGAACTCCTAGTAAGTGGCTACTGCGGGGTGACGCTGATGATCTCCACCACCATAGTGCTGAGGTGGTGGCTGACGCTGAGCTAGCTGCCTCAAGATCTCATTCTGCTGAGCCATTAGCTCCTGCAGAGTGGGAGGCGGTGGCAGCAGTGGAGGAATGCGCTCATTCTGGCCACGACGCGCTCTCCCGGCCATCTGAAAAACCACATATATCCTCAATAACACATCTTCAAGTTTAAGGTTTAATCGCGGTGAAAGAGCCAAAGGCGAATTGATAGATCCCAACATAAACATAAAGGATTTCAAAAGGCATAAACTTTCCTTCCAAATTTAAAACTAAAAGCATCCATCAACCATGCTCCCAAAAGAGTTTATCACGATTACATTAATGGCCCCAAAAGACTCAACTCTATCTAGCCTAGTACCCCAAGGGTGCAAAAGCTAAGCTAGCTGCGAGGAGTCCTAACATTACCAACTTCTATTCCTACCCCTGATACCTAGTGAGCGAACGAGGCAACACTCGACTCGGGGGAAGGTGGCCTCCCTGAGCCAGCAGTGTCCACACTAGAAGCAGGCTCCTCCCCTCCCTCAATGTCGACGTCCTCATTAGCCTCCACATCCTGGATCTCCTGGTGATGCATATCCAGGTGCTCATTGGCCTCGGCAAGCTGCTGCTGGGTGTTGAGGAGCTGATCCTCGAGAACCTCGATGGTGTTCTCCCTGGTCCCCACTAATTCCTCCAACTCTTGGATCTCATCTGACAACTGCTCCACTTGTAAGTCCTTTTCCACCATCTCCTGGGACAAATCAACCACAAGCTCCTCTTTGTTGTCCAAGGTGATCTTTGTCACCTCCAATAATGCCATCAGATGGGACATTGCCTCACCACGCATCACTTGCAGACGGTACAGGGCATTCATGCACCGTACGGTCAAGTGCGCAGTCTGACCCAGGTAGATAGCCCAGATGTCCTTGGCATGCTCCACCCTATCCTTCCACATTGGGTCGTCCTCCCTCTCCACGGGAAACAAGCCAATGGGGTGGGTGGAAAGCTCCAAGGGGTGGAATCCGCAAAAGGTAGTCAACCCGTGCAGAGCGATCGCCTCGATCGTGTCCTCAGCCCGGTATCCAAAGGACTCAGAGTCCAGTGAACGCCAGCCTGGCTGCAGGGGATGAGGCTCCAAGGTCATCCTCACCCTACAGCGGGGCACTCGGTGCTTCTCGAACTGCTGCACCGCGTACTGAGGGGGTGTCATGTACCCGGCCCCTTGAAGTACCTCCCACAAAATGCGGGGAAAGCCCTCTCGTGCAAGCCCGTCAGTGTGGGACAGTGCATTCCCGTTGTCTGAGGATCCGTGGGAAGCCATCTGTGGACGGTTAAGCGTAAGTAAAGGAAAAGAATTATAAAAAGAACAAGGAAAATAAGACTCAGCTCCTCTCTAATTAAAACCGAATAGTACTGGGAAACTTAGTTGGTCATAATTTAAGTCCTTACTAAATTTTTCCATTTGTTTAATTTAAGAATGCATGCATGCTCGTCCTGAACAACCTCACAACAATGAAAAGGGATTAGGGAAGAACTCCCATCCCCTAAAGTGGCCTGTGGGGCCTAATTACTTAGCCACCTAGCTACCCTTCTATCATCCTAAGGCTTCACGTCCTAGGTCTATCCTGCTCGTCCTACGATCTATCCAACATTGTTTCTATCAAGTTTTACTTCGGAAAGGGATGGTATTTATATTTTATCGATTCCTCTGTGGTGGTACAAGCTCCGATACCAGCTGTGGTGGAACTGCCCGAATTATTCCAACTTAAGTGCCTAAGTCCCGCCATAGAGGCTAGACCACACTTAAATGGGAATAACTTGTCAATTCCTCGGATCTAGTCCGACAAGGCCACTGACAGGATCAAGTACCACAATCTCACTCGATGGTGAGTCACAGAGCAAATACAATAAAGCATAAAACCATACATTAAGGTGTATTAAATTATTATAGCATCATCGGAGTTTTGCAAAAGTAGTCATCATTGTTCGAAGTGCAGCGGAATAAAACTAACGATAATTAAATGGAGGGATGGGGAAGCCTGTCCCATCACTCCTCATGCTCCTCCTCGACCGAGGCGGGGTCCCACTCGACAGTCCAACCCGGTGGCAAGGTGGACGGCCAAGTCACTCCAGCAACCATGTCCTCCAGGGAACCTGTAAAAATTATGCCACAAGCAAGGCTGAGTATACTAATACTCAGCTAGACTTACCCGGTGTGAGGAGTCTACTCCTCTACCTCTAGACATGCAGCTGTTTGGCTGTGGGGTTTGGTTGCCAAAAGCACTAGCTGAGTTTCTAAATCAAGTTTTAACTTTGTCAAATGTAAGTGTGACTCTCTTAAGGCTAAAAGTGTACTATCTACTCATACACGGTATCAAACATTTTTAGCAATCAACATCTTGTATCAACTCACCATATTTCCACTTATTACTCAATGTAGCAGCATGGATCAAGCAGTCTCATTGGCTGCGAGAAGCAGACGATTCGAAACGAGTTTTTAAACCTTGCAAGGTAAACCTAAACACACGACGTGGCGAGGCACTCTGTCCCCACACACATCAACCGTCCCCATCGATTCCCCGTCAGCAGAAAGGGGCTCACTGCCTTAGCGTACAATGCCTCACTGACCCCGACTGCCGTCGTGCAGTGACCGCACTTATACCCACCATAACCGGAATGGGAGACCTCGTCTCAGGTCGCGTGAGGAGGTCAAACTGCTGCCAGGTTCACTCAGGTACTAGGCTTACCGAATTACCATATTTCTCGGTATATGTTTAGTACGTTCAAACGCTTGACACACGGTACCACACCTTAATCCTTATTCCAATTTTCATCCTGTAGACAATCAATCCCCATGGATTGTTGCCCACAAACCAACCTCATTATGATATGAAAGTGAGCACAACAAATTCCTGACCTCACGAGAGTGCTGGGAAAATCACTCGACTTCTACCGAGATCCGTAATTAGTAAAGCAGCTACCCGACCTAGCATACTAGTATCCATCTCAAAAGGATTCCTGAGATCATGCAACTAGGGTTTCAAACAACTCCTACACTTAAGTGCACAGACAATCCTACAATCATTAAGTATAGTAAAATAGCATAAATAACAGGTTATGCATAAAACCGGGGCTTGCCTTCCAAAGCGGGGGCAGGCAGATCCTCTGGTGCAGGCTCTGGTGCTGGATCCGGGGCTACCTCCTGAGCAGCTCCTTGCTCCGGCACGAGGACGTACTCTCCGTCAGCGAGGTTACAGTCTATCGAAATGCAATGAATATGTATGTCATGATTATGCAGGATTTAATAACATTATGCTAAGGAAGAAGAACTAAGTTAATCCGTAACTTAGGGTTTTCTTGGTCATACGTGGCTTTTAGCAGTTTATGCTTATCACTCTAGGTTTAGGTTTTGTTAGGGATAAGCATAGTGGTTTTGTAATTCCCCTTATATACTTTAGTGGACAATTTACAAGGGTTTTAGGGTCACACCAATTTCCATCATATCCTTTTCCCCTTCTTTATTTTCTATTTATGCATTTTAGGGTGGGTTTGAACTACAACAATGAGTTAACTTTTTCCAAAAATTCCGTAAAAATTACAGTGGCTTGTCATTGGTCAGTCTAGTCTGTTCTAGGAGTATGAGGTTCAAAATAAAAAGGTTAGGCTTTGGACAAAAATAACAAAAGTTGTGTAAATGGGCCACTTTACACTACAACTCTTGACTAGGAGTAGGTTCTGCCCTAAGGGTTATTTTTGTTGGCATCTAACAGTAATAATAAGCTTCTGTGCCAAAAATCACAGATGGTTAATTGGTGGTTATTTAGTTGTGATTTCTTAAAGTTTGATGCCAAAAAGGTGCTCATAACTAACTTGCCATTTGAAAAATATCAAACAACAGATTTTGTATTTTTCCTATGTTCATAATAACAAAACATTAGTTATCCCAAGGTTTGGGGTGTTCTCTCCTTGGGGTTATTTTTCTAGGGTTTTTCTAAATTCTCCTTGTTTTCTTAAAATAGAAGGTATCCTATTTATTTTATACTAAACCAGGGTATCCTAGATTTTTCTAGTGAACTACACTAAATAAGTGTGCTAACAAAAATAGGAGTGCCCTCTGGTTCATTCTTTAAATCACCTTTTCTATTTTTCTTAACCTTAAGCATATTGTAAAATAAATGGCAAAAACTAGATTAATGGGCTTGACAGAGAAGTTTAGCATTTTTAAACAGGTCAGTAGGTGGATATAAACTTCTCCAAATTTTTCTAACCCTAGTAAAATAGTGCAACTATTTTTATCCCTATTATTTAGCTTTTGGTCAAAACAATAATTAAATCAGAACCTTATAGTTTTCTGTAGTACATAAGGGTTTTATATTTTTCTTAAGCAGTTTATATTATTTAAAGTCTGACAAAATTGGTTTGACCAAATTTGGATGAATAAAACAGAAGTTATGAATTATTCAAGTTCTGTTCAAAATTTAAATCAGATTTAATAAAGATTTCCTGGAAAACTACTTTGCGCCGAGGACCCTGGGTTATTCCTAAACTAACTCTCGCAGTTATACCCCCGCGTTATTATTCATTTGTGTCACTGACATTTCACAGAACCCCCCAGGCTTCTTTCCTTCTCCCCCGCGGTCCTTCCCTAGGTTTAAATAGTGCCCGCAAGAAAGAAAAGGGTGGCGCGGCTTACCGGCGGCGAGAGGGTCCGGCGAGGGGTAGGGTTGGCTCGGGGAGGCTCCGGCGGTCACAACGATGTATGGCTCGACGGCGGGGATAGCCGGAATCGCTCGGTCCACGTGCGCAGGCGGGGGTTCTCGTCGGCGGCGGGGGTGCCGGCCAAATCACGGCGACCTAGTTCAATCCAATGGCACAGTGAGCTCCACGGGGTGAAGTAGAGACTGTGTGCACAAGGAATCGGAAAGTGGTTCAATGGATTACCCTGTCCACGCACTCCGGCGGGGTTGCGAACTCCGGCGACTGTGGACTGACCTCTCCGGCGAAGCAGACTTTGATTCCTTGCTCGGAGGGCTTCACTGAGGTGTGCTCAGTCGTCTTCAAGGGCCGGACGGGGTTGGGAAAGGCTGGGCTGGCCGGTCTACGGCGGCAGGGGCTCGGGTGGCCGCGGACACGCCGTGCACGGGCAAACGACGGTGAGTTTGAGCTCCGGTGAGGTTGAGTGCGTGCGGAGGGGTGTGGTCGACGCCTGAGTGGGCTTTATAGGCGCGGGCGCACACGGGGAACACTGGCGCGGCTCAGCGCGGCGCGGGGTAGGGCGCGGGCGTGCTCTAGCGTGCGCAGAGCGCGTCGAACATGTGTAGGTTTTCTTCTGCCCGTGTTCCACAGCTCGCCCAAGTCGCAAGCGTGCGAATCTTGGCAAAAATCCGGCGCGAGTCTTTTCCTGGCACCTAGGGCTGTCTCTCATCCGTGGGTCGCCATGGCAGATATGCCCTAGGTAGGGAGATCTTTGGACGCCAAATCAGGTATGTCTCTCTGCCCACCTCACGACAAAAACCATGCCAAGGCATGTCAAACGTCAAGGTCTCGGGCTCAACTTTTTCCAGTGGGTGCCCTAGGTGGTATGCCACATTTTTGGTATAGAACTTAGGTGGTTTTGGTGCCATCTTCAAGGTGAACACAGTGGATCTTTAGATTAGGTATAGTTTTTGACTTAGAGAGACTTAGAGAGCTCTAGCTCTCACTCTACTTGGAGATTTGATTTGGGGTTTCTCCAGGGGTCTTTTTGCAATATTTCCTCTCCATAATTGCTGGTTATGAAGTTACTTAAAGTTTGGTTAAAGATTAACTCCTGATTTGCACATTTGCTTATTCTCCCTCCCCACTCAACCATGACTTTGGGGGATAGGGTTCAAGAGAGGTCTAGGGTTTATTCTCCTCTTGCCCAGGGTAGTAAGTGCACAAAAGCTTGAGTGATGCTCTTAGGTCATTAACATTCTTGATTAACCCATGGCCTCCAAGGTTCTTATGTTCTTCTCAAGTTTCTACCACATGTGATCACAGTCACCAGTGCATAGATGTGCTCTAGCAATGGTAACACCTGAGGTGTTACAGTATCAGATCGAGGAACCTAGTTTACCTCGTGCTTTTGGAAAAGACTACATGAGTCCATGGATACTGTAGGAAACGGGTGACGCCTAAGAGGGGGGGTGAATTAGGACTTCTAAAACTTTTACTAAACTAGGCCACAATTAAATCCCTAGAGCTAAACCTATGCAAATAATCAAAACTAGAATGTGCAAACTAGGTTTTGTCTAAGTGTTGCTATCTCTACCGCAAAGGCTAAGTTTCAATCTACACTAAATAAGTATGACTATAAGATTGAAACTTAAATGCTTAATATAAATGCGGAATGTAAAGAGCTAAGTAGAGAAGCAAACTCTCGTGGATGACGCCGGTATTTTTACCGAGGTATCCGGAACCGCGCAAGGTCCCGACTAATCCTCGTTGGTGCCCCTACGCAAAGGGAAGCCCACGCGAGGGCCAAGCACCACGGTCGAGTAACTCCGTAGAGAGCCGCGGGCCTTCTCCACGCGCAAGTGGTGCTCCGCTTCTGGCTCCTCTCGGACGCTCCCCGCCGTCTCCACTATCGAGCTTCCGGCCGAAACACCGCGGGCCTCGTTCCCTCCGGTACACGGTGGCGGCCGTGACACAAACGCGGTTGTCACGGTCTCGCAAGACTCTCGCCCCACTCGGTACAATTACAACGGCTCATGCAAGAGCCGAGGGGTTGTGTGGTTTTACAAAACTCACTCAACTAACTAGGATTCACCTAGAGCAAGCGCTAAAGCGGTCTAACTAACCTAAGCACTTCGCAAAGCACCTACGCTAATCATCGAGTGATTCTATTAAGCACTTGGGTGTTTGAGCACTTGGAAATATGCACTATGTGTCTTGGTATGTTGCTTGGGCTCTCACACTTCAGAATGGCCGGTTGGGGTGGTATTTATAGCCTCCACACCCCAAACTAGCCGTTGGACAGAAAGCAGCAGCTTTCTGTTGTCGGGTGCACCGGACAGTCCGGTGCACCACCGGACACTGCACAATAGATGTCCGGTGCACGCCACGTCAGCCGACCGTTGGCGCCTGTAGCAGTCGACCGTTGGATCCGACCGTTGCCGTCTGCCCGTTGGCACACCAGACAGTCCGGTGCACACCAGACAGTCCGGTGCTACAGCCAGAGAGCGCCTGTCTGCGGCCTCTCTGCGCAGACTGTCCGGTGCCTCACCGGACAGTCCGGTGCACACCGGACACCAATGTCCGGTGCGCCACCAGGCGCTGGCTGACAGCCCTTATCTTGGATTTCTTCGCTGATTTCTTCGGGCTTCTTTATTCTTGAGTATTGGACACCTATGCATCTTTTTATGTCTTCTTTTGAGGTGTTGCATCCTCATTGCCTTGGTCCAATTCTCTTCGCATCATGTGAACTACAAACACAAACACTAGAAAACTTATTAGTTCACGGATTGTGTTGTTCATCAAACACCAAAACTCAATTAGCCAAATGGCCCGGGGTCCATTTTCCTTACAATCTCCCCCTTTTTGGTGATTGATGACAACACAACCAAAGCAAGCAAATAATACAAGTATTTGAATGAAAATATGCAATCTACTTGCTAAGATGCATGATTGTCCCCACAATGTGAAATTATGGACTTAAGCCTCCCCCTAACTCCATACTTCACTTACTTCCTATTTTTGGACCAAATAACCAAAACCACTTGAAAAACTATTTGTAGATATAAAATTTTAAATTGGTGGTGTTTGGTGTTTGATATAGTTTTCATTGCTTTGGTCCCTAAACTTCTCCCCCTTTGGCATCAACCACCGAAAAGGAAGACATTAAAAGCATGTAGGAAGTAAATAAAAACTTGCCCTCATCAAGAATTGTATCAAATGATATCACTAGAAGGATATTAAATTAAACTATGTGAATGATACCACTTGAAGGAGTCCTCAAAAGATTACTCCTCCTAAATGAGTTGTCTCCTTTAGAAAGAGTTTTTCTCCCCCTTTAGAGATGAAGAAATACTCCCCTTGACAGAGATCCTCTACTTAGGAAAAAGCATGTGAAAATTAGAGGTGCAAGACATGATTTGAAAAGACTAACTTCCCTTGTGCATAGGTAACAGAATATGAGTTAACTACTTATGCATTTTTGCAACATGGAAGCATATGATATGAAATATAGTCTAATCAAATTTAGGAGAAGACATGTAAATGATACTGAATGTAGTCTCAAAAGATACCAATTGAAAGTCAATGGTGAGCATGAGAGACATGAGAGTTCTTGGAGATTTTGCAGTGGAAGATTGTTGTCTTTCTCCGGGGACCTTATTTTCCTTACAATGAGACTATCACATGAAATAGACTTGAAAAGGTGTTAGTCTCAAAGTATTAGATTATAGAGTAACCTCCCCCTAAAGGTGTGCATACAAGTTTTGAATACTTGTAGGAGACATGCACTTTGATTTGATATCAAGAGGGGCAAATTATCCATAATCCTAACTTTGGCACATATAAGTTAAATGATACACTTTGTAGAAATCAAAATTTTCAATTGATGCATCATTTACTATGGAGTGATATAGAAGCTATGTGCCGTGCTTAAATAAACATTTTAAGCCACGTAGGTTTGCTTAAGTATATGAATTAAAAACAAGCAATCCTACCATATGATTTACCTAGTATGCATGATTTTAAACAAAAGTACATAACAAATGTAATACTAGGCAAGAAAGGTAAACTAGATAAAAGATAAATAGATACGCATATCTAAAAACGAGAAATATAATAAAACTAGTTACCTTAGTCATGGGTGGGAAATTTGGGTCCAAAATTTTCACTAACCCACTTGGCAATAACCTTGATCCAATATGATGTATCCCATGATATACATCCCAATTTTGCCAAGTCTCCAAATTTCCCGTCGACCTTCGGTCCAATCACTTCCCTTTCGGGATCCAAACCTTCTTGGTGCTTTTCATGGTTGAAATTATTTCCTTTGGCACCCAGATGCGTTTGGCCCCCTTTCCTTTGTTGGCTTGCTTGTTGGCCTTGTTTGCTATCACCTTTCCATTCTTCTTCTTTTTGATTAAGTATGGTGTAGCAGTCTTTTTATCCACCTTTTTGGTGTAGGTGTTGGAGATTTTGCTTGATGGCTTTTGCTTGAGCTTTTGTCTTTGTTTATCCCCGGTCATCGCCTTGCATTGGAAAGACTTGTGGCCTTCCTTGTGGCACAGCCTACAAATCACTGTTTCTCCCTCCATAGGCTTGTTCACTCCCGCAGTGGTGTTATCCTGTGGAGGTTGGATTTGTTTGGCTTTGCCTTTCTTGTTATACAAGGCCTTGCCAAGGCGAGCCACTTCTTGCTTTAATTGTTCATTTTCCTTTGCAACCTCATCCGAACATGTCTCTACAACAATATTCTCAACAATGACTTGGTTGCAGGGGTTAGAATCATCAATTAAATCAAAGCAGGAAGTAGAAGCATCTTTCTTAATTATTTCAGGTATTTCAACTAAAGATGCTGCTGGGGTGCTACCAATGTTTTCTAGCTTAGTAGTTAGCTCATTATTGTGTATGCTAAGAATTTCCATTTTCTCTAGCAAATTTTCAATAGCTTCTTGGGAGCTAGCTAACTTAGCCTTAAGTTTTCCATTCTTTTTAATAAGGTTGTCATCGGTAGCAGTGGATGGGGCACTAGATTCTAATAGCTCAATTTTAGTTGATAGCTCACTATTTAAGTTTGCAAAAGTTTCAAATTTTTCTAGCAAACCTTTGTAATCATTTTGAGAGCTAACCAACTTATTTTTCAAAGTTTTAAGTTGAGCTTTTTGCTTAGTGCAAACATCCTGGAAAAATTCTACGGCTTCCGCAAGCTCTTCTAGAGAGGCCTTTCCCTCACCTTCATCATCACTACTACTTTCATCACTAGAGGATGGAATGCTTTTGTTACCTCTTGCCATAAGGCATTTATGTGATGATCGTGACGAGGACCGGTGGCTGCGTGTCCTTGGAGGTTCATCTTCACTTGAAGAATCATCCCAAGTTCTAACACTTGTGAGCGCCTTGCCTTTGCTCCTCTCCTTTTTGGGTTTGGCCATATTTGGATAGTTGTCCCTGAAGTGGCCCTTCTCCCCACATGCGAAGCATCCTCTCTTCCTTTGCTTTTTCCTGTCAATGTTAAAGAGAAGATCCTCGACCTGCAGGGGCACACCCATTAGATTAATCTTGCGGATCATCCTCATTACCTTTCCGACGCGTCGGATGGTTTCTTTGTCCTCGGAGGATGATGTGCATGGTTGATTATCTTTATCATCATCACTTTCTTCTTCTTCCTCTTCTTCACTTGAGGAACTTGGAGTGGGAGCCTTCTTTTTGCCCTTCCTTTCATCACATGCAAAAGCATATGGCTTTGAGGAAGTTGGCTCCTCTCCCCGACTCATTTTTCGCGACATCTCAAAGGCCGCGATTTTCCCAATCACAATGGTCGGGGTCATGTTGCTCAAATCCTCCATGTTGTGAAGGATGGTGATGATGCTCCCATATCTTTGTTGTGGTAGCAGGGAGATAATCTTCCTCACAATGTCCGCATCACCTAGCTTATTAATGCCAATAGAGTTGAGCTCATTAATTATTAGATTCAAACGAGAATACATGTCTCTAACAAGCTCATCATCTTTCATGGCAAAAGAATTATACTCAATTAAGACTAGGCAATGTTTTTGCTCACGGACATTGGATGTGCCGTCATGGAGCTCATGCAATTTTAGCCAAATCTCATTAGCAGTTTTCAAGGTAAATACTTGATTAAAAATATCCATGCTAAGAGATTCATACAAGCAATTATTGGCTCTAGCATTTAAATGAATTTCTTTTTCCTCACTCGTGGTGGGTTTCTCGGGATTCTTGAGGGGTTTCATCCCGTCACGAGTGACTCTCCAAACACCTAGATCAACGGCCTCTAGGTAACAAGCCATTCTAGCACTATAATATGGGAAGTTAGTGCCGTCGAAGTGTGGTGGCCTATGGGTATCCATCCCTTCCTCTAAAAAGCGTCGGCTCTTTTAGCGGTGAAGCTAAAGCGTTTCAAATGAGCCAAACCGGGCTCTGATACCACTTGTAGGAAACGGGTGACGCCTAAGAGGGGGGGGGGTGAATTAGGACTTCTAAAACATTTACTAAACTAGGCCACAATTAAATCCCTAGAGCAAAACCTATGCAAATAATCAAAACTAGAATGTGCAAACTAGGTTTTGTCTAAGTGTTGCTATCTCTACCGCAAAGGCTAAGTTTCAATCTACACTAAATAAGTATGACTATAAGATTGAAACTTAAATGCTTAATATAAATGCGGAATGTAAAGAGCTAAGTAGAGAAGCAAACTCTCGTGGATGATGCCAGTATTTTTACCGAGGTATCCGAAACCGCGCAAGGTCCCGACTAATCCTCGTTGGTGCCCCTACGCAAAGGGAAGCCCACGCGAGGGCCAGGCACCACGGTCGAGTAACTCCGTAGAGAGCCACGGGCCTTCTCCACGCGCAAGTGGTGCTCCGCTTCCGGCTCCTCTCGGACGCTCCCCGCCGTCTCCACTATCGAGCTTCCGGCCGAAACGCCGCGGGCCTCGTTCCCTCCGGTACACGATGGCGGCCGTGACACAAACGCGGTTGTCACGGTCTCGCAAGACTCTCGCCCCACTCGGTACAATTACAACGGCTCACGCAAGAGCCGAGGGGTTGTGTGGTTTTACAAAACTCACTCAACTAACTAGGATTCACCTAGAGCAAGCGCTAAAGCGGTCTAACTAACCTAAGCACTTCGCAAAGCACCTACGCTAATCACCGAGTGATTCTATTAAGCACTTGGGTGTTTGAGCACTTGGAAATATGCACTATGTGTCTTGGTATGTTGCTTGGGCTCTCACACTTGAGAATGGCCGGTTGGGGTGGTATTTATAGCCTCCACACCCCAAACTAGCCGTTGGACAGAAAGCAGCAGCTTTCTGTCGTCGGGTGCACCGGACAGTCCGGTGCACCACCGGACACTGCGCAGTAGATGTCCGGTGCACGCCACGTCAGCCGACCGTTGGCGCCTGTAGCAGTCGACCGTTGGATCCGACCGTTGCCGTCTGCCCGTTGGCACACCGGACAGTCCGGTGCACACCGGACAGTCCGGTGCTACAGCCAGAGAGCGCCTGTCTGCGGCCTCTCTGCGCAGACTATCCGGTGCCTCACCGGACAGTCCGGTGCACACCGGACACCAATGTCCGGTGCGCCACCAGGCGCTGGCTGACAGCCCTTATCTTGGATTTCTTCGGGCTTCTTTGTTCTTGAGTATTGGACTCCTATGCATCTTTTTATGTCTTCTTTTGAGGTGTTGCATCCTCATTGCCTTGGTCCAATTCTCTTCGCATCCTGTGAACTACAAACACAAACACTAGAAAACTTATTAGTTCACGGATTGTGTTGTTCATCAAACACCAAAACTCAATTAGCCAAATGGCCCGGGGTCCATTTTCCTTACAGATACCAAGCTAAACTTTAGTTCAGCTTATCATCCGCAATCGGATGGGCAAACGGAAAGGACAAACCAAGTGTTGGAAGATATGCTAAGAGCTTGCGCTCTGAAGCATGGTAGAAGCTGGGATAAAAGTTTGCCTTATGCAGAATTCTCGTATAACAACAGTTATCAGGCAAGTCTAAAAATGGCACCATTTGAAGCACTTTACGGACGAAAGTGTAGAACACCACTTTATTGGAATCAGACCGGAGAAAGTCAAGTATTTGGTCCAGAAATTCTCCAAGAAGCGAAAAAGCAAGTGCAGATTATCAGAGAGAATTTGAAGACAACACAGTCAAGACAGAAAAGGTATGCTGATAATAGAAGAATAGAGTTCATATTCAAAGTAGGAGACTTCGTATACCTTAAAGTTTCACCGATAAGAGGAATGAAAAGATTTAAGGTCAAGGGAAAACTATCTCCTCGCTATATTGGCCCATTCAAGATTCTGGAAAGAAAAGGTGAAGTAGCGTACCAGTTAGAGCTACCCGATAGTTTATCAGATGTGCATGACGTATTTCACGTGTCACAACTCAAGAAGTGCTTAAGAGTACCGGAGGAACAATTACCAATGGAGGAACTGAATGTCAATGAGGATTTGACTTATTCGGAGTACCCTGTTAGAATTCTAGAAACATCTCGCAGAATTACATGGAGTAAAGTCATTAACATGTGCAAAGTTCAGTGAAGACATCATTTAGAGGATGAGGCCACTTGGGAAAGAGAAGATGAACTTAGAACAGGATTCCCCCAGTTATTCATGGAAGTTTCTTAATCTCGAGGACGAGATTCTTTTAAGAGGGGTAGGTTTGTAACACCATAAAAACCATCAACTAAAAATATTGCATTTAGTTATTAATGATAAATAAAGTATTAAATTTTCATTTAAAGGGATTGTTATTTATTTGCATTTTGAATCATTTTTGGTTTGCGCATGATCATCGGATGTTTAATATCATTTCTTCTTATAGGAAAAATCCTAGTAAATAACAAAATAATTAAATAATATAATAATTATTAGTCTAAAATAAATATTTTATTTATAAGTAATTTTGGATTAATTAGTATGAATTTTTGAGTTAATTAAAATTGTATTTTCAAATTTTAAAAAAAACAAAAGACCCTCCCTAACCCTAAGGCCCACTAGGGGCCAAACTACCTAACACCCTAGCCGCGCGCCCTCTACCCTGGCTTCTCTCCCAGCCGCCGCCGCCTCTATCCTTCTCCCTCCCCTTTTCTCTCTCCTCTCATCTCTCTCTCCTCCCTCTCTCGCTTCTCTCACGCGCAAGCCGCCAGGCCGCCGACCAGACCCGTCTGCGCGCCCAGCAGACCGACCAGCGCCGCGGCCGAGCCCCACCCGCGCCCAGGCCGCGCAGCCACCGTGCCCAAGCGCCCTGCACCGACACCCCGACGCCAGCGACTGACCCGGCCACCGCGGGCCCCAACGTCGACCCGCACCAGGAACCCCACGCGTGCCTAGTCCCGACCGGCCGAGCCGCAACCCCGAAGCCCAAGCGCCTGCTCCGCAGACCGTTCTTCGTCTCTGAATTAATGGAGCTTCATGCGACCGTTTCTTCTCCTCCCCCCATTACTCTCCATGAAACCAACACCATTGAAGGCCTCCTTGAAGACCGTCGGCGCCCCATGACCTCCATGGCGCCCCTTCCTCTCTCCCTTTGCCCCTACAAATCCGACGTCGAGCTCTCACTTCCTCCCCTACCCGAGCTCGCCCCTCTCTCTAGCTCTCCTCGCTTGCCATCGTCGTCGTAGTTCACCGGAGCTTGCCACCATGCGCTCTATTTGCCGGAGTTCGCCAGAGCTCGCCCCGCCACAGCCTACCCGACGTCGAGGACCCCTGCCTGCTTCCCTTGCTCGGCAGGCCCCCTTGCTGAGCTACCTCCATTTCCCTGCGCAAGCGAGAACCCAAGGTTGATGACAATCCAAAATTAATTTGTGTATTTTTGAAATTCTTTTGATTCAATTCATGAATTGTATATTTATTTTGTTGTAATATGAACATGTGTGATCCAAAATTCATACATATGTGCGCTATGAAATTTTTGGTAGATATATGCGATTAGTAGTACACCGTGATTATTCATGTTAGTCGATACGATGATTTTTGGATTAGAGAGAAGTATGACGAAAATTTAGTAGTCACACGTTGGTAAAAACACTAGATAGGACATTTTATAGCTAATTTTGGTCACATTGAACTTTGAAAATTACTTGGAGAATTATAACCATAGGTTCATTTTAATGGATTTAGTAAATGGTATAAGAATCCAAGACCACAAAAATATTATAGGATTTTAGATGATTTATATCCGATTATTTTTAATAATACTTTCTTGTAGAAAGAAAGGAGAAAAAATACCACTAGTTGTATGGAAAATAGATTTTTACTAGCCAAAATAAAAATGCTCATAAGTAAAGCACTTAACTTTTTAGAATTAGAAAATATCTGTTTATGTCAAAATAAACCTGCTTATGTTATAAAAAGGCCAATTAGTGATTTACGTTGATTTTTAGAATATTAATGTTAGTAGATTCATTTTTAGCTATACGCATACACTCAAGTTAGAAATAAAAGGAATAAAGTATATTAGTCTATTTATTAGAATTAAAAACAATAATTACCATTGATGATGTTAATGCGTATTAATACTAGTAAAACTATATTTATAGCACCTACTCATAATTTCACCATTTATGACTCGCAATAATAGTCATAATTGAATTAATAAGTATTTACGCGTTTAGGACGTATTTATGGTGTGGTAAGTGCGATGTGTTAATATATATGTAATGGTGAATGATTATCCTGTACTAGTGTATGTTTATTTATTGGTGTATGTTTTCTCTTTGTGTGGCAACGTACGACGTTATTAGAAGCTGATTATGTGGTAGAGGATTCGAATTGGTTTGAGGACGAACAGCAGGACACTTTTGAGCAAGACAAGTGAATTCTTCCTCTGCATATTCTATTTGTTCCCAAATAATGCATATAATAATGGTTACTATTTGAATATATTGCATAATTTGATGTGATTTACCTAATTAAGGATTTTCTAGATTTACCAACTGTATTCCTTGATTACCCTAGGAAAAATATTATGCTTTGCAAATTTGTGCTACCGCTCAACTTAATAATTTTTATGTCACTCATTATTTGATGTTAATGTTCCAAAAATGAAATTGGCAATATAATGTTAACCCAATGGTTAAAACAATATTATTTCATATTAATTGGAACATGGAGTGACCACCGAGGATAATAGTACAACCACGAGTGCTATCATGGCTGTGACTTTGGTAATTAGCTTTATATGCTTAGTACCTAGCAACCTTACCTGAAATATGGGCAAGAGGGGGATCGGCAGTGGTGGCAGCTCACGTTAACATGGGGACGTATTCTTGGCTAAGGTACCTCACCCAGAGGGCCTCCACACTGACTTTGGAAACCTTAGCGGGTTGCTTCGTATTAAGTGTATTTTGTGAAAGCCTCATAATGGATCCCTAGCCATTCATCTTGGTAGTGTTTACAGGTCCGATCAACCCAGGCTAGATGGGATACATGGCTTGTGGGTAAAGTTGTACCACCTCTACAGAGTGTAAAACTGATATATCAGTCGTGCTCCCGGTTAAGAGCAACCTGGACTCCTCACATGATAATTGAACTTAAAGTTGGAAATAAATTGAGATTCGATGATCTGCCAATGGTTTGCTTAAGTGGTTTCACTTAAGTGTTTTTGAAATACTCATATACCTTTGTTTAATGGGAATACTTGGGATACACATTTATTAGTAAGACAGGTGTTGTTAAATAAAATGTTGACCAACTAAAATACTTACTGCTCAACCTTAGCCTCACTTTGTTATACCTGCATTAATTTTTCCCCCACTTGCTGACCCTCGACCATAAGTAAGCTCACCCTTGCTAATATTTTGATCATAGGGTGATGCTGGAGACTTTGATGGAGATTTCGACGATGAATTCTAAATCTAACGATGCGCCGGTCATCTTCATGTGGGAGATTGCCCATGTTATTTAATTCCGCCTTACTTTGATGTGATACTTGTTAAAGATACAATGATTTAGATGATGTAATAAAGTATTCTACTCTCTTTACGCCTTTATTGCATTGTCTTTTGATATATTACACTTGTGACATCAACATATGTGTGAAAATGGATATTGGCACACATATGCTATGTGCTCGGTTTTGCCCCTTGGAACCGGGTGTGACACTACTTCATGAATTTGATGAACAAGGTTTTCATGGAGTATCTTGACAGATTCATTGACGACATTCTCGTATATTCCAAGAATGATAGTGATCACGATGAACATCTGCGGATGGTGCTACAAAAGCTAAGGGATAATCAACTCTATGCTAAGTTCAGCAAGTGCGAGTTCTGGATTGACGAAGTTCCATTCCTTGGACACATCATCTCTAATGGTGGAATATCAGTGGATCCTGCAAAAGTAAGGGAGATAGTGGCGTGGAGCATACCCAACACGGTTACTGAAATCCGGAGCTTCTTAGGACTTGCAGGCTACTACCGACGATTTATTGAAGGATTCTCCAAGATTGCTAAGCCTATGACCTCACTGTTAGAGAAGGGAAAAAAGTTTAAATGGACCTGGGAATGCCAAGATAGTTTCAATCAACTGAAGTTAAGATTGATGTCACCCCCAGTGCTGATTATGCTGGATCTGCAAAAGGGATATGACATATATTGCGATGCGTGCCGCTAGAGCTTGGGATGTGTTCTTATGCAAGAAGGACATGTGATCTCCTATGCATCTCATCAGTTGTGGAAACATAATTTGAACTACCCCACTCATGACTTAGAACTGGCAGCCATGGTGCATGCGCTCAGGATATGGAGACATTATATAATGGGAACTAAGTGCCAAGTCTACACCGATCATAAGAGCTTAAAGTATATCTTCACTCAGAAGGATCTCAACCTTAGGCAATGCCATTGGTTGTAGCTCATTAAAGACTATGACTTGGAGATTCACTATCATCTGGGCAAGGCAAATCTGGTTGCAGATGCCTTGAGTTGGAAGGAGCATGTTCATGAAGCTATTGTTGCCCAGTTACCCGATGAGCTAGTTGAAGATTTTAGAAGACTCAACCTGAGAATAGTTGCACACACTAAAGGGATAACTATTAAAGTGGAACCTACCTTGGAGCAGGAAATCCGCAAAGGACAGATCGGTGATGCTAAAATCCAAGAGATCTAAGATCTAATCACTGAAGGTAGAGGTCTAGAATTTATGGAAGATGAGCAAGGCACAATATGGTTCAAGAACCAGATATGTGTTCCTGAGATTGACAACCTCCATGAGACTATACTGAAGGAAGCCCATGATCTGATTACTCTATTCATCCTGGTAGCACTAAGATGTATCAGGATCTGAAGCAAAAGTACTGGTGGTATGGGTTGAAAAGAGATGTGGCTGCACACGTGGTTGTGTGTGATGTGTGTCAAAGAGTCAAAGCTTAACACCAAAGGCCAGCTGGACTACTGCACCAGCTAAAGGTACCCGAATGGAAATGGGAAGAAATTGGTATGGATTTCATTACTGGCTGCCTCGCACCTCAAAGGGCTACGATTCTTTATGGGTGATCGTGGATAGACTGACCAAAGTGGCTCACTTCATTCTGGTCAAGGTTACTTATAAAGGTTCTCTGTTGGCAGAGTTGTACATGGCTCAGATTGTGTGTTTACACGGTGTACCAAAGAAGATCGTTTCTGATAGAGGATCACAGTTTACCTCAAGATTTTGGAAAAGCTTTCATGAGAACATGGATACGAAGTTGAGTTTCAGTTCAGCCTATCATCCTCAAACTGATGGCAAAACTGAGAGAACTAACCAAGTACTGGAGGATATGTTGAGAGCTTGTTCCCTTAAGCATGGAGGCAATTGGGACAAGAGTCTACCATATGCTGAGTTCTCTTATAATAATAGTTACCAGGCTAGTCTGAAGATGTCACCATTTGAAGCTTTATATGGCAGAAAGTGCTGGACTCCTCTATATTGGGATCAGACTAGAGAAAGACAGTTCTTTGGGCCTAAGATTATTCAAGATGCAGAAGAACAAGTCCGTATAATCTGGGAGAACTTGAGGGTAGCGCAAACTCGGCAAAAGAGCTATGCTGATAATCGAAGAAGACCATTGGAGTTTGAGGAGGGTGACCATGTGTACCTCAAGGTGTCACCAATTCGTGGAATGAGGAGATTCAAAGTTAAAGGCAAGTTATCCCCTCGCTTCATTGGACCCTTCAGAATCTTTAGGCGAGTTGGGGAGATGGCCTACCAACTAGAGCTACCTGACCATCTGTCTGATGTGCACGATGTGTTCCACGTGTCTCAACTCAAGAAGTGTCTCCTCATTCCCGAGGAACAGCTCCCAATGGAAGAACTTAGTGTGCAGGGATATCTAACTTATGAGGAATATCCTATCAAGATCATTGACACTTTGACTCGTGTTACAAGGAATAAGGTGATAAAGATGTGCAAAGTGCATGGAGCCACCATGGAGAAGATGAAGCTACTTGGGAGAGAGAAGAGCTTCGAATAGAATTTCCTCACCTCTTCCCTAATCCTTCCTAATCTCGAGGACGAGATTCTTTTTAGGGGGGGGGGGGTTGGGGGTCTTTTTCTCCGCCGAAGGTCCTCAAGACATAAACACCTTCAGCAAAATGCCACAAGAGGTCCACCCCACTTCTGCTGAAGGTTCTCAAGACGAAGACCTTGGAAAAAAGCAACGATGCAGAACGCCAAAGCTCAGTAGCTTCGGCTCAGGTCAAGCAAAGAAGGAAAAGACTAGATAGACCTTTATTAGTTTGAGTTGCTTATAAACAAATGTCCAAGGGCATGAATGTAATTTTACCCATGCTGCGTCCCGTGCCTATAAATAGATGAACAGTAACACCGTACGGTTCACGCTGGATTGTATTCACTCTCTCGCATCCACACCTTCAAGCAAGCCAAAGGTATCAATGTAATGTTAATCATGTTAATGTTCATGCATGTTTTATGGAATACAAATATGGATGGATCTTTACGATGCAGTTATTGTCTTCATCCTTATGAATTCTTATTCACATGTTGAATGACGAAGGTATGTCCTTCTTGACCTTCGTCTAATGAGCATTATGCCTATCTGGAGATAATGCTTTGAAAGACGAAGGTCCTTAATCTTTAACATTGTGTTGCCTTGTTCTTGATTCACAGCATTTGAGAACAAGTGACCAATAGGGGGTAGGATTTGTAATACCCAAAAGTGTAAATTAATAAAATAGAGTGATATACTTATATGAGTTTCCTCCATTTATTTGAACATGTGAAAAGCCACATTTAAAAGTGGACAAATAAAACAAAGGACACATAAATAACCTTGCATCATGCTGGAGTTATTTGATTGTGCATTTGTGGATAATAAAAATAAAAGTCTCAATAACAATATATTAATGGGTCCATAGAATTTAAAACCCTAATTTTAAATCAAAACCTTGAAAAGTGGAGAAGAAGAAAGAAGGGTACTATAAAAATACAAAATCAATTTTATAAATGAGATGAATACTGGTGTGTTCAAATTACGTGTTTAATTGAGAAAAATAAATCCACAACAACATTTGAATTCAAATTCAAAGTTTAAATCAAAAGGAAAGAAATTAGAGGAGAAAAGAAAATAGAAAATAAAAAGGAAAATTGGAAAACACACCTGGGCCCAAACCGGCTACACGGCCTACTTACCCTAATACGCCCGCACGACCAAGCTACCTTCCTCGCGCGCGCTATTACTCTAACGTGCGGGGGCCAGACACACGGCTACACGCCTCACCCAACCGTTGCGGCTGCCAACTAGGGCCCCCACGTCGGTACCCGTCTCCCCTATATGCGCGCTTGGATGTAATGACCTCACCGCCATTACCGTAGCTTCGCGGCGCATGCTGGTGTCCCAACCGCGTCTCCACAGTTATAAGATGGGTGCTGCTCGCGTGCGCCCCCCTCTCGCTAGTGTTTGAACGCCGTCACTAACTGAGGGTTTCGCAAGTGAGGTAGTCGTGCGAGTCATCCGTGATTGCCGTCGCCGTCGCGGGCGATTCTCGGCCATGTCGCCAGCGGTGAACCGGGTCTGTACCAGGGACGTTTGTGTGACAACAGTGCGTCGATTCCCTATCGGCATTTAGGCGTGGAAGCGGGGGGGGGGGGGTGAGTGTGATGGAACCTCCAAAGGTATAAGGTCCACCTACAGATGTCCTTGTCCTAAGGACCTCAGACAGTCATGCAGGTGCACATAATGACTCGACAAGTTCGGTTATTTGTATCTTCATCATATCGCCCAAGAGCGTTTAACCCATCATGCAGACATTACACATAATCGGAGAGGAGAATGAACGAAAAGGTTTACAATAATATAATTTACATCCATACCAAAATATAGAAAGAGTAATTATTACATAACCGGGTGTTCGAGTGTGGAACTTATTATTACATTAATGGGAGGCAAAACATCCTCCCCAAGCAAGTTTAGTGTTCTTCCTCCTGCTTGGACACCACCTTAGAACAGAAACAGCAGAACTCCACCGTTTCATTACCAACAACAACATGGGTTCGAAAACCCTGAGTACGGAATGTACTTTCTCAAGGCTTACCCGTCAAAGGAAAAGACTCTCAAGGATATGCTAGCTTTTGAGAATTAAGGTAAAGTTTATCAAGATTCAATGACTCTGTTTGCAGAAAAGCTTACTATGCGTGGATCTTTAAAAAATCCATTTTTATTAATAGGTTAAGTAATTACCTGCATCTAGAATTCTATCTATCCTAGATCAAGCACTTGGCCTATACTAGCCATCCTTTATCAATCCTTCAGTTCACTTGATTGCTACGTGTAAGTCAGTGACCAAGTCTTCATGTCCGAGATGTAACGGTGATCTGAATCGATTAATACCCAGCTGGGGATCTCCAACCACACGACATATGTATCACTTAACCCTTGCATATGTCAACTCACCACCGGGTTTCTCAAGACCAGAATGGTTTCACGCCAACCAAGAACATAGATATTCCACCGTCCAACCTCTTGCCATGGAGGGTACACGCTACTCTCGCCATCTCTCCACTCCCATTGCGTGGTGGCCTTTCTGGTATTGGTCCGACCGAGGCAAAGCTTACCCATGACGAGGCATGTGGCCAGTAAAAAGGTCCTCGATCATCCAGCCTACATCGGTTTGGTCCTTAATCGACTTAGACGGAGACACTACACCGAGATTTCATTCTCGTGCAAGTCACTCGCCCGGTCTCGTCTTTATCATTGACCACCCAAAGTTTGGTACCTAACAGAGGTACATCTTTTCAGATGTTGAACCCATCACGGCCATGATGGATTCACCATCACAAGTCTTTTCTTTGTAAAAATCCCCATCCCATGTGAAGCATCACCTTTTGTTTAAAACAAAACATTTTGTTTTCTAAAGCAAGGGTAAGCATAAAAAAACTTTAAGTAAATCAGGTAACAAGGAATGATAATCAGTTTCCAAGGAAGGGAATGCAGCTGTTTAGCACCCAACTCCTATTAACTAATGCATCATCTCGAGTGATAAAAAGTTTAAAACAACAAGGAAAGGGGTAAATGCACCGGGGCTTGCCTGGTGTAGCAGGAGGTTCCGGGTCTACTCCACAGATGTCGAAGTAAAAGTTATTCTCGGCTGGAGGATTCTCAACTTGAGTGACAACTTCTTCTGTGACGACATGAATATGCGGTTACAATGGAAACATACTAAGTTGTATCTTGAATACAACATTCCTTCATGGTACACTAATCACTAGGGTTTCCTAAGTTGGTATTCTATTAATATTAAGCAACTAAACCCTAGGAGGCTAGTTACTGGGTTTGTGATCAAATAGTGTCCAAACCATTTCAATTTTCACCCAAGGTCTTCAATCATCATACTAAGCCTACCCAAAAAGTTTTACCATTTTTGGAGTTACTAAATTATTTCTAAAATTCTAAAAGGCTTGGTTTGAACACCTTTAAAGGCTACATAATTCTAGGTTTGGAATAAAAATCTTGGAACTATTTTTATTAAATACTAGATGATTTTAGGAGTCTAGCAA
This sequence comes from Zea luxurians, assembly GCA_029449295.1. Taxonomy (NCBI): domain Eukaryota; kingdom Viridiplantae; phylum Streptophyta; class Magnoliopsida; order Poales; family Poaceae; genus Zea; species Zea luxurians. Next base: position 244,440 of record JAOPSE010000310.1, on the reverse strand, counting down.
AATTTGTCTCCTAATTTTATCATTTTTCTACTATTTTCTACACATTTCATAATCTGCCAGCAAAAAGAAAAAGAGAAACAAGGAATAGTGTTGGGCTCAATTTAGCCCAAGCCGGCCCGCGAACGAGAGAATACGCGTGCGCCCGCGCCCGCGCTGGCGAACTTGTGCAGAGGCTCCAGGCCTTTTAAATAACTAGTAAAGAATCCCTAAGCACTATTCATGTCTCTCTGACCATTGCACTTAAGCCCCTGTATTTCTATTTCTTCACACATCAAATCCCTAGCGATGGTGCGCCAAGCGCATGGCCGAAGCCATGCGTACTCGCCGTCGAGGACGTGCTCCGACAGTGTTGAGCATGCGAACACCCTCAGGGATGCAATCCGAGCCTATTCATGCGCTCAATTTGATCATAGCGCCACTAATTCATAGCTATCTGTGGTGGCGGTGGAACCGGATCACCGACACATCTTTACCGGTGTACCTAAGCCGGTATAGCTTAATCCAATGACTCGGAAGGACTAAGTGGCCTACTACGGTTATAGTGCTTGAGTAAACTCGGATAGAAACTACTTGGCACAACCAGTCGACGGGAACCATGTCCGCGGCGACGTTCCTGGATAGTACCGTCGCGTTCTCTACACTATGGCACGGTAGCGTCCAATCGGCCAAGACCAAGAGCCTTCCTAGTGTCAAAGGATGCAGAAACGCAAACTAGAGGGACATGAACGGACCTTTAGATGGCTGGCCACGGTGCAAGGTTACACGGTGGCGTTCTTGGCCGATTTGGGGGAAATTCAAATTTCTCGGGCTATGGTGGCTAATCGGGTGCGAGGAATGGTGCACTGGCTTTGCATCCAGAGAGCGGAGCAGGCCGAACACTCCATTTATAGTGATCACTCGAGTGTTTCGCAAATTTGGGATGAGATGAGCTTGCGGCTGGAGGGGAGGTGAGTCATCGGAGCATAGCTACCGTGGCGCTCAACAAGGTAATGACTCAGGCAGCATATGGGCTGTCTACTGTGACCTACTGCGATGTGGTAACATCTCCAAGCACGTGGCATCCTTGTGGCAAGCGGCAAACTCCGGCGATGGCTTCTCGGCCGGTCGTGGGGCAAGTGGGTACGGTGGCCAGCTCACAATCTCATCTACGGTCACGATCTTTTCACTAGTCCGGTAATATTCACGCTGCACTGTGCACGAATCATAGCGGCCAGCGCGAATCCACACATGGAGAACACCGGCGTCGAGATGCTCCGCATCTCAGATCTTTTTCAGATACTATACAATCGTGATCTTCTTTAGTCCATCTGACAGGGCGAATTGAAGGGCTTCGTTCTCCAATTTCCATGTGACAACCTACTAACTCGACTACATGAAAGTTGTTGCCCAATATACTAGCTTTGACTTTGCTATAAGGTTCTTGATTAGATACTCACTGAATCATGCGCAATTTGATCTCAAAGTTCTTTAGAATTCACTGACAGTCAAGATTCAGTCTTTGATTTGACTAATAGTCCAACTTCAGGTCTATTTTTCTCCTAGCTCTAGGGCTTAACTACTTAATCAAACTTGTACCCCTATAGTAGCCCTACAACTTTGTTATGGTGACCTACTACAAAATCCTTATGGATCAAAAGTTACAAGAGCCCAAAGTTGGCTCAATGTCACTTGTTCTCAGGGTTCCAATTTTGGAGCACTTGTAAACTTTTGCCTTTTTTCTCCAATTTGCTCCACAACACTTGAAAATCTCCAAATAAGAAAAGTGTTAGGCTCCCAAAACTCTACAACTTTGATATATGCACTTTGGTACAAAAGTGTGTAGAAATGGATCTCATCTCATGGATCACTAATTAGGGTTTCTAGGGTCCTTATTAGGGTTTTGAGTGTTCTAGGGTTTATATGCCACTCAAACTCTCTAAGTTTAGTCTCCTTTGAATATCTCCACTAACCTTTAAGATCATATTCAATTTGTTATCACACACACCCACATACCTCTATACCTTGGTTAAGAACCATATCCCAGGGTTAAGGATCACATCAAGTCATCACATCACAACTTGTTTTGAAGTTTTAGCCTAGTGGATGCACTCTAGGTGTAACATACATAATGAAATGTCAATGCATATGATGCCGTGCACATGTTTTAGTTCTTGTAACACCAGGGGTGTTACATCCTTCCCCCCATTAAAGAATCTCGCCCCTAGATTTAAGGCTCTAGGGTAAGTAATGGAAAAGGAAACACGTCATAACTTTATTTCCTAATTTATCTTACAGAGCAGGGGGTGGTATGGGGTTTGTTCTAACTTTACAATAGATTACATAAATCTTACAGATTACAGGAAGCTAAAAACTTAGGAAAATTTTTCTCTAGGAAGTCTTGAGTCTCCTAGGTAGCTTCTTCTTCGGTGTGTCGGTTCCACTATACCTTATAAAACTTGAGAGTCCTCTTTCGAGTAATTATGTCCTTCTAACATCCACCACATCTATTGTTCGATCAGGAATCTGAATACATTTCTTTAACTGAGATACGTGGAACATATTATGCACCGCAGGCAATAATTCTGGTAACTGAAGTCTGTATGCCACTAGCCCACATCGCTCAAGAATGGGGAACGGACCAATATATCAGGGTGCCAACTTTCCTTTAACCCCGAATCGACTAACACCCTTCATTGGTGATACTTTTAGGTACACATGATCGCCGGCTTGAAAAGCCAATGGTCGACGTCGTTTATCCACATAACTTTTCTACCCGGCTTGAGCTTCTTTCAAGTTATGTCTTATGTGTTGTACTTTTTCTTCTGTTTCTTTAACCAAATCGGTCCTAAAAAACCATCGTTCTCCGGGTTCTGACCAATTTAAGGGTGTTCTGCATCGTCGTCTGTACAGAGCTTCAAATGGTGCCATTTTAATACTTTCTTGATAACTGTTACTATAAGAAAAATTCTGCTAACGGTAGACAATCATCCCATTTCTGTGGAAACTCCAAGACATAGGCTCGTAACATGTAACACCCTAAATTTGGGGGTATAAAATTTCTTTCTTATTTTCATCCAAATTCAGGTGTAACTCTTCCCTCTCTCACTCTAGTTTCCATCTCTCCCTAGATTATCTCTCTTTTTCCTTTTAAGTGGATTTAGCTTTATTAGGGAGGGATTAATTATTTATTTTAGCCAAAACATTATGAGTCTTGAAATGTTGCATCATATTTGAATTAGTTTGAATTTGAAACTTGGGTTGAATTTGAATTGAAAACCATAGAGAAAAACAAATAGAAAAGCAATTAGAAATTCTAGGAAAATAGAAAACCCAAAGCAGCCCAACCGGCCCAGTCCAGACTCCAGCCCAGCGGGGTCGTGGGTGGGCTCCACTTGTCAGCGGGGTTTCCTCTCAGCCCGTGCCTTCTTCCCCCTCTCCCTCTGGCAAGTGGGGCAGCTCTGTCGGCGCCGGTTGCCCTTGCCCGCGCGCTCCTCTCCCTCTCTGCCTCGCGGGCCCGCTTCGCCAGTCACCGAGCCGTTTCCCCCACGTGCCTGTTCCCTCTCGCTGCGCCATGGGACCCCCCTGTTAGCTCCGCCTTCCCCGCGCCCCGCCATCGACCAGCACGCGCGTACTCGCACACACACGCTGAGATCCTCGGCCACGTCGCCTGCCCACACACCCAACTCCTTTTTAGCACTGCCCGCACCCGCACTCGCTCCCTCGTCCCATTTCGCACAGCCTCGCTCTCTCTCGCGCTCTGCCCATGCCGCTCGACCTTGTCGGAGACCCGCGCCCACCGTGCCGGTCACCAAGCTCACTGGAAGCCACACCAAGTGATCCCGAGCTTTGCCCCGAGGTGAGACATCTATTCCCGTGCTCAGTTTTCCCAATTGTGCTTTGTTGTCGACCAATTTCGGCTACGCCGGAGGTTGGCCGTGGCGGTCCGCCACGCCCACGTGGTGACCGGCCAAATTGGTCCGGTCCAATGCCCCTGCGTCAGTCCCTAGCGTTTCCCTCGCTCTGCTGAAGTTAGTCTAGGCCTTAGCACGCCTCAGACCCCCTCCCCGCAGCTAGAATTCCTCACCGGAGTTGCCCCGACCCCCCTAGAGTCCTCCCTCCGCCATTCTCCCCTCTCTGACCCCGGTCTCATAGTCAAATCCCCAACAGTGAGTTTGCCACGCCTTCCCCTTCGTTTCTGGCTAGCTCCGGTGACCCCGGAACCGCCATAACACGCACCTACCCCAACTCCGGCAATCTCACCGCCGCGAGAAGGAGCGGCACTGCCTGCAACCCTCCCGGCTTTAATCTCCCCCGACCAATCTCTATCACACGGCCCAGATCGCGGGATACCACTTCGCGCACGCGTGCCCTGCGCCCGAACCCACTTGTCGGTCGCCTGTGCCCCAGGCACCGGGCCTAGCCGGTCAGTCCGCCCTCCCGCCTCGGTCGCTGACTGCCCGGGCCCACTGGTCAGTGCGTGCTCGCGCCCACGCGCTCGCCCGCGGATCTAATCTCAGCTGTTGGTTTTAGATCTAACGGTTGAGTGAACCCGATACCCCTTCACGCGGTGGTTTTGCGTAAGAAACCCTAGGCTTTTAAATAATTACAGAATTAGACCTATTTTCATATTTTTAAACTCCCAAAATTGTTTATTTCATATCTTTTTCATATGAACTCCAAATTTAGTGATTCAAATTGCAAAATGTACATAGGAATATTCTCTGTTTAAATAAATTAGTTCCATTCACAATTTGCACAGTCTAATGTTTATGGCTAACTATGAATTAGTATATGTGTTGATTTATTCATTTAATAAAATAAATAAAAGGAAAACCCTAGAAGTTAAAGTATATTTAATCTTGTGAGATTAATAATGTGATGTATGAATTTATCTCTGGTGTAACATTTATGTCTCATTAAAATGAATAAAAAATTAGATTATGTAACCATGGAGATAAACAACACTTTTGAGTTTAGTTCACCCTATAATTTAAACTCCCTTTTGGGTTTATACTTTTCTCTTGAGATGTGTTCCCATGTTTGTACATGATTGATGTGCTGTTTAATTGTCATTTACCAAATATATTGAATGTATGATCGCTTTATTTAGACAACGAGCAGTCCATGGTTCCTAAGTGTGTTGCTGAAGATCTTCTTGAGCTACAACCTGGTGAAGGCAAGTGTCCTTTGACCTATTATGTCCTAAATACTTCATAATTCACTGTCCCGCATTACATTACTGAGACCTAAGGATTAACTAGTGTGTATTTACTTATCCTTGTTTACCTTTTTGGATTATCATGGTTAGCTTTATGCTATTGCTTTAACTTAATCAATGAACATGATGTGATTATTTATGATATGATGATGTTATCCCGATGACGATATTGTGATACTCTAGGGGGCTCAGGCCTTTTCCTGAGTACCTCTCTGTAAGGACCTGTTCGTGGAGTGACCACCCGGGATAACAGTTCCACCATGAGGGTGAAATGGGACGCCCTTAGCTGATTAATTAGATGAACCTAGGGGTGTAGTTGGCTTCTCCAGAGGGCCGTCAATGGGGGCTGGGGCGTGGTGCTCGCTCTGCCAAGGGGGGGTGCAAAGGTTCATTCGATTTGGTTTTGTTAGTCACCCACCTTGGGGAGGTGTATTTTGTTTGTACGACTGGCGAAACCTAACGAGTAGCTATGCACCAGGGGAGTCTTTGTAAAGGCTACGTATTGTATCCTTGGCCATTCACCTCGGTAGTGAAGATTGGGTCTGTACAACCCAGGCTGGAAAGGGATCACGACTTGTGGGTAAAGTGTACAACCTCTACAGAGTGTTAGAAACTGGTATATCAGCCGAGCCTTGGAATCCTCTTTGATTAGAAGAACTTTGATTACTTTATGATGATGGTTAAGAAGGTTGGTTATAATTCTGATCTCAGGTATTTCCTCTTGGAGGGAGTACTTTTGGGTAATAACTGGGTTTACTACAAAAACTTGGCTTTACCAATAGTAATAAATGTTTGACCAACTAAAAGCAACTGCTTAACCTCAACCCGACATACAGCTAGTCCACTTTAGCCAAACAGGACATTTGCTAAGTACGTTGATGTGTACTCACCCTTGCTTTACAAACCACCCCCACCCCAGGTTGTCCCTATTGTACTCAGTGCTCAGGAGGAGATGCTGGCAACATGGAGGACTTTGAGGAGTTCTAGGACTACGTCGAGTTCTAGTTTTTCTTAGTGTCACACCCCTAATCGGCTGCCTGTGAAGGCCTTATCTTCTACATTTTGTATTCCACACTTTGATATTAATGTTAATGACTATGGCTATGTATTAGACTCTATGGATGTTTCGGACATCTTATTGTAATAAAGTACCTTTTCGCTATTTACTTTGAGAATTGTGTGATGATGTCCAATTATGTAATCACTGTGTACGTGAGTTTCTGATCCTGGCACATACATAGTTCGCATTCGGTTTGCCTTCCAAAACCGGGTGTGACATAAGTGGTATCAGAGCCTTGCTGACTATAGGACCGCTAACCTAGACTAGAATGGTCGCTCTAAGGACTATAGACCCCTACACTTACCTTAATCTTTAGAGTCATTTCAAAAGTTGGTCACCTTGACCAACACTATGTTACTTATCTCACAAAATTTTGTCTCACTTTTCTTTTTGGTTACTTTCTGGTCTTATAGTTCTACTCTCACTCTTGTGCTTACGATGTCTTTTGTAGATGGCTCGTCTTAGATGCACTGCATGTAAGTCAGTGATCCCCTTTTTGCCTTCTCACCTGGCGGAGCGTCCACTGCGTCGCACGGTGCCAGGTCAGTCCAGTCACATGGAGAGACTACGTCATCGCCCGCACGAGGAGCAGGAGCGTCGACGCTAGGACCAGGAGCAGGACCAGGAGCAGCAGTACTCTTCCCCCTCGCCTCAGTAGGAGGTGGAGTCTGGGGGGCGCCTTCCCCAGCACCTCAGCCAAAGATGCCCCTCGCACCACCACAGAGCATCTCGACTGCAGGAGGAGACCCTGACGGAGATGACAACGACACCGATGGTAGTTCGAGCCATGGCACGGAGCTCTCGGAGGAGCCAGAACCGGAGGGGTGGATCGCTAGACCCATCACTCGCGACGCCACTCGCGGGTGTCACTTCCACGATGCTCTCGACACCTTGTTGCATCGGGCCTTCGACCGACACACTTGGTCTATCGAGTACCATTGTGTAGTCTACCAGCATCGTCGCAGGTTATACCCGGACCAGTGGGAGGCTACTTTCTTGGTGCGCCATCCAGACGATGATCTCCGGGGTGCAGAGGCCTTCTTAGAGCACTATTCTATTACTGAGAGGGATACTGCCGAGGAAGCCATGCAAGATGCAGCATGACATGCACTTCCTCAGTATTGCTCGTTGTTCAGCGGGGTAGCTGATGGCTTGACCTAAAGTACTACCCTCGCAGCTCGATCGGCAGTGCTGGAGGTGTGATTGTCTCGCCTATTGGTGAGGGCAATCCCAGGCTGAACAGCATGGTCAACCTGGCCGACGTGCTCAACACCGAGCTGGACCACGCCCTTGACAAGTTGGGCAAGGTTCAGGCAGAGGTTGCGGAATTGTGTGCTGAGTGCGTGGCAAGCCACTATTTGGATGGTGGTTCTCCCGCCCCTGTCGGGATTCAGCACCCTTACCGTTCACCACCCCATGGTCGCTTTGAGTATGGTAACCCTGACTACAGGACCCATATAGATTTAGATCCATAGATCGACAGAGTCGGAGTCTGTAATAATGCTTAATTCAGTATCTTAGTCTTAGTTAGTCTTAGTTAGAGTTAGTTTGCTTATCATATGTTGGGATGCTTGTCATGATGAACATGTAATGAAGTTGGATCTTTGTAATGATTGTCATCAAGGTGTGGGTATCCCCTGCAACTTGGTGTAGTTATTAATAAAGTCAGTTGTTTAGTTGGGTAATCCCTTTATTTCCACTTTCTTCTTTATCTAAGAAGCTGTCAATGAGGATGATCAATTGTTTAGGGCTATGAAGATTCCCTATAAATCTTTTCTTATGCTGAAAGACTGTAGAGTAAGATCTGATATATGTGTGCTTTCTACAGATGTCTAAGAACAGGCGTAGAGGTGCAAGGCGTGCTCAGCAGAGCAGCAGGCAACCCAGGAAGATGCAGCTCAGCAGCAGTTACCACCGCCACCCCCAATGACCATTGAGCAGATGTTCCTGATTCAGACCCAAGCAGTCCAAGCAATTGGTCAGACCTTAGTAGCGATGTAGCAGGTGTAGCAGCAGCCACCCCCACCTCAATCTCAGGTGCAGGTCCAGATGCCATAGGTGCCTAGAGACAAGCGGGAAGAATTCATGAGGGGCCATCCCCCTATCTTTGTCCATTCTACTGATCCCATGGACGCCGAAGATTGGTTGCGTACCGTGGAACATGAGTTGCACACTGATCAGTGCAACGATCGTGAGAAGGTGTTGTATGGTCCCCAACAGCTAAGGGGAGCAGCACAGTCTTGGTGGGAGTCTTACCTCGCCATCCATGCGAACCCTGAAGCCATCACCTAGGAGGATTCAGGGACAACTTCCGTTGCTACCATGTGCCCAAGAGACTGATGATAGTGAGGAAGGAGAAGTTTCTTGCCTTGACGCAAGGTCCCTTGTCTGTCAGTGAGTACAGGGACAAGTTTCTGCAGCTGTCACATTATGCCCAGAAGATGTCAACACAGATGCCAAGAGACAGTACCGCTTCCTAAGAGGATTGGTTGATCCCCTCCACTACCAGCTGATGAACCACACTTTCCCTACCATTCTGCATTTGATCGATAGAGCCATTATGACTGAAAGGAAGCATCGGGAGATGGAGGACAGGAAACGCAAGATTAGTGGATCTCAGGTAGGGAGTAGCAGCTATCCTTGCTACTCAAGCAACCCACCTCAACAATTCAAGTAAGGTCACCAGCACCAGCATCAGTGTCAAAACCAGCAGCAGTACTAGATGCAGTTTCCTCAGCAGCAGCAGTACTGCCAGAACAACCAATAGGGAGGAAACCAATATCAACATCAGAGCAACCAGGCACCCCACCTTTCTGCCCCAGTAACGAACCAGAACAGCCAAGTGGCTCCAGTGTAAGGAGGAAATCATGCATGTTTCCACTGTGGGGAACAAGGCCATTGGGTGAATCATTGCCCAAAGAAAGCAGCTCAGCAGCAGCTAGTTCCCAATGCCCCAGTCAGGCAGAATGCAACACAGCAAGGAGGTAACAACCGTGGGCAGCCTCGAGTCTAGTACAGAAAGGTGAACCACCTGGAGGTCGACACAGTCTAGGAGAACCCATGAGTGGCACTAGGTACGTTTTCAGTCGAGTACCATTCTGCAAATGTGTTATTTGATATTGGAGCAACACATTGTTTTATGACTGCATCATGGGTAAAATCACCTAATATACCAGTAGCACCCATGTATCCACCTATGAGGGTTAGTTCAATCAGTGGAAGAACCCAAACGGATATATTTTGCCCTAATGCAAGAGTTCATATAAGGGGGATAGAGTTCCCCGTTGATCTAATAGTTATGGGTAACCAGGATGCAACTATAGATGTCATCCTAGGGATGAATTGGTAACCAAGTATCAAGCCAGTCTTAGCTGTGACAAGAGAACGACGAAGTTAGTGTCCTTATCAGGAGAAGAAGTGTTAGTGGAGTTGGTCTTGTCTAGACCAAGGAAAGGAAGCTGTCACCAAGTTGCCGCGCATATTGAGGAGATTGAACCATCAGAAGCTATCAATGTAGTATCAGAATTCTCAAATGTGTTTCCCAAGGAGTTACTAAGTATCCCCCTGAAAGGAAAGTTGAATTTTCCATAGAGCTTATACCTAGAACCGCCCCTATTTCCAAGAAAGCCTATCTAGTGTCTAGACCAGAATTGGTGGAACTCAAGAAGCAGATTGATGAGTTGCTAGAGAAAGGCTACATCAGACCAAGTACCTCACCTTGGGCAGCCCTAGTGCTATTTGTGGAGAAGAAGGATGGTACAAAGAGGATGTGCATTGATTATAGGGCTTTGAATGAAGTCACTGTCAAGAACAAGTACCCCCTGCCTCGAATCGAGGACCTATTCGATCAGTTGAGAGGAGCCAGTGTGTTCTTAAAGATAGATCTGAGGTCAGGTTACCATCATCTCAGAATCCGACCTTCAGACATACCGAATACAACATTCATCACCAAGTATGGACTATATGAGTTCACGGTCATGTCATTCGATTTGACGAATGCGCCAGCTTATTTCATGTACTTGATGAACAGTGTGTTCATGGACTACCTCGATAAGTTCGTAGTGGTGTTCATTGATGATATCCTTGTATATTCCCAGAATGAGCAAAAGCATGAAGAGCACTTGAGAAAAGTACTGCAGAGGTTACGACATTATCAGTTATATGCCAAGCTTAGCAAGTGCGAGTTCTAGATCAGCGAAGTCCTATTCTTGGGACACATTATAAACCAAGAGGGATTGGCTATAGACCCGAAGAAGGTAGCAGCTATTTTGGACTAGAAAACACCAAAAGGTGTCTAGGGAATCAAGAGTTTCATTGGAATGGCCGGTTATTATCGGCATTTCATTGATGGTTTCTCCAAGATTACGAGACCAATGACAGCTTTGTTGGCAAAGAAGGTTGAGTTCAAGTGGACCCCAGCATGCCAAAAGTCCTTTGAGACATTGAAGGAGAAGTTGACAACGACACCAGTATTGATCCTGCCAGATGTCCACAAGTCATTCTCAGTATATTGTGATGCTTCGTACACCGGACTGGGATGTGTGTTAATGTAGGAAGGGAGAGTAATGGCATACTCGTCCCAACAGTTGAAGATTCATGAGAAGAATTATCCTACTCATGATCTGGAGTTAGCAGCAGTGGTTCATGCACTTAAGACCTGGAGGCACTATTTGTATGGGCAGAAGTGTGATATCTACACGGACCACAAGAGCCTCAAGTACATATTCACTCAGTCAGAACTAAACATGAGGCAGCGAAGATGGTAAGAGTTGATCAAGGATTATGAACTGGAGATTCATTATCACCTAGGCAAAGCAAATGTGGTTGCAGATGCTCTGAGCAGAAAGAGTCAAGTCAATATGCTGGCCGCTCACCCGATGTCATATGAGCTAGCAAAGGAATTCAATAGGCTGAGTCTCGAATTTCAAAACAAGACTCATGGAGTGACAATTGAGTTGGAACCCACTCTAGAGCAAGACATCAGGAAGGGCCAGAAGGATGATGAGAAGACCAACGAGATCTGGCAGTTGATCATAGACGGAAAAGGCAAGGATTTCCGTGAAGACGCAGAAGAAGTGATATGGTTCAAGGATAGACTGTGTTCCCGACATCAAATCGATCCGGGAACTAATTCTCAAGGAAGCTCATGAGACAACATATTCTATACATCCTAGTAGCGAGAAGATGTACCAAGACCTGAAGAAATGATTCTGGTGGTACGGTATGAAAAGGGAGATAGCAGAGTATGTGGATGTATGTGATAGTTGTCAAAGGATTAAAGCAGAACATCAGAGACCTGCAGGTTTGTTGCAGCCGTTGCAGATCCCTTAGTGGAAATGGGATGAGATCAGGATGGACTTTATAGTTGGTTTGCCTCGCACTCATACTAGTTATGACTCAATCTGGGTAGTAGTGGACCGTTTGACAAATGCGACCCATTTCGTACTTGTCAAGACCACCTACAACAGTGTAGTGTTGGCCGAACTATACATGTCTTGGATTTTGTGCTTGCATGGCGTTTCAAAGAAGATAGTATTAGATAGAGGCACTCAGTTCACCACTCATTTTTGGCAGCAGTTGCATGAAGCTTTGGGCACACACTTAAAGTTCAGTTCAGCTTATCATACGTAGACAGATGGTCAAATAGAGAGAATCAACCAGATCCTCGAAGACATGTTGAGGGCTTGTGCTTTGCAAGACAAGATAGGTTGGGACAAGTGGCTACCATATGCAGAATTCTCTTACAACAACAGCTATCAGACCAGTCTGAAGATGTCACCATTCGAAACACTTTATGGGAGGAATTGTAGAATTCCACTACATTGGGACCAACCCGACAAAAGATAGGTGTTCGGTCCAGATATTCTGCTTGAAGCCGAAGAGAACATCAGAATGGTCCGGGAGAATCTAAAGACAGCGAAGCTATGCTGCACCAGAAGAAGAGAACTAAGTTTTGAAGTAGGAGACTATGTCTACTTAAAGGTGTCACCGATCAGAGGGATCAAAAGATTCGGAGTCATAGGCAAGCTAGCACCTTGATACAATGGATCATACCAGATTCAAGCAAGGCGTGGAGAAGTGGCATATCATCTCAGTTTACCAGAGAATCTGTCAGCTGTGCATGACATGTTCCATGTGTCTCAGCTGAAGAAATGCTTGTGAGTACCAGAAGAGCAGTTGCCAATAGAGGACCTTGAAGTTCAAGAAGATCTGACATATATTGAGAAGCCAACTCAGGTTTTGGAGACAGCAGATCGGGTCACTCAGAGAAGCACCATCAGGATGTGCAAAGTCAAATGGGATCGTCACTCAAAAGAAGAAGCAACCTGGGAAATAGAAGATAATTTGAAAGCCATGTACCCTAAACTCTTTGCTAGCCAGCCCTAAATCTCGAGGGCGAGATTCTTTTTAAGGGGATAGGTCTGTAACACCCTAAATTTGCGGGTATAAAATTTCTTTCTTATTATCATCCAAATTCAGGTGTTACTCTTCTCTCTCTCACTCTAGTTTCCATCTCTCTCTAGATTCTCTCTCTTTTTACTTTTAAGTGGATTTAGCTTAATTAGGGAGGGATTAATTATTTATTTTTGCCAAAACATTATGAGTCATGAAATGTTGCATTATGCTGAGCTTAAATATTCTTTGAATTGTTGCACATATTTGAATTAGTTTGAATTTGAAACTTGGGTTGAATTTGAATTGAAAACCCTAGAGAAGAAGAAATAGAAAAGCAATTAGAAATTCCAGGAAAATAGAAAAACCCAAAGTAGCCCAACCGGCCTAGTCCAGCCCAGCGGGGCCGCGCGTGCGCCCGCGCCGCCTGACAGGTGGGCTCCACCTGTCAGCGGCGTTTCCTCTCAGCCCGCGCCTTCTGCCCCTCCTCTCCCTCTAGACAGTGGTGTCGCTCTGTCGGCACCGGTTGCCCTCGCTCGCTCGCTCCTCTCCCTCTCTGCATCGTGGGCCCGCTTCGCCAGTCACTGAGCTATTTCCCTCGTGCGCCTGTTCCCTCTTGCTGCACCGTGGGACACCCCTGTCAGCTCCTCCTTCCCTGCGCCCTGCCTTGGACCAGCACGCGTGCACTCACACACGCACGCCGAGATCCGTGTCCATGTCGCTCGCCCATGCACCCCAGCTCCTTTTTGATCACTGCCCGCACCCTCATTCGCTCCCTCGTCCCATTTTGCACAGCCTCGGTCTCTCTCGCGCTCTGCCCACACCGCTCGACCTCGTTAGAGACTCGCGCCCGCCGTGCCGGTCACCTAGCTCGCTAGAAGCCACACCAAGTGACTCCGAGCTTCGCCCCGAGGTGAGACATCCGTTCCCGTGCTCAGTTTTCCCAATTATGCTTTGTCGTTGGCCAATTTTGGCTTCATTAGAGTTTGGTCGTGGTGGTCCACCGCGCCCACACGGTGACCGGCCAAATTGGTCCGGTCCAGTGCCCCCGCGTCGGTCCATGGCGTTTCCCTTGCTCTGCTGAAGTTAGCCCAGGCCTTAGCGCGCCTCAGACCCCCTCCCTGCAGCCGGAATTCCTCACTGGAGTTGCCCCGACATGCCTGGAGTCCTCCCTCCGCCATTCTCCCCTCTTTGACCCCGGTCTCGTAGTTAAATCCCCACCAGTGAGTTCGCCGCGCCTTCCCCTTCATTTCTGGCCAGCTCCGGTGACCCCAGAACCGCTGTAGCATGCACCCGCCCCAACTCCGATGACCTCACCGCTGTGAGAAGGAGTGGCGCCGCCTACAGCCCTCCCGGCTTTGATCTCCCTTGTCTGATCTCTATCGCACGACCTAGATCGCGGTATACCGCTTCGCGCACGCGTGCCCTGCGCCCGAACACACTTGTCGGTCGCCTGCGCCCCTGGCACCGGGCCCGGCCGGTCAGTCCGCCCTCCCCGCCTTGGTCGTTGACCGCCCTGGCCCACTAGTCAGTGTGCACCCGCGCCCGCGCCCACATGCCCGCGCCCATGCGCTCGCACGTGGATCTAATCTTGGCGGTTGATTTCAGATCTAACGGTTGAGCGAACCCAATACCCCTTCGCGTGATGGTTTTGCGTAAGAAACCCTCAGTTTGTTGGGAATCAACCCGCCGTCCTTGGTTTTCGCGCGCAGGCCCTTGTAATCTTATGGATTGAACCCTAGGCTTTTAAATAATTACAGAATTAGACCTATTTTCATATTTTAAACTCTCAAACTTGTTTATTTCATATCTTTTGCATATGAACTCCAAATTTAGTGATTCAAATTGCAAAATGTTCATAGGAATATTCTCTATTTAAATAAATTAGTTCCATTCACAATCTGCACACCCTAATTTTTATGGCTAACTATGAATTAGTATATGTGTTGATTTATTCATTTAATAAAATAAATAAAAGGAAATCCCTAGAGGTTAAAGTATATTTAATCTTGTGAGATTAATAATGTGATGTATGAATTTATCTCTAGTGTAACGTTTATGTCTGATTAAAATGAATAAAAAATTAGATTATGTAACCATGGAGATAGACAACACTTAAAGAATAATCAACAACTAAATGAGATTAGTTCACCCTATAATTTAAACTCCCTTTTGAGTTTATACTTTTCTCTTGAGATGTGTTCACATGTTTGTACATGATTGATGTGTTGTTTAATTGTCATTTACCAAATGTATTGAATGTATGATCGCTTTATTTAGACAACGAGCAATCCGTGGTTCCTGAGTGTGTTGCTGAAGATCTTCCTGAGCAACAACTTGGTGAAGGCAAGTGTCCTCTGACCTATTATGTCCTAAATACTTCATAATTCACAGTCCCACATTACATTACTGATACCTAAGGATTGACTAGTCTGTATTTACTTATCCTTGTTTACCTTTTTGGGTTATCATGGTTAGCTTTATGCTATTGCTTTAACTTAATCAATGAATATGATGTGATTATTTATGATACGATGATGTTATACCAACGATGATATTGTGATACTCTAGGGGGCTCAGGCCTTTTCCTGAGCACCTCTCCGTAAGGTCCTGTTGGGGAGTGACCACCCGGGATAACAGTGCAATCATGAGGGTGGAATGGGACGCCCTTAGCTGATTAATTAGACGAACTTGGGGGTGTAGTTGGCTTCGCCTAAGGGCTGTCAATGGGGGCTAGGGCATGGTGCTCACTTTGCCAAGGGCGGTGCAGAGGTTCATTCGATTTGGTTTTGTTAGTCACCCACCTTGGGGAGGTGTACTGCGTTTGTACAACTAGCAAAACCTAATGAGCAGCTATGCACCAGGGGAGTCTTTGTAAAGGCTACGTAGTGTATCCTTGGCCATTCACCACGATAGTGAAGATTGGGTCTGTACAACCCAGGCTGGAAAGGGATCATGACTTGTGGGTAAAGTTTACAACCTCTGCAGAGTGTTAAAAACTGGTATATCAGCCAAGCTCACGGTTAAGAGCAGCCTTGGGATCCTCTTTGATTAGAAGAACTTTGATTACTTTATGATGATGGTTAAGAAGATTGGTTATAATTCTGATCTAAGGTATTTACTCTTGGAGGGAGTACTTTTGGGTAATAACTGGGTTTGTTACTAAAACTTGGCTCTACCAATAGTAATAAATGTTTGACCAACTAAAAGCAACTGCTTAACCTCAACCCCACATACAGCTAGTCCACTTTAGCAAAACGGAACATTTGCTGAGTACGTTGATGTGAACTCACCCTTGCTTTACAAACCACCCCACCCCAGGTTGTCCCCATTGTACTCAGTGCTCAGGAGGAGATCTGGCAACATGGAGGACATTGAGGAGTTCTAGAACTATGTTGAGTTCTAGTTTTTCTTAGTGGCACACCCCTAGTCAGCTGCCTGTGAAGGCCTTATCTTCTACGTTTCATATACAACACTTTGATATTAATGTTAATGACTATGGCTATGTATTAGACTCTGTGGATGTCTCGGACATCTTATTATAATAAAGTACCTTGCCACTATTTACTTTGAACATTGTTTGATGATGTCCAATTATGTAATCGCTATGTATGTGAGTTTCTGATACTGGCACGTACATGGTTCACATTTGGTTTGCCTTTCAAAACTGGGTGTGACATAACATATCTTCAAGTATTTGATTTACCCTTTCAGTTTGCCCGCTTGTCTGAGGATGATAGGCCGAACTGTGGAGTAATTTAGTACCCAAAGATTTGTGCAATTCCTCCCAAAACTTGGATACAAATTGCGGCCCCCGGTCCGACAGTATCGTCTTTCGAACTCCATGCAAACTCAGAATACGAACCACATATATCTGAGCATAGGTAATGACCGGGTAATATGTTTTGACTGGCAGAAAATGAGCTATCTTGGTAAGCCGGTCAATTATGACTCAAATAGAGTCAAATCCTTTAGTTGTCATGGGTAATCCCACAATGAAATCCATACTGATATCTTCCCATTTGCAGGTTGGGATTGACAATGATTGCAAAGGTCCAGCATCTTTCATAAGTATCGCCTTGACACGTCTACAAGTGTCACATTTTGCCACATAGCATGCGATTTCAATCTTCATCTTAGTCCACCAATAATGTTGTTTCAAGTCTAAGTACATCTTAGTGCTTCCAGGGTGAATGGAATACCGACTAAGATGAGCTTCGTCCAGGATTTGTTGGTGGACTTCAGCATCCTTTGGCACCACTATGCGGTCTTTAAACCATATTATTCCTTGATCATCTTTCCTAAAACAATTAGCCTTGCCGACCTCCATTTTCTCATGAATATATTTCATACCCTTATCTGTTCTTTGAGCATCAATAATCCTTTGTAGAATAAGTAATTCAAGCTTCAAATGTGTCAGAGTTCCTTGTTGTACTATCCCTAGATTCAACTTTTCCATTTCTTGACATAAAGTGGTGTCAGGTGTTCTTACTATGATACAATGACAATAGGCTTTATGACTTAAAGCATCTACCACCACATTAGCCTTTCCTAGGTGATAATGAATCTCCAAGTCATAATCCTTGATTAGCTCGAGCCACCTTCTTTGTCTCATGTTTAGCTCTGACTGGGTGAAGATATACTTCAAACTCTTGTGATCCGTATATAAGTGGCATATATTCCCCAGCAGATAATGACGCCAAATCTTAAGGGCATGAAATAATGTAGCCAGTTCCAAATCATGTGTGGGATAATGTTCCTCATGCCGCCGCAGCTGCCTTAAAGCATAAGCTATTACTTGTCCTTCTTGCATCAAGACATATCCAATCCCACTGCCTGATGCATCACAATAAACATCAAATGGCTTCTCAATATTCGGTTGGGCCAAAACCGGTGCAGTGGTCAACAATACTTTCAGTTGTTCAAAGGCCTCGTTGCACTTAGAGGACCAATCAAACTTAGTATCATTTTTCAATAACCCAGTAATGGGTTTAACAATTTTAGAGAAATCCAGAATAAATCAGCGATAATAACCAGCCAATCCAAGGAAACTTCTAACTTGATGCACTAAAGTGGGTGATTTCCATTCCAGAATATCCTTGACCTTGCTCGGATCAACCACAATCCCTTTGGCTGACAAAACATGTCCTAGAAATTGGATTTCCTCCAACTAGAATGAGCATTTGCTGAATATGGCATAAAGCTGATGTTCTCTCAAGCGCGTTAATACAATCCGCAAATGTTTTGAATGCTCCTCTTCATTCTTGTAATAAATCAAAATATCATCAATGAGGACCACCACAAACTTGTCTAATTCAGGCATGAATACCGAATTCATCAAGTATGTGAAGTAGACTAGAGCATTTGTTAATCCAAAAGACATAACCAAATATTCAAACAACCCATATTGAGTAGTAAAAGTGGTCTTGGGTATATCCTCAGGTCGAATTCTGATCTGATGATAGCCTGATCTATGATCAATTTTAGAAAACACCTGGGCTCTAGTGAGTTGATTGAATAAAATATCGATCCAAGGAAGAGGATACTTGTTTTTAATAGTCACTTCATTAAGGGCTATGTAGTCCATGCACATTCGAAGAGTTTGATCCTTCTTCTTTACAAAGATTGCTGGACATCCCCATGGTGATGAACTCAGTCTAATAAATTCTTTCTCCAATAAGTCTTTGTAATGGTGTTGTTGGGGACTTGTTCTCAATTGCTATGAATCAAGAACAAGGCAACACAAAACATTAATGGTTAAAGGCCTTCGTCCTTCGAAGCATTATTCCCCTTAGGATATGATGATCTTCAGACGAAGGTTATAAAGGATGTACCTTCATAATCATAGTGTATCATAATAGAAGTAAAAGCATAAGAAACATGAGAAGTATCATGAATAATCATATGATATCATTAATACTTCTTTAATATAGCATCATGAATGAATATAAACAATATTGAATTACATTTATACCTTCGGCTTAACAGAAGGTGAGAATCCAAGTGTGACGTGCACGTGAATAAAGGTCAGCGTGAACAGTACGGTGCTACTGTTCATCTATTTATAGACACAGGACGCAGCCTGTGTAAATTACATTCATGCCCTTGACATTTACTATTGACTTAGGGATAGTTTATCAAGGACTAGACAGCCTTTTCCCTTTTAGGCCGGTTCCATTTTTTACTGCTAAGCCGAAGCTTCTCCACAGGTAGCTTCGGAACTGGTTCACCCTTCTCCCGATCCGTGCTTTTTATATCGTGTACAGCTTCATCCCAAGGCCGAAGGTCCCGGTACATGTATTATACTTGGAAAACATGTTAGTCATGTTTTTGAGGATCTTCGGAAGACGAAGGCCCCTAACAGTAGCCCCTCGCAGTATTAATTCGTTATAATAATGGATTTAAACTGTGACATGGACGAAGGCCTTAAGCCGAAGGTCCAAAAAAACACCTTCCCTTTGCTAGAATAGCAATAGTCAATGACAGACGGGGCCTACCAAGTTGCAAAGCACTGGGTATATAAATATGGATCCCTAGCGGCGGTATTTGATACGCCATTTCTGCTGCTTGCGTTATTCCCTCAGAATTTTAACTCTTGCTTGCAAGTTTTTGCTTAATTTTCAAGCTTCGGTTTTAGAGACGTGCTTGCTCCATATCTGAGGAGAAGATGACCAGTGAGGAGAAGAAGATAACTGATGAGAAGATGACCGAGGAGAAGAAGGTATCAGAGGAGAAGAAGCTATATGAAGAAAAGAAAGTTATGGATCCTTTTATTGCTAGGTTTTATGAGTCTATAGCTAAGACAAATACAGTGAAAATTACTAAGGAAATAATAGAAGGTTTGTCCAAAGATTATGATGACGGTGATAGTTATGACGTGGAGAGTGGCGATGAAGCTTCTGAGGATCGGCCCTGGCAGCCAAGTCATACTATCTTCGGAAAATCGACTATCAAACAGAGTCATGTTGATGCCATGAGGGAGAGGTATTTTCGTGACATGTCTATTATCAGAGTTGGCGGAGACAGCACTACCCCTGCCCCTGAGGAGAACGAAGTTGTTATTTATCGAAGCTTCCTAAAAGCAGGTCTCTGGTTCCCACTGAGCAAATTTGTGGTTGAGGTATTAAAGATTTTTCAGATTTTGATAGGGATGTTTGTCTGGGCTATAAGAAGCCAGGGGCTGGAGCCGAGTGCGAAGTGCTTCTGCAGTATGCACGAGCTTTTATACGAGACGAAGGCTGTTGGCAAAGAACAATACCACAACAACTTCAGCTACTACGGGTTCATTGCCCGCTCTAATGCAAGCTACCTGGTGCCGACATATCGGAAAAGATGGCCCGGAGCCTGGATGGAGGAGTGGTTTTATTTTAAAAATGATCTAATTAAAAGAGAAGACATTAAGGAGATTATCCAGCGCATCATCTGGTCTCGCTTTAGCCTCCGAAGGCTGAAGGTGAATATTGATAGTGATGTTGAAGCATGTCAGAAGGCCTTTAGTACTGTTTGTGCCTTCATTGGCACGAGGGATTTAATTCAAGAACACATAGCCTTCAGGGTGTGGCCACTTGTGGAGAGCTGGGATATGCCAAAGGAGACTACTACCGAATCTAGTGAAGGTGGTCTAGTCCGATTGAAGTATACCTTCAGATTTAGGGAGAAGTTTGATGAGCCAGATGATGACTGGTTGAAGTGTATTGAAGCTATTAGTGACGAGCTACTTGGAACATATTCCAAGGCCGAAGATGATGCCTTGTCCACAGCCTTCGGGGGCCAGGGAAAAAGATTGAATAGGGTATTCGATGCAATCTGCTTCGTATACCCTGATTATCACTACCCGCTGCGAAGGCAAGGGAAAAAGAGAAAAGTTATCGCTTCGGCCACCACTTATGTGTCGAAGGGTAAAAAAGTGAAGGTTCTGACCCACCGGCCACGGTATATTGAACCAGCCGTAGTGCCTGAATTTGGCGAAGGGGCCTCTTCAACTGCTGAAGCAAGACAAGCTGCTCCGATTGTGAAGAGCGTTGAAGAGCCAACTGTAGTGCCGAAGGTACCTACAATCGGGACAGCCGAAGCTAAGAATGATAAGACCGAAGAGCCACAGGTGGAAAAAATAGAGAAAATGCCAGAAATTCTAAGCCCACCAGCTAAGGCAAAATTGCCGAAGGTGCAAAAGGCTCCTGCCCCAACTCCCAAGAGGAGGAGAATGGCCAGTGTGCTGGACGCTGTCTTGGAGACTACGAAGGCCTTGAGCCCTGGACCTATTAAGAAAAATGCTAAAGCTGCCAAAGTCCAAGACGAGGCCAAAGCTGGGCCTTCAGCACCCGTTGGGATAAAGGCTGTCGCGCCTGAAGATAAAGCTGATCAACAAATTGCAGATACTAGCGTGGCAGCAAGGCAAGACATGGTAGAAAAAGCGAAGCCTTCTGTCCCCAAAGCCCTAGTTGAAGATATTGATTACATTTTTTGACATGCTTCGAGGAAAAAGTTATCCGAAGAAGAAATTGTGGAAGCAAGACATTATGCTCAAAAACTGAAATATCCGAAAGGAGCCTTAGTGTTTAACAACAGTAATGAAGATGATTTCCTGTACTGTCTCCCGGATAACAAAGAAATATTCGTTTGCCAGGAGATAGCTAAAAGTATGTGATTTCTGAAACTTGAAGAAGGCCTTTCGGTTATATCGAAGGATGATCTTGCTGATAGCCTGGCGTACAATAGTATAAAGGTATGGAAGTTAACCTTGAAGATGGGAATGAAGTATTTTATTTGTCATGCTCAATTCTTTCTTCTTCTTTGCAGGGTTTAATTCTTAGTAATGCCTTGAGGGCACAGAAAAGCGCTGAAGACGAAGGCTGTACAATAGCCCTTAACAACCTTCGCTCAGAGGTGATTGAGCTAAGAAATGAAGGTCTAGAGAAAGACAAGATTTTGGTTTCATTGGTAAATAAAGTAAAAGAAGACAAAGCTCAATACAATTCTCAAGCCGAAGCACAAAAAGCTGAGATTGAAGACCTTCGGAGACAACTGGCCGAAGCTAATGAGAGGTGCACGCTTGCACAGGCTGACCAAGAGATCAGTGAATAATGGAAAATAAGCTAGAGAAAAATGTTGAAGAACTTCGCGAATCCAAGGAAAGGTGCTTTGAGAAATCCTTGGATTGTGTGAAAAAATTGAAAACTAGCTTCGCCAAAGTGGGCGCCTACTCTTCTGAAGAAAATTTCATATGAGGCGACCCCGAGGGCGTTGTTGAATGGATAAGTGGAGAAGCTAAAGACTTCGAGGAAATATTAAGTGATCGCCGGGATATTTGTGCCTTCTCCCGCGCCCGGGGAATCGCAACTATTCTGGAGAAGGCCGGATGTGATCATGTTAAGGCTATAGCCTAGACCGAAGCTACCTTCTCCACAGACGATACGAAGGATCCTTCAGCCGAAGCAACCTTAATAGGCGGGAAGTTTTATTCTGATGTCTGGGTGAACGGTGGCCAAGAGCTGGCCAGTGAAATTATAAAGAAGAATGAAAAAGACACCCATGACGCTCGGGCAGAAGCAAAGCGAGCTGAAGAGGCTGCTGAACGCGAGAGACGTATAGGTAATGTTTTTTGATATTTTGGCTTCGATACTTGTTTTGTGGCTTCGAACTAATCAGTTTATTTACTTCAGCTGAACTATCCCTACCACCGGAGCCGTACAGTCCTCTAGCTGATCCAGAAATGAAGGAAGCACTGGATATTATAAGCGTGGCGAACTCCATTATCGACGAAGTCGTCGAAAAACTTTTGAACGAAGTTGCAGAAAAAGTCCTTAGAGAAGAATAGATTCTACTGTAATAATATTTTGAAATGCTTGATGTATGGAACAATTGAAAGAAGATTAAGCTTCTATTGTAACAAAACTATGTAATATTTGATGTATGTAACATTGAATCGAATATGTAAATTGTTGTAATTTATTTCTTTGCGATGCATGAAACATACACACATACCGCTTTTTGAGCCTTCGGTGAAAAAACACCTTCCCTTCTTTTCATGCTTCGTTAAGAAGGACACCCCTTCTAGGGCAGATTTGATAGATTTGTCACCCGAAGCTTGCTTCATGTCTTAACACATTTTCATTTAATCCAAGTATTTCCAAAGGTTTGCTTCGTATCCAATCTTTCTGTTGATGCGATATGATGCATGATGTGATACTATGCTAAATGATGTGATGGTATGATGCAATATGATGATGCTTTAATACCCACACATGCGCCCACACTGGTACATGGAAGACTGTATCCCCTTAGGAACGTCTTTTGAGTCTAAGCTCTGCATTCCCTTAGGAACGCCTTTTGAGATTCTTCACCTTCTATTTCAGTGATATAAGTTCTGCATCCCCTTAGGAACTAATTTAGAATTTCTTCACCTTATATTTCGGTGGTATAAGTTCTGCATCCCCTTAGGAACGACTTTTGAACTTCTTCGCCTTATATTTCGGTGGTATTTGGCTCTGCATTCCCTTTGGAACGACTTCTGAGCAGAAAACTTACGCTGCGCTCCCTTAGGAGCGACTTTTTGTAGCTTCGTCAATTTTGGCTCTGCATTCCCTTAGGAACGACTTTTGAGCTTCGAGAATTATTTCATTCCTTTAAGAGTCGTCTTTCAAGCTTCATAAATCTATGAAGAAGATATATTTCATTCTGGTGTAGGCAGAGTTATTACAAGAAATTGAAACTGAGTTTCTCATTAATTGTTTCTCGTACAAAAAATGGCATACAACATGAAAGTACTTAAGAAGTAGGATATTCCTTAGTATATGTGCTTCAATTCTGGTACAGTGTAGTTGACTGTACGAGCTTCGGACTCCTCCCTGAAATCGCGTTGCTGTTGAGGGTGCTGGCGCCCTTCTGGCTGCTGGCCTTGGGTATGAGTAGGTGGCAATGGTGGTGGCAGTGGAAGCTGAGGCCATGAAGCTTGTGAATGGCTTGCCGAAGCAACAGAAGCTACAGGTTGATTGCGCACATATTCTGGTATGTAGGGAGAATAGCACGAAGTAGTATGTAAAACCTGCTTCGGCTGGTTCTGCCGGGCTTTTGCTTCGGCAATCTCTTTTTGCTTCTGAATGGTAATTTGGCATGTTCTTGTAGTGTGGCCCTTGTCTTCTCCACAGAATAAGCAATAGATTTTCCTAGGCTGATCCCCATATCTTTCTCCGAAGCCCCTGCTATCTCTGCCCCTTGGAGCTGGTGGCCTAAAGGAGCTTTGCTAGTGACCTGAACACTGTGAGCTGTGCTGTGGCCTCTGAAACTGGCTTCCTTTGTCATCACTCTGACTGGAGCTATGGATTGATCTGACATGCCTAGGGTGGATTCTTCCTCCGAAGCCCCTAGTCATCTCAGAAAACCTATAAGCTTCTTCCCTTCTTTGGTGGAAATCATTATCAACCCGGATGTACTCATCCATTTTCTGAAGCAGCTTCTCCAGGGTCTAGGGGGTTTCCTAGCGAAGTATTGAGCCATGGGTCCTGGCCGAAGACCCTTAATCATGGCCTCAATGACGATTTCATTGGGCACTGTAGGCGCTTGTGCCCTCAGGCGCAAGAACCTTCGGACATACGCCTGAAGGTACTCCTCATGGTCTTGTGTGCACTAGAACAAGACCTGAGCTGTAACTGGCTTCATCTGAAACCCTTGAAAACTGGTGACCAGCATGTCCTTAAGCTTCTGCCATGACGTGGTTGTTCCTGGCCAGAGAGAAGAGTACCATGTCTGGGTCACACTTCGGACTGCCATGACGAAGGACTTTGCCATGACATCGGCGTTGCCTCCATATGAGGATATTGTTGCCTCATAGCTCATCAAGAGTTGCTTGGGGTCCAAGTGCCCATCATACATGGGAAGCTGGGGTGGCTTGTATGATGAAGGCCATGGTGTAACCTGCAGCTCTGATGACAGAGGAGAAGTATCATCAAAAGTAAAATTTCCATGGTGGAAATCATCATACCAAACGTCATCATCATATGAACTGTCCTGGCGAAGCTCTGTGCGTTGAGGTCATCGTTCCTGGTCATCTTGGGTGAGATGACACATTTCCTCAGTGGCTTCGTCGATCTTCCTCTGAAGATCAGCAAGACGAAGCATCTTCTCCTTCCTTTAGACCTGCTGATGAATAGGTTCGAGATCCCTAATCTCTTGGTCCAACTCTTCGTCCTGAGGCATCGAACTTGTAGCCTTCCTTTTTTGGCTTCAGGCTTCGCGCAATGCGTCTTGGTTGACATCCAGTGGCTACAGTGCAGCCCCTAGTCCCGAAGCTTTCTTCGGTGGCATGACGAAGGTCACAGCTTGCCGAAGGTGGTCAAATGAGTTCATCGGAGGTGGGCGCCAATGTTGGAGACTTGTTCTCAAATGCTATGAATCAAGAACAGGACGGTTAAAGCCCTTCGTCCTTCAAAGCATTATTCCCCTTAGGATATGATGATCTTTAGACGAAGGTTATGAAGGACGTACCTTCATAATCACAGTGTATCATAATAGAAGTAAAAGCATAAGAAACATGAGCAGTATCATGAATAATTATATGACATCATTCATACTTCTTTTATATAGCATCATGAATGAATATAAACAATATTGAATTACATATATACCTTCGGCTTAACAGAAGGTGAGAATCCAAGTGTGACGTGCGCGTGAATACAGGTCAGCGTGAACAGTACGGTGCTACTGTTCATCTATTTATAGACACAGGACGCAGCCTGTGTAAATTACATTCATGCCCTTGACATTTACTATTGACTTAGGGATAGTTGAAAGTCGCCTAGAGGGGGGTGAATAGGCGGAATCTAAAAATTATAAACTTAAGCACAACTACAAGCCGGGGTTAGCGTTGGAAATATGAGCGAGTCCAAAAGAGAGGGCAAAAACAAATCACAAGCAAATAAGAATGGATGACCCGATGATTTGTGTTGCCGAGGTTCGGTTCTTGCAAACCTACTCCCCATTGAGGTGGTCACAAAGACCGGGTCTCTTTCAACCCTTTCCCTCTCTCAAACGGTCACTTAGACCGAGCGAGCTTCTCTTCTCAATCAAATGGGACACTAAGTCCACTACAAGGACCACCACATAATTGGTGTCTCTTGTTTTGATTACAAGTGTTATGGAAACAAGAATGAGGAAGAAGAAAAGCAATCCAAGCACAAGAGCTCAAAAGAACACAAAAGTCTCTCTCTAGTCACTAATTTGTTTGGAGTGATTCCGGACTTGGGAGAGGATTTGATCTCTTTGTTTGTGTCTTGTATTGAATGCTATAGATCTTGTATGAGGTTTGAAAGCTAAAAACTTGGATACATTGAAGTGTGGTGGTTGGGGGGTATTTATAGCCCCAACCACCAAAAGAACCGTTGGTGAGGGCTTCTGTCGAATGGCGCACCGGACAGTCCGGTACGCCACCGGATACAGTCCGGTGCGCCAGCCATGTCACCAGGCCGTTGGGTTCCGACCATTGGAGCTCTGACAATTGGGGCCACCGGACAGTCCAGTGGTGCACCGGACAGGTCCTGTAGACTGTCCGGTGCGCCTTCTTGCGCCTGCTCTGACTTCTGCGCGCAGGCGCGCACTGTAGCGCATTTAATGTCTTCTGAAGACGACCGTTGGTGCGAAGTAGTCGTTGCTCCGCTGGCACAATGGACAGTCCGGTGTTACAACGGACAGTCCGGTAAATTATAGCGGAGCGGCCTCCCAAATTCCTGAAGCTGGCAAGTTCAGAGTCGATCTCCCTGGTGCACCGGACAGTCCGGTGCGCCAGACCAGGGCTGCCTTTGGTACACTTTGCTCCTTTGTTTTGAACCCTTTCTTTTATCTTTGAATTGGTTTGTTGTGAACCTTTGGCACCTGTAGAACATATTTTCTATAGCAAACTAGTTAGTCCAATAATTTGTGTTGGGCAATTCAACCACCAAAATTCATATTGGAAAAGGTTTGACCCTGTTTCCCTATCAATCTCCCCTTTTTGGTGATTGATGCCACCTCAAACCAAAGCAAATATAAAAGTGCTGAATTGAACTAGTTTGCCTAAGGTAAGTGCAAAGGTTGCTTGGAATTGAAACCAATAAACTTATTTCAATAGATGTGCATGGATGGTTTTCTTCTTATTTAAAAGTTTGGACCACATTTGCACCACGGGTTTTGTTTTTGCAAATCCTTTGTAAAAATTCTTTTCAAAACATTTTGCAAATAGTCAAAGGTACATGAATAAGATTAAAAGAAGCATTTTCAAGATTTGAAATTTTCTCCCCCTGTTTCAAATGCTTTTCTTTGACATGAACAAAACTCCCCCTAAATAAAATTCTCCTCTTAGTGTTCAAGAGGGTTTTAGAAATTTTTTGAAGATACTACTTTCTCCCCCTTTTGAACACAATAAGATATCAATTTAAAAACTTCATTTTAAAATTTGGTGGTGGTGCGGTCCTTTTGCTTTGGGCTCATACTTTCTCCCCCTTTGGCATGAATCGCCAAAACAGATACTTGTGAGTGAAATATAAGCCCTTTTACTTTCTCCCCAATGGCAAACAAATAGACATGAGTGAAGATTATACCAAAGTGGAGAGTGATGCTGTCACACCCGGTTTTAGAAGGTAAACCGAATGCGAACCATGTACGTGCCAGGATCAGCAATTCACGTACACAACAGTTACATAACATGGACATCATCACACAGTGCTCAAATAGTATTAAAAAGGGAAATAATAGTTGATTACATCATATGTCTGAGACATCCACATAGTCTTTACAATAAATCAAAGTGCAGAAAAGAAACGCAGATAAACGCGGCCTTCACAGGCAGCCGACTGGGGGTTTGCCGCTAACCCACGCCTAGAACTCGTCGTAGTCTTGGAACTCCTGGAAATCTCCTTCCACGGCTTCATCTTCTCCTGAGCAGTGGTTGCAATGCTGACAACCTGGGGATGGGGGGGTTGGTGTGTAGAGCAAGGGTGAGTACACATCAACATACTCAGCAAGTATCCTGTTTGGCTGTAGTGGACTGGCTTTATGTGGGGGGGGGGGGTAAGTCAAGTAGTTGCTTTTAGTTGGTCAGATTATTATTACTAGTAGAGAAAGCCAAGTTTTAGAATTAACCCATGTTATTAACCCAAACGTACTCTTTCCAAACGGAAAGAATACCACTTACCATTACCAGAGTCAATACCAAAAACCATCAATCTCATTGCCACCTGCAAATCCGAACATCTCTGATCAAGTACCACTAATCACTGGAGCTCCCTTGGCCGCTCATAACCGCGAGCACGGCTGATATATTAGTTTTCCATACACTCTGAAGAGGTTGTGCACTTTACCCACAAGCCGTGATTTCCCTTTCTGCCCGGAGAGAGCTACTCCCCATTGACCACTACCTAGGTGGTCCAGCAGGGCATCACTACGTAGCCTTTACAAAGA
Source organism: Zea luxurians (assembly GCA_029449295.1). Lineage (NCBI taxonomy): Eukaryota > Viridiplantae > Streptophyta > Magnoliopsida > Poales > Poaceae > Zea > Zea luxurians. The sequence continues at coordinate 216,361 of JAOPSE010000310.1, read as the reverse complement.
TTCCCCGAGGCTGTAGCCGCCCGTTAGGTTTCCTAAATGTACCGCACTCCTCCCCAAGGGACAAATCAACCTTGGCAGAGCGAGCCGCATACACCGAGCCCCATTGACGGCACGACGGCTAAGCGAACTACACCTCGGTTCCTCTAATTACTCAGCTAAGGGCGTCCAACTCCACCCTCTTGGTTGCACTATTTTCTCGGGCGGTGATCCAACGAACAGGTACTTACGGAGAGGCACTCGAGAAACCGCTCGAGCCCCCTTGAAGGACACAAGTATAACATCATAATAAAAGAGGGGAAAACAGCGTATCATTGATAATTCTCATCATGTTCATTGATTAGAGTTGAGCAATAGCATAAGACGAAGCAATAATAATCCGACCCAAATAGGTAAACAAGGACATGGACAACAAAAGCTAGTCAATCCTTAGGTATAAATATGTAATGCGGGAGGTGAATTAAAGTATGTATAGGACAGAGATAGGTCAAGGGACACTTGCCTCCACCAACCGACTGCTGCTCAGGAGCTTCTCCTGCGAGTTCTTCGGGTTCTCCGACCGGATCATTCTCTATGCGAGCGCAAACATACATACATCCACATATTTAATACAAAAGAACAGTACAACATACAATAGAATGCAGTAAGTAAACAGACGTTCCACGCGGGCTCGCAATTACGGTTAAGAGAGAAAGAGGAAAAGACAGTCGAGAAACGATCACGTTACATTATTATGATTAAACCACTCGCGCACTTGAAAGGCATTAATGTAGACACTACGTTTAGCATAAAGTAAAGTCATGTTTCATGTCTAATCATTATAAGCAGATGGAGATAAATTAAAAGGACTGTCGTGCGGCGAGACGCGCGACATAGCACTCTTAAATCGAATTAAGAAACCAACGACTCGTCGCGCGACCGAGCGCACAACGAGACATTTTGCATTAATTATAAAGAGACGTTAAGCTTCGCGCGACGAAACGCACGACGGCATACGTCAACAGGGCTGAGTTTAAAGTGGAACGTCGCGTGTCTGGACGCGCGACATCGCACCTCAAACAACCTGAAATTAAAATAGATCGTCGCGCGACGAAGCGCGCGACACAACACTTTAATGAATATAAACTAAAAGAATCGTCGCGCGACGAAGCGCGTGACGCAGCACAATAATAAACACAAATTTAAATTGAGTCGTCGCGCGACGAAGCACGTGACGCAACACATTAATAGAATCTGAAATTAGACAAATTCGTCGCGCGACGAAGCGCGCGATGCAGCACACTAACTAACGGAGTTTGAAACTAACTAAAAAATCAAGAATAATCACCACGCGCATGGGGTTGCGCACGCGGGAACACGTTAGGGGTAAACGGGGGAGCGCGAGGCCATGCCAAGGCCACGTGAGCCACGCCGAGGGCCGGGACGCCGCACGCAGGGGGCCGAGGCCGCGCGCAGGGGCCGAACCGCCGCGTCGGGGCAGAGGACCACGCCGGGGGCCGCGCGCCGAGCCGCGCTCGCGCCGGGGCCGCGCCCGCGCCGGGGAAGGGGAGGGGGAGGGGCGCCGCGCCACCGGGGAGGGAAGGGGAGGGGCCGAGCGCCATCGCAGGGGGGGGAGAGGGCCAGCCGAGCGCCGCCGCGGGGGGGAGAGGGACGGCCACCGCACAGGGACGCGCGCGCGCGCAGGGAAGAGAAGAGGGAGCGCGGGCAGGGGGAGAGAGGAGGGAGAGGGAGAGAGGGAGAGAGAGAGGAGAGAGGAGGGGAGGGGCTCACCTCCGGATCCAACTCTGGCGATCTCGACTCCAAACCCTAGGGCACCACGGGAGGGGGAGAGAGAGAGAGATGGGGAAGAGAGGTTGCTGCGCGGGAAATCCATATGAGAGAGAGAGGAGAGGAGGGGGCGCATGGGGGGGTGGGCGCCAGGGGTGTGCAGGGCCGGGCTGGGCTGGGTTGGGCCGAGCCACTTCGCGGATCAAAACCCACGACACGCACGACCATCAAACGAAATTAAATCGCAAACCGAAAACCGAAACAGAACGAGACGAACACGCGACATTAAACAAAGAAATGTGCTTCGGCATGATGCTACACCCATGACACTTAGGTTTTGTTCATACACGACACGAACACCTGTCACTATACTGGTTTGAAATTAGGAGGAAGGAGCGAAACGGGAAGAGAAAAGAGAGTAACGCCCGAATTTGGTGAGAGAAAAGAAGAAAAAATTCTACCCCCGAAATTCAGGGCGTCACAAACCTATCCCCATTAAAAGAATCTCGCCCTCGAGATTTAGGGTTGGCTAGCAAAGAGCACAGGGTATTTAGCCATCAGATCATCTTTATGCTCTCAGGTTGCTTCTTCCTCGGAGTGATGACTCCATCTGACTTTGCACATTCTGATGGTCTTCCTTCGGGTGACTCTGTCTGCAGTCTCAAGGATTTGCGCTGGCTTCTCAACGTAGGTCAAGTCCTCCTGGACTTCAAGACCTTCCACTGGCAACTGCTCTTCTGGCACACGCAAACACTTCTTCAACTGAGACACATGAAAGACATCATGCACTGCGGACAAACCTTCTGGCAAACTGAGCTGATAGGCCACTTCTCCACGCCTTGCGAGGATTTGATATGGACCGATGTAGCGGGGTGCTAGCTTGCCTTTGACTCCGAATCTTCTGACTCCTCTGATCGGTGACACTTTCAGATAGACAAAATCTCCAACTTCGAAACTCAGCTCTCTTCTTCTTGTGTCTGCATAGCTTTGCTGCCTTGATTGCGCTATCTTCAGGTTCTCTCGAACCTTCTTGATGTTCTCTTCAGCTTCAAGCAAAACGTCTGGCCCGAACACTTGCTTTTCTCCAGGCTGATCCCATTGCAACGGAGTTCTACAACTCCTTCCATAGAGCGCTTAAAATGGTGACATCTTCAAGCTGGCCTGGTAACTGTTGTTATAGGAGAACTATGCATAAGGCAACTTCTTATCCCATCCGGACTGATCTTGCAACGCACATGCCCTCAACATGTCTTCGAGGATTTGATTGGTTCTTTCGGTCTGACCATCTGTCTGCGGATGATAAGCTGAACTGAAATTCAGATGTGTGCCCAAAGCTTCATGCAACTGCTGCCAGAAATGAGAGGTGAATTGCGTTCCTCGGTCTGACACTATCTTCTTTGGCACACCATGAAGACAAACGATCTGAGACATGTACAATTCTGCCAATACTGCACTGCTGTAGTTGGTCTTGACAGGTATAAAGTGGGCTGACTTGGTTAAGCGGTCTACCACTACCCAAATGGAATCGTAGTCGGCTCGAGTGCGGGGCAATCCGACTATGAAGTCCATACCGATTTCATCCCATTTCCACTAAGGAATTTGCAATGGTTGCAACAATCCAGCTGGTCTCTGGTGCTCTGCCTTGATCCGCCGACAACTATCACACATAGCCACATGCTCTGCGATTTCTCTCTTCATTCTGTACCACCAGAATTTCTTCTTCAGATCCTGATACATCTTCTCACTACCAGGGTGAATCGAATAGGCTGTCTCATGAGCTTCCTTGAGGATCAACTCCCAAATAGACTGGACATTGAGAACACACAAGCGGTCTTTGAACCATATCACACCTTCTGCATCTTCTCGAAAATATTCGCCTTTGCCTTCTAGGATCAGTCGCCAGATCTCACTGATCTTCTCATCATTCTTCTGCGCTTCTTTGATTTCCCGCTCCAGGGTAGGTTCCAACTCAATTGCGACTCCTCGCGAATTATTCAGGAATCCGAGACTCAACCTGTTAAACTCTTTGGCCAACTCATAAGGCATCGGACGAGCGACCATTAGATTGACTTGACTCTTCCTGCTTAAAGCATCTGCCACTACATTCGCTTTGCCTGGATGGTAGTGAATCTCCAACTCATAGTCTTTGATTAGCTCTAACCATCTTCTTTGCCTCATATTCAGCTCTGACTGAGTGAATATGTACTTCAGACTCTTGTGGTCTGTGTAAACATCACATTTCTGTCCATACAGATAGTGCCTCCATGTCTTCAATGCGTGAACCACTGCTGCCAACTCTAGGTCATGGATTGGATAATTCTGCTCATGAACCTTCAGCTGTCGGGACGAGTAAGCCACAACTCTTCCCTCTTGCATCAACACACATCCCAAACCAGTGTAACAAGCATCGCAATACACCGAGAAGGGCTTGTGCACATCAGGCAAGACTAAGACAGGCGCTGTAGTCAACTTCTCTTTCAGCGCTTCAAAGGCCTCATGACATTTCTGGGTCCACTTGAACTCAACTTTGTTGCCTAGCAAAGCTGTCATTGGTTTCACAATCTTTGAGAACCCTTCAATGAATCGCCAATAATATCCGGCCATTCCAATGAAGCTCTTGATCCCTCGAGCATCTGTTGGCGCTTTCCAGTTCAGAATGTCTGCCACTTTCTTTGGATCCACGACCAATCCCTCTTTGTTGATTATATGACCCAAGAACAGGACATCACTGATCCAGAACTCACACTTGCTCAACTTTGCATACAACTGGTGCTATCGCAATCTCTGCAATACCATCCTCAAATGACTTGCATGCTCTTCTTCGCTTTGAGAGTCAATCAGAATGTCATCAATAAATACCACCACAAACTTATCAAGATAGTCCATGAATACACTATTCATCAGATTCATAAAAAAGGCTGGTGCATTTGTTAGACCGAAAGACATCACAGTGAACTCATACAACCCATACTTGGTAATGAATGTCGTATTCGGAATGTCTGAAGGTCGAATCCTGAGCTGATGATAACCTAACCTCAGATCTACCTTGGAGAAGATGCTGGCTCCTCTCAACTGGTCGAACAGATCTTCTATTCTGGGCAAAGGGTACTTGTTCTTGATTGTGACCTCATTCAAAGCTCGATAATCGATACACATCCTTCTGGTGCCATCTTTCTTCTCCACAAATAGGACAGGGGCGGCCCAAGGCGAGGTGCTTGGCCGGATGTAACCTTTCTCTGACAACTCATCGATCTACTTCTTAAGTTCAACTAAGTCTGGTCCTGATACTCTGTAAGCTCTCTTAAAGATGTGGGCGGTTACAGGAAGAAGCTCTATGGCAAGTTCAACTTTCCGCTCTGGTGGCATACCTGGCAAGTCCTTTGGAAACACATCTGGGAACTCGGACGCAACCCTGATACTCTCAATTGGGTCTGCTTCCCTGCTATCGACAGCCATCTGATAACAACTTCCTTTCCTTGGCTCAGGCGGGACTAACTCCGTCACCACTTCCTCTCCAAGTGGGGACATCAACTTGATTGTCCTCTTATCACAACTGATAACTGCCTAATACTTATCTAGCCAATTCATCCCTAGGATGACATCTATTCCCTGAGTACTCATTACTATAAGGTTAGCTGGAAACGTTATCCCCCTTATTTCCACACCTACATTCAAACAAATGATATCGGCTCGAATTCTACCACCGGCTGAGTCAATTTGAATGGGGGCTGACATGGTAGTAATTTGAAGATTATGTGCTTCTACCCATGATGCAGTAATGAAAGAATGTGTTGCTCCAGTATCAAATAACATTTCTGCAATATGGGAGTCGACTAGGAACATACCTACTATCATGCCGGGGGTCTCCTGAACTGCTTCAACCTCCAAGTGGTTCAGTCTCCCATGGTTATAGCGCGGCTGAGAGCGGTTGCCTGCTCCAGGCTAAGACACATTCTGCTTTGCTGGGGCATTGGGGCCTGACTGCTACTGGGCTACCTTCTTCGGACATTGCATCACCCAATGGCCTTGCTCTCCACAGTGGAAACATGCTCTGTTTCCGACCTGAGCTGGTGCTGCTTGATTATTCTGCTGGTTTGCTGGGGCAGAAAGACGAGGTGCTTGCTGATTCTGCCTCTGGAACTGACCTTCTCCTGACTGATTGTTCTAGCGGTTCTGATACTGGTGCTTAGGATATTGCCTTTGGAACTGCTGCTGCTGCTAAGGTGGACGCTGGTTCTGCCTGAACTGCTGAGGTTGATTGCTTGAGAAACGAGGACGATTGCTGCTTCCAGGCTGGGGTCCACTGATTTTGCGCTTACGATCCTCCATCTCCTTACGCTTCCTCTCTATCATGATTGCTCTGTCAATCAGGTGCTGGAATGTCGAGAAGGTATGATTCATCAGCTCATACTGCAGAGGGTCAACCAAGCCTCTCAGGAAACGATACTGCCTCTTGGCATCGGTGTTGACATCTTCAGGAGCATAGCGAGACAACTGCAGAAACCTGTCCCGGTACTCACTGACAGACGATGACCCTTGCTTAAGAGCCAAGAACTCCTCCTTCTTCACTGTCATCAGACCTGCAGGCACATGGTACTGACGAAAGTTACCTCTGAACTCTTCCCAGGTGATAGAGTCAGGGTGGGCATGGGTGGCGAGATAAGACTCCCACCATGACTGGGCTGCTCCTCTCAACAGACGGGGACCATACAGGACTTTCTCCCTGTCATCACATTGAGCGGTATGCAACTCCCGCTCCACAGTGTGCAGCCAGTCTTCAACATCCATGGGGTCAGAAGAATGGGCAAACGTTGGAGGATGACCTCTCATGAATTCAGCACGCTTGTCCCTAGGCATCTGAGGCATCTGGGGCTAAGGTGGTGGCTGCTGCTGCTGAATAGCGGCCAGAGTCTGACCAATAGCTTGAACTGCCTGAGTCTGCATCAGAAACATCTGCTTGATGGACATGGGGGGCGGGGGTGGCAGGTGCTGCTGCTGGGGTGCCTCATCCTGCTGAGTTGTCGGCTCTTGCTGAGCATGCCTTCCTCCTCTGCGCTTGTTTTCTGACATCTGCAGAATGCAACCACACATCAGAACTGATCTTGCAAATCTTACAGCATAAGAAAAGAGTATAGAATTCTCCACAACACTGAACAGATGAGCATCTTCACTGATCTCCAACACAGACCAACACAGCTTCTCAGATAAAGAGGAAAGTGGAATAAAAGGCTTCCCAACTAAATAGCTAACTCCATTAACATATAACAGGTAAACCAAAATGCAGGGGATACCCACATCCTGGTGACAGTCATTACAAAGATCCAAATCAAACATAGTTCATCATGACAAACATAAATGCACAGGATATAGCAAACTACCCTGTCTAACTAAGACTAACTAAGAGCGAGACTAATGCTAAGACTATAGCTTCTATGTATATATTTCGTATTAATTACAAGATCCGACTCTGACGATCTATGGCTCTAAATTTATCTTGGTCTTGCAGTCGGGGTTGCCATAAGACTGGTGTCCACGCCGAGGTGAGCGGTACGGGTGCTGAGTCCCGACGGGAGCGGGGGAACCATCATCCAGGTGACGACGTTCTGCGCGCTCAGCCCGCAGCTAGGCGATCTCAGCACGAGCCCTACTCAGCTCGTCTAATGCATGGTCTAGCTCCATGTTTAGCACGGCGGCTAGGTTGACTGTGCTGCTCAACCTAGGATTGTCCTCACCAATAGGTGAAACAATGACGCCTCCTGTGCTGCCAGATGGACGGCGGGGGTAATACTTCAGGTTGAGACCATCAGCTACCCCACCGAGCACTGAGCAGTAGTGCGAAAGCGCATGCCGTGCGACATCTTGCATGGCCGCCTCAGCTGAGTCCTACTCAGAGATGGAATAGTGCTCTGAACAGACCTCAGCACCCCAGAGACTGTTCTCCGGACGGCACACCAAGCAGGTCGCCTCCCAGCGGTCCGAGTAGACCTCGCGACTATGCTGGTAGACCACAGAGCTATACTCGATGGACCAAGTACATCGGTCAAGTGCTCGACGTAGCAAGGTGTCGAGCGCATCATGGAAGTGACACCCGCGAGCAGCATCGCGAGTGATGGGTCGAGCAACCCATCCTTCCGGCTCCTGGTCAGCAGAAAAGTCGGTGTCGTGGCTGGAGCTGTCATCGCCACCTCCGTCGTCTGGGTCTCCTCCAGCAGCTACTCTAGAGGCTGGGGCGCCCAGTGGTGGTGCAGGGGGCGCCTCTAGGGGAAGCATAGGGGAGCAGCTCCTCACAGACTCTATCTCCTGCTGGAGCGAGAAAGAAGAGCCCTGCTGCTCCTGCTCCTGTCGTCGACGCTCCTGATCCTCATGTAGGCGGTGGTGCAGCCTCTCCAAGTGGCTAGACTGACCGGCCACGGGACGGCGAAGCGGACGCTCCGCGAGGCGAGAGGGTAAGAAGGGGATGACAGACTTCCGCGCGGTGTGTCTAAGACGAGCCATCTACAAAAGACACCGTAAGCAAACGAGTGAGAACAGAACTAGTATGACTAGCAAGTATGGAACCATAAATAAATGAAGGATTAGATTAAAACACAATTTTCAGCAAGGTATAATATATAGTAGAACATAGGTTTGGTCGATATGACCAACTTTTGAAGGGATACCAAAGTCAAGGCAAGGACAGAGGTCTATAGTCCTTAGAACGACCATTCTACTCTAGGTTAGCGGTCCTACAGTCAGCACGGCTTTGATACCACCTATGTCACACCCGGTTTTAGAAGGTAAACCGAATGCGAACCATGTACGTGCCAGGATCAGCAATTCACGTACACAGCAGTTACATAACATGGACATCATCACACAGTGCTCAAATAGTATTAAAAAGGGAAATAATAGTCGATTACATCATATGTCTGAGACATCCACATAGTCTTTATAATAAATCAAAGTGCGGAAAAGAAACGCAGATAAACGCGGCCTTCACAGGCAGCCGACTGGGGGTTTGCCGCTAACCCACGCCTATAACTCGTCGTAGTCTTGGAACTCCTAGAAATCTCCTTCCACGGCTTCATCTTCTCCTGAGCAGTGGTTGCAATGCTGACAACTTGGGGATGGGGGGGGTTGGTGTGTAGAGCAAGGGTGAGTACACATCAACATACTCAGCAAGTATCCTGTTTGGCTGTAGTGGACTGGCTTTATGTGGGGGGGGGGGGGGTAAGTCAAGCAGTTGCTTTTAGTTGGTCAGATTGTTATTACTAGTAGAGAAAGCCAAGTTTTAGAATTAACCCATGTTATTAACCAAAACGTACTCTTTCCAAACAGAAAGAATACCACTTACCATTACTAGAGTCAATACCAAAAACCATCAATCTCATTGCCAACTGCAAATCCGAACATCTCTGATCAAGTACCAGTAATCACTGGAGCTCCCTTGGCCACTCATAACCGCGAGCATGGCTGATATATCAGTTTTCCATACACTCTGCAGAGGTTGTGCACTTTACCCACAAGCCGTGATTTCCCTTTCTGTCCGGAGAGAGCTACTCCCCATTGACCACTACCTAGGTGGTCCAGCAGGGCATCACTACGTAGCCTTTACAAAGATTCCCCGAGGCTGTAGTCGCCCGTTAGGTTTCCTAAATGTACCGCACTCCTCCCCAAGGGACAAATCAACCTTGGCAGAGCGAGCCGCATACACCGAGCCCCATTAACGGCACGACGGCTAAGGGAACTACACCCCGGTTCCTCTAATTACTCAGCTAAGGGCGTCCCACTCCACCCTCATGGTTGCACTGTTTTCCCGGGCGGTCATCCAACGAACAGGTCCTTATGGAGAGGCACTCGAGAAACCGCTCGAGCCCCCTTGAAGGACACAAGTATAACATCATAATAAAAGAGGGGAAAACAGCGTATCATTGATAATTCTCATCATGTTCATTGATTAGAGTTGAGCAATAGCATAAGACGAAGCAATAATAATCCGACCCAAATAGGTAAACAAGGACATGGACAACAAAAGCTAGTCAATCCTTAGGTATAAATATGTAATGCGGTAGGTGAATTAAAGTATGTATAGGACAGAGATAGGTCTAGGGACACTTGCCTCCACCAACCGACTGCTGCTCAGGGGCTTCTCCTGCGAGTTCTTCGGGTTCTCTGACCGGATCGTTCTCTATGCGAGCGCAAACATACATACATCCACATATTTAATACAAAAGAACAGTACACCATACAATAGAATGCAGTAAGTAAACAGACGTTTCACGCGGGCTCGCAATTACGGTTAAGAGAGAAAGAGGAAAAGACAGTCGAGAAACGATCACGTTACATTATTATGAATTAAACCACTCACGCACTTGAAAGGCATTAATGTAGACACTACGTTTAGCATAAAGGAAAGTCTTGTTTCATGTCTAATCATTATAAGCAGATGGAGATAAATTAAAAGGACTGTCGCGCGACGAGACGCGCGACATAGCACTCTTAAATCGAATTAAGAAACCAACGACTCGTCACGCGACCGAGCGCACAACTAGACATTTTGCATTAATTATAAAGAGACGTTAAGCTTCGCGCGACAAAACGCACGACGACATACGTCAACAGGGCTGAGTTTAAAGTGGAACGTCGTGTGTCTGGACGCGCGACATCGCACCTCAAACAACCTAAAATTAAAATAGATCGTCGCGCGACGAAGCGCGCGACACAACACTTTAATGAATATAAACTAAAAGAATCGTCGCACGACGAAGCACGCGACGCAGCACATTAATAAACACAAATTTAAATTGAGTCGTCGCGCAACGAAGCGCGCGACGCAACACATTAATAGAATCTGAAATTAGACAAATTCGTCGCGCGACGAAGCGCGCGACGCAGCACACTAACTAACGGAGTTTGAAACTTACTAAAAAATCAAGAATAATCACCACGCGCGTGGGGTTGCGCACGCGGGAACGCGTTAGGGGTAAACGGGGGAGCGCGAGGCCATGCCAAGGCCACGCGAGCCACGCCGAGGGTCGGGACGCCGCGCGCAGGGGCTGAACAGCCGCGCCGGGGGCCAGAGGCCGCGCCGGGGCCGCGCTAGGGCCGAACCGCGCCGGGGGCCGCGCCCGCGCCGGGGCCACGCGCCCGCGCCGCGCCAGCGCAGGGACGCGCCCGCGCCGGGGAAGGGGAGGGGGAGGGGCCGAGCGCCGTCGCGCGGGGGGGGGGAGAGGGCCGGTCGCCGCGCAGGGACGCGCGCGCACGCAGGGAAGAGAAGAGGGAGCACGCGCAGGGGGAGAGAGGAGGGAGAGGGAGAGAGGGAGAGATAGAGAGGAGAGGGGAGGGGAGGGGCTCACCTCGGGATCCAACTCTGGCGATCTCGACTCCAAACCCTAGGGCACCACGGGAGGGAGAGAGAGAGATGGGGAAGAGAGGTTGCTGCGCGGGAAATCCAAATGAGAGAGAGAGGAGAGGAGGGGCGCATGGGGGGTGGGGCGCCAGGGGCACGCAGGGCCGGGCCGGGCCGGGCCGGGCTGGGTTGGGCCGAGCCACTTCGCGGATCGAAACCCATGACACACACGACCATCAAACGGAATTAAATCGCGAACCGAAAACCGAAACGGAACGAGACGAACACGCGACATTAAACAAAGAAATGTGCTTCGGCATGATGCAACACCCATGACACTTAGGTTTTGTTCATACACGACACGGACACCTATCACTATACTGGTTTGAAATTAGGAGGGAGGAGCGAAACGGGAAGAGAAAAGAGAGTAACGCCCGAATTTGGTGAGAGAAAAGAAGAAAAAATTCTTCCCCCCAAATTTAGGGCGTTACAGATGCGGAGTACCGGCAAATATAATTGGAGTTGAGTGGAAGCGCCTTCTTTGCCGAATACTCTATTTCCCTTTCAATATCTATGACTAAGCATAATAATACACTTCAAAACACATTAGTCATAGACATAAAAGAGATATGATCAAAGGTATATAAGTGAGCTATGTGTGCAAAGAATCAATCAAAATTCCTAGAATCAAGAATATTTAGCTCATTCCTAAGTTTGGTAAAGGTTTTCTCATCTAAAGGCTTGGTAAAGATATCGGCCAATTGATCTTTGGTGTTTATATAGGCTATCTCGATATCCCCCTTTTGTTGGTGATCTCTCAGAAAGTGATACCGAATGGCTATGTGTTTAGTGCGGCTGTGCTCAACGGGATTATCCGCCATGCGGATTGCACTCTCACTATCACATAGGAGAGGGACTTTGCTAAATTTGTAGCCATAGTCCCTAAGGGTTTGCCTCATCCAAAGCAACTGCGCGCAACAATGGCCTGCGGCAATGTACTCGGCTTCGGCGGTAGAAAGAGCTACTAAGTTTTGTTTCTTTGAAGCCCAAGACACCAGGGATCTCCCTAGAAACTAATGTAATACCCAATTTGCAATTTGTGGAAGGTAGCCTAAGAGGAGAAATGAAATTCCTTTGTATATATGTGTGTTGTCCATATTTATCATCTCATGAGAACATCACAGGAGAACAAGTAAATAAATAATAAAAAGATATACTATTAAATCATGTGACATGCTGGAGTTTATTGTTTGTGCATTTAATGAAAGAGTAATGCCACTAATAGGAATAAATTAGTGGCAAAAGCAAGGATTTAATACCTAATTTGAGAGTTTGAAAAAAGAGAAAATATATAAAATATAAAGAAAGTTTATGTGTATTTCCAAAATTTGTACCTTATGGTCACAGTATAACTGGAAGATAAAGTTTGGCACAAGATTTGAATGTAAATTTGAATTAAAGAAATTGAAAAGGGAGAAAAAGAAAACAGAAAAAAAAAGAAAAGAATAAAAGTCTAACTGGGCTTCGGAACCCTGTATTCGGCCCACTTGCCATTTACTCCCGCGCGGCCCACCTTTGCGCCCGCCCTTCACGCTTGGCTCGCTGTCGAGCTAGCCCCACCGGTCGGCCAGAATTGCTCGCTCGAGTCACTGCCCTGTGGACCCGGCATCGTCAGCTCTCTTCTCCCAACCGAACGCCGAGCTTGGCGGGTGGGCGCGCCCATGCCGCGGCGACAGTTGCGGTGGCTCGACCCTCCGCGTGCCTATATGGTAGTGCGGTGGTGCTTCGGCTTTGCCCTCCTCCCTCCCTCCACCTTTCTACGCTCGCGACCTCAAATTCGATCACGAGAACACGACACCAGGGAGACCGCTAGGTGCCGCTACGGCCCGGTTTCGCATCTACTACCGTCGGCACCTCACTGACCGGCCAAGAAACTTCGCACCGTCGTCAGGAGTGTGCCTGTAACCTTCTTGAGCGGGGAAGATCGCCGGACCGCGGGCGATTTCTCACCGGAGACACCAGGAAGCCGCCGCCCGTGGACAGCCCGAGCCAACCAATTGTGCGATATGTAAGTTGCCCCTACGTGTCTACATACGAATTCCCTTCGTGTTAGGTCGTTCATATGGTGGAGTAGTACCATGGCGCGGGGGTTGGCGCCACTCCGGCGGCAGAACCACCGTGGAGTGCGCAGCGCCGCCGTGGCGCGGCTCTGGGGAGGAAGACGGTCCTCTGGCCGTCGGATCAACAATATGTGGCTGTGATTAGATCCGGGCGTGGGGTGATTTCAACCGTCGATCTAGCCACTGACGGTCTCGATTAAACCTGGCATACCGATTCGGCCTTGCGGCTTGGTGACCGTCGGATCCTCGTATGGACGGTCTGGATTGGTGGGAGTGTAACAATTGGGTTGGGATCACGTGCGCCGTCCGATATTATCCGATGGTCGGGGTCGCTCGGGGGGGATCGGATTCTGTTACTTCAGCGCGATTTAATCCGCGCGCTTGGCGTCTGATCCAACGGCCCACATAGACGGATACCCCTTCGATGGCGCTTTTTGCAAAAGAAACCTTATAGTTTTAGAGATTAGAACCCGCCGTCCTCTGCGGGGATTCGCCTGAGTCTCAGGATCTTTTACGCCTGGGCCCCTGCGGTTCTCAGATTTTGAGGCCCAGTCCAGGACCATATAAAACCAGAGAAAATGATTATTAAATGAATTTTTAATATGAAAATAATTGCTAGAACTTTATAAATTCATAGAAAATTCATACTAACTCCAAATTGATCCATTCCAGTTCCTAAAATTTTGTAATTTTATTCTCTAGCTCTTAGTACCTCTGTTTTGGCATAAAAACAGTAAGGAATTTATTTATTACTTAATCCTATTTAGAGCACATAAAACCCTAGAAAATTCATAACATGAAATCTATAACTCCAAATTTAGTGATTCCAGTTCCTATAATTTTATAATATTATTGTTTACCAAATAGTACCTCTGTTTTCATATGAAAGTCACATTAAAAATTTATATCCTAATTCATCTTATATCAAAATACATAAAACCTTAGGAAATTCGTATCTCCTTCGTTTTAACCCCGATTTGATTCGTTCAAGTTGCGTTAGTCTCGTAGAAACGTGTAGATCATTATTATGCAGTATATTATTATGTTTGGTGTGATGTTAATTTTGTATATACCATGTTTGCTTGTATTGCTACGTCTAGCGCGAGGACACGGGTCATCTGAAAAGCAAGTTGGTACCTGGAATCTCAAGTGCCAGGCAAGTTGTGCCCTTGATCACTTCTTTTACCCATTCATGTTCTTATTATTCATAATGATCTGCATAGGATAATTTTGCTGGGACCCAATAGGATACCCTAGATTTGACTATCTTTATACCTTGCTTCACCACTGGTTTTACTACTAAAGTTTTGGGTAGTACATGCTATTGCTTTATGTGGATTTGGGTATAGAGATATTCACCACTTGTTGTTATACTATTTATGGTTATCTGTTTTATTATTCCTTGTTCATGTTAAGATCATTATGTTAATGGGAACATGGAGCGACCACCCGGGAAAACAGTGCTACCACAGGGGTGGAATGGGACGCCCTTGGCTGATTAACTAGGAAAGCTAGGGGAGGGCTACCTTACCCGAAAGGGGCAAGGGCAGTAGGGGAGAGGTCAGTGCGGGGAGGTCCCTGGTTGATTTTGCTGCGATGGCTATCAGCCAGGAACCCTTTACTGGATCTTCCCATAAACTGTAGCGGGTAGTCTGAAGCTAGTGGAACTTTGTAAAGGCCTCGTAGTGTTACCCTGCCTCGCCTCCTCGGTAGAGGTGTATGGGATTGGCCATCTCTTGGCAGATGGGTAACATGACTTGTGGGTAAAGATGCGCAACCTCTGCAGAGTGTAAAACTAGTATACTAGCCGTGCTCACGGTCATGAGCGGCTCGGACCCTCACATGATTAAATATGGAACTTAAATTCAATTTGTCATTTCATTGCATTTGGGATTATTTTATTATTACTCTTACTTATTATTACTAAGGTTTGGTATTTACTTGCACTTAGTAACTGCTAATAAAATTTTGACCAACTTATAAAAGCAATGCTCAGCTTCAGCCTCTATTTCATTGATCAGCCTTACACTTCATGAACTCCCACCTTTGGTGAGTTCATGCCACATTATTCCCCACGACTTGTTGAGCTATGATCGTATGTGAGCTCACCCTTGCTGTCTCACACCCCCCCCCACAGGAGAAGAACAGGTGGTTTCAAGTGGAGTCAAGTATCGAGGAGTTTGATCTGATCTAGGTGGCGTTTCCCAGTCGACATTGGCGCCGACGATCCTTAGTTCGTTTTATCTTTATTATTTCATTTTGTAATAAGACTTCCGCTATGTAATAAATACTCTGATGTTTTATGACATTTATCTCTATACACTCTGTTATTATATATGTTGTCTTCTTGGCGCATGTATGAGATGCACCCGGCTTTGTTCCTTTAAAACCGGGTGTTACAGAAGTGGTATCAGAGGAAATGTTGACTGTAGGACGAAACCTAGATAGAAATGGACAAAACCCTTACCTACTTACCTTACTCTGATTCTTTCTATACTTATCTTGATTCTGTCTCACCTTCTACTGTTCTACTCTGATCATTCTTACCTTTTCTACTCTAAGACAAGATGGATTTCACACCTTGGAATCCCTACCCCTATGACATTTTAAGAGATAGGAAGCCTAAGACAAAACTAAAACTATTTTCTCTATTAAAAATGTTGGTTGATTGTTCTGATGATCAATGCCTGATTTGCTTCTTTGATTGATTGAAATAGTATAGATGGACATTTTAGCATGTACCACTATAAGGTACTGTATTAGCTTTAGTAGGTGACACACTAATCTACTTAGCTAATAAGTTCCCCCAAAGTAACATTGATTGTAATTACTGCCTTGTCTACTACTCTTTCTTACCTTATGTATCTAACTCAGATGGTCAATACCAGGAAAGGAAAGATTATCACGCAACAGCAAACAGAAATGAATCCTCCAAATCCCCCACCTGTTGAAACCGAGCAAGTGATCGCAACCCAAAGGCTGGTAATACAGCAATTGACAGACATGATGACCGAAATGCAAAGCCAGATAAGACAAGAACGCGAGGAAATACGTCAGGCCCGTCTGGAGATACAGCAAGAAATAAGGCAATCACGGTTGGAGAGACAACAACAAGAGCAACCACCATCTCCACCATCACCGGCTCCACCAAGCTACATAAACATATATGTAAATTACTACTATTTGTAGGATCTACATGTTCCTTTAGTTAGTATTTGGTGTGATACCATTTTAGGAGGAATAAAAAGGTCTATTTGTCCCCATGAGTTGCTAATAAAATTATGCGTCATGCTGAGATTTTGGTTTGGGCATATGTGTTGGACAATATGAGAAAACCCATGAGAGTAATTACACCTAAAGGGCCTGTTGTGGTGAATCAAATGACACGTAGATTGACATTGACCATTATGGGTAGAGAATTTGGAGTTACTGCTATAATATTGGAGCCAAGCAGTATAGAATGTCTGTAGAAGAGTTAAAAGAACTCAAGAAGCACTTAACGGAGTTGCAAGAGGCTGAGTACGTTCGTCCGAGTATTCACCTTGGAGAGCACCAGTTTTGTTTGTAAAGAAGAAAGATGGATTGCAAGGGATGTGCGTGGATTAAAGGTCCCTTAATGATGTCACTGCGAAGAACAAGTTTCTGTTACCCCGCATTAAGGATTTATTTAATCGGATGAGAGGAGCCAGGGTACTCTCGAAGATTGACCTCCGATCGGGATACCATCAGATGAAGATTGGACCATCAGATATTCCTAAGATGGCTTTCTCGACTCGATATGGATTATATGAGTTCATCGTTATGTCGTTTGGATTAACTAATGCACCAACTTATTTTATGGATTTGATGAATAAGATGTTTATGGAGTATTTGGACAGATTCGTCGTGGTATTCATCGACGATATTCTTATCTATTCTAAGAATGAAAGTGATCATGAACAACATCTGAGGTTGGTGCTACAGAAGCTTTAAGATAATCAACTCTACGCCAAGTACGGTAAATGCGAGTTTCGGATTGACGAGGTGCCATTTCTTGGACATATCATTTCTAATGGAGGGATATCAGTGGATCCTGCTAAAGTCAAGGAGATAGTGGTGTGGAGCATACCCACTACGGTTACGGAGGACCGAAGTTTCTTGGGACTTGCAGGATATTAATGGAGATTTATTGAAGGATTTTCTAAGTTTGCTAAGCTTATGACCTCGCTTTTGGTGAAGGAAAGAGAATTCAAGTGAGACGAGAAGTGCCAAGTATACACGGATCATAATAGTTTGAAGTGTATATTCACTCAGAAGGGTCTCAACCATAGGCAACGCCGTTGGTTGGAGCTTATTAAGGATTACGATTTGGAAATTCACTATCACCCGGGCAAGGCAAATTTGGTTGCAGATGCCGTGAGTCGAAAGGAGCATGTTCATTTAGCTGTTGTTGCCCAGCTACCCGATGAGATTGTTGAGGATTTCAGGAGACTTAACCTGGGGATAGTTACTCACACTAAAGGAGTTATTATTAATGTGGAAACTAATTTGGAGCAAGAGATCCGCAAAGGACAAATTGGTGATGCTAAGATATAAGAGATTAAGGATCTGATTACTGAAGGTCGAGTTCCGGAATTTACGGAAGATGAGCAAGGCACTGTATGGTTCAAGGACAGGATGTGTGTCCATGATATTGAAAGCCTTCGTGAGACTATTTTAAAGGAAGCCCATGACTCGGATTATTCTATTCATCTTGGTAGTACCAAGATGTATCAAGATTTGAAACGGAAATATTGGTGGTATGGATTGAAAAGAGATGTAGCTGCACATGTGGCTATGTGCGATGTATGTCAAAGAGTTAAGGCTGAACATCAGAGGCCAGCTGGACTATTGCATCCACTGAAGATGTCCAAGTGGAAGTGAGAAGAGATTGATATGGACTTCATTACTGGATTGCCTCGCACCCAGAAAGGATATGATTCGATATGGGTTATTATGGATAGACTGACCAAAGTGACTCATTTCATTCTGGTCAAGATTACTGATAAGGGATCTCAACTAGAAGAGTTATATATGGCTCGGATTGTGTGTTTACATGGTGTATCGAAGAAGATCATTTTGGATAGAGGATACAGTTTACCTCCAGACTTTGGAAAAGTTTTCATGAGAATTTGGATACTAAATTGAAGTTTAGTTTGACTTACCATCCTCAGACTGATGGACAGACTGAAAGGACTAATCAAGTATTGGAATACATGTTGAGAGCTTGTACCCTTCGGCATGGTGGTAGTTGGGACAAGAGCCTACCTTATGCTGAGTTCTCATATAATAATAGTTACCGGGCCAGTCTAAAGATGTCACCGTTCGGGACTCTATATGGCAGGAAATGCAGGACTCCTCTATTTTTGGACCAGACTAGAGGAAGACAGTTCTATGGACCTGAACTTATTCAAGTGGCAGAAGAACAAGTCCGTATAATTCGGGAGAATTTGAGGGTAGCTCAGACCCGGAGAAAGAGCTACGCTGGTAACAGAAGAAACCACTGGAGTTGAGGAAGGTGATCATGTGTACTTCAAGGTGTCACCACTTCGTGGAATGAGGAGTTTTAAAGTCAAGAGTAAATTGTTCCCTCACTTTGTTGGGCTACTCTGAGTTTTTAGGCAAGTTGGAGAGATGGCCTATCAACTCGAGCTACCTGATAATCTATCGGGTGTGCATAATGTGTTCCATGTTTCTCAACTGAAGAAATGTCTCCGTGTCCCTGCGGAACAGTTACCCATGGAAGAGCTCAGTGTTCAAGGTGATTTGACTTACACGGAGTACCCGATCAAGATTTTGGATACTTTGACTCGAGTTACAAGAAATAAGGTGATAAAGATGTGTAAAGTTCAATGGAGTCACCACAGTGAAGATGAAGCAACTTGGGAAAGAGAAGAAGAGCTTCGCATAGATTTTCCCCACCTTTTCCTTAGATCTTCTTAAATCTCGAGGACGAGATTATTTTTAAGGGGGGTAGGATTTGTAATACCCAATTTGCAATTTGTGGAAGGTAGCCTAAGAGGAGAAATGAAATTCCTTTGTATATATGTGTGTTGTCCATATTTATCATCTCATGAGAACATCACAGGAGAACAAGTAAATAAATAATAAAAAGATATACTATTAAATCATGTGACATGCTGGAGTTTATTGTTTGTGCATTTAATGAAAGAGTAATGCCACTAATAGGAATAAATTAGTGGCAAAAGCAAGGATTTAATACCTAATTTGAGAGTTTGAAAAAAGAGAAAATATATAAAATATAAAGAAAGTTTATGTGTATTTCCAAAATTTGTACCTTATGGTCACAGTATAACTGGAAGATAAAGTTTGGCACAAGATTTGAATGTAAATTTGAATTAAAGAAATTGAAAAGGGAGAAAAAGAAAACAGAAAAAAAAAGAAAAGAATAAAAGTCTAACTGGGCTTCGGAACCCTGTATTCGGCCCACTTGCCATTTACTCCCGCGCGGCCCACCTTTGCGCCCGCCCTTCACGCTTGGCTCGCTGTCGAGCTAGCCCCACCGGTCGGCCAGAATTGCTCGCTCGAGTCACTGCCCTGTGGACCCGGCATCGTCAGCTCTCTTCTCCCAACCGAACGCCGAGCTTGGCGGGTGGGCGCGCCCATGCCGCGGCGACAGTTGCGGTGGCTCGACCCTCCGCGTGCCTATATGGTAGTGCGGTGGTGCTTCGGCTTTGCCCTCCTCCCTCCCTCCACCTTTCTACGCTCGCGACCTCAAATTCGATCACGAGAACACGACACCAGGGAGACCGCTAGGTGCCGCTACGGCCCGGTTTCGCATCTACTACCGTCGGCACCTCACTGACCGGCCAAGAAACTTCGCACCGTCGTCAGGAGTGTGCCTGTAACCTTCTTGAGCGGGGAAGATCGCCGGACCGCGGGCGATTTCTCACCGGAGACACCAGGAAGCCGCCGCCCGTGGACAGCCCGAGCCAACCAATTGTGCGATATGTAAGTTGCCCCTACGTGTCTACATACGAATTCCCTTCGTGTTAGGTCGTTCATATGGTGGAGTAGTACCATGGCGCGGGGGTTGGCGCCACTCCGGCGGCAGAACCACCGTGGAGTGCGCAGCGCCGCCGTGGCGCGGCTCTGGGGAGGAAGACGGTCCTCTGGCCGTCGGATCAACAATATGTGGCTGTGATTAGATCCGGGCGTGGGGTGATTTCAACCGTCGATCTAGCCACTGACGGTCTCGATTAAACCTGGCATACCGATTCGGCCTTGCGGCTTGGTGACCGTCGGATCCTCGTATGGACGGTCTGGATTGGTGGGAGTGTAACAATTGGGTTGGGATCACGTGCGCCGTCCGATATTATCCGATGGTCGGGGTCGCTCGGGGGGGATCGGATTCTGTTACTTCAGCGCGATTTAATCCGCGCGCTTGGCGTCTGATCCAACGGCCCACATAGACGGATACCCCTTCGATGGCGCTTTTTGCAAAAGAAACCTTATAGTTTTAGAGATTAGAACCCGCCGTCCTCTGCGGGGATTCGCCTGAGTCTCAGGATCTTTTACGCCTGGGCCCCTGCGGTTCTCAGATTTTGAGGCCCAGTCCAGGACCATATAAAACCAGAGAAAATGATTATTAAATGAATTTTTAATATGAAAATAATTGCTAGAACTTTATAAATTCATAGAAAATTCATACTAACTCCAAATTGATCCATTCCAGTTCCTAAAATTTTGTAATTTTATTCTCTAGCTCTTAGTACCTCTGTTTTGGCATAAAAACAGTAAGGAATTTATTTATTACTTAATCCTATTTAGAGCACATAAAACCCTAGAAAATTCATAACATGAAATCTATAACTCCAAATTTAGTGATTCCAGTTCCTATAATTTTATAATATTATTGTTTACCAAATAGTACCTCTGTTTTCATATGAAAGTCACATTAAAAATTTATATCCTAATTCATCTTATATCAAAATACATAAAACCTTAGGAAATTCGTATCTCCTTCGTTTTAACCCCGATTTGATTCGTTCAAGTTGCGTTAGTCTCGTAGAAACGTGTAGATCATTATTATGCAGTATATTATTATGTTTGGTGTGATGTTAATTTTGTATATACCATGTTTGCTTGTATTGCTACGTCTAGCGCGAGGACACGGGTCATCTGAAAAGCAAGTTGGTACCTGGAATCTCAAGTGCCAGGCAAGTTGTGCCCTTGATCACTTCTTTTACCCATTCATGTTCTTATTATTCATAATGATCTGCATAGGATAATTTTGCTGGGACCCAATAGGATACCCTAGATTTGACTATCTTTATACCTTGCTTCACCACTGGTTTTACTACTAAAGTTTTGGGTAGTACATGCTATTGCTTTATGTGGATTTGGGTATAGAGATATTCACCACTTGTTGTTATACTATTTATGGTTATCTGTTTTATTATTCCTTGTTCATGTTAAGATCATTATGTTAATGGGAACATGGAGCGACCACCCGGGAAAACAGTGCTACCACAGGGGTGGAATGGGACGCCCTTGGCTGATTAACTAGGAAAGCTAGGGGAGGGCTACCTTACCCGAAAGGGGCAAGGGCAGTAGGGGAGAGGTCAGTGCGGGGAGGTCCCTGGTTGATTTTGCTGCGATGGCTATCAGCCAGGAACCCTTTACTGGATCTTCCCATAAACTGTAGCGGGTAGTCTGAAGCTAGTGGAACTTTGTAAAGGCCTCGTAGTGTTACCCTGCCTCGCCTCCTCGGTAGAGGTGTATGGGATTGGCCATCTCTTGGCAGATGGGTAACATGACTTGTGGGTAAAGATGCGCAACCTCTGCAGAGTGTAAAACTAGTATACTAGCCGTGCTCACGGTCATGAGCGGCTCGGACCCTCACATGATTAAATATGGAACTTAAATTCAATTTGTCATTTCATTGCATTTGGGATTATTTTATTATTACTCTTACTTATTATTACTAAGGTTTGGTATTTACTTGCACTTAGTAACTGCTAATAAAATTTTGACCAACTTATAAAAGCAATGCTCAGCTTCAGCCTCTATTTCATTGATCAGCCTTACACTTCATGAACTCCCACCTTTGGTGAGTTCATGCCACATTATTCCCCACGACTTGTTGAGCTATGATCGTATGTGAGCTCACCCTTGCTGTCTCACACCCCCCCCCACAGGAGAAGAACAGGTGGTTTCAAGTGGAGTCAAGTATCGAGGAGTTTGATCTGATCTAGGTGGCGTTTCCCAGTCGACATTGGCGCCGACGATCCTTAGTTCGTTTTATCTTTATTATTTCATTTTGTAATAAGACTTCCGCTATGTAATAAATACTCTGATGTTTTATGACATTTATCTCTATACACTCTGTTATTATATATGTTGTCTTCTTGGCGCATGTATGAGATGCACCCGGCTTTGTTCCTTTAAAACCGGGTGTTACAACTAACAAGTCCCTGATGTGCTCTTCCTATCAATCTTACACCCTGCCTAATCAGCACCAGAATATCCTAATAAATCAAATGAGGATCCCTTGGGGTACCAAAGGCCAAACTTAGGTGTATAAACTAAATATCTCATGATTCGCTTCACGGCCCTAAGGTGAACTTCCTTAGGGTTGGCTTGGAACCTTGCACACATGCATATAGAAAGCATAATGTCCGGTCGAGATGCACATAAATAAAGTAGAGATCCTATCATCGACCGGTATACCTTTTGATCTACGGATTTACCTCCCATGTCGAGGTCGAGATGCCCGTTGGTTCCCATGGGTGTCTTGATGGGCTTGGCATCCTTCATTCCAAACATGGTGAGAATATCTTGAATATATTTCATTTGGCTGATGAAGGTGCCCTCTTGGAGTTGCTTCACATGAAATCCTAGAAAATACTTCAACTCCCCCATCATAGACATCTCAAATTTTTGAATCATGATCCTACTAAACTCTTCACAAATAGATTTGTTAGTGGACCCAAATATGGTATCATCAACATAAATTTGGCATACAAACAAATCATTCTCAATTGTCTTAGTAAAGAGAGTAGGATCGACCTTGCCGACTTTGAAGCCATTAGTGATAAGAAAATCTCAAAGGCATTCATACCATGCTCTTAGGGCTTGCTTGAGCCCATAAAGCGCCTTTGAGAGTTTATATACATGGTTAGGATACTCACTATCTTCAAAGCCGGGAGGTTGCTCAACATAGAACTCTTCCTTGATTGGTCCATTGAGGAAGGCACTCTTCACGTCCATTTGATATAACTTAAAGCCATGGTAAGTTGCATAGGCTAGTAATATACGAATTGATCGGTACCCACGTTCTTAATAAAACCCACGAACATTTATCAATTTCTTGTAGTGAGCTATGGGTGCATAGGTTTCACCAAAATCCAAACCTTCGATTTGTGAATACCCTTTGGCCACAAGTCGTGCCTTGTTCCTTGTCACCACACCATGCTCATCTTGTTTGTTGCGGAAGACCCACTTGGTTCCTACAATATTTTGGTTAGGACGTGGAACTAAATGCCATACCTCATTCCTCGTGAAGTTGTTGAGCTCCTCTTGCATCGCCAGCACCCAATCCGAATCTTGAAGTGCTTCCTCTACCCTGTGTGGCTCAATAGAGGAAACAAAAGAGTAGTGTTCACAAAAATGAGCAACACGAGATCGAGTAGTTACCCCCTTATGAATATCTCCTAGGATGGTGTTCACGGGGTGATCTCGTTGGATTGCTTGGTGGACTCTTGGGTGTGGCGGCCTTGGATCTTGTTCATCTTCCTTGTCTTGATCATTGGCATTTCCCCCTTGATCATTGCCATCCTCTTGAGGTGGCTCATCCTCTTGATCTTCTCCTTCATTATCTTGAGCCTCATCCTTATCTTGAGTTGGCGGAGATGCTTGCATGGAGGAAGATGGTTGTTGATCTTGTGCTTGTGGAGGCTCTTCGGATTCCTTAGGACACACATCTCCAATGGACATGTTCCTCAGCGCGATGCATGGAGCCTCTTCATCATCTAGTTCATCAAGATCAACTTGCTCTACTTGAGAGCCGTTAGTCTCATCAAACACAATGTCACATGAGACTTCAACTAATCCAGTGGACTTGTTAAAGACTCTATATGCCCTTGTGTTTGAGTCATAACCAAGTAAAAAGCCTTCTACATCCTTAGGAGCAAATTTAGATTTTCTACCTCTTTTAACAAGTATAGAACATTTGCTACCAAAGACTCTAAAATATGAAACATTTGGCTTTTTACCGGTGAGGAGTTCATAAGATGTCTTCTTGAGGATTCGGTGCAGATATAACCGGTTGATGGCGTAGCAGGCGGTGTTGACTGCCTCGGCCCAAAACCAATCCGAAGTCTTGTACTCATCAAGCATGGTTCTTGCCATGTCTAATAGAGTTCTATTCTTCCTCTCCACTACACCATTTTGTTGTGGCGTGTAGGGAGAAGAGAACTCATGCTTGATGTCCTCCTCCTCAAGAAAGCCTTCTATTTGTGAGTTCTTGAACTCCGTCCCATTATCGCTTCTTATTTTCTTGATCCTTAAGCCAAACTCATTTTGAGCCCGTCTCAAGAATCCGTTCAAGGTCTCTTGGGTTTGAGATTTTACATGTAAAAACAATACCCAAGTGAAGTGAGAATAATCATCCACAATAACTAGACAGTACTTACTCCCGCCGATGCTTATATAAGCTATCGGGCCGAATAGGTCCATGTGGAGGAGCTCAAGTGGCCTGTCAGTCATCATGATGTTCTTGTGTGGATGATGAACACCAACTTGCTTCCCTGCTTGACCTGCGCTACAAATCCTGTCTTTCTCAAAATGAATATTTGTTAGTCCCAAAATATGCTCTCCCTTTAGAAGCTTGTGAAGATTCTTCATCCCAACGTGGGCTAGTCGGCGATGCTAGAGCCAACCCATGTTAGTCTTAGCAATTAAGCAAGTATCGAGTTCAGCTCTACTGAAATCAACTAAGTATAGCTGACCCTCTAATACTCCCTTAAAAGCTACTGAATTATCACTTCTTCTAAAGACAGTGACACCTGTATCCGTAAAAAGACAGTTGTAACCCATTTTGCATAATTGAGAAACAGAAAGCAAGTTGTAATCTAAAGAATCTACAAGAAAAACATTGGAAATAGAATGGTCAGGTGATATAGCAATTTTACCAAGTCCTTTGACCAAACCTTGATTTCCATCCTCGAATGTGATAGCTCGTTGGGGACCTTGGTTTTTCTCATAGGAGGAGAACATCCTTTTCTCCCCTGTCATATGGTTTGTGCACCCGCTGTCGATGATCCAACTTGAGCCCCAGATACATAAACCTACAAAACAAATTTAGTTCTTGATTTTAGGTACCCAAACAGTTTTGGGTCCTTTGACATTAGATACAAGAACTTTGGGTACCCAAACACAAGTCTTTGACCCCTTGTGTTTGCCCCCAACATATTTGGCAACTACCTTGCCTGATTTGTTAGTAAGCACATAGGAAGCATCAAAAGTTTTGAATGAAACATTATGATCATTTGATGCTTTAGGAGTTTTCTTCTTAGGCAATTTAGCATGGGTTGATTATCTAGAACTAGATGTCTCACTCTTATACATTAAAGCATGATGAGAGCCAGAGTGAGGCTTCCTAGAATGAATTTTCCTAATCTTATCCTTAGGATAACAGGCAGGATATAAAATGTAACCCTCGTTATCCTGAGGCATAGGAGCCTTGCCCTTAACAAAATTAGATAACCTTTTAAGAGGGGCATTAAGCTTGACATTGTCTCCCTGTTGGAAGCCAATGCCATCCTTAATGCCAGGGCATCTCCCACTATAGAGCATACTTCTAGCAAATTTAAATTTCTCATTCTCCAAGTCATGCTCATTGATTTTAGCAGTTAATGTATCTATGTGATCATTTTGTTGTTTAATTAAATCAAGGTGATCATGAATAGCATCTATATTAACATCTCTACATCTAGTGCAAATAGAAACATGCTCAACGGTAGATGTAGAGGGTTTGCAATCATTTAATTCAACGATCTTAGAATGTAAAATAGCATTCTCATCTCTAAGATTGGAAATGGAAACATTGCAAACATCTAAGTCTTTAGCCTTAGCAATTAATTTTTCATTCTCATTCCTAAGGCTAGCGAGAGAGGCATTCAATTTATCAATCATAGCAAATAAACTAGCATTATCATTTCTAAGATTGACAATTGAATCATCACAAATGTTTGACTTCTCAACCTTAGCAATCAAATTAGCATTCTCAATTCTAAGGTTGGAAATAGTGTCATGGCAACTACTTAGCTCACTAGTTAATTTTTCATTTTTCTCTACTTCCTGAGCATAAGCATTTTTAGTCTTAACATGCTTTTTGTTTTCTTTGATAAGGAAGTCCTCTTGGCTATCCAAGAGATCATCCTTCTCATGAATGGCACTAATCAATTCATTTAATTTCTCTTTTTGTTGCATGTTAAGATTTGCAAAAAGAGTAAGCAAGTTATCCTCCTCATCACTAGAATTATCCTCATCACTAGAAGTGGCATATTTAGTGGAGGATTTTGATTTTACCTTCTTCTTGCCGTACTTCGCCATAAGACACTTGTGGCCGACGTTGGGGAAGAGAAGTCCCTTGTTGATGGCGATGTTGGCGGTGTCCTCGTCGTCGGAGGAGTCGGTGGAGCTCTCGTCGGAGTCCCACTCCCGGCAAACATGGGCATCGCCGCCCTTCTTCTTGTAGTACTTCTTCTTTTCCTTCCTCCTTCCCCTCTTGTTGTTTTCCCTGTCACTATCACTAGATAATTGACATTTAGTGATAAAATGACCGGGCTTACCACATTTGTAGCAAACCTTCTTGGAACGGGGCTTGTAATCTTTCCCCTTCCTTTGCTTGAGGATTTGGCAGAAGCTCTTGATGATGGGCGCCATCTCCTCATTGTCGAGCTTGGAGGCGTCGATGGGGACCCTACTCGGTGTAGAATCTTCTTTCTTCTCCTCTGTTGCCTTGAATGCAACGGGTTGTGCTTCGGGTATGGAGGAGGAGGCACCTTGCTCGATAATCTTCTTGGAGCCTTTGATCATCAATTCAAAGCTCACCAATTTTCCTATCACGTCCTCGGGAGACATTAGTTTATATCTTGGATCACCACGAATTAATTGAACTTGAGTGGGGTTAAGAAATACGAGTGATCTAAGAATAACCTTGACCATTTCATGGTCATCCCACTTGGTGCTCCCGAGGTTGCGCACTTGGTTCACCAAGGTTTTTAGCCGGTTGTACATGGCTTGCGGGTCTTCTCCTTGGTTGAGCATGAAGCGACCGAGCTCCCCCTCGATCGTCTCCCTTTTGGTGGTCTTGGTCACCTCGTCTCCTTCGTGCGCCGTTTTGAGCACGTCCCAAATCTCCTTGGCGCTCTTCAATCCTTGCACCTTGTTATACTCCTCTCGACTTAGAGATGCTAGGAGTATTATGGTGGCTTGTGAGTTGAAGTGCCGGATTTGGGCAACTTCGTCCGAATCATAGTCCTCATCCCCTACGGATGGTACCTGTACACCAAACTCAACAACATTCCAAATACTAGTGTGGAGTGAGGTTAGGTGACGCCTCATTTTGTCACTACACATGTTATAATCTGCACTGTCAAAAACCGGTGGTTTGCCTAATGGAACAGAAAGTAACAGAGTACGTTTAGAAATGCGAGGGTAGTGTAGGGGGTCTTACTAAACTTCTTGCGCTCATGGCGCTTAGAAGTTACGGACGGCGCATCGGAGCTGGAGGTGGATGGCGATGAAGAGTCGGTCTCCTAGTAGACCACCTTCCTCATCTTCTTTTTCTTTTCGCCACTTCGATGCGACTTGTGAGGAGGTGATTCCTCCTTCTTCTTGTTGCGGGACTCTCCCGATGGAGCCTTCCCGTGGCTTGTGGCGGGCTTCTCGCCGGTCACCATCTCCTTCTTGGCGTATTCTCCCGACATCACTTCGAGCGGTTAAGCTCTAATGAAGCACCGGGCTCTAATACCAATTGAAAGTCACCTAGAGGGGGGGGGGTGAATAGGTAGAATCTGAAAATTATAAACATAAGCACAACTACTCCCCGTTGAGGTGGTCACGAAGACCGGGTCTCTTTCAACCCTTTCCCTCTCTCAAACGGTCACTTAGATCGAGCGAGCTTCTCTTCTCAATCAAATGGGACACTAAGTCCACTACAAGGACCACCACACAATTGGTGTCTCTTGTTTTGATTACAAGTGTTATGGAAACAAGAATGAGGAAGAAGAAAAGCAATCCAAGCACAAGAGCTCAAAAGAACACAAAAGTCTCTCTCTCTAGTCACTAATTTGTTTGGCGTGATTCCGGACTTGGGAGAGGATTTGATCTCTTTGTTTGTGTCTTGTATTGAATGCTATAGCTCTTGTATGAGGTTTGAAAGCTGAAAACTTGGATACATTGAAGTATGGTGGTTGGGGGTATTTATAGCCCCAACCACCAAAAGAACCGTTGGTGAGGGCTTCAGTCGAATGGCGCACCGGACAGTCCGGTGCGCCACTGGACACTGTCCGGTGCGCCAGCTATGTCACCAGGCCGTTGGGTTCCGACCGTTGGAGCTCTGACAATTGGGGCCACCGGACAGTCCGGTGGTGCACCGGACAGGTCCTATAGACTGTCCGGTGCGCCTTCTGGCGCCTACTCTGACTTCTGCGCGCGCAGGCGCGCACTGTAGCGCATTTAATGTCTTCTGCAGACTACCGTTGGCGCGAAGTAGTTGTTGCTCCGCTCGCACACTGGACAGTCCGGTGTTACACCGGACAGTCTGGTGAATTATAGCGGAGCGGCCTCCCAAATTCCCGAAGCTGGCAAGTTCAGAGTCGATCTCCCTGGTGCACCAGACACTGTCCGGTGGCACACCGGACAGTCCGGTGCGCCAGACTAGGGCTGCCTTCGGTACACTTTGCTCCTTTGTTTTGAACCCTTTCTTTTATCTTTGAATTGGTTTGTTGTGAACCTTTGGCACCTGTAGAACATATTTTCTAGAGAAAACTAGTTAGTCCAATAATTTGTGTTCGGCAATTCAACCACCAAAATTCATGTTGGAAAAAGTTTGACCCTATTTCCCTTTCAATAGTTTATCAAGGACTAGACAGCCTTTTCCCTTTAAGGTCGGTTCCATTTTTTACTGCTAAGCCGAAGCTTCTCCACTGGTAGCTTCAGAACTGGTTCACCCTTCTCCCGATCCGTGCTTTTTATATCGTGTACAGCTTCATCCCATGGCCGAAGGTCCCTGTACATGTATTATACATGGAAAACTTGTTAGTCGTGTTTTTGAGGACCTTCAGAAGGCAAAGGCCCCCAACAGGTGTCTTCAGTTCCGCCAGCTTATTGGGTGGCATATGGTATGACCTTCTGGAGATAGGAGCAGTACTGGGCTTCAATTCAATCTCAAACTCCACATCCCTTTCCGGCGGTAACCTGGGCAAATCTTCAGGGAATACATCCAGGAATTCACACACAACCGGAATGTCCTATATCTCTAGCACTATGGCTTCAAAAACTTGTCCAGATACTTTAACTGGGACAGATACAGGGACAGACAATTTGACTTCTTCTTGTCCATGACTCAATTGAATGGTCCTTTGACCCGCATTGATGATAGCCTTATTCTAGGCTAACCAGTTCATGCCTAGAATTACATCTACATCTTGTACCTTTATAACTATTATGTTGGTAGGGAACTCATGTCCGGCCAATGTATGCAATGCTTATCCACGAAAGTCTTGCTCATAAAGGTATGTGATGCACCAGAATCGAAAAGGATAACAGCGGGATGGTTGGCAACGAGAAACGTACCCATCATCACCGGTTCTCCTTCCAGGGTAGTCGCCACTGTGTGTAATAAACTCACCCAATTTTCTTTGTATTCTTGCCCGCTGGAGGGTTGACCACATTTCCCTTCCTTGAGTCGTGTTCCCAAAAGTCTGTTGGAAATTTGATTTATTCTGCTTTGGGTAGGGGCAGTCTTTGATAAAATGTCCAAACTTCCCACAATTAAAGCAGCCATTTGAGGAACTGGGTAGGTGTAACACCCTGAATTTGGGACTATAAAATTTCTTTCCTAATATCCACCAAATTCAGATGTTACTCTCTCATTTCTTTGCTTTCCTTCTCTTTTTACTAAAATGTAGAATTATTTTGTTTTACATATAGTCATGAGCCTAGTAAAATAAAACCCTAGGGAAGTTTCGATTGCTGCATCATGCTGGAGTACATATTTCTTTTGATCGATGAATTTGCTTATTGTGAATTCTTCTCATTTGTGAGTTTGTGCTCGAGCTTGAAATTAAATCGGAGGAAGTAGAAACAAAAGAAGGAGAAAAATAAAAATAAAAATGAATAAATAAATAAAGAAAAAAAGCCAAGACCACGCCCCTCCCCAGCCCATTGGCTGCGCCCCCTCCTAGGCTGCTCGGCCACCCTGACCCATGCGCTCTCGCCTCCCCTCTTGGCCTCGTGGCCCGTTCTCGCACCCCACGGCCTGCTCGTGTTCCTGGACCGCTGCGCACGCTCGACCGGCCCAGCAGCGCGCCCTCCCCCTTGGCCCACCCTGCGCAGCCGCTGCCCCCCGCCGTGGCCCATCACGGCCATTTGGTCCAGCGCGCCCCCATCGCACCTCTCGGCTGCCTGCCCAGTCGCATGGTGTGCGTGCATGGGCAAGTTGCCTAGCCGCCGCAGGGCACTATTCATCTTCCCAAAACCATCTCTCTCTCGTCTGGCTATGCCCACGTCACCTCTTCCTCACCAAAATCGCTCGCCCAACCGTCCATGATGCCCTAGATCAGCACCGTGCTGCTCGCCCTTGCCTCCCGGAGCTACTCGTCGTGCCGCCAGATCGACGTCTGCTCGCCGCCGCCGTGCAGGTAAGCTCCATGGCGTCCTCCCACTCCCACCGCGTCTAGGCGAGCTCGCCCTGTGCCGTGCCGCGCTTCGCCTCCTCGTTTGTGTCGTGCCGCCGACGAGCCGTCGTGCTGGCTGCTAGCCCGCCGAGCTCCCCTGCGCGCGCGGCGAGCCTCAATGGCCTGGCCTCCTTGCCGGTGAGCCCCACCGACAGCGCAGCTCCCTCGTGCCTGCTGCGGGCCCCGCTCGTCATCTGTCGCGCCCACCATTTTGCTGAGCTGTGGGGCCTGCTTGTTAGCCCCTCCCCTCTCCTCCCGTAACCGCTCCTCCGCACGCGGACTTCAGCAACTGCTCGCACCAGTCCACTCCCTACCATTCAAACACTCAGCCCCGCTTTCCCCTCCATCGACCGTGTAGAATGCAGCAACCGCATGTGCCTCGCCTCGCCTTGCTTAGCAGCAGCATCTCGCCGCAGCGCTCGCACAACCGCTCGTGTCTCGCTGTCGTTTCTTCCAGCAAGCCTTTCACCGGTGATCCTCTCTCTCGCCCCCTCTCTTTCCCTTCCCTGCACAGCGCCTACCCTCCGCAGCCGGCGTCCATTGCTAGCAACGTGCGCCTAGCTCTTGCTCCCGGGCCGGTGGCCCCTGCGGTCGAGCGCTAGACGTCCGTGTCCCCTGGTTGGCTTCGCGCTCCCTGGCCGCAACTAGTCCTAGCGGAGCAGCCATGAAGTCCTTGGACCGGCTCCTAGTCTGAAGCCCCTTGATGCGGCGCGTGCTGTACTGTTTCTCCATGCCCCCGGCCTGCACCCCAAAGCAGCCCCGCCACTTGAAGACACAAGTACGAGTACGAGTTGTTGTCCAGGAGCTTGGGTACGATGAAATCAACCAAGGGAAATGTGGGTCTTTTTTTGTTAGTGCGTCATAATCATATCGCTAATCATAGTTTTTTAGATTTTTGAGTATCACAGTTAGATCCTCTCATATATCACATATTTCCTGCAGTTAAATTTCTAGGTCGTACGAATCATATGCAATTTTTGTAAGTAAAATATGAATAGTTGCAACTATGTCTTTATTAATTAATTATTTGTTCATTCCAATAGTTATTAAAAAACAACTTTTCAATTAAAGCTAATCTATAGTTTTAATTTCTATTTTTATAAATATCTATTAATATGATTACATCGATTCAAATGTTTGTGAATTAATACTTGTTTAGTATAAACACGACATTTATTTAGTGGTTCTCGCGCATCATGCGTGCTGATTCACATGTCATTCACGCGATGTCGTGCGTATTGTTTTGTGTGTGCTGTTCTGCACGTGGTGTCGTGCTGGTCCACGCGTCGTCCGCACGCTAAGTCGTGTGTATCCCCGTGTCGTTCGTGCATCGTTCGCACGTGCCGTTCACGCATGTCGCGCGTGCTATTTCACGCACGTCGTTCGTGAGTGTTGCGCGTGCTCTTCGCACACGTTGTCGCTCGACGTTCACGCGTATCGCGTGTTATCCGTGCGTGAGATTAAATCATTCGTTTATAATCACTCATGTTGGTTAATTAGTTATTTATTTAATCATCCACCATTAATATAGTAATTTGGTCAAAACAAAGTAGTGGTTTTAATTTACATTTGATAAGTGTCAATCAATATAATTATGCCGAACTAATGATTTAACCAATACTTGATCTGTGTAATCGCGTTATTTGTTAGCGATTATCACGCGTCGTCGTATGGTCTGCGCGTTGTTCACGTGTAATGTGCTCGTGGTGGCGTGCTGCATCGCGCGTCGTTCACGTGCTATCGCGCGCGCGCGTCGTCACACGTGGCCTGCGCGTGCCGCGCGCTAAGTCGCAAGCGGCCATGCTATTTCACCCGTTATATATTTCATCTCGCTTCGCTAATTCGTTCCGCTTAGAGTCGCTGATGTTATTTAAATTACTTATTTAACTAAGAATTGTTAGTGTGGTCAGCTAATTAAAATCGTGCGATAGCTCTAGTTTCATTTTAAATAAATATTGATTAATATAATCAGGTCAAACTAAATGCTATGATTAATACTCGTTTAGTGTAGACGCGATATCTACTCGACCGTAACTTCGACTAACGCGTTTCTTTTTCCTCGTGTGACCGTAGTAACATGCTCTATTTCGTTCTGCATGTTTTATTATATATATATATATATATATATATATATATTCGTTTGTGCCTCTTTGTACTCGCTATGCGACGCGAATAAATCACGATCTATTTCCGAGCTTCGAGGAATCGACGGTCAAGCGTTGGCGGCCAAGTGATCTGGTCCTTCGAGTTCTGCAAAGTTGAAGACCCTGAGCATCTGTTTGGTGAAGACAAGTGTCCTCTGACCCATTATGTCCTATTTACTTTATAATTCACTGTCCCGCATAATATGAACAACCTAAGGATTGACTAGCTTTTTATTTACCTGATCCTTGATTACCTTTTGGGCTTCTATGGTTAGATTCGTGCTATTGCTTTACTTTAATCAATGAACATGATGTGAACACTTATGATACGATGTTATCATTATGATTATGATGTTGGACTGGTAATACTTTAGTGGGCTCGAGCGGTTTCTCGAGTGCCTCTCCGTAAGGACCTGTTCGTTGGATGACCGCCTGGGAAAACAGTGCAACCATGAGGGTGGAATGGGACGCCCTTAGCTAAATAATTAGAGGAACCAGGGTCTAGTTCGCTTCGTCGTCGTGCCGTTAATGGGGCTCGGTGTATGCGGCTCGCTCTGCCAAGGTCGGTTCGCCCCTTGGGGAGGAGTGCGGTGCATTTAGGAAACCTAACGGGTGGCAACAGCCTCGGGGAATCTTTGTAAAGGCTGCGTAGTGATACCCTGCTAGGCCACCTAGGTAGTGGTCAATGGGGAGTAGCTCTCTCCGGGCAGAAAGGGAATCACGACTTGTGGGTAAAGTGCGAAACCTCTGCAGAGTGTTATGAAACTGATATATCAGCCGTGCTCGCGGTTATGAGCGGCCAAGGGAGCTCCATTGATTAGAGATATTTGATCAGAGAAGTTCGGATTACAGGTGGTGATGAGGATGATGGTTTTTTTATTAAGATTATGGTCATGGTAAGTGGTATTCTTTCCGTTCGGAAAGAGTACTTTGGGTTAAGAACTTGGGTTAATGCTAAAACCTGGCTTTCTACTAGTAATAATAATCTGACCAACTAAAAGCAACTGCTTGTCTTAACCCCACATAAAGCTAGTCCACTTCAGCCAAACGGGAAATTTGCTGAGTATGTTGATGTGTACTCACCCTTGCTTTCACAAAACACTAGGTTGCCTTTGGTGCAATCCATGCTTAGGTAAAGAAGAAGGCGTCAAGGTGGATCTCCAGGAGTTCTAGGACGTCGATGAGATCGAGGATTAGGCTAGCGACCTCCCCCGGTCAGCTGCCTGTGGTGGGTTGTTTACGTTGGCTACGTTTCTATTCTGT
The DNA here is from genome assembly GCA_029449295.1 of Zea luxurians. Lineage (NCBI taxonomy): Eukaryota > Viridiplantae > Streptophyta > Magnoliopsida > Poales > Poaceae > Zea > Zea luxurians. The sequence goes on along the minus strand of JAOPSE010000310.1, from coordinate 181,794 downwards.
GTACTTTGATTCATATTATGTAAATGGCTCTAGTCTGTAATATTATTACTTACTCTTTATTGTAATTCGAAGCATTGTGCTATGATGAGTCATTTATGTAATCGTTGTGTACGTGAATTACTGATCCTGGCACGTACATGGTTCGCATTCGGTTTACCTTCAAAACCGGATGTGACAGTAGGGCAAGAAAACGAGCACTAGGGGCACTCGGCTGATTGTTCTGGGCGGGGACATAAGTGGGACGGATGAACACAGGTTGCCTGAAAGGATATGTGGGTGGACGAGGAGAAGAGCGATTTGGGTTGAAGGGACGAATTACCATCCTTGTCCGCTTTTCAGACCCTTGAGATGATCCTCACCCCATATCTCTTTATTTTTCCTTGTCCCAAATTCTTGGCTTCCACTGACAATGCTATAATTACAGCCCTGCTATAAGTGAGATCCAGGCATGTGGCCATCTTGCGCTAGAGTCGATCATTCAAACCTCTCATGAAGCAATTTTTCTTTTTAAATCTGTGTCCACTTGGTCGATAGCATATTGGGAGAGATGAGTAAACTTGTTGAGATATTGCATTACCGAGTCTCCCCCTTGCTTTAAACGTATAAACTCCTCCATTTTCATTTGTAAAACCCCTTCGGGAATATAGTGTTCCCTAAACACCTATTTAAATTCTACCCACTTGACCAGATGTCCGGCAGGCTAAATAGGTGAAAAATTTGCCCACTAGGTACTGGCAAGACCTCTTAATTGTTGGGCGGCGAATAGGGGCTTCTGGGTTTTAGTACATCGGATCAGTTCAAATTTTTGGTCCATGACACGTACCCATTCATCTGCTTCCAATGGTTCTTCTCTTTGACAAAAAGTAGTGGACAGGTTTCAGAAAACTCCAAGTATGTGGAGTCTTGGGGCCCTTGAGGTTGACCTCTGCCTCCATGTTGCTGAAACTGATTCCTCGCCAATTCACACAGGAAACGTGTGTTGTCTGCGGTAGCATTAACTAAGGCAGTGATAGCCTCAGCCAATGTAGGAGGTACAGGTGGTGGGTTTGGAGTTTCCTCCCCGCACCATCTTGAGCACACATTCTTGATGGCATCTGAGGAAGAAAGATATACTGAATTATTACATGCCGAAAGTACACCACCTTTATTACATTATGCCAAACTAGTACTAATTATACATACTCATTAGTACAACTCAACTTCCTTATTTAAGTTACATAAAGACACTACTTATACTACACTACTCTAATTCTCTTCGTCCTTGGCCGCTCCCGCTCCACTGCCAGCTTCGGGAGAACGTTCATCTGCAAGGTTCATGGAAGGAGGGGCTCCAAAAAGATCCAACTCCCCATATGGTCCTCCATTAGCTGCTCCAGATGTTCTAGCTCCCATTGCTGCAACCTCTGGTGGCACATTTGGATGCAGTCGGTCGTATAACACGTGCACATCTTCATGTAGAGTGTTACAGTATGCTTGCAGATTCTCTAGGGCTGTGCTGAGTTCCACCACCTAGGCTCGAGCATTCACCTTGTAATCCCAGGCTATAGAGCACGAACTTATGACCCAGTCTATGGCTGTGACGGAACCTCCCAAGTCATTAGGCCCACCTACAGTTGTCCTTGTCCAGCGGACCTCGGACAAATCTGTAGATGCTTCTAACCACTTGACAAGTTTGGTATCTGTATCCTTTCTTTTCCCAAGAGCATTTCACCCGTCATGCAGATATTACAACACATCGGAGGAACGAATAAGCGGAAGTAATTACAGTAACTTATTTCACATTAAATTATAGAGGAGTGATATTATTACAGACCAGTCATATAGGAGTGCAGAAGTATTATTATTACAAACCCGAGAGGCAAAAACCCCTCCCGCTTAATAGTAAAGTTTTTAAAGGAGGACACTTCCTCCCGAGGCTTCAATCTTGGTTTTCTTCCTTTGGCACCACCTTGGAACAAAAGCAACAAAAATTTGCTGCTTCCTCACCTACAACAACATGGGTTCGAAAACAATGAGTACGAAGTGTACTTTCGCAAGTCTTACCCGTCAAAATAAAAGACTCTCAAGGATATGCTGGTTTGAGGGAGTCAAGGTAAGGCTTTGAACAAGAATCAAAACTTTGTTTGTAGAAATGCTTGCTACTAGTGGGTCCATAAAAATCCAGTTTTAATTAGCAAGTTAAGTCATTACCTGATTCTAGAGTTCTTTCTACCCTAATTCAAGCACTTGGCCTATACTAGCCATCTTTTTATCAACCCATCTTGTTCACTGAAATGCTATGTGTAAGTCAGTGATCAAGTCTTCATGTCCGAGAAGTAACGGCGATCTGAATCGATTAATACTCAGCTGAGGATCTCTAATTACACGACATATGTAGCACTTAACCCTTGCATATGTCAACTCGCCCCGGGGTTCTTAAGACCAGATCAGGTTCACGCCAACCGAGAGCATAGATACACCATCGTCTAGCCTCTTGCCACGGAGGGCACACGCTACTCTCGCCATCTCTCCACTCCCATTGCGTGTTATCTTATTCTGGTATTAGTCTGCCCGAGGCGAAGCTTACCCATGATGAGGCATGTGACCAGTTAAAGGGTCCTCTGTCAGCAGGCCTACATCTACAAGGTCCTTAATCGACACAGACGAAGACACTATACCAAGACTCTCTTCTCGTGCAAATCACCCGCCCGGTCTCAGCTTTATCATTTCAACCCAAAGTTTGGTACCTAACAGAGGTACATCTTTTCTGATGTTGAACCCATCATGGCCATGATGGATCCACCATACAGTTTTATTTTTGAAAACATCCCATCCCACTTGAAGCATCATCTTTTGTCAAAACAAAACATTTTGTTTTTCTAGAGCAAGACTAAGCATAAGAAAACCTTTTTATAAAATAGGTGATCAAGGAAAGGTAATCAAATTCCCAAGGAAGGAAATGCATCAATTTGTTTAGCACACAACTCCTATCACTTAATGCATCAAGCAAGTGAGAAATATTTTAAAATAGCACGGAGGTGGCAAATGCACTGGGGCTTGCCTTGTGTTATAGGACAGTCGGGCTCTGCTCCGCAAATATCAAAGTAAAAGCAGTTCCTGGCAGGTGGGTCTTCAGGTGGTGGTGGTGCAACTCCTTCTTCAGCTGCTGTTTCTTCTTCCTTTTCTATATAGAACCATATATAATCATGAATGCTTATGAAAATGCAGTAATAGAAAAGGTTTATCAAGTTGTATCTTGAATACAACTTTCCTTCACGGTACTCCAGGAAACTAGGGTTTTTGGAGTCAGTACTGTAGCTCATAGGGTAGGCATCACTAAAAGATTAGGGTTTTGGGGTTTAGGTACCAAACATTGTCCAAATCATGCCAAATTTTACCCAAGGCTTCTAAATAACATTTAAAGCTTATCCAAAAAGTTTAGTGATTTTTGGAGTTACTAATCAATTTCTAAAATTCTAGGAGTATAGGTTTTGGCTAATTTAAATACTCCATAATTCCTTATTTGGACTAAAAATCATAAAACTATTTTTATTAAATACTATAGGAATTTAGGAGCCTAGAAAAATTAGTCTTGTATTTTTTGCATTTTTCTACAATTTTCTATGAATTATCTAATCCTGGAAGAAAAAGAAAAGGGAAAAGTATGAATAGTATTGGGTCTAAACTGGCCCAAGTCAGCCCGTGAACAGGTAAACGCGCCCGCGCCCGCGCCCGCGGTGGACAGTTTGCACCAGGGTCCTCAGGGGTTTGAATAACTAGCAAAGAACCCCGCGCACTATTTCAATGGGTAACTGGCATTTACACCGAGGCCCTCCACATTCTAATTCTTCACGACCCATGGTCCTCGATGGCGAATGGTGCCAGGCCGAGCTCCGGCGAGCTTGCACTAGCCAGAATAAGCAACGTCTAGCCCTCCCCTTTGCTGGACACTGAATTCAACCCTACGCGACCGTTTCCCCTCACTTAATTGCTGTAGTTGAGCTCTAAATCACCCTGCCCACGGTGACAGCGCGAACTACGGATGAACAGAGGTGTTTCCGACGATCTAGCGTGGTCTAGCTTAATTGAACGGGTCGAGGAGCATCAGGAGAACATAAGGGTACTAAAACGGGAGAACAGATGGCATGAACGGACCTGTAGTACGTTGGCCACGGCAAGGTGCTCACGCGGCGGTGTTTAGACCAATTTGGGGGAAACTCTAAATTGGCGAGCTCTAGTGAGTAATTGGAGACACGGTCGGGTGTGTTGGGTGCTTGACTACCTTACGGACCTGACGGCACACTCAATTTATAGGATCCTTGAGTGGTGGCCTATGAATTGGAGTTGGTGTAGTGGCGGTCGGAGAGAAGGGGGTGCACTAGCGCAAGCAATTGGTGGCATTTACCATGGCAAGTTCACCGGCGATGATCGGGTGGGCTATGGTGACTCACTACGGTGTGGTTAAAGCACCAAGGCACGTGGCGCAAGGTCGTGAGATGGCTAACTCCGGTGAGTCTATCCGAAGCGGCCGTGACACAGGCGGGTACGGCGGCCGGAGTAGAATAGTGGCCGGTGTTCATCCACGGTGTGATATTTCATACCCTTCTTGGTTATCCATCTGCGCTGGGCACGAATCACCGTGGCAGGCACGAATCCGAGTGCATGGCTCATCGGCGGCGAGGTTCAGTGTATTGGGATATTTTCAGTGCACTGTACCCTTAGATCCTCATTCAGTCAGCCTGACAGAGTAACTTGTAGGGAGATTTGCTCCCAATTTCATGTAGTGACTCGACCTACTCTCTGTGTCAAATTTGTAGCCCTATGATCCAGCTATAACCTTGCTATAGCAACCATAGCCACACAATTACTGGATCATAGTCGAATCCCAGCTCAAAGGTTGCCCAACTTCACTGTTATACAACATTCAGTCTCTGCATTATCTAACAGCCAGACTTCAGACCCATTTAACTCCTAACTTTGTACAATACCAAGGCTTAAGCACATAATCAAATTTGTACTCCTATAGTAGCTCTACAGGTTTGATGTGTTGACCCTAGGCAAATTCCTAATATTTTTAGAACTACAGAGCTCCAAAGTCAACCCTGTTCACTGGTTTTCAGACTTAGTCACATGAGAGGTGTAGGTGGCTTTTTGCAAATAAGCCCAAATCTCATGGTTTGATTTACAAATCCTCAAATATGTGAACCATATGATTTGAGGTACCCTAACACCTTGGTTTTTGCACTTAGGTCAAAAAATGTGCAAAATTTACATATAACCCCCTATGGTTTCAACTTAGGGTTTTCTAGGGGTCTTTTAGGGTTTTTGGCACCTTTAGGGTTTGGATGCCACTCAAGTCCATTAATGGTGCTACCTTATGACCATTTTAAATGAGTTTTGAAGTTTTCTCATGTTTAGGATTTATTATCACACTTAAACCTGGTTTAGGGTTAAGTACCCTACCCTAGGGTTTCACCACATATCAAGTCACATCAATACAACTTGTTTGAAATTTTTGCCTAGTGAATGCACTCTAAGTGTAACAAACACATGATATGCTAATGCTCATGATGTTATGCTCAAGTTTTAGTGACAGTAACACCAGGGGTGTTACAATGGCCGTGTCTCGTTCCTCGATCTCCCGCTGCAAGCAATTAACCTCCGTCAACAGCTCAGCAATGCGGAGGCTACCTCGCACACGCTCCCTGTTCCCATTGCGTAGTTCTGACATGAGTCATTCCACTCTGGCCTCTAGATCCCCTATGGGATCATTACTTTCACTTCTGCTCCCCTCATGTCTAGGAGCCAACTAGTGCCGGGGCACACCTCGAGGTCTAGTTGCCTTTTGTTGGGTGGTCTTAGTATGCGCCATACCTGCATAAGAGGGGAAAATTTATTTAGTGTGGTTTAAACATGATGCATGCATGGCCTAATGATTATTGAACCAACTTTTCGTTGAATCCCTACCTCCTACGTATACTATTATCTGGCACTCTGTTACCCGACTTCAAAGGATAAGTTACTACCAGAAAGTGGCAAGATAAGAATGAAAGAATGTTTCAAGGTAAGTATTTTAAAAAAAATCTTTTGAAGTACTATGTAATGTCTGAAGAGACGGGCTTCGCTCCGATACCAGCTGTGACGGAACCTCCCAAGGTATTAGGCCCACCTACAGATGTCCTTGTCCTGAGGACCTCAGACAGTCATGCAGGTGCGCATAATGACTCGGCAAGTTCAGTTATTCGTATCTTCATCATATTGCCCAAGAGCGTTTAACCCATCACGCAGATATTACACATAATCGGAGAAGAGAATGAGCGAAAAAGATTACAATAATATAATTTACATTCATGCCAATATATAGAAAGAGTAATTATTACATAACCGGGTGTTCGAGTGCAGAACTTATTATTACATTAACGGGAGGAAAAACATCCTCCCCAAGCAAGTTTAGTGTTCTTCCTCCTGCTTGGGCACCACCTTAGAACAGAAACAACAGAACTCTGTCGTTTCATTACCTACAACAACATGGGTTCGAAAACCCTGAGTACGGAGTGTACTTTTGCAAGTCTTACCCATCAAAGGAAAAGACTCTCATGGATATGCTGGCTTTTGGGAATCAAGGTAAAGTTTATCAAGATTCAATGACTCTATTTGTAGAAAAGCTTACTATGAGTGGATCCTTAAAAAACCATTTTTATTAATAGGTTAAGTAATTACCTGCATCTAGAATTCTTTCTATCCTAGATCAAGCACTTGGTCTATACTAGCCGTCTTTTATCAACCCTTCCGTTCACTTGATTGCTACGTGTAAGTCAGTGACCAAGTATTCATGTCCGAGAAGTAATGGCGAACCGAATCGATTAATACCCAACTGGGGATCTCCAACCACACGACATATGTAGCACTTAACCCTTGCATATGTCAACTCGCCACTGGGTTTCTCAAGACCGGAATGGGTTCACGTCAACCGAGAGTAAAGATACTCCATCGTCTAGCCTTTTGCCACGGAGGGTACATGCTACTCTCGCCATCTCTCCACTCCCATTGTGTGGTGGCCTTTCTGGTATCGGTCCGACCGAGGCAAAGCTTACCCATGACGAGGCATGTGGCCAGTTAAAAGGTCATCGATCATCAAGCCTACATCAGTTTGGTCCTTAATCGACTCAGACGGAGACACTACACCGAGACTTCCGTCTCGTGCAAGTCACCTGCCCGGTCTCATCTTTATCATTTACCACCCAAAGTTTGGTACCTAATAGAGGTACATCTTTTCAAATGTTGAACCCATCACAGCTTTGATGGATTCACCATCACAAGTCTTTTCTTTGTAAAAATCCCCATCCCATGTGAAGCATCACCTTTTGTTTAAAACAAAACATTTTGTTTTCTAAAGCAAGGCTAAGCATCAGAAAACTTTAAGTAAATTAGGTAACAAGGAATGGTAATCAGTTTCCAAGGAAGGGAATGCAGTAATTGTTTAGCACATAACTGCTATTACCTAATGCATCATCTCGAGTGATAAAGAGTTTAAAACAACAAGGAAAGGGTAAATGCACCGGGGCTTGCCTGGTGTTGCAGGAGGTTCCGAATCTACTCCACAGATGTCGAAGTAAAAGTTATTCTTGGCTGGAGGATTCTCAGCTTGAGTGACAACTTCTTCCTCAACCACAATTTCTTCCTCGTTTTCTATACATGACAATACATGTACATGAATGCTTATGTGATGTCATGAATATGCAGTTACAATGGAAACATACTAAGTTGTATCTTGAATACAATTTTCGTTCACGGTACACTAATCATTAGGGTTTCCTAAGTTGGTATTCTATAAGTATTAAGCAACTAAACCCTAGGAGGCTAGTTATTGGGTTTGTGATCAAACAGTGTCCAAACCATTTCAATTTTCACCAAAGTCTTGAATCATCATACTAAGCCTACCCAAAAAGTTTTACCATTTTTGGAGTTACTAAATTATTTCTAAAATTCTAAAAGACTTGGTTTGAACACTTTTAAAGGCTACATAATTCTAGGTTTTGAATAAAAATCTTGGAACTATTTTTATTAAATACAAGATGATTTTAGGAGTCTAGCAAAATTTGTCTCATAATTTTATCATTTTTATACTATTTTCTACACATATCCTAATCTGCCAGCAAAAAGAAAAAGAGAAACAAGGAATAGTGTTGGGCTCAATTCAGCCCAAGCCGGCCCACGAACAGGAGAATACGCACGTGCCCTCGCCCGCGCTGGCGAACTTGCGCAGAGTCCCTGGCCTTTTAAATAACTGGTAAAGAATCCCTAAACTCTATTCATATATCTCTTTGACCATTGCACTTAAGCCCCTGTATTTCTATTTCTTCACACATCAAATCCTTGGCGACGGCGCGCCAAGCGCATGGTCGGAGCCGTGCGTACTCGCCGTCGAGGACGTCCTCCGATGGTGTCGAGCACCAGACACCCTCAAGGATGCAATCCGAGCCTATTCACTCGCTCAATTTGATCAGAGCGTCGCTAATTCATAGCAATCTGCGGTGGCGGTGGAATCGGATCACCGACGCAGCTTTACCGGTATACTCGAGCCGGTCTAGCTTAATCCAAGGACGCGGAAGGACTAAGTGGCTTACTACAGTTATAGTGCTTGCGCAAACTCAAACAGAAACTACTTAGCACGAATAGTCGACGGGAACCATGTCCACGGCTGCGTTCCGGAACAGTACCGTCGCGTTCTCGGCTGGTCGCAGGGCAAGTGGGTATGGTGGCCAGCTCACAATCTCATCTGCGGTCATGATCTTTTCACTAGTCCGGTAATATCCATGCCTCGCCATGCATGAATCACAGCGGCCGGCACGAATCCACACGCAGAGATCACCAGCGGCGAGATGCTCCGCATCTCAGATCTTTTTCAGATATTGTACAATCGCGATCTTCTTCAGTCCATCTGACAGGGCGAATTGAAGGGTTTCGTTCTCCAATTTCCATGTGACAACCTGCTAACTCGACTACACCAAAGTTGTTGCCCAATATACCAGCTTTGACTTTGCTAGAGGGTTCTTGATTAGATACTTACTGAATCATGCGCAATTCGATCTCAAAGTTCATCAGAATTCACTTATAGTCAAGTTTCAGTCTTTGATTTAACTGACAGTCCAACTTTAGGTCTATTTTTCTCCAATTTTCAGGTAGCTCTAGGGCTTAACCACTTAATCAAACTTGTACCCCTATAGTAGCCCTACAACTTTGTTATGGTGACCAACTACAAAATCTTATGGATCAAAAGTTACAAGAGCCCAAAGTTGCCTCAATATCACTTCTTCTCAGGGTTCCAATTTTGGAGCACTTGTAAACTTTTGCCATTTTCTCCAATTTGCTCCACAACACTTGAAAATCTCCAAATAAGAAAAGTGTTAGGCTCTCGAAACTCTACCACTTTGATATACGCACTTTGGTCCAAAAGTGTATAGAAATGGATCTCATCTCATGGATCACTAATTAGGGTTTCTAGGGTCCTTATTAGGGTTTTGAGTGTTCTAGGGTTTATGTGCCACTCAAACTCTCTAAGTTTAGTCTCCTTTGAATATCTCCACTAACCTTTAAGATAATATTCAATTTGTTATCACACACACCCACATACCTCTATACCTTGGTTAAATACCCTATCCCAGGGTTAAGGATCACTTCAAGTCATCACATCACAACTTGTTTTGAAGTTTTAGCCTGGTGGATGCACTCTAGGTGTAACATACATAATGAAATGTAAATGCATATGATGTCATGCCCAAGTTTTAGTTCTTGTAACACCAGGGGTGTTACAGTGAGAGTAATTCCTCATCGGTGACCACGCGCCGCCATGAAGCCGCTCACCTCCATGGACCGTGCCCTGCGCTACTTGGACATCGGTATGGCTCCCACCATTCTGCCTGTCATCCTTCCCTCTTTAATTTACGCTGGGGCGAGTTAGGGTTAGGGCCCGTCGACTGCTCGAGATTCATCACCGGCGGCGCCGTCGTAACAGTATCTACGTCCAATGCTGCATCTCCATGCCCAATGCCTGCTCCACCGCAGTACAAAAATCCACCAGCGGAAAGGCGCTCAGAGCATGCCTGATAGAGGGTTTCAGGCCCTGACGGAACTAGCTCATCTTTTCCAATTCATTGTAAGCCACATGAGGGACAAAGCGAACCATCTTGTTAAAGGCCACTTCATATTCTGTGACTGACTTCTTCTCCTACTTGTAAGACTGCAAATCTATCTTCACCTTCTCAAGGAAAGTGACTCGGTAAAACCTCCTTTCAAATTGCCAGATAAAAACATCCTAGGTCAGGATTCCCAGTGAAGAGGAGTGAGCTGCCTACATGCCAAAACAAACACGATCCCCAACACACAATCTCAAAATCATCCATCTTATCTACCACATAAGTCAGCCAATCCGCTGCCTCAACAAGAGTACCACTGCCATCAAAGGTGTCCAACTTCATGCCCATCCACTGCATCAGAGAGAGACCACTGATGGGAAGGGGCACCTCAGCCCCACCACCTGGAGCAGCACCCGTAGGGACAGCACCCCTAGGAACTCCTCCACCACCGGCACCGTGAGCAGCACCAACAGGAGCAACAGGAATGGCTTGCCTCAGAATGGCCAACTCCTACGGCATGGCCTACATCGCGGCTAACATTGCCGCCGGACTCATAGAATCCCCACTATGACCTTGCGAGCTGCCAGAAGCCCTACGAGGCGGCATAACTACAGTCACATGAGTAAATAAATAAATAAATAAAATTGGCATAACACCAACTTCAAGTAATATGAAACGAGCACTGACAATTCATAATATAGCAATAGTAAAGCAAGCATCCCATCCTATATGTGCAGTGTGTCAATTTTATCATCATTTCCTTGCTAGGACCTATATCCTATATCTCTGATACCAACTATAACACCCTAAGGTCCCCAAACACAAAGGGTGTCACCAAAAACCCTTCCCACAAACTGCTATGTATAAAAAGATAAAGAAAGAAATGAAAATTCGGCAGCACCTCCATTGAAAGTTGCATAAACGAGGAAACCACAGTGTATAAACATAATGCAAGAGAAGAGTAAACATTCATAGCATGATTAATTCAGCTAACCAAAAGTACGACCACCATAATGACCGGAACATAATAGACCAATTGCACACACTATTTAAAAGTGACCAACATCCTTGACCCGAAACCCCTGATTAAAGACATTACTAAGCAGTTGTAAAGTTGTTTAGAAGTTTAGGTGAACGTGCTGCTACTTCCCTCCTTTTCCCAAGCAAGGTTCAAGTGCTTGCATCAAGCAATGCAAGAGTGAGATGACACATCTCAGCAAGTAAAATGATTAACCCAACAGTTAGACAACACAAATACAGTGTTTTACCAACCATAGAGTTCACAACTCCCTTCTTAAATATTAGAGGGCAGCAAGTATACAAAGTACCAAACACCTAGTTCCCAAATCACAAAGAGGATATCGAAAATATTAACAAATCAATGACAGGTTCCACATATTCCTCATGAGTGCATATGACTACAAATGCAACAATGACTTCTGCCTTCATACCTCTAGGGATATGAAGCTGCATCGTACCCCTCCTCGGGCAACGCACAATGCTTATTTTACCGGTACGGTCAGACCATATGATCGCGACGAAACTTCAATGCAAAGAATGAAGGATGCACTATGCATGACAAAGCAACATAAGTCCACACCATTTAACATGTGTTAAATAGATACTTCAACTTCCACAAGATAGGACTCAACACATATAACATGCTCGAATCAATGATCTCAATATATTTAAAGTAGTTGAACAAGAATAACTTCAAACAACAATTCTTATAATAGAATTCAATGATAAACACATTCGATACTTATATAAGTTCAAGGACAGGGCACATAATACAACCGAATGGTATGAACCATCACTGTTTTTACTTGCCTTCACCGGAAATTTTGAATGGTACTAACTACGATCCGGCGGTCCACCAACTGTTTTGGGAATAAAACTTAGTGCACACATTCACATAACAATCGCTAATAATCAACGCTGCACCTATGCACAATCCCAACCCGTCGCGAACAACACCTCTCCCCACCACCCACCAAACTGCAGCAGCGCTGTTTGTTAATTTCATAACTTTAAAATTATAACAGCAGTGATATAAAAAAACACCAGAAACATCTACATAAAATTCCCTACAAGTTTTGTATTCAAATGATAATTAAATTCCAACATCTCGATGGCCCCAAAAAACCGACAAAGTACACCCTGTGTTCTGTTTTTTTGGACAGCAACCTAGCTAAGTTCAAAATGAGATATCTCCTAGAATATTACACCAAATTAAACGCATAAGTACTCTATGGAAAGATATGATAAATCTCTACACAAATTTCATAGTGATTACAGCTAATCACCCCTGAAAAAATTCCAAAAACTAACAACACTACTGTTGTCCGCCTCCACTAAAAATCAGGACAACGCCACAACCAATTCACCTAGGAGAACGGATAACCAAAAGAAATTTGCAGCACAAGTACAAAATAAAACACAAGATCACGTTGAATTCTTCCTTCACCTCTTTATTCTTCCTCCCACCAATTCTCTAAATGAAGGCTTGCACCAACTCGAAGGAGATCCAAGAGAAGAGGGGCTGCACCTTGGAGGGGAGGAATGGGGGGCAGCTAGGGTTTGATGGGGAGGTGGGGGTGGTGGCTACAAATGGGTGGGGGAGGGAGGGAGTGATCGGCTGCAAGTGAGGGGGAAGATGGGAGAGGGAGAGAGGGGGGCGGCTGCAAAAGAGTGGGGCAGCTAGGGTTAGAGAGGAGAGGGGCCTCCAAACCACAGGATGCGAAATCAACGGCCCACAACCCAAACTCTCTTCTGAGCTCCCGGCCCCAGCGAATGAATGCCAAAATTCTACCGTTCCTCTGAGATATGCGCCTCCTAAATCTCTAAACTCTAATGGTACAGAGCATGAAAGAGAAGGGAAAGGAAATTTAACTTCTTTCCCGAAAATTGGGTATCACAGTACAAGTTGGGATAAAAGTTTGCCTTATGCAGAATTCTCATATAACAACAGTTATCAAGCAAGTCTAAAGATGGCACCGTTTGAAGCACTTTATGGACGAAAATGCAGAACCTAGCTTTATTGGAGTTAGACCGGAGAAAATCAAGTTTTTGGTCTAGAAATTCTCCAAGAAGCAGAAAAGCAAGTGAAAATTGTCAGAGAGAATATGAAAATTGCACAGTCAAGACTGAAAAGCTATGCTGACAATAGAACAAGGGAATTGATCTTTGAAGTTGGAGACTTCGTATATCTTAAGGTTTCACCAATGAGAGCAATGAAAAGATTTAAGGTTAAAGGTAAATTATCTCCCCGCTACATTGGCCCATTCAAAGTTTTGGAAAGAAAAGGAGAAGTAGCATATCAGTTGGAGCTACCCGATAGCTTATCGGACGTTCATGACGTATTTCATGTATCACAACATAAGAAATGCTTAATAGTACCAGAGGAACAATTGCCTATGGAAGAACTCAACGTTAATGAGGATTTGACTTATTCGGAGTACACTATCAGAATTTTGGAAACATCTCGCAGAATTACTCGGAGTAAAGTTATCAACATGTGCAAAGTTTAGTTGAGTCATCATTCGGAGGATGAGGCAACTTGGGAAAGAGAAGATGAACTCAGAGCAGAATTCCCCCCAGCTATTCTCAGAAGTTCCTTAATCTCGAGGACGAGATTCTTTTAAGGGGGTAGGTTTGTAACACCTCAAAACCATCAACTAAAAAATGCATTTGATTATTAGTGGTAAGTATAGTAATGATTTTTTCTTTCAAGTATTTGATCTTATTTACCTTTGGAATAATTTTTGTTTGCTCACATTTGATTGACGATTGTTTTTGTGGAAGTTCTTTTATATTGAAAACCTAATTAATTTAATATGAGAACATTAGTCCATAATAAATAATTTAATGGTAAATATTGTTGGTATAATTATTATGAATTTTTAAAAAAATATTTAAAAATATGTTTATTTATATTTTTGGGAAATAGGGATAAAAGAAAAAAGAAAAAACGGAAACCCTAACCATTTCGACCCACCAGGGCCCATCCTCAAGCCAGCCGTCGTGCCCCCTAAACCCACTTCTCTCTCACCGACAGGTGGGGCCAGCCGAGGCCTCACGGTCACGTGGGCACTCTTGGCCGCGCAATAGTGCCCGGACGCGCCGCCAACGTCTCGGCTTCTGCGGCCGCTCGGTGTCCGGCTAGGACGAGCACAAGCGCTCCTTCCCCTTCCCCTTCCCCGAATCTCTCTCTCCCTAGCACCGACTCCTCCTCTCCCTCTCCTCCCCACTCCCCTCATATCTAGGCCGGTAATGACCGAAGTTATGGCCAACGCCATTAATGGCGTTTTGATGGCCACCGACGGCCATTGCTCCCACCCCAGCGTTTTCTCTCCTCCCCTCACTCTATAAAACCTTGGTCGCGCCCTTGGGGCCTTGCCTCAATCCCAGCCACCTCACGCCTTCCTCCCCCGCAATGTAGCTTGACGGCCGAGCCTCGTCGAGCCGAGTGGAACCGCGCCTTGCCGACCGCCCTGCCCCTGCTCGGTTGTAACACCATAAAAACCATCAACTAAAAATATTGCATTTAGTTAGTTATGATAAATAGGGTATTAAATTTTCATTTAAAGTGATAGTTATTTATTTGCATTTTGAATCATTTTTTATTTGCGCATGATTGATTATCGGATGTTTAATATCATTTCTTCTTATAGGAAAAATCCTAGTAAATAACATGTGACGGAACCTCCCAAGTCATTAGGCCCACCTACAGTTGTCTTTGTCCAGCGGACCTCTGACAATGCTGTAGATGCACCTGATCACTCAACAAGTTCGGTACCTATATCCTTTACCATTCCCAAGAGCGTTTTACCCGTCACGCAGATATTACAACACATCGGAGGAACGAATAAGTGGAAGCAATTACAATAACTTAATTTACATTCATTAAAATATAGAAAGAGTGTTATTATTACAGACCAGTGGTATATGAGTGCGGAAGTATTATTATTACAAACTTGGGAGGCAAAAACCCCTCCCGCATAGAAGTTTTTAAAAAGGAGGACCACATCCTCCCGAGTCTTCACTCTTGAGATTCTTCTTTTGGCACCAGCTTAGAGCAAAAGCAACAAAAGTTTGCTACTTCCTCACCTACAACAACATGGGTTCAAAAACCCTGAGTATGAAGTGTACTTTCGCAAGTCTTACCCGTCAAAATAAAAGAATCTCAAGGATATGCTGGCTTTGAGGGAATCGAGGTAAAGCCTAATCAAGAATCAAGACTCTGTTTGCAAAAATGCTTACTAATAGTGGATCCTTAAAAATCTAGTTTTATTAGCAAGTTAAGTCATTACCTGAATCTAGAGTTCTTTCTACCCTAGTTCAAGCACTTGGCCTATACTAGCCATCCTTTTATTAACCCTTCTTATTCACTGGAATGCTACGTGTAGGGCAGTGACCAAGTCTTCATGTCCGAGAAGTAACGGCGATCCGAATCGATTAATACTCAGCTAAGGATCTCCAATCACACGACATATGTAGCACTTAACCCTTGCATATGTCAACTCGCCACCGGGGTTCTTAAGACCAGATCAGGTTCACGCCAACCGAGAGCATAGATACACCACCGTCTAGCCTCTTGCCACGGAGGGTACACGCTACTCTCGCCATCTCTCCACTCCCATTGCATGTTATCTTATTCTGGTATTAGTCTGCCCAAGGCAAAGCTTACCCATGATGAGGCATGTGACCAGTTAAAAGGTCCTCGATCAGCAAGCCTACATCGACAAGGTCCTTAATCGACTCAGACGGAGACACTACACTAAGACTCTTCTCGTGCAAGTCACCCGCCCGGTCTCAGCTTTATCATTTCAGCTCAAAGTTTGGTACCTGGCAGAGGTACATATTTTTTGATGTTGAACCCATCATGGCCAT
Source organism: Zea luxurians (assembly GCA_029449295.1). Taxonomy (NCBI): domain Eukaryota; kingdom Viridiplantae; phylum Streptophyta; class Magnoliopsida; order Poales; family Poaceae; genus Zea; species Zea luxurians. The sequence continues at coordinate 165,787 of JAOPSE010000310.1, read as the reverse complement.
GATGAATCCACCATCAAGTTTTATTTTTGAAAATATCCCAACCATTATGAAGCATCACCTTTTGTTAAAACAAAACATTTGTTTTTCTAAAGCAGGACTAAGCATTTGAAAAACCTTTTTAAGAAAGCAGGTAATCAAGGAATGGTAAACAAATCTAAGGAAGGAAATGCATCAATGGGTTTAGCACACAACTCCTATTACCTAATGCATCAAGCAAGTGATCAAGATTCTAAACAACAAGGAGGGGGTAAATGCACCAGGGCTTGCCTTGTGTTATAGGAGAGTCGGGCTTTGCTCCACAAATATCGAAATAAAAGCAGTTCCCGGCAGGTGGGTCTTCAGGTGGTGGTGGTGTAGCTCTTTCTTCTTCAACTACTATTTCTTCTTCGTTCTCTATATATAACCACATACAATCATGAATGCTCATGTAATGCTTATGAAAATGCAATGATAATAAAGGTACATCATATTATGTCTTGAATACAATTTTCCTTCACGGTTCTTCAGGGAACTAGGGTTTTTGAAGTCAGTATTTTATTTCATAGGGCAGGCACTATTTAGATGATTAGGGTTTTGGGGTTTAGGTATCAAACATTGTCCAAATCATGCCAAACCTCACCCAAGGTTTCTAAATATCATATTAGGCTTATCCAAAAAGTTTAGTGATTTTTGGAGTTATTAAATAATTTCTAAAATCCCAGAGGTATAGGTTTAAGCCCTTTTCAATACTATATAATTCCTTGTTTGGACTAAAAACCTTGGAACCATTTTTATTAAATACTATAGAAATTTAGGAGTCCAGCAAAATTGGTCTCACATTTTTACCATTTTTCTAGAATTTGCTATGGATTTCCAAAGTCTGGTAGAAAAAGAAAAGGAAAAAGTAACAACAGTACTGGGCTCAGTCTGGCCCGAGACAGCCCACGATAGGCAAAATGCCCCGCATGTGCGCCCACGCTGAAGATTTTGCGCAAAGACCCCTGGCGTTTTAAATAGCTTGAAAAGAGTTTAAAGCACTATTACCTGAGTCACTGACACTTACAAAACCCCCCTATACTTCTATTTCTTCACAGTTCTTGGTCCACGACGGGACCAAGCCAAACACATGGCCGGAGCTGTGGTTTCACGGTGATGGCGACCCGGACAGAGAGAAACAAGCTCATAAACATCAAGCATAAGTCTATCCGAGCAAAAACCCTCACTTAATTTGAAAGATTTGGTGCTAATTGGAGCTTGTTCGTGGTCATGGCGGCGGATTGACCCTGGTGATCGCGTTCTGGACAACTGACGGTAGTGATGATAAAATTGAAGCTTGGGGAAGCTTCACGGGTTCACCACAGACTATGTACACGTTTGAATTTGGACTGAACGAGGATAGGAAAGTGGGTCGACAGAGAGGGTGTCCGCGGCGACGTTCTACGGGACGATTGAGTGTTCCAGAGTTTGAGCTTTAGTAAAGTTCAATTGGCTGACACCATGAGCAACACGAGGATAAAGACAAGCTAAAACAAGAGACAATTGAGTGAGTACTGACCCGAGGAGGGCTGCCCATGAAGGGGTCCTTCACGGCGGCGCTAAGAACAGTGAGGAGGAGATTATGGCCTAACTGAGTCCCTCGGCGAAATTGGTGGTTTGCGCAAGCACTCGTGTGTGTGATGCAGTGAAGAAGAAGCGCTCGGGCTCAATTTATAGAGGGATGGCCAGAGGTGGACGATATTCAAAGAACTTCCAGTGCGCTGGCGAGCTCACCCGCGCGGCCAGGGCCACGACGAGCGTCTGGTGAACATCGATTAACTGGACAGCGCCACCTAATGGTTTATGTGCCACATCGTGGAAGATTTTTACCGCGGCCACAAGTCCGATCCTCAGCCGTGGTGGCATTCTTATCCCCGGCAAGGTTTGCTGAATTACGGTGAACAGTGCGCCTGCCAGGCCGAATTCAAATGGCTATTGCTTCAAATTTTATGTGGTTGCTTGCAAACAAATCTGCATCATTATTTTGGTATAATGAACATGTCGAAAATCCTCATGGATTGATTAGGCCAAGGTGCTCAAGTTGGCGTAATAACACTGAACACTGACCCAAATCAGATGCAGTGAACATATCACGCCGACTGATAGCACTTTTTCAACCTCATTTATCTCTCATTTTTATGCAACACTAGTGCTTGATTACTTAAGCAAACTTGTTCTCCGTACATAGCTTTACCAATTTGCTATACTGACCAAGAGCAAAATCCTCAAGAATCCTGAGATGTATAGCTCCAAAGTCAGTCCCATTCATCTGATTTTGGACTTAGGCACATGAGAGGTATAGGGTGTCTTTTTGCAAATAGACCCAAATTTTGTAATTTGATTTGCAAATCCTCAAATGAGTGAAACATATGATTTGAGGTGCCTTAATACCTTGGTTTTTGCACTTGGGTCCAAAAGTGCACAAAATTTACACTTAGCCCCCTAGGGTTCCAACTTACGGTTTTTCAGGGGTCATTTCAGGGGTTTTAGTACTCTAGGGTTTTGGTGTTACTAAAGTCCTTCAAATGTGATATCTTATGTTCATTTTTCATATCTTTTGAAGTTTTCTCATACTTGGGCTTCCCTTGTATCCATAAGCTCAGATTTAGGGTTAAGTACTTTATACTAGGGTTAACCACACATCAAGTCATATTAGTACAACATTTTTGAAATTTTTACCTAGTGAATGCACTCTAGGTGTAACAAACACATGCTATGCTAATGCTCATGATGTTATGCTCAAGTTTTAGTGATAGTAACACCAGGGGTGTTACATCCTTCCCCCCATAAAAGAATCTCGTCCTAAGGTTTAAAGTCCTAGGGCAAGTAGTGGAAAAGGAAACGTGTCATATTTTTATTTCCTTATTTCTTGTACATGGCAGGGGGTGGTATGGGGGTCTACTTCTCTTTTACAACAATTGTACATATCTCACAAATTACATGAAGCTAAAAAGCCTAGGAAATTCTTTTCTAAAAAGTCTTGGGTTTCCCATGTAGCTTCATCTTCAGTGTGTTGGTTCCATTGTATCTTATAGAATTTCAGAACACTTCTTCAGGTGACCCTGTGCTTTTGATCCAGGATTCGAATGGGATGTTCTGAATATGTTAAGTCTGGTTCCAAGGTAACATCCATCACATCAATGGTTTGATCTGGAATCCGAAGACACTTCTTCAATTGGGATACATGGAACACATTGTGTACTATAGACAATGTTTCGGGTAGTTGGAGTCGGTACGCCACTGGTCCACATTGTTCAAGGATGAGGAATGGACCAATGTATCGAGGTGCAAGCTTTCCTTTTATACCAAAATGAGTTACGCCATTTATTGGTGATACTTTTAGATACACATGATCTCCGACTTGAAAGTACAAGGGTTGGCGTCGTTTGTCTGCATAACTCTTTTGTCGGGCTTGCACTTCTTTCAAATTATGTATAATTCGTTGAACTTTTTCATCCATCTTTTTCACCAAATCAGGCCTGAAGAACCACCTTTCTCCTGGTTCAGACCAATTTAATGGAGTATGGCACCGTCGTCCATATAATGCTTCAAAGGGTGCCATCTTGATACTTTCTTGATAACTATTGTTATATGAAAACTCTGCCAATGGTAAACGATCATCCCATTTCTGCGGAAATTCTAGAACACTTGCCCATAACATGTCCTCGAGTATTTGATTTACTCTTTCAGTCTGCCCACTGGTTTGAGGATGATAGGCCAAACTGTGGAGCAACTTAGTACCCAGAGCTTTGTGGAGTACCTCCCAGAATTTGGATACAAATTGCGGTCCATGATCCGACACTATTGTCTTCGGAACACCGTGCAAACTTAGAATATGGGCAATATATAGTTCTGCATATGTGGCCACTGTATATTTTACCTTGACTAGAAGAAAGTGGGCGATCTTTGTAAGTCGATCAATGATAACCCAGATGGAATCAAATCCTTTTGCTGTCCTTGGTAATCCCACAATGAAGTCCAAGCTAATGTCCTCCCATTTCAAAGTTGGGATGGGCAATGATTGCAGTGGACCAACAGTCTTCATATTTATGGCTTTGACACGTCTACAGGTGTCACACCTTGCCACCTATGTCACACCCGGTTTTAGAAGGCAAACCGAATGCGAACCATGTACGTGCCAGGATCAGCAATTCAGGTACATAGCCGTTACATAACTGAATATCATCACACAGTGCTCAAATAATAACATAAACATGGTAATAATAGTCGATTACATCATAATGTCTGAGACATCCACATAGTCTTTACAATAATCAAAGTGTGGAAAAGAAACGTAGATACACGCGGCCTTTATAGGCAGCCGACTGGGGGTTGCCGCTAACCCACTCCTAGAACTCATCATAATCTTGGAACTCCTAGAAGTCTCCTTCCACGGCTTCATCTTTTCCTGAGCAGTGGTTGCAATACAGACAACCAGGGATGGGGGGTTTGGTGTGTAGAGCGAGGGTGAGTACACATCAACATACTCAGGAAGTATCCTGTTTGGCTGTAGTGGTCTAGCTTTATGTGGGGGGTAAGTCAAGCAGTCGATTTTAGTTGGTCAGATTATTAGTACTAGTAGAGAAAGCCAAGTTTTAGAATTAACCCATGTTAATAACCCAAACGTACCCTTTCCAAACGGAAAGAATACCACTTACCATTACCATAGCCAATACCAAAACCATCACTCTCATTGCCACCTGTAATCCGAACATCTCTAATCAAGTACCACTAATCAATGGAGCTCCCTTGGCCGCTCATAACCGCGAGCACGGCTGATATATCAGTTTTCAAACACTCTGCAGAGGTTGCGCACTTTACCCACAAGCCGTGATTCCTTTTCTGCCCAGAGATCATGACTCTCCATTGATCACTACCAAAGTGACCCAGCAGGGTATCACTACGTAGCCTTTACAAAGATTCCCCGGGGCTGTAGCCACCCGTTAGGTTTCCTAAATGTACCACACTCCTCACCAAGGGGCAAACCAACCTTGGCAGAGCGAGCCGGATACACCGAGCCCCATTAACGGCACGACGGCTAAGCGAACTACACCCCAGTTCCTCTAATTATTCAGCTAGCGGCATCCCATTCCACCCTCATGGTTGCACTGTTTTCCGGGCGGTCATCCAACGAACAGGTCCTTACGGAGAGGCACTCGAGAAACCGCTCAAGTCCCCCTTAAATGCCACAAGTATATCATCATAAATAAGAAGGAAAACAGCGTATCACAGATAAATCTCATCATGTTCATTGATTAATGTTAAGCACTAGCATAAAGCTAAACCATAATAATCCAACCAGAATAGGTAAACAAGGACATGGATAACAAAAGCTTGTCAATCCTTAGGTATAACTATGTAAATGCGGCAAGTGAATTATAGAATTGTATGGGACAAAGATAGGTCAAGGGACACTTGCCTCCACCAACCAGCTGCTGCTCACGGGCTTCTCCTGTGAGTTCTTTGGACTCCTCAACCAGACCGTTCTCTATGCGAGCGCAAAGATACATCCATCCATTTGAATTAGGAAATAAACAGTACACCATACACGAGAGCAGATAAACTGAATATGCATAAGATATGACATACGATATTGCATTCGCCATGGCTAGAAAGAGAAGAAGGAAGGTCTCGCAGTGGTTAAAGCTATAATCGAAGTGTGTTACGGGTAGGTGTATAATTAATCATCACGTGATCTAGTTCCTCCTAGTTATGCTAACAAGTATTAATCACATGCACTAACAGAATCACAACTATTTCCAATTGATCGACATTGAACGAAGTCAATGATTAACTACATGAAATAACTAACGTAATCAATTTTTGAATTGAGTTTCCATTTCATTAAAACGACGTGATCAATGCGCATAAAATACACGGTGAGGGGTAGACGGGTGGCTAGGGGTAGACGGGCATGTCTAGGGGTAGACGAGCGCGCCGAGGGCACGCCGAGCTGTGCCAAAGCACCGCGTGCACCACGTGAGCACGCGCGTGCGGAAGGCCGCGCTTACTCGCCGCGAACGAGCCGCGCGCATGTCGGGGCCGAGCTGCGCACGCGGCGCGCTGCACGCCGCGAGCAAGCAGCGGGGTCGTGCCGGGGCCGAGGCACCGCGTGCACGCCGGCCGAGCTTTAGGCCGCGGGCCATGACCACGCCGGGCCGAGCTCCAAGCCGCGTCGCGCTAGGGCGAGCACGCCGGGGCGGGCGAGCGCGCCGCGGAGCGACGAGGCCGGGCCACGCTGTGGCCGGCCGCGCCGGGATGGGGGGCCGAGCGGGCGGGGGAGCCGCGCCACGGACGGGCGGGGGAGCGAGCCGACCGGGCGGGGCTGGGCCACGCGGGGACAGGGCCGAGCGGGTGGGGGAGCCGTGCCACGGGCGCGCCGAGGCAGGCTAGGGCAGGGGCACGCCGCGGCCGCGCCATGGCCGCGCGCCGAGACGGGGGACCGAGCGGGCGGGGCCGAGCCGGACGGAGGCAGGGCGGGGCCGAGCCGGACGGAGGCAGGGCGGGGGAAGGGGGAGCCTTGCCGGGCCGCGGGCAGGGCCGCGCGGGCGCGCCGGGGACGGGGCGGGCGAGCGCTCCGGGGCCGCCGAGGCCGGCCACGCCATGGCCGCGCCGAGGAAGGGAAGGAAAGAGGGGGGCAAGGAGAAGAGGAGGAAGGGAGGGGGGCTTACCGTGGCCAAGGGCAGGGCGGCGGGCGGCGGTTTAGCGATGGTGAGCCGGGCGGGGAGACGAGCGCGAGGGTGGGTAGAGAGAGAGAGATTTTGGGGCGAGGGGGAATGAAAGGTGGGGCCCATGGGGGGGGTGGCGGCAGCGGCTAACTGCCGCACGCACCACGCGCGGGGCGGGGATGCCGGGGTGGGCCGCCGGGGCCGGCTGGGCCGCATGGGGGGGCGAGCTAGGCCGCGCGCCAGGTGGGCCGCGCGTGCCAGCTGGGCCGCGGGAGAGGGGGGAAGCTGGGCCACGCTTGGAAGCCGGCCCAGGGGAGAGGGGAGTTTTCTATTTTCCTTTTCTTCTTTTAGCTCAAAATTCTCTTAATTAATAAATAAATACCCAATGAAGACCAAGAGAATACACACAAAGGAAAAGATGCGTGGCTCGGCATGATGCAACAACCAAAGAAATCCACTTCTAGGATTTATTATTATGACACAACATAGAGTTTTGGAAATGTGTAAGGTGTAGCGAAAAGAAATGGGAAAAGAGAGGTAACGCCCGAATTTGGCGAGTGAAGGAGAAAGAAAAATTCAACTCCAAAATTCGGGGCGTTACAAACCTATCCCCCTTAAAAGAATCTCGCCCTCGAGAATCAAGGTTGGCTAGCAAAGAGCTCAGTCCCTTAAAAGAATCTTTTCCTGAGTAGTGGTTGCAATGCAGACAACCTGGGGATGGGGGGTTTGGTGTGTAGAGCAAGGGTGAGTACACATCAACATACTCAGCAAGTATCCTGTTTGGCTGTTGAAAGGGAAATGTGCCCTTGGGCCATTTCTAAAGTGTTTTGGTGATTAAGTGCCCAACACATGTTCTCTAAGTGTTAATTTGTGCAAAAGGTTGAAGAAGTGCAAATCATGTTACAAGGTACGTTTCTAGACTTAGTACATTGATTTGGGTACTAATATATTGTGTCTAAGTGCTAGAAATAGGAGAAAAGCAATTGGAAATGAGTTCCTGCTCGGTCTGGGTGCACCAGACTGTCCGGTGGTGCACCGGACAGTGTCCGGTGAGCCAGACTAGCCTCCGGTGAATAGGCCACTCTCGGGACTTAATGGTGGCGTACGGCTATAATTCACTGGACCGTCCGGTGGTGCACCGGACTGTCCGGTGAGTCGTCCGCGGTGAAGTCGTCGCTCTCGGGAAAAGTTCAACGGCGTACGGATAAAATTCACCGGACTGTCCGGCAGTGCACCGGACTGTCCAGTGAGCCAACGGTCGACTGCGCCAACGCTCGGCCGCGCAATCTTCGCACGACGCGTGGGCGCGCCAACGGTCGGCAGGGGGCACCGGACTGTCCGGTGTGCACCAGACAGTGTCCAGTGCGCCAACTGCCACGAATCTGCAACGGTCGAATGCGCCAGAAAAGGAAGGAGATCGCGCACCAGACAGCTACAGTGACTGTTTGGTGGTGCACCAGACTGTCCGGTGCGCCACCCGACAGAAGGCAAGATTAGCCTTCCAAGATTGCCTCCAACGGCTCCTAGCTGCCTTGGGGCTATAAAAGGGACCCCTAGGCGCATGGAGGAGTCAACAAAGCATTCTTTGATCATTCCTAAGCATCCAGACTCCACCCCCACGCATTTGATTCTCTGTGCTAGCAATTTGAGCTCCTCTTGAGTTGAGAACTCCGTGTGTTGAACTTAGAGCTCAAGTTGTGACTTGTGTGCGTGATTTTGCTCTCGTTTTGAGTCTTGTGTGCGTTGCTCTCCCCTCCCTTACTTCTGTGCTTCTTTGTGATCATCAATTGTAAGGGCGAGAGGCTCCAAGTTGTGGAGATTCCTCACAAACGGGACAAAGTATAAGGAAGAAGAACATTGTGGTATTCAAGTTGATCATTGGATCACTTGAAAGGGGTTAAGTGCAACCCTTGTCCATTGGGACACCACAACGTGGAAGTAGGCAAGTATTACTTGGTCGAACCATGGGATAACTCGCGTGTCTCTTGTGATTGCTTTTCTATGTGATTATTGTGACTCGCAAGAGCTCGCTCTATAGCCACTTTGTTTTATCATTCTAACACTTAACCAAGTTTTGTGGCTATTAGTTGTTGAATTTCATAGCATCACCTATTCACCCCCCCTCTAGGTGCTCTCAATTGTTATCAGAGCCGTTCTCTTCATGTAAGGGACTAATCGCCCGAAGAGATGGATCCTAAGGGAAAGGGGATGGTGGTCAACGATAAGGAGAAGGAGTCCATCTTCAACGAGCCAAGGGACGACAAGCCCACTGACTCTGGCTCGAGTCATAAGAAGAAGGACAGGAAGAAGAAGAGGTGCATCAAGAAGATCGTCTACTACGACAACCATGAGTCTTCTTCTTCCCCAAGAGACGACGACAACGATGAGAAAAAGAAATCAGTTAACTCAAATTTTTTATTTGATTATTCTCGTATTTCGTATAATTCCAATGCCCATTTGCTTTCTATTCCTCTTGCTAAACCTCCACAATTTGATGGAGAGGACTACGCTTTTTGGAGTCACAAAATGCGTAGTCACCTTTTCTCTCTCCATCCTAGTATTTGGGAGATAGTTGAGAATGGAATGCAATTTGATAGTACTGATAACTCTGTATTCATTAACGAACAAATTCATAAGAATGCACAAGCTACCACTGTTTTGTTAGCATCGTTGTGCAGGGATGAATATAACAAGGTGAGCGGCTTGGACAACGCCAAGCAAATATGGGACACCCTCAAGATATCGCATGAGGGGAACGACGCCACCATGATCACCAAAATGGAGTTGGTGGAAGGCGAGATAGGAAGGTTTGCCATAATCATGGGAGAGGAGCCAACACAAACGTACAACAGGCTCAAGACCCTGGTCAACAAGATCAGGAGCTATGGAAGCATGAGATGGACCGACCACGACGTTGTCCAACTTATTCTCAGGTCTTTCACTGTTATTGACCCTCATCTTGTGAACCTCATCCGTGAAAATCCTAGGTATACAAAGATGACGCCCGAGGAGATACTCGGAAAGTTTGTGAGCGGGCGAATGATGGTCAAGGAAGCAAGATTTGTTGATGATGCATTGAATGGCCCAATGCCCATCTATGAGCCTCAGCCCGTAGCACTCAAGGCAACAAGCAGCAGCAGGGAGGCGCTACCTAGCAAGGTGGCACAAGTTGAGGCTGTCGGGCTAAACGAAGATGAGATGGCCCTCATCATCAAGCGCTTCAAGACCGCGCTAAAAGGACGCAAGGAGCATCCCAACAAGAGCAAAGCAAAGAGAAAGCGCTCCTGTTTTAAATGCGGTAAGACTGGTTATTTCATAGCAAATTGTCCCGATAATGCTAATGTCCAGGAACAAGAAAATAGCAGGAAGAGGGAGAAGAAGAATGCCTACAAGAAGGCGAAGGGCGAGGCGCACCTCGGCAAAGAATAGGATTCAGATTGCTCTTCTTCTGACTCTGACGACGAAGGACTCGCTGCCTCAGCCTTCGACCAGTCGTCTCTCTTCTCCAACGAGCGCCATACTTGCCTCATGGCAAAGGAGAAAAAGGTAAGCGCTTGAGATACCCCTAAGTATACTACTTCAAGTGATGATGACTCTAGTGATGATGAAGTAGATTACTCAAGCTTGTTCAAAGGTTTAGATAGAACTAAAATAGATAAAATCAATGAATTGATTGATGCTTTAATTGAAAAGAATAGATTGTTAGAGAGGTAAGAAGATATTTTATATGAAGAGCATGACAAGTTTATTAGTGTGCAAAAATCTCTTGCTTTAGAGGTTAAAAGGAATGAAATGCTTTCTTCTGAATTATCCGCTTGTCATGAAACTGTGTCTAGCTTAAAGAGTATTAATGATGATTTAAATGCTAAGCTAGAAGTAGTTAATAAATCTAGTTCTTGTGTAGAGCATGTTGTCATTTGTAATAGGTGTAAGGATTTTGATGTTGATGCATGTGTTGAGCACCTTACTTCCATTACAAAATTAAATGGTGAAGTGGCAAGTCTTAATGCCTAACTTAAGACTTGCAAAAATGACTTTGATAAGTTAAAATTTGCTAGGGATGCCTACACCGTTGGTAGACATCCCACAATTAATGATGGACTTGGCTTTCGAAAGGAAGCCAAGAACTTAACAAGCCAAAGGGCTCCCATTCCCAACAAGGAGAAAGGGAAGACCCCTATGGCTAGTAGTAATCAAAAGAATCATGCTTTCATGTATAATGATAGAAAATTTTCTAGAAATTCTCATTATAACAAGAGTTGTAATGCTTTTGATTCTCATGCTATGATTGCTTCAAGTTCTAACTTTAATAGTAGGCCTAGGAGAAACCTTGTGTCTCATGCTTCTAGGAAAATGCGTAATAAACCTACCACTGTCTTTCATGCTTGCAACACTACGTTTGTGCTTTCATGTAAAAATGAAAAAGTGGTTGCTAGAAAGTTGGGGGTCAAATGCAAGGGAGATAAGACTTGCATTTGGGTCCCAAAGGCTATTGTAACTAACCTTGTAGGACCCAACAAGAGTTGGGTACCTAAAACCTAAGCCTAATTGGCCTTGCAGGTTTATGCATCCGGGGGCTCAAGCTGGATTATCGACAGCGAATGCACAAACCACATGACGGGGGAGAAGAAGATGTTCACCTCCTACGTCAAGAACAAAGATTCCCAAGATTCGATCATCTTTGGAGATGGGAACCAAGGCAAGGTTAAAGGACTAGGAAGGATAGCCATTTCATCCGAGCATTCTATTTCAAATGTGTTCTTAGTTGAATCGCTCGGGTATAACTTACTGTCTGTAAGTCAATTATGTAACATGGGTTATAATTGTCTATTTACCAATGTAGATGTGTCTGTCTTTAGAAGGAGTGATGGTTCATTAGCTTTTAAGGGTGTACTAGACGGCAAACTCTACTTAGTTGATTTTTCGAAAGAGGAGGCCGATCTAGATGCATGCTTAATTGCTAAGACTAGCATGGGCTGGCTGTGGCATCGTCGTCTAGCACATGTTGGGATGAAGAACCTTCATAAACTTCTAAAGGGAGAACATGTGTTAGGTCTAACCAATGTATTTTTCGAAAAAGATAGACCTTGTGTAGCTTGTCAAGCAGGGAAACAGGTGGGAAGTACTCATCACAGCAAGAATGTGATGACCACATCAAGACCTCTGGAGCTACTTCATATGGACCTCTTCGGACCCGTCGCCTACCTCAGCATCGGGGGAAGTAAGTATGGCCTTGTCATTGTTGATGATTTTTCCCACTTCACTTGGGTATTCTTTTTGCAGGATAAATCAGAAACCCAAGGGACCCTAAAGCCCTTTCTAAGGAGAGCTCAAAACGAATTTGAGCTCAAGGTGAAAAAGATAAGAAGCGACAACGGGTCCGAGTTCAAGAACTTACAAGTGAGGAATACCTTGAGGAGGAAGGAATCAAGCACGAGTTCTCCACTCCCTACACACCACAGCAAAACGGTGTGGTTGATAGGAAGAACATGATGCTTATAGACATGGCGAGGACAATGCTTGGAGAATTCAAGACGCCCGAGCGGTTTTGGTCGGAAGCTGTGAACACAGCTTGCCATGCCATAAACCAGGTCTACCTTCATCGCCTCCTCAAGAAGACCTCGTATGAACTTATAACCGGTAACAAACCCAACGTGTCATACTTTGTGTATTTGGGAGTAAATGTTATATTCTAGTAAAAAAGGTATAAATTCCAAATTTGCTCCCAAAGCTGTAGAAGGGTTTTTACTAGGTTATGACTCAAATACAACGGCGTATAGAGTCTTCAACAAATCATTGGGGTTGGTTGAAGTCTCTAGCGATGTTGTATTTGATGAAACTAATGGCTCTCCAAGAGAGCAAGTTGATCTTGATGATGTAGATGAAGATCATGTTCCAACGGACGCAATTCGCACCATGGCGATTGGAGATGTGCGACCACAGGAACACCAAGTGCAAGATCAACATTCATCCTCAACAATGGTGCACCCCCAACTCAAGATGATGAACAGGTTCCTCAAGAGGAGGCGTGTGATCAAGGGGGAGCACAAGAAGACCAAGTTGTGGAGGAAGAAGCACCACGGGCCCCTTCAACTCAAGTCCGAGCGACGATTCAAAGGAATCATCCTGTCGACCAGATTTTGGATGATATAAGCAAGGGAGTAACAACTCGCTCACGTCTAGCTAATTTTTGTGAGCGTTACTCGTTTGTCTCTTCTATTGATCCTTTCAGAGTAGAAGAGGCCTTGCAAGATCCGGACTGGGTGTTGGCCATGCAGGAAGAGCTCAACAACTTCAAGCGAAATGAAGTTTGGACCCTGGCGCCACGTCCCAAGCAAAACGTTGTGGGAACCAAGTTGGTGTTCCGCAACAAGCAAGACGAGCACGGGGTGGTGACACGAAACAAGGCTCGACTTGTGGCAAAAGGTTGTGCCCAAGTCGCAGGTTTGGATTTTGAGGAGACTTTCGCTCCTGTGGCTAGGCTAGAGTCTATTCGCATTCTATTAGCCTATGCCGCTCACCACTCTTTCAGGTTGTTCCAAATGGATGTGAAGAGCGCTTTCCTCAACGGGCCAATCAAGGAGGAGGTGTACGTGGAGCAACCCCCTGGCTTTGAGGATGAACGGTACCCCAACCATGTGTGTAAGCTCTCTAAGGCGCTCTATGGACTTAAGCAAGCCCCAAGAGTATGGTATGAATGCCTTAGAGATTTCCTAATTGCTAATGCTTTCAAGGTTGGGAAAGCCGATCCAACTCTTTTCACTAAGACTTGTGATGGTGACCTATTTGTGTGCCAAATTTATGTCGATGACATAATATTTTGGTTCTACTAACCAAAAGTATTGTGAGAAGTTTAGTAGGGTGATGACACAGAAATTTGAGATGTCGATGATGGGTGAGTTGAACTACTTCCTTGGGTTCCAAGTGAAGCAACTCAAGGACGGCACATTCATCTCCCAAACGAAGTACACGCAAGACTTGCTCAAGCGGTTCGGGATGAAGGACGCCAAGCCCGCGAAGACACCAATGGGAACCGATGGACATGTCGACCTCAACAAAGGAGGTAATTCCGTTGATCAAAAGGCATATCGGTCTATGATAGGTTCCTTGCTTTATTTATGTGCTAGTAGACCGGATATTATGCTTAGCGTATGCATGTGTGCTAGATATCAATCCGACCCAAGGGAATGTCACCTTGTGGCCGTTAAGCGGATTCTTAGATATTTAGTTTCTACGCCTTGCTTCGGGATCTGGTATCCAAAGGGGTCTACCTTTGACTTGATTGGATATTCAGACTCCGATTATGCCGGGTGCAAGGTTGATAGGAAGAGTACATCAGGGACGTGCCAATTCCTAGGAAGGTCTCTGGTGTCTTGGAGTTCAAAGAAACAAACTTCCATTGTCCTATCCACCGCTGAGGCCGAGTATGTTGCCGCAGGACAGTGTTGCACGCAATTACTTTGGATGAGGCAAACCCTCCGGGACTTTGGCTACAATCTGAGCAAAGTGCCACTTCTATGTGACAATGAGAGTGCAATCCGCATGGCGGATAATATTGTTGAACACAGCCATACTAAGCACATAGACATCCGGCATCACTTCCTGAACGACCACCAGCAAAAGGGGGATATCAAGGTGTACCATATTAACATCGAGAACCAGCTAGCCGATATCTTCACCAAGCCTTTAGATGAGAAAAGGTTTTGCAGGTTGCTAGTGAGCTAAATGTCTTAGATTCGCGTAACTTGGATTGATCTATAGCATACATGTGTTTTATGCCTTTGATCATGTAATTTATGCATTTCAATCTATGTTTGTGGTGCTCAAGTTGTACACATGATCCACGGACCTAACAAGTCCATTTGCACGTGATGCACTTATTTAGGGGGAGGCATGCTACAACTTGACCCTTTGAGACTAACTTTGTGTTTGAGTTTACTTGATTTAGTCTCATAAGTGAATTGAAAGGGAAAGGAGAACTTGGACCATGCAAAGACTTCCACTGCACTCCGGTAATAACTCCAAGCTCATATCTATGCTCTATTGCCTTTTTGCTCGTAATTGACAATTTTGGTGAGGCAATGGGGTTAAAGGCCAAGAATGATCCCGTTTCGGTGCTTAATGCCAAAGGGGGAGAAATTAAAGGCCAAAGCAAATGGATCAGCTACCACTTGAGAAATTTGAAAATAGTAGAGTTAGCACTTTTGATTTGTCAAAATACTCTTATTTCCAAAATTTGGTCTCTTGTGGGGAGAATCTATGATTATGGGAAAAAGGGGGAGTTTTTGAATCTTGATCAATTTCACTCTTGAAATACCTCTCTTTATGCCTAAACAAGTGTGTTTGGCTTAGAGATAGGAAATTGAATTTGATTTGCAAAAACAAACCAAGTGGTGGCAAAGAATGATCCAATATGCCAAATTTGAATCAAAAACAATTCTTGTTCTCAATTGCATTGATGTTGCACTTCTTTTGGTTGCTTTTTGATGTGTTGGCATAAATCACCAAAAAGGGGGAGATTGAAAGGGAAATGTGCCCTTGGGCCATTTCTAAAGTGTTTTGGTGATTAAGTGCCCAACACATGTTCTCTAAGTGTTAATTTGTGCAAAAGGTTGAAGAAGTGCAAATCATGTGACAAGGTACGTTTCTAGACTTAGTACATTGATTTGGGTACTAATGTATTGTGTCTAAGTGCTAGAAATAGGAGAAAAGCAATTGGAAATGAGTTCCAGACTGTCCGGTGGTGCACCGGACAGTGTCCGGTGCGCCAGACCAGCCTCCGGTGAACAGGCCACTCTCGGGACTCGACGGCGACGTACGTCTATAATTCACTGGACCGTGCGGTGGTGCACCGGACTGTCCGGTGAGTCGTCCGCGGTGAAGTCGTCGCTCTTGGGAAAAGTTCAACGGCGTATGGATAAAATTCACCGAACTGTCCGGTGAGCCAACGGTCGACTACGCCAACCGTCGGTCGCTCAATCTTCGCGTGACGCGTGGGCGCGCCAATGGTCGGCAAGGGGCATTGGACTGTTCGGTGCGCACCGGACAGTGTCCAGTGCGCCAACTTCCACGAATCTGCAACGGTCGGATGTGCCAGAAAAGGAAGGAGATCGTGCACCAGACAGCTACAGTGACTGTCCGGTGCACCACCTGACAAAAGGCAAGATTAGCCTTCCAAGATTGCCTCCAACGGCTCCTAGCTGCCTTGGGGCTATAAAAGGGACCCCTAGGCGCATGGAGGAGTCAACAAAGCATTCTTTGATCATTCCTAAGCATCCAGACTCCACCCCCACGCATTTGATTCTCCGTGCTAGCAATTTGAGCTCCACTTGAGTTGAGAACTCCGTGTGTTGAACTTAGAGCTCAAGTTGTGACTTGTGTGCGTGATTGTGCTCTCGTTTTGAGACTTGGGTGCGTTGCTCTCCCCTCCCTTACTTCCGTGCTTCTTTGTGATCATCAATTGTAAGGGCGAGAGGCTCCAAGTTGTGGAGATTCCTCGCAAACGGGAGAAAGTATAAGGAAGAAGAACACCATGGTATTCAAGTTGATCATTGGATCACTTGAAAGGGGTTGAGTGCAACCCTCGTCCATTGGGACGGCACAACGTGGACGTAGGCAAGTATTACTTGGCTGAACCACGGGATAACTCGCGTGTTCTTTGTGATTGCTTTTCTGTGTGATTATTGTGACTCGCAAGAGCTCGCTCTATAGCCACTTGGTTTTATCATTCCAACACTTAACCAAGTATTGTGGCTATTAGTTGTTGAATTTCACAGGATCATCTATTCACCCCCCCCCCCTCTAGGTGCTCTCAGCTATAGTGGACTAGCTTTATGTGGAGGGGTAAGTCAAGCAGTCGCTTTTAGTTGGTCAGATTATTATTACTAGTAGAGAAAGCCAAGTTTTAGAATTAACCCACGTTATTAACCCAAACGTACCCTTTCCAAACGGAAAGAATACCACTTACCATTACCATACCCAATACCAAAACCATCACTCTCATTGCCACCTATAATCCGAACATCTCTGATCAAGTACCACTAATTAATGGAGCTCCCTTGGCCGCTCATAACCGTGAGCACGGCTGATATATCAGTTTTCAAACACTCTGCTGAGGCTGCGCACTTTACCCACAAGCCGTGATTCCCTTTCTGCCCGAAGATCATGACTCTCCATTGATCACTACCAAGGTGACCCAGCAGGGTATCACTACGTAGCCTTTACAAAGATTCCCTGGGGCTGTAGCCACCCGTTAGGTTTCCTAAATGTACCGCACTCCTCCCCAAGGGGCAAACCAACCTTGGCAGAGCGAGCCGCATACACCGAGCCCCATTAACGGCACGACGGCTAAGCGAACTACACCCCGGTTCCTCTAATTATTCAGCTAAGGGCGTCCCATTCCACCCTCATGGTTGCACTATTTTTCCGGGCAGTCATCCAACGTACAGGTCCTTATGGAGAGGCACTCGAGAAACCGCTCGAGTCCCCCTTAAAAGCCACAAGTATATCATCATAAATAGCGTATCATAGATAAATCTCTTCATGTTCATTGATTAATGTTAAGCACTAGCATAAAGCTAAACCATAATAATCCAACCAGAATAGGTAAAGAAGGACATGGATAACAAAAACTAGTCAATCGTTAGGTATAATTGTGTAAATGCGGGAAGTGAATTATAAAATTGTATGGGACAAAGATAGGTCAAGGGACACTTGCCTCCACCAACCAGCTGCTGCTCAGGGGCTTCTCCTACGAGTTCTTCGGACTCCTCAACCAGACCATTCTCTATGCGAGCGCAAACATACATCCATTCATTTGAATTAGGAAATATATAGTACACCATACACGACAGCAGATAAACCGAATATGCATAAGATATGACATACGATATTGCATTCGCCATGGCTAGGAAGAGAAGAAGGAAGGTCTCGCAGTGGTTAAAGCTATAATCGATGCGTGTTACGGGTAGGTGTATAATTAATCATCACGTGATCTAGTTCCTCCTAGTTACGCTAACAAGTATTAATCACATGCACTAATAAAATCACAACTATTTCCAATTGATCGACATTGAACGAAGGCAATGATTAACTACATGAAATAACTAACGTAATCAATTTTTGAATTGAGTTTCCATTTCATTAAAACGACGTCATCAATGCGCATAAAATACACGGTGAGGGGTAGACGGGTGGCTAGGGGTAGACGGGCACGTCTAGAGGTAGACGAGCACGCTGAGGGCACGGCGATCGTGCCAAAGCACCGTGTGCACCACGCGAGCACGCGCGCGCGCAAGGCCGTGCTGACGCCGGGGCCGAGCTGTGCACGTGCCGCGCTGCACGCCGTGAGCAGGCAGCGGGGCCACGCCGGGGCCGAGGCAACGCGCGTGCGCTGGCCGAGCTCTAGGCTGCACGCCATGAGCGAGCCGGGCCGAGCTCCAAGCCACGCCGCGCTAGAGCGAGCACGCCGGGGCGGGCGAGCGCGCCGCGGGGCGCCGAGGCCGGGCCACACCGTGGTCGGCCCCACCGGGACTGGGGGCCGAGAGGGCGAGGGAGCCGCGCCGCGAACGGGCGGGGGAGCGAGCCAAGCGGGCAGGGCTGGGCCGCGCGGGGACGGGGCCGAGTAGGTGGGGGAGCCGCGCCGCGGGCGCGCCGGGACGACGAGGGCGAGCGCGCGGAGGCAGGCTGGGGCGGGGGCACGTCGTGGCCTCGCCATGGCCGCGCGCCGGGATGGGGGACCGAGCAGGCGGGACCGAGCCAGACGGAGGCAGGGGCGGGTTAAGGGGGAGCCTCGCCAGGCCGGGGGAAGCCGCGCCACGGGCGGGGCCGCGCGGTCGCTCCGGGGATGGGGCAGGCGAGCGCGCCGGGGCGGGCGAGCGTGCCAGGGCCACCGAGGCCGGCCACGCCGGGGAAGGGAAGAAAAGAGGGGGGCGAGGAGAAGAGGAGGGAGGGAGGGGGGCTTACCACGGCAAAGGGCCGGGCGTCGGGTGGCGGTTTGGCGATGGCGAGCCAGGCGGGGAGACATGTGCGAGGGAGGGGGGAGAGAGAGAGAGATTTTGGGGGAAGGGAGAATGACAGGTGGGGCCCACGGGGGGGTGGCGACGGCGGCTAACTGCCGCATGCACCACGCGCGGGGGGGGACGCCGGGGTGGGCCGCTAGGGCCAGCTGGGCCGCGCGCCAGCTAGGCCGTGGGATGGGGGGAAGGGGAGAGGGGGGAAGCTGGGCCGCGCTAGGAAGCCGGCCCAGGGGAGAGGGGGGTTTCTATTTTCCTTTTCTTCTTTTAGCTCCAAATTCTCTTAATTATTAAATAAATACCCAATGAAGACCAAGCGAATACACACAAAGGAAAAGATGTGTGGCTCGGCATGATGCAACAAGCAAAGAAACCCACTTCTAGGATTTATTATTATGACACAGCAGAGTTTTGGAAATGTGTAAGGTGTAGCGAAAAGAAATGGGAAAAGAGAGGTAACGCCTGAATTTGGCGAGTGAAGGAGAAAGAAAAAAATTCAACTCCAAAATTCGGGGCGTTACAACATAGCGTGCAATTTCAATCTTCATCTTTGTCCACCAATAATGTTGCTTTAAATCTTGATACATCTTAGTGCTTCCAGGATGGATGGAATATCGACTAAGATGTGCTTCATCCAAAATTTGCTGGTGGACATCATCATCTTTAGGCACAACTATGCGGTTATTAAACCATACTATGCCTTGTCCTTTCTAAAACAGTTTGGTTTACCGGCTTTTATTTTCTCCTGAATATGTCTCATACCCTTATCTCTTCTTTGTGCATCAATAATCTTTTGCAGAAGAACCGACTCAAGCTTCAATTGGTTTAAGGTTCCATGTTGAATCATTCCCAGGTTTAATTTCTCTATTTCTTGGCATAATGTGATGTCAGAAGTCTTCACTGTAAGACAATGGCAAAAAGCCTTACGACTTAGTGCGCCACCACATTGGCCTTTCCTGGGTGATAATGGATTTCTAATTCATAATCCTTAATCAGCTCAAGCCATCATCTTTGCCTCATGTTCAGTTCTGACTGGGTAAAAATATACTTCAAACTTTTATGATCTGTATATATATGGCAGATATTTCCCAGCAGATAATGACGCCATATTTTAAGGGCATGAACCACAACAGCTAATTCTAAGTCATGAGTTGGATAATGTTCCTCATGCCGGCGCAACTGTCTTGAAGCATATGCTATAACTCGTCCCTCTTGCATTAAGACACATCCTAGACCACTGCCTGATGCGTCACAGTATACATCAAAAGGCTTCTCAATATCCGATTGAGCTAGTACCGGAGCAGTGGTCAATAATACCTTCAGTTGCTCGAAGGCTCCGTTGCATTTCGAGGACTAGTTGAATTTAGTATCATTCTTCAATAGACTTGTGATTGGCTTCACAATCTTGGAGAAATCCGAGATAAATCTGCGGTAATAGCCAGCGAGTCCAAGGAAACTTCGGACTTGATGTATAGTGGTTGGCGGCTTCCATTCTAGAATATCCTTGACCTTGTTAGGGTCAACCACGATCGCATTTGTAGACAAATATGTGTCCCAAGAATTGGATTTTCTCCAGCCAAAACGTGCATTTGCTGAATTTAGCATATAATTGGTGCTCCCTTAAGCGCGTTAATACGATCCGTAAATGTGTCGCATGCTCCTCTTCATTCATGGAATATATCAAGATATCATCAATGAAGACCACCACAAATTTGTCAAACTCGGGCATAAATACTGAGTTCATTAGATATGTGAAGTGGACAGGAGCATTCGTTAATTCGAAAGACATAACCAAATATTCGAATAATTCGTACCGTGTAGTAAATGCGGTCTTTGGTATAACTTCGGGTTGAATACGGATCTGATGATAGCCCGACCTGAGGTCAATTTTGGAGAATACCCTTGCTCCAGTAAGTTGATCAAACAAGATATCAATCCGGAGAAGAGGGTACTTATTCTTGATTGTGACCTCATTAAGGGGTCTGTAGTCCATGCACATTCGAAGCGTTTGATGCTTCTTCTTGACAAAGATTGTGGGACATCCCCAAGGTGATGAACTAGGCCGAATGAATCCCTTCTCAAGCAGATCTTGTAATTGGGTCTTGAGTTCTGCCAACTCATTTGGAGGCATTCGGTACGACCTTCTAGAAATAGGAGCCGTACCGGGCTTCAGTTCAATCACAAACTCTACATCTCTTTCTGGAGGTAATCCAGGCAGATCTTCCGAAAAGACATCCGGGAATTCACATACGACTGGAATATCTTGGATTTTCAGCATGATAGCTTCATAGACTCTGTCAAATGGTTTAGCTGGAATAGCTATAGGGATGGACAAGAGAACCTCTTCATGGCCATAGCTCAACCTGATTGCTCTTAAAACAGTGTTGATGATAGCTCTATGCTGGGCTAACCAATTCATGCCCAGAATTACATCTATATCCTGGCCTTTCAGAACAATCATGTTGGTGGGAAAATCCCGTTCAGCCAATGTTACTGGCACATTGAAGGCCACTTCTTTAGTAAATATTTGTCCCCCAGGCGAATGAATAATAAACCCTTCCCTTGATTCAATGCAAGGAATGCAATATTTTTCCACGAATTTCTTTCTTATGAATGTATGTGAAGCACCAGAATCAAAGAGAATAACCGCTAGGTGATTGGCCATAAGGAACGTACCCATCATAACCGACTCTCCTTCTAGTGTAGTGGCCACTTGAGTTTAATATATTCGCCAAGTCTTTTTAATATTCTTGCCCGCTGAATTGTTTGCCACGTTCCCCTTGCCTTGATTTGAGCTCCCTGAGTTCTACTGATTGTTGGATTTATTCGTCCTCGGATATGGGCAGTCTTTGATGAAATGACCAGACTTCCCACAGTTGAAGCAGCCAGTTGAGGAACTAGGGAGGGCAGGAAAACAAGCACCAGGGGCACTCGGTTGATTTGTTGAAGTGGGGGCAGTGGCAAGGCGAATGAAGACAGGCTGTTTGAATGGGTAGGAGGGTGGACGAGGCGAAGAACGATTTTGATTGAATGGTCGGATTACCAACCTTGGTCGCTTCTCAGGTCCCTGATTGGACCTGTCACCTCCGAATCCGTTCAATTTTCCCTGGTCTGTATTCTTAGCTTCTACTGCCAGCGCTGTGCTGACGGCCCTGCTGTATGTGAGATCTAGGCAGGTGGCCATCTTTCTTTGAAGCCGGTCGTTGAGGCCTCTCATGAAGCAATTCTTGTTTTTCAGGTCAGTATTTGCTTGGTGAATTGCATATTGGGATAAATGATTAAATTTGTTGAGATACTGCATAACTGTATCTCCTCCTTGCTTGAGTCGCATAAATTTCTCCTGTTTCATGTGTAGCACTCCTTCTGGAATATAGTGCTCACGAAACGCTAACTTAAATTCATCCCACGTTACCTGATGTCCGACAGGTTGAATGGCCACAAAATTTCCCCACCAAGTACTGGTAGATCCTCTCAGTTGTTGGACAGCGAATAACGGCTTCTGTGTTTCTGTGCAACGAATCATGCCGAACTTCTGTTCCATTACCCTGATCCACTCATCAGCTTCAAGAGGGTCTAAAGCTTTAACAAAGAGCGGGGGACGCATTTCAGAGAAGTCCAAATATGAGGTTTCATGCAGTCCCTGTGGATAAGCCCTTCCACCATGTTGCTGGAATTGATTTCCTGCCATTTCACGTAAAAAGCGGGTATTGTCGGCGGTCGCAGTGACCAAGGCAGCGATAGCCTCGGCCAACGTGGGTGGCACAGGTGGTGGATTAGGCGTGTCTTCCCGACCACGGGAAGTACCTGCACCGTCATGCACACGAGTCCTTGATGGCATCTGAGGCAAAGAAACATTTGGGAAAAATATATAACATGCCGATACACACCATCATTTTACATTACCAAGATGTAATGATACAGACTCAAATGTACAACATGACTTTATTATCTATTTTACATTAGTATTTAAACTATACTACTCTAGTATTTATTGCTTTTGGTTGCTTCACTATCTGTTGTAGGAGACCGTTTGTCAGCCAAGTTCATAGAAGGAGGGGGCTTAAAAAGGTCTAATTCCCCACCAAGTCCTTCACCTGTTGTTCCTGAAGGTCTGGCTCCCATTGCAACAGGGTCGGCAGGTACGTCCGGGTGCAGTCGCGAATACAGTACATGGACTTCCTCATGCAGTGTATTGCAGTACACCTGCAAGTTGTCAAGGGCCGCACTAAGCTCTGCCACACGAGCACAAGCTTTGGCTTCCCGGTCGCAAGCAATTGAACGTGAATTGACAGCCCAATCGATTGCCAAATCCCGTTCAGCAAGCTAGTCTTGCAGATGTCTGACGTCAGATCTCAGCTCATTCATACGCTGACCATCTTCTACCCACACCTTGTTTCGGTGACGTAGCTCCGTCCGAAGCTGTTCTACTTTGGCTTCCAGGTCTCTGATCGGATCATTGCTATCGCTGCTGCTCTCTTCATGTCTTGGAGCCAACTGATGCTGAGGTACGCCAATAGGTCCAGTGGACTTATGCGCGGTTTTCCTCGTGCGTGGTGGCATATCTCCATAAGGGGGAAATTTATTAGTATAGTGTTTAAACATGATGCATGCATAATTATGGAATCAACCTTCGTTGATTCCCATCCTCCTACACATTGCACTTTGTTACTTGGTCTTATAAGATGAGTACTTCAGAAAGTGGCAAGGTAAGAACGAAAGACATTTTCTTAGATAAATATTTGAAAATTCTTTTTGAAATGCCTCAAAATATCTGAAGAGATGGGCTTTGCTCTGATACTAGCTGTGACGGAACCTCCAAACTCATTACGCCCACCTACAGTTGTCTTTGTCCAGCGGACCTCGGACAACCCTGTAGATGCACCTGATCACTCGACAAGTTCGGTATTTGTATCCTTTACCTTTCCCAAGAGCATTTTACCCGTCACGCAGATATTACAACACATCGGAGGAACGAATAAGAGGAAGCAATTACAGTAACTTAATTTACATTCATTAAAATATAGAAAGAGTGTTATTATTACAGACTAGTGGTATATGAGTGCGGAAGTATTATTATTACAAACTTGGGAGGCAAAACCCCTCCTGCATAAAAGTTTTTCAAAAGGAGGACCATGTCCTCCGGAGCCTTCACTCTTGAGATTCTTCTTTTGGCACCACCTTAGAGCAAAAGCAACAAAAGTTTGCTGCTTCCTCACCTACAACAACATGGGTTCGAAAACCCTGAGTACGAAGAGTACTTTTGCAAGTCTTACCTGTCAAAATAAAAGAATCTCAAGGATATGCTAGCTTTGAGGGAATCAAGGTAAAGCTTAATCAAGAATCAATACTCTGTTTGCAAAAATGCTTACTAATAGTGCATCCTTAAAAATCCAGTTTTATTAGCAAGTTAAGTCATTACCTGAATCTAGAGTTCTTTCTACCCTAGTTCAAGCACTTGGCCTATACTAGGCATCCTTTTATTAACCCTTCTTGTTCACTGGAATGCTACATGTAGGGCAGTGACCAAGTCTTCATGTCCAAGAAGTAACAATGATCCGAATCGATTAATACTCAGTTGAGGATCTCTAATTACACGACATATGTAGCACTTAACCCTTGCATATGTCAACTCGCCACCGGAGTTCTTAAGACCAGATCAGGTTCGCGCCAACCGAGAGCACAGAGGGTACATGCTACTCTCACCATCTCTCCACTCCCATTGCGTGTTATCTTATTCTGGTATTAGTCTACCCAAGGCAAAGCTTACCCATGATGAGGCATGTGACAAGATAAAAGGTCCTCGATCAGCAAGCCTACATCGACAAGGTCCTTAATCGACTTAGATGGGGACACTACACCAAGACTCTCTTCTCGTGCAAGTCACCTGCCCGGTCTCAGCTTTATCATTTCAACCCAAAGTTTGGTACCTGGCAGAGGTACATCTTTTCCGATGTTGAACCTATCATGGCCATGATGAATCCACCATCAAGTTTCATTTTTGAAAACATCCCAACCATTGTGAAGCATGACCTTTTGTTAAAACAAAACATTTGTTTTTCTAAAGCAGGACTAAGCATTAGAAAAAACCTTTTTTAAGAAAGCAGGTAATCGAGGAATGGTAAATAGATCCAACGAAGGAAATGCATCAACGGGTTTAGCACACAACTCCTATTACCTAATGCATCAAGCAAGTGATAAAGATTCTAAACAGCAAGGACGGGGTAAATGCACCAGGGTTGGCCTTGTGTTATAGGAGAGTCGGGCTCTACTCCACAAATATCGAAATAAAAGCAGTTCCCGGCAGGTGGGTCTTCAGGTGGTGGTGGTGTAGCTCTTTCTTCTTCAACTACTATTTCTTCTTCGTTCTCTATATATTACCACATATAATCATGAATGCTCATGTAATGCTTATGAAAATGCAATGATAATAAAGGTACTTCATATTATGTCTTGAATACAATTTTCCTTCATGGTTCTTCAGGGAACTAGGGTTTTTGAAGTTAGTATTTTATTTCACAGGGCAGGCACTATTTGGAAGATTAGGGTTTTGGGGTTTAGGTATCAAACATTATCCAAATCATGCCAAACTTCACCCAAGGTTTCTCAATATCATATTAGGCTTATCCAAAAAGTTTAGTGATTTTTGGAGTTATTAAATAATTTCTAAAATTCTAGAGGTATAGGTTTAAACCCTTTTAAATACTATATAATTCCTTCTTTGGACTAAAAATCTTGGAACCATTTTTATTAAATACTATAGAAATTTAGGAGTCTAGCAAAATTGGTCTCACAATTTTAGCATTTTTCTAGAATTTGCTATGGATTTCCAAAGTCTGGTAGAAAAAGAAAAGGAAAAAGTATCAACAGTACTGGGCTCAGTCTGGCCCGAGACGGCCCACGATAGGCGAAATGCCCCGCATGCGCGCCCGCGCTGAAGACTTTGCGCAAAGACCCCTGGCGTTTTAAATAGCTTGAAAGGAGTCTGAAGCACTATTACCTGAGTCACTGACACTTACAAAACCCCCCCTATACTTCTATTTCTTCACAGTTCTTGGTCCACGACGGGACCAAGCCGAACACCTGGCCAGAGCTATGGTTTCACGGTGATGGCGACCCGGACAGAGAGCAACAAGCTCACAAACATCAAGCATAAGTCTATCCGAGCAAAAACCCTCACTTAATTTGAAAGATTTGGCCCTAATTGGAGCTTGTTCGTGGTCACGGCGGCGGATTGACCCTGGTGATCGCGTTCTAGACAACTGACGGTAGTGATGCTAAAATTGAAGTTCGGGGAAGCTTCACGGGTTCACTAGAGACTATGTACACATTTGAATTTGGACTGAATGGGCATAGGAAAGTGGGTCGACAGAGAGGGTGTCCGTGGTGGCGCTCTACGGGACGACTGGGTGTTCCGGAGTTTGAGCTTTAGTAAAGTTCAATTGGCTGACACCGTGAGCAACATGAGGCTAAATACAAGCTAAAACAACAGACAATTGAGTGAGTACAGACCCAAGGAGGGCTGCCCACGAAGGGGTCCTTCACGGCAGCGCTAAGAACGGTGAGGAGGAGATTATGGCCTAACTGAGTCCCTCGGCGAAATTGGTGGTTTGCGCAAGCACTCATGTGTGTGATGCGATGAAGAAGCAGCGCTCGAGCTCAATTTATAGAGGGATGGCCAGAGGTGGACGAGATTCAAAGATCTTCCAGTGCGCTGGCGAGCTCACCCGCGCGGGCAGGGCCACGGCGAGCGTCCGGTGAACACCAATTAACTGGATAGCGCCACCTCATGGTTTATGCGCCACATCGCGGAAGATTTTTACCACGGCTGCAAGTCCGATCCTCAGCCGCGATGGCGTTCTTATCCCCGGCGAGGTTTGCTGAATTATGGTGAATAGTGTGCCTGCCAGGCCAAATTCAAATGGCTATTGCTTCAAATTTTATGTGGTTGCTGTGGGGGATAGATATCCACCGGGTCCACTAAAAGAGTAAAGGACCTCATGAAAGGCCCAAGGGCCCAATAAATCGTAAGGTTATTCTTTCGTGGGCCTGGGGAAAAGCAACCAGCAACGCAGGACGACATGAGGCCGGATTGGTGCAAACCCGGACGGCCCATAGCGTCGAGCGAATGGCTGCAACGGAGATCCGACTTTCCCGCGTCGGGGCCTCCATGCAACGGAGCCACGTGAAGATAAGTCGGCGAGGGTTACGTAAAGGATAATCTCGAGAGGTTCACTATCTTTTAGCCACTTGTTGTTATCTTATCCATATGTACTGCCCCACGGTCGAGTATATAAGGCCTAGGGGGCACCCCTTCAGAACATTCGAACCATTACTTAGCCACCCACCTCAACTTTCTGTATTCTTAATCCAGAGAGCTCTACTGTGATCATTCCCACCAAGCATACTCATCAGGACGTAGGGTGTTACGCATCACTAAGCGGCCCGAACCTGTAAACCTTATCTACCGTCTCTCGTGCGATCAGCACGAACCATTTTGCTACAGTTGTCGACACCTTCCAACTCCTAAAACACCTCGAGGGGCAACCCCAGGTGTGCGGTCGGACCCTCAACACCGACAGCTGGCGCGCCAGGTAGGGGGTGTGTCGACAATCTAAGCTAGCTCAATGGCCATCTCCTTCTACAGCAAAATCGCCCTACGCCCCGGATCTATGTTCTGCTTCGGAACAATCTCTTTCGTAGCGGACGAAGAAGGAATTCTGCACCGTATCGCGGATCCGCCGGAAAAGGAATCTTCCTCAACAAACTCCGAAAATACCGGAGAAGTGCAACCTCCGACTCTCCGAAAGAAGATCACTACACCGGCAGCACCGTTCTACCCCGACGTCCTCTTCGTCGGAAGGGCGGAATCGCCCGCCATTTCCGACGACGAGCCGACTGTACCCGGGGAGGAACCGCCTCAGCGAGAATCCCGTCGACGGAGGAACCGGCGCAGGAACGTTCGACGACATCACGCAGCCGGAGAGCGGAATCCAGAGCAACCTGTCTCGCGAGACGAGGTCTCGGAGGTAGGAGAAACCCCGGAAGAACGCGTCTTCAGAGAGCGAAGGAACTCCCGACGGCGTGATCGTCGGCGAGCTCAGGAACATGCTGAGCAGGATGCAAGGCAACGTCGAGAGAATCCATTCTTCGGGCGCAACCTGAACCCCGATTTCACCCGGGCCATGAACACGCCGAGCGAAGTCGGAGGGGTGCTAGCTCGGATAGCGGAAGGACTTCCTCGAACTCCTGACGCCGATGGCTACCGACGACTGTTCACCCAGGCGGCCAACCATCTTCTACCGCTTGCTCACCCGCCGAACGATCTACGACACGCCATCAACAGTCGCCGAGACGCGCGGAGCTCCATCAATGCTTCGCGGGAACGGCGGCATGAGAACGAAATCCGTCGTCGAGAGGAGTACAACAGGGATCATGGCGCCCCGACTCAGAGCCAAGCTACCAGGACTGAGTCGGCAACGGCTTCAACTGGCGGAACCACCCGGGGACGGTCGAGGAATCACGATCACAACTCCCCTCCCCGGGACAGACATCGACCCCGACGACAGGAGGACACGTGCGGAGTGTCCGCCCTTACTCCGCGCCTTAGGGCCATCCAATGGCCTCCCAACTTCAAGGTATCCAATGTTGACAAATATGAACCTAAGCAGGATCCATGGGGTTGGCTAGCCGTCTACACCACCGCTGCTCGAGCTGCCGGGGCATCCGAAGACGTGATGACCGCGTACTTGCCCATTGTCCTTGGGCAAGACGCGCTGCAATGGCTACGACATCTACCTCGACACTGCATCGACGTCTGGGGAGACTTCAGCCGACGCTTCACCGCCAACTTCCAGTCCCTCTCCGACAAGCCGGCGCAGCCGTGGGACCTTAAATCTATCAAGCGCCGGGGGGACGAAACTCTCCGGTCGTACCTCAAGAGGTTTCAAACCATGAGGAATCGTATCCCCGATGTCACGGAGGCGGCCGTGATCGAGGACTTCTACCGAGGATCTAATGATTCGGTTTTCGTCCGAGCCATACTACAAAAAGCGCCGACCACCTCGGAGGAGCTGTTCCGGGAAGCCGACCTCTACATCACCGCCGACGAGCGAGCCCAGGACCTCATCGGAGGAGCGAAGCCCGCACCGGCTGCACCACGACGCGACACGAACCAGCAACCTGACAAGCGGTGGGAGAAGAGGCCACGCGAAGAAGTGCACGCTGCCGGACCACCTGCCTCTCGCGCTCGAGGAGGACCTCGTGGAGGCGAACGCACGCTGGACGACATCCTCGACGCCCAGTGCCCGTACCACAAGGACATGCGACACACTCTTCGTAACTGCCGAGACTTCAAGCACTCCGTCGGACACGGCCGACCCTTCCAACCTCTACCTCCTCCTCCGCCGAGGGGAGGACCAGATGAACCGCGACAACCCCATCGGCAGGAGGAGGGAGGAGGAGGAGGAGCTTTTCCACGCGTTGACAGGGAGGTCAACGTCATCTTCGGCGGACATGGATCGCAGGAGAGCAGAAGACAGCAAAAGCTCAATGATCGCCAGATACTGGTGGCGACCATCGGTCCTCCCGCTCCATACCGGTGGTCGGAGCACCCGATCACCTTCACTCGGGCGGATCAATGGCTCAACTTCGACCACCCGGGCAAGTACCCGCTTCTCGTCGATCCAGTGATCCGAGAGAGCCGGGTGAAAAAGGTGTTAGTGGACGGGGGAAGCAGCATCAACATCACCTTCCCCCGGACACTCCAAAGCTTGGGAGTTCATCTCAAAGAGCTCCATGAGTCGGACACTCCTTTCTTCGGCATCGTGCCGACGGAAGGGGAATACCCGCTGGGCCACATCTACATGCCGGTCACCTTTGGAACTCCGGAGAACTACAGAACCGAGTTCCTAAGGTTTGAAGTGGCGAACTTCGACTGCGGGTACAATGCCATCATCGGGAGGCCTGGATTGGCCAAGTTCATGGCCATTCCACATTACACCTACATGATACTGAAGATGCCAGGACCGCAAGGGATCATAACTGTGCGCGCCGACTTCCAAGGCGCCGCAGAATGTTTCCGAGTGGCTATTCAAGCAGCCCTCACCGCCAAGCCATCGACAGCTCCCTCCGCAATGGCGAACTCTAAGCCTGAGGAGAACCTCGCAATACCGGCAAATGAAGCTCAGACCGCGACCTCTATGCGGCCGACTGAAGAAACCAAGAGAATCAACCTGGGGTTCGCTGATGAGCGCAAGACGGCCATCATCAGCTCCAGTTTGGATGACAAATAGGAAAGCGCGCTCGTCCGGTTTCTGCAAGATAACCGAGATGTATTCGCATGGCAACCTGCGGATATGCCGGGAGTCCCGAGAGAATTGGCCGAGCACAAACTGAAGGTTTTTCCCCAGGCGAGGCCGATTCGACAGAAATTACGTCGTTTCATGCCTGATAAGAGGGAAGCCATTCGCGCCGAGTTAGCTCGCTTGGTTGCGGCTGGATTCATTAGAGAAGTATTACATCCCGAGTGGTTAGCCAATCCTGTTCTTGTACTCAAAAAGAATAAAGTGGACTGGCGCATGTGTGTTGATTATACTGATCTCAACAAACACTGTCCGAAGGATCCTTTCGGGCTCCCGAGGATAGATCAGGTGGTGGACTCCACCGCTGGATGTTCTATGCTGTCTTTTCTGGATTGTTATTCTGGATATCATCAGATTAGTCTGGCGAAGGAAGATAAAGAAAAAACGGCATTCATTACTCCATTTGGCGCTTTCTGTTATACCTCCATGCCGTTTGGCCTCAAAAACGCTGGAGCGACTTACCAGAGAGCTATTCAAACATGCTTAGCTGATCACTGGGGCAAGCGTGTGGAGGCTTATGTGGATGACGTGGTGATCAAAACACAGGACTCAAAAGACTTCATCGAAGATTTGCAACTGGTTTTCAACAGCCTGAGGCGGTATAGATGGAAGCTTAATCCCGAGAAATGTGTCTTTGGGGTACCAGCCGGAAAGTTGCTCGGATTTATTGTCAGCCACCGGGGAATTGAGGCTAATCCGGATAAGATTGAAGCTATCATGAAAATGGAAGCACCTCGATCGCAGAAGAAGGTTCAGCGACTTACTGGATGCATGGCAGCTTTAAGCAGATTTATATCCAGGCTGGGGGAAAAAGGTTTGCCGTTTTACAAGTTACTCAAGAAGGTGGATAAATTTCAGTGGACTTCAGAAGCACAAGAAGCTCTAGATGCTCTGAAAAAATTCTTGACAACACCGCCAGTACTGAAACCACCTCGGCGAGCTACATCAACTCAACCAGCCGAAGATTTGCTATTGTACATCTCTTGCACGACTCACGTGGTGAGCACCGCGTTGGTAGTCGAGCGAGTAGAAGAAGGGCATGCCTATCCAATACAACACCCTGTCTACTTCATTAGTGAAGTCCTCGGCCCCTCAAAGAAAAAGTATCCTCAAGTTCAGAAACTATTGTATGCAGTACTTCTAACTACCCGCAAGCTGCGTCACTACTTTGATGACCACAAAGTCATAGTAGTCACAAGTTTTCCAATAGGGGATATTCTTCACAACAAGGAAGCCATCGGTCGAATAGCCAAGTGGGCCTGTGAGCTGGGATCTCATGACATCGAGTTTCGGCCTCACACTGCCATCAAAACCCAAGCACTGGTTGATTTCGTATCAGAGTGGACTGAACAACAAGTACCAGACAACCCGGAGACTGCAGAAGTATGGCGAATGTATTTTGATGGCTCACTCAAGCTGCAGGGAGCAGGAGCGGGGATTCTTTTCACTGCACCTGGAGGCGAACACCTCAAGTACGCCCTCCAGCTGCTATTCCCGGCCTCCAACAATGCAGCCGAGTATGAAGCTTTGATCCATGGATTGAACATTGCCATATCATTAGGCGTCAAAAGATTAATGGTATATGGGGATTCTCTGGTAGTCATCAGCCAGATAAATAAGGAGTGGGATTGCTCAAACGATTCGATGGGAAGATGCTGCACTGCCGTCCGAAAACTGGAGGATAAATTCGAGGGTCTAGAATTTCATCATGTGGAAAGAGATCGGAACACGGCAGCCGATGTACTGTCCAAGCTAGGATCCAGTCGAGCTCAGGTCCCATCCGGGGTTTTTGTGCAAGAAATTCTGCAGCCAAGTATCTCATCGGATCAAATGGAAGAGTGCAACATCATAGATCAACCCGAGTCAGATCCCGATGACTGGAGAAAGCCAATCATTAAGTACATAAGGAATGAAGAAGAACCAGACGATAAGAACTCGGCAGAGCGCATTGCAAGACAGTCAGCTCACTATACACTTATTGGGGAGACATTATACAGAAGGGGTGCATCAGGCGTCTTCATGAAGTGCATTCTCCCATCCACCGGAAAGCAACTCTTAGAAGAGGTCCACGCTGGACAATGTGGGATACATGCAGCCTCCAGAACACTAGTTGGGAAGGTCTTCAGGTCAGGATTCTATTGGCCAACAGCAAAGAATGATGCAGCCGAGTTAGTTCAGAGGTGCGAAGCCTGCCAATACTTGTCAAAGCAACAACACCTGCCAGCACAGCAGCTGCAGACCATACCAATAACTTGGCCTTTTGCATGCTGGGGGCTGGATATGATTGGACCTTTCAAGAAAGCTCAAGGGGGATATACTCATGTGTTGGTAGCGATTGACAAGTTCACTAAATGGATAGAATTCAAGCCCATTGCCTCCTTAACTTCTGCTAAGGCCGTGGAATTCATACAAGACATAATATTCAGATTCGGGATACCCAACAGCATCATAACTGATTTAGGATCCAATTTCACGAGTTCAGAATTCTTTGACTTCTGCGAGCAAAAGAGCATTCAGATCAAGTATGCATCTGTAGCCCATCCAAGAGCCAACGGGCAGGTTGAACGAGCTAATGGGATGATTTTGGATGCACTTAGGAAAAAGATTTTCGAAAAGAACGAAAAATTCGCAGGAAAGTGGATAAGGGAATTACCCTATGTTGTTTGGAGCCTAAGAACCCAACCTAGCCGAGCTTTGCATGGAAACACTCCTTTCTTCATGGTCTATGGGTCGGAGGCAGTGCTGCCTGCTGATCTCAAGTTTGGGGCGCCAAGGCTGATCTTTGAAAGTATAGCAGAAGCTGAGACCACCAGGCTGGAGGACATAGACGTACTCGAGGAAGAACGGCTAAGCGCAGTAATCCAATCAGCAAGATACCAGCAGACTCTAAGGCGCTATCACGACAAGGCTGTGCGGCAACGATTCTTTTCAGTAGGGGAGCTCGTCCTTCGCCGAATTCTAACGGGAGAAGGACGACACAAGTTATCACCCTTATGGGAAGGACCCTTCATAGTAGCAGAAGTCACTCGGCCCGGATCATATCGCCTCACTCAGATGGATGGCACGGAAGTTGGGAACTCCTGGAACATAGAGCACCTGAGAAAGTTTTATCCTTAGCCGTACCTCAAAACCGCTGGGATAACGATGATGTACTCTGTAAAGTGGAAATATGTCATCAATAAAGAAAAGGTTTCAAGGATACTCAATTTATTTACGATTGACTTGCGTTCTTACTTAACTCGGGGTGACCACTATGCCCTGCTAACGGAGCAATCAACTTAAGTCGGCAACGACTTAAGGCGGTGTGACATGCTCACGCTTACTTAACTCGGGGTGACCACTATGCCCTGCTAACGGAGCAATCGACTTAAGTCGGCAACGACTTAAGACGGTGCGGCATGCTCACGCTTACTTAACTCGGGGTGACCACTATGCCCTGCTAACGGAGCAATCGACTTAAGTCGGCAACGACTTAAGACGGTGCGACATGCTCGCGCTTACTTAACTCGGGGTGACCACTATGCCCTGCTAACGGAGCAATCGACTTAAGTCGGCAACGACTTAAGACGGTGCGACATGCTCGCGCTGACTTAACTCGGGGTGACCACTATGCCCTGCTAACGGAGCAATCGACTTAAGTCGGCAACGACTTAAGGCGGTGCGACATGCTCGCGCTTACTTAACTCGGGGTGACCACTGTGCCCTGCTAACGGAGCAATCGATTTAAGTTGGCGGCTACTTAAGACCAATGCAACATGCTCTCGCCTATATAATTCAGGGGATGATTTCCATATCCCACAGACAAAATTCATAGTCATCATGCGTCATAACCACCAAACTCATTAACTAAAAAATTCTGATACAGTGAGAGAGTAACTATGTTATTCAAATAAACCGGTGTCCTCTAACAAATGTTCAATCATGCAAGCTGCGCGCTTGGAGCACGCGAAATGTTTTCTCTATTTTGCAATGTCTTTTCCAGGAGCAGTGGACGAAGAAGGACGACTCGAGGAATCAGGGGCAGCGTTCACGTCAGCCCTTATATCTTCAGGAACGACTACGCCAGGTCTCCTCATCAGGATTCGTCCCGCCCGAATGGCCTTATCCATGGCCCTATCGCGCTGGGCTCTCAGAGTACTGGAAGTCTCTTCAGCAACCTTGACGGCCAACTGGGCAGCCTCTAGCTCCTGGGTAACAGATTTCTTGGAAGCACGCAGATTCTTGATGACAACGTCTTTAGCCGATATCAACTCCCGAAGGCGAATCACATCATCCAAGGACTCCTGCAGCTTATAGCGAAGATTGTTTAACTCCTCCATGGAAAAGCGATGACTCCTCTCCAGAATAGTCAACGAGTTGCTAGAATCTCGATACAACCTATCAAGATTGTCACGAGAAGCCGCAAGGATACGTTTTTCTTCCTGCAAGCGCAAATCAGTTCCTTCAGAAAACCAGGCAAATAATAGGAGTATAGCAAGGCAAAAGCACAGTTTCGTATATCACCTTTTCAGAGTCGAGCTGAGCATGCAGGGAAGAACTCAACGCATTGGCATCATCTAAGGCGGCAGAAACTTGACTCAGTTCAATCTGACCTTGAGAGTACTTTTCCTCAAGATCAGTGCATCGCTGAGACAGTTCAGCCCGATCTTGAGAATGTTTTTCCTCAAGAAGTGTAATCTGTCGAGTCATTACTAGCAAAAGGTAACCAAACAAAACGAGGTCAGAAGGTAAAACAGTCCACAACAAGCGCGAAGAAAAGAAAAAAGGGCACTAACCAGCGTTAGTCGCCTCCAACTCGGATACACGGCGATGAAGCGACACCGGATTCCAACACGAAAAGGATGAAGCCACTTCTGGGACAGGAGCACCATGCAATTTCAGCTGGCTGGTCATCCCATCCACCAAAACCTGATGAGAAGAACAGATGAGCATAATAGCAAAAGTTCATGCAACGTAAAAGTCAAGCTAAGAAGCAGCACAGTACCTGGAGGTTGGAGAAGAATGAAGGGATCCCCAAATCAGGAGAAATCAGATGATAACCAGGCGCAAGGTCATCACCCGAAGCAGCTTGCAACGGAACAGTGGGAATCAGTTCAGCGCCTTCAACAGAGCCGGATACCCGATTAGTGGGGACGCTGCTCTCCAAAGCGATGCCCCGGTCCAAAGTTTGGGCCACCACCATACAGCCAGAGTGTGGAGGTGACCCTGCGTGAACATCCATGGAAGTGCCGGAGGGGGACCCTGTTTGGGCACCATCAGGGATTGGGCCATAGTTGGCACTGCCCACTTGAGCTAGATTATCCCCGGCAGCACCCTCGGGGGCTGGGCAGTAGCTAGCACTCTTCGCCCGAGCTAAGTCATCCCCGACGACACCCTCGGGGGCTGGACATGTGTCAACACCATCCTTGAGGTCCAAACTTTTAGCAGTAACCATCTCTAAGGTTGATGGACACTCGGCTACTTCCATGGAATCAGGACAATCCAAGTTAGCATCCCGATCATCGAGATCGCGCTCTAAGGTTGATGAGGCACGGGATGACCTTAACCCAGCGTCCGGCATGGCACCACAAGCTTCAGTTACATCATCATCCACTGGCCCTGATAACAAGTCCTCTGGGACCATATCCTCGAGGGTTTGATCAAAGTCGGCCAGGGATATGTTTTGCAGACCAACAAGGGCAGATAAAGCAGGAGAAGGAACTCCACTACTTTCCCCACTGGCGAGGAATTGCCGACTGTTCTTCCGAGTCAGAGGGATCTCATTTTCTTCCTCTTCGTCGTCTTCATCAGCAACACTGGCAACACCCCCATTGGGATCAACGACGGATAGAGTACACCCATTGGGATCAGCAACAGCCATACCACACCCATTGGGATCGGCATCAGCAAATTCAGGCGCAGGAACCTCCTCATCGGCAGGAACCGAGGGACCAGCACCCTGATCCAAACTAGATACTCGCCGAATACGTCTCTTCTTCTTTTTCTGCTCATCAACAGAAAGATCAGTTTGATTGGTTCGGCAGGAACGCCTCGAGCGAGCACGGACAGGTCTCTGAGCATCCAAAGTTATACCGACCTCTGGGAGAGGTGCCACTGCCAATGTCTCAGCAGGAATAGCGTCAGAAGAATCTTCAGCCAACATATCAAGCATGGCATTCATTTCAGCATCAGTAGGACCCAAAGGCACCTCGAAATGGATTTGTCGTTCATCATCAGGAATTTTCCCAAGTGAGGCAACCAAAGCACTAACTTCCTCATCAGAGGGCCGCGTTCTAAGGCCCAAATTGCCATCAGTCGCGGGTGGGTTTGACACGAAACGAGTGAAGGCCTTGGCAGGAGGCAGATTCCAGGCCGAATACGCCACCGGAGCACCAACATTGGATACTTTGCCTCTGAGAATCATCTCCAGTCGGCTCACCAAATCTGCAGAAGGGATTCTTCTATTGGTAACTCGAGTTGGGTCGGCTAGCCCTTGATACAGATAAGCCGGGTGGACCCTATCTTTCAGTGGCTGAATGTTTTTGAAAACGAAGTCAGCAACTATAGCTTCAGCAGTTAAACCCCTCTCTTTCAATAGCCCAACTTCAGCTAGCAGCACACTAGCCTCAGCCACCTCCTCGTCTGTAGGAGACTCGGTCCAGCTCGGGGTGCGAACATCTGGCTGTCTTCCTGACCGGGGGGGAGAGAATTTCCATAGTTATCAACTATAAACCACTCCAGGCGCCATCCCTTAATGCTGTCTTTAAGGGGGATCTCAAGATATTCAGTTTTCCGTCCCCGGCGCATCTCCAAGCTGGCACCTCCAACCAACTGATGTTGTCCCCCGGCCATCCCAGGGCGACAATGATACAGATGTTTCCACAAGCCAAAATGCGGCAGCACGCCAAGAAAGGCCTCACATAAGTGGACGAAGATAGAAATTTGCAGAATTGAGTTAGGGTTCAGATGGGTTAGGTTGATGTGGTAGAAATCAAGAAGACCACGGAAAAAGAGAGAAATAGGAAGGCCAAGGCCGCGGAGAAGAAAAGGAGCGTAAACCACGGACTCGTGGGTATCCTCCGTCGGGACCGTAGTCCCGTGGCAAACCCGCCAAGAACAGAGTTCCCGTGGAGGAAGAACCCCGACGGACACGAGATGGAGAAGTTCGGCTTCAGAGATGATGGACATATGGTTACCTGCGAAAGGCAACTGGCTGTTGGGATCAATTGGAGGAATCACCACAGCGGAAGAGCTCGCGATTTTTCTCTTGGGAGCCATCTCGATTTCACCAGTGAGCAGATTGGAGGCGAGCGCAGAGAGAATTTGGAAGCAGGAATGCAAGAACTAGGGCGCGGAAAGCAAAGGCGGCTAAAAGTGCAGCTCTTATGGGATATTCTCGGACCAGATACCGTTTCAAAAAGTGCCTAGTCATCACCCGGCGGTTATTCCCGAAATCCCAGCGTGCCACCTGGTCATTCGGCAGTTATTTCCAAAAACTGGTGGGCCATCCCTTCACTCGGGTGTTAATCCTCAAAATAACTCGGCGTTGCCACTAAAATGCCGACGTCACTACTCAGTCACTCGGCGTTACCTCTAAAACGTCGATCTTGAGCTCAATCGCTCGGCATTACTTCTAAAATGCCGACAACGACCCTTAATAACTCGGCGTTGCCTCTAAAACGCTGATCTCGAGTTCAATAACTCGGCATTGCCTCTAAAACGCCGACGTCGCTACTCAGTCACTCGGCGTTGCCCCTAAAACGCTGGTTTCGAGTTCAATCGTTCGGCATTACTTCTAAAATGCCAACGTTGACCTTCAATCACTCGGCATTACTTCTAAAATGCTGACAACGACATTTAATCACTCGGCGTGCCTCTAAAACGCTGATCTTGAGTTCAATAACTCGGCGTTGCCTCTAAAGCGCCGACCTTGAGTTCAAAAACTCGTCGTTGCCTCTAAAATGCCGGCGTCGCTACTCAGTCACTCGGCATTGCCTCTAAAACGTTGATCTCGAGTTCAATCGTTCGGCATTACTTCTAAAATGCCAACGTTGACCTTCAATCACTCGGCATTACTTCTAAAAACATTGATACAGGCTGCAATATTGCTCGGAGGCGTCAGTATAATGATCAAGCTGTTCGTCTATGGTCTCAAAAGAATCAGATTTATAGTCAAACAAAGCGAGTCATCAAGAGGGAACCAAATTCATTCTTCATTTAAGGGAAGTGGCAATACTTACAAATCAACTCATTATGAGTTGATACTCCCCTACTGCTACTACTACTACTACGCTACACTATACTACTCTACATTACTAATACTACTACATTATTTAACTATACTATTTCTAATCTATACTAATATCTAAAAAGACCAGTGGCATCTAGCCACTGGCCCTGCCCCTGCCGCTGCCGCCGCCCTTGGTGCCGCCCCTGCTGCCGCCGCCCCTGGTGCTGCCCCTGCTGCCGCCGCTCTTGGTGCTGCCCCTGCTGCTGCCGTTGCCGCCACCCCCGCCACTGCCGCTGTCGTCGTCGTCGTCGTCGTCGTCGTCGTCGTCGTCCTCGCCCTCGCCGCCGCCGTCCGAGTCCTCCTCATCCGAGGAGTACTCGGACTCATCCGAGCCTTCGAGCTCGGAGCGCTCGACGGCCCGGATGTATGACCAGACCTCCGCGGCTATCCCCTGGGAGTCGTCCGAGTCATCGGACGACGCCGGGGGAGAGACGGGGGCCG
Organism: Zea luxurians; assembly: GCA_029449295.1. Classification (NCBI taxonomy): domain Eukaryota; kingdom Viridiplantae; phylum Streptophyta; class Magnoliopsida; order Poales; family Poaceae; genus Zea; species Zea luxurians. The sequence goes on along the minus strand of JAOPSE010000310.1, from coordinate 127,020 downwards.
GAGACCTCTCGGACTCGGAGGAGAACTCCTCCTCCGAGTACTCCGAGTCGCCGAAGTCCTCCGATGGAGGAGTCGGCTCTCGCTTGCGCTTGTTGTTTTTTCCCATGGTGGAAGCAAGCGGGAAAGAAGAGAAGGAAGCAGTAAGGAATAGCGAAGAGATGTGAAGAAACTAGAGGGACAACAGCGTTATTTATAGAAGAAAAAAACAACCGCTCACCTCCAACCGCGGCCACTGAACAGTCGCAAAGCATTCATTATGCACTTCCACCCGTCCAAAGACACGTCAGGCGGCTGACGCCGTTTCATGCAGCACTACACCCATTGGGACTCCAGTCAACAGTGCAAAGGATATGATTACACTCGTCGTCCCATCACATTACAACTCAGAAGCAGCCGGTTAAAACACTCAGCGTACCAAGCCGTCCCTTGCCCACACCCATTGGGGGGACGCCCAGGAATTGTCAGTATATTTTTAAAATTGGTCACATCTGTGCAGAGCATGCAGTGAATGCCTTAAGACAAAAATGAGATATCAACAAGGGTTAGAGAGAAGCCAAGTATAGCCAGCAGAGTGCAAAATATGGTCGACAGACATGACTTGAAGACTAGACAGAGAACGTCCATCGAATGTCCAATCAGGTGCAGAGCAAATAAACTACGCTACCTAGCAGGATATGGAAGGATTGCAAATTCGGCTGCAAAAGACAAAACACATGCTGACCTCTGAAGCATAATGTTGATGACATAGCACGGATGACATCATGCCAACTTTTTTTTATATGCAGAAAGAGTAATCTTCAGCGAAAGGACACAAAAAGAAGACCTTCAAGCGAATTATCCTCAAAAAATCCACTTGAAGGTCGGGGGCTACACCCATTGGGTGCACCTTCGATGCACCCCATGGATTATTATTCTAAGCCAGGATAGCACCAATTTCTAAGGGCATGGGACAAGATTAAGAAGCCAATCCTCAACTGGAATAAAGGAACACAAATGGAAGTAATCTCTGCTGAAGACCTTCGAGTAGATTATTTTCTAAAATCTACTCGAAGCTCGGGGGCTACACCCATTGGGTGCACCTCCGGTGCACCCAATGAAGTTCAGAATCCTACAAACAGGAATGCCGATCTCTAAGGCACAAGCACGAAGCTAGGTTTTGGTCAACAAGTGATCGAAGCAGGAGAGAACAACAAGGAGCCATCTTTCTTCAAATCACCTACAAGCTGGACCTGAGATCTTCGGGTTGATTACCTCTAAATTAACCCAAAGATCGGGGGCTTGTGGGGGATAGATATCCCCCGGGTCCACTAAAAGAGTAAAGGACCTCACGAAAGGCCCAAGGGCCCAATAAATCGTAAGGTTATTCTTTCGTGGGCCTGGGGAAAAGCAACCAGCAACGCAGGACGACATGAGGCCGGATTGGTGCAAACCCAGACGGCCCATAGCGTCGAGCAAATGGCTGCAACGGAGATCCGACTTTCCCGCGTCGGGGCCTCCATGCAACGGAGCCACGTGAAGATAAGTCGGCGAGGGTTACGTAAAGGATAATCTCGAGAGGTTCACTATCTTTTAGCCACTTGTTGTTATCTTATCCATATGTACTGCCCCACGGTCGAGTATATAAGGCCTAGGGGGCACCCCTTCAGAACATTCGAACCATTACTTAGCCACCCACCTCAACTTTCTGTATTCTTAATCCAGAGAGCTCTCCTGTGATCATTCCCACCAAGCATACTCATCAGGACGTAGGGTGTTACGCATCTCTAAGCGGCCCGAACCTGTAAACCTTGTCTACCGTCTCTCGTGCGATCAGCACGAACCATTTTGCTACAGTTGTCGACACCTTCCTACTCCTAAAATACCTCGAGGGGCAACCCCAGGTGTGCGGTCGGACCCTCAACACCGACAGCTGCTTGCAAATGAATCTGCATCAATGTTGTACCTGGACCAATGTTCTTTCATTTTGGTATAATGACCATGTCGAAAATCCTCACGGATTGATCAGGCCAAGGCACTCAAGTTGGCGCAATAACACTGAACCCTGACCCAAATCAGATGCGGTGAACATATACCTATCAGGCCGAATGACAGCGCTTTTTCAACCTCATTTATCTCTCATTTTTATGCAACACTAGTGCTTGATTACTTAAGCAAACTTGTTCTCCATACATAGCCCTACCAATTTGCTATACTGACTAAGAGCAAAATCCTAAAGAATTCTGAGATGTAGAGCTCCAAAGTCAGTCCCATTCATCTGATTTTGGACTTAGGCACATCAGAGGTATAGGGTGTCTTTTTGCAAATAGACCCAAATTTCATTATTTGATTTGCAAATCCTCAAATGTGTGAAACATATGATTTGAGGTGCCCTAATACCTTGGTTTTTGCACTTGGGTCCAAAAGTGCACAAAATTTACACTTAGCCCCCTAGTGTTCAAACTTAGGGTTTTTGAGGGGTCTTTTCAGGGTTTTAGTACTCTAGGGTTTTGGTGTTACTGAAGTCCTTCAAATGTGATATCTTATGTTCATTTTTCATATCTTTTGAAGTTTTCTCATACTTGGGCTTCCTTTGTATCTGTAAGCCCAGATTTAGGGTTAAGTACTTTATACTAGGGTTAACCACACATCTCTCTCTCCTCTTTTCTCTCTCCTCTCATCTCTCTCTCCTCCCTCCCTTGCTTCTCTCACGCGCAAGTCACCAGGCCGCCGACCGTAGCTGTCTACGTGCCCAGCAGACCAACCAGCGCCGCGGCCGAGCCCCACCCTCGCCCAGGCCACATAGCCACCGCACCCAGGCACCCTGCACCGACACCCCGACACCCGCGACTGACCTGGCCACCGTGTGCCCCAACGCTGACCCACGTCGGAGCCCCGTGCGTGCCAAGTTCGACCGGCCGAGCCGCGACCCCGAAGCCCAAGCGCCTGCTCCACCGACCGTTCTTCGTCTCCAAATCAATGGAGCTTCATGCGATCATTTCTTCTCCTCCCCCATTATTCTCCATGAAACCAACGCCATTTAAGGCCTCCTTAAAGACCGCCGGCACCCCATGACATCCCTGGCGCCCATTCCTCTCTCCCTTCGCCCCTATAAATCCGATGTCGAGATCTCACTTCTTCCCCTACCCGAGCTCGGCCCTCTCTCTAGCTCTCCTCGCTTGCCATCATCGCTGTAGTTCGCCGGAGCTCGCCACCACACGCCCTGTTTGCTAGAGTTCACCGGAGCTCGCCCCACCGGAGCCTACCCGACGTCGAGGACCCCTGCCCGCTTCCCTTGCTCAGCCGACCCCCTTGCTGAGCTACCTCCATTTCCCTGCGCAAGCGAGAACCCAAGGTTGATGACAACCCGAAATTAATTTGTGTATTTTCGAAATTCTTTTGATTCAATTCATGAATTGTATATCTATTTTGTTGTAATATGAACATGTGTGATCCGAAATTCATACGTATGTGCGCTATGGAAATTTTGGTAGATATATGAGATTAGTAGTACACCTTGATTATTCATGTTAGTTGATGCGATGATTTTTGGATTAGAGAGAAGTATGACAAAAAATTTAGTAGTCACGCGTTGGTAAAAACACTAAATAGGACATTTTATAGCTAATTTTGGTCACATTGAACTTTGAAAATTACTTGGAGAATTATAATCATAGGTTCATTTTAATGGATTTAGTAAATGGTATAAGAATTCATGACCACAAAAACATTATAGGATTTTAGATGATTTATATCCGATTATTTTTAATAATACTTGCTTGCAGAGAAAGGAGAAAAAATACCACTAGTATGGAAAATAGATTTTTACTAGCCAAAATAAAAATGCTCATAAGTATAGCACTTAAATTTTTAAAATTAGAAAATATTTGTTTATGTGAAAATAAACCTGCTTATGTTATAAAAAGGCCAATTAGTGATTTACTTTGATTTTTAGAATATTAATGTTAGTAGATTCATTTTTAACTATACGCATACACTCAAGTTAGAAATAAAAGGAATAAAGTATATTAGTCTATTTTTTAGAATTTAAAATAATTACCATTGATGATGTTAATACGTATTAATACTATTAAAACTATATTTATAGCACCTACTCATAATTTCACCATTTATGACTCGCAATAATAGTCATAATTGAATTAATAAGTACTTACGCGTTTAGGACGTATTTATGGTGTGATAAGTGCGATGTGTTAATATATATGTAATGGTGAATGATTACCCTGTACTGGTGTATGTTTTCTCTTTGTATGGCAACGTACAACGTTATTAGAAGCTGATTGTGTGGTAGAGGATTCGAATTTGTTTAAGGACGAACCGCAGGACACTTTTGAGCAAGGCAAGTAGATTCTTCCTCAATATATTCTATTTGTTCCCAAATAATGCATATAATAATATTTACTATTTGGATATATTGCATAATTTGATGGGATTTACCTAATCAAGGATTTCCTAGATGTACCAACTATATTCCTTGATTACACTGGGGAAAATATTGTGCTTTGCAAATTTGTGCTACCGCTCAACTTAATAATTTTTATGTCACTCATTATTTGATGTTAATGTTCTAAAAATGAAATTGGCAATATAATGTTAACCCGATGGTTAAAACAATATTATTTCATATTAATTGGAACATGGAGTGACCACCCAGGATAATAGTGCAACCACGAGTGCTATCATGGCTCTGGCTTTGGTAATTAGCTTTATATGCTTAGTACCTAGCAACCTTACCTGAAATATGGGCAAGAGGGGGAGCGGCAGTGGTGGCAGCTCACGTTAACATGGGGACGTATTCTTGGCTAAGGTACCTCCACAACAATACAAACACCCCTATAGCAACACATATATTGCAACAAAATGGTTTATGTGTTGCAAGAAATTAGGTAGCAACAGATGCTAGCAACACACATATTTATATATTGCAAGAAAATCAACTAGCAACGTTTACCATGTGTTGCAAGTGTCATTCATAGAATATCCAAATTACCTGGCAACATTTGTCATGCGTTGCAAGGGCCATTCACAATATTAATGTCACCTAACAACATTTGTCAGGCGTTGCAAGTGTCATCCATTGTATTTGTGTTACCTAACAATGCTTATCATGCGTTGCAAGCATTATATGCAGTATTTATGCAAAATAGTATATTGGTTTGAACTTTGATACTTACAATGTACTCCCTCTATCCTAATTTATAGATGATCTGATTTTTTGACACCAAGTTTGACTTACTCGTCTTATTAAAAAAATCACAGTTACTATTTTTTTGTTGTGGTTCATAAATTTTTGATAGAATGAGTTGGTCAAATTGGGTGTGGAAAAAGTCAAACAACCTATAAATTGAGATTGGGGGAGTATTTTTATTGGTTCTAGTAATTTGAAACAAAAACTAGCGTAGCCATGTAAACAATTACTAGTATTTTCTATATTTCTGTCTTTCCATGTTTTTTACCATCTTTATGTATCCAATGTGATTTTCCACTACTATATTGTAGAGTCTAATAAAAGTTTGTAATCCTACAATATATTTTTCTATATATTAAACGAGGACACAAAACTCACACCCTGTCTTGTCGTGTCACACTTTTCTTACCCTCATCTTTTATCTTTTCTATTAAAACCTACGCAGATGCAGGACTCCTCGTCTCCTCTGCGTCACGTCGCTCGTCTTGACGTGTGCCCTCACCTGCGGATGCAAAATTTCGCTGGCTGCGGACGTAAAGTTTATAGCCACCAGTCCACCATGACACATTGTATGTAGCGAGCGAACTCGCATACCAGTCTCTCTCGCCTCCCTCTCGCTCTCCACGCACGCACACGAACGCTCATCGCCACCACCGCTAAAATCGGAAAACCCCATCCCGACTAGGCAATCTCAACCTCCTCGACGGCGTGGGCGAGCGAGGCCGGGAGAGATGGGGAAGAGCAGGGGCGACACGGCCATCACCACCATCGTCAACCAGACGCTACCATGGACATGGACAACGTTGACGGCCACCTGCACAACAGCCTACCTCTCCCCCTTGCCACTCCAATTCTTGGTTGCCGACCAAGTGTTCCCCAAGGTGAATGCCGGGGCGGCGGGGCAGGCCCGACGGGAGCCGTAGTGGTGGGCGCAACAGGAGCAGGCGGGGGCGCGCCGGCGACCAGTGTGCACGAGCTTCTCGAGTACCCTGTCTGCACCAACTCCACATTTCCCGCTCATCCATCAAGTTGGTGCCTTGCTCCTAGTGCACCGATTTTAGATTGGGTTGCGTGCGGATTTAGGGTTCTTGATGGGAAAGGCTAGAATCTTCATAGAGGAATCCAATTAAATCGACGTATTCTTGGCAGATTTTCCTCCTAAGAACGAGTAATTTGCTCCCTTTTGACTAGATCATTTAGCTTTGAATTAATTGCAATTAGAATGTCTAAATGGGTGTGTTTGGATTACTAAACTTAGAACCATCTGCGAGTTGGGCCTTCTTTGTCAAATGATTTGGTCAGTTTTGCGTTAGATTTAAGATAAATTGTGCGTTTCACTATGGATCTGAGTTGGACATGTTATGGTACACAGATGTATGCACCCTCTATCTCAGCATCTAGCAAAATTCTACTACCACAACCCCTACACATGTTTTCTATTAGTAAATGTTGTTGATATCGCAATACGGTAATTAATTACTGTTGCAGCTCCTCGAGAAGGTAAGAATGATGCCAGACTTGGTTGGAAAGCTTGGCTAATGGCTATTTATTTTCACTGTCTATTCTAAAACTTGTGGTTGACAGGTTGAACTACGACGAGCAAAAACCTCAGCAATTTCATCTGTATTAATGAACCTTGAATCTAGGGTAATAATGAATCCTAGGACAATTTCTCGCTTGTTGTTAGGTATTCTTAATGAGACTTATCATTCTTTATTAGCATACTTGTCGGCGTTTCGAGACCGGGGGGTCCCTAAGCCGACGAGTGAGTGTGCCGCGTGCCCCAGCCCAGATGGGTCGAGCGCGTGGGCGAGCGCGAAGGGGGGAAAAGCGAGGTGGCCGGAGCCGAGTCGTGAGGGAGGTGGAGATCCCGCGGCCTTCGTGTTCGTCCCGCGCCCAGGTCGGGTGCGCTTGCAGTAGGGGGTTACAAGCGTCCACGCGGGTGAGGGGAGCGAGCGGCCCCAAGAGAGCGCCTGCCCCTGCCCTCGTTCCCGCGGGGCCAACCTTCTCTAAGAAGGCCCTGGTCCTTCCTTTTATAGGCGTAAGGAGAGGATCCAGGTGTACAATGGGGGTGCAGCAGAGTGCTACGTGTCTAGCGGGGGAGAGCTAGTGCCCTAAGTACATGCCAAGGTGGCAGCCGGAGAGATCTTGGCACCCAGCTGGTGTGGTGTCGTGGCTGTCAGAGGAGTAACGGAGCCTGGTGGAGGGACAGCTGTTGGAGCGGTTGGGCCCTTGCTGACGTCCCCCTGCTTCCGTAAGGGAGCTGAGAGCCGCCGTCGTCATGGGTCTAGCGGGGCGCCATCATTGCCTATCTGGCGGAGCTAGCCAGATGGGACGTCGGTCCTGTTCTCTGCGACCCGAGTCGGCTCGGGGTAGGGTGATGATGGCGCTTCCTGTTGACGTGGCGGACTTGTGCCCTAGGTCGGGCGACGTGGAGGCTCCTCCGAAGCCATGGTCGAGTCTGTCCTGCATGGCCGAGGCCGAGCCCGAGCTCCTGGGTCGGGCGAGGCGGAGGTCGTTCGGCAGAGGCCAGGGCGGAGTCCGACCCCTGGGGTCGGGCGAGGCGGAGTTCGTCGTCTTCCGGGGCCTTAGCCCGAGTCCGAGCCCTGGGTCGGGCGGAGCGGAGTTCGCCGTCTTCCGGGGCCTTAGCCCGAGTCCGAGCCCTGGGTCGGGCGGAGCGGAGTTCGCCGTCTTCCTGGGCCTTAGCCCGAGTCCGAGCCCTGGGTCGGGCGGAGCGGAGTTCGGCGTCTTCCGGGGCTTTAGCCCGAGTCCGAGCCCTAGGTCGGGCGGAGCGGAGTTCGCCGTCTTCCGGGGCCTTAGCCCGAGTCCGAGCCCTGGGTCGGGCGGAGCGGAGTTCGCCGTCTTCCGGGGCCTTAGCCCGAGTCCGAGCCCTGGGTCGGGCGGACCGGAGTTCACCGTCTTCCGGGGCCTTAGCCCGAGTCCGAGCCCTGGGTCGGGCGGAGCTTCCTATGGCGCCTTTGGCAAGGCCTGGCTGCCTGTCAGTCTCACTCTGTCAAGTGGCACTGCAGTCGGGACGGCGCAGGCGGCGCTGCCCTTTTGTCAGACCGGTCAGTGGAGCGGCGAAGTGACGGCGGTCACTTCGGCTCTGCCAGGGGGCGCGCGTCAGGATAAAGGTGCCAGGCTACCTTTGCGTTAAATGCCCCTGTGACTTGGTCGGTCGGCGCGGCGATTTAGTCAGGGTTGCTTCTTAACGAAGGCAAGGCCTCGGGCGAGCCGGAGATGCGTCTGCCGTAAAAAAGGGGGCCTCGGGCGAGACGGAAACACCTCAGGGTCGGCTGCCCTTGCCCGAGGCTAGGCTCGGGCGAGGCGTGATCGAGTCGCTCGTATGGACTGATCCCTGACTTAATCGCACCCATCAGGCCTCTGCAGCTTTATGCTGATGGGGGTTACCAGCTGAGAATTAGGCGTCTTGAGGGTACCCCTAATTATGGTCCCCGACAGTAGCCCCCGAGCCTCGAAGGGAGTGTTAGCACTCGCTTGGAGGCTTTCGTCGCACTTTTTTGCAAGGGGACCAGCCTTTCTCGGTTGCATTTTGTTCCGGTGGGTGCGCGCGAGCGCACCCGCCGGGTGTAGCCCCCGAGGCCTCGGAGGAGTGGTTTCACTCCTTCGAGGTCTTAATGCCTTGCGTAATGCTTCAGCAGGTCTGGTGGTTCCCTCATGCGAACTGGCCGTAGCCCGGGTGCACTGTCGGGGCCCAAGTTCTCGGGCTGGTATGTTGACGCTGTCAACGGTTTGGCCGGAGCCGGGTTTGCGAGAGCAGCCCCCGAGCCTCCGCACAGGGCGAGAGGGCGATCAGGGACAGACTCGGCTTTTTTACATACGCCCCTACGTCGCCTTAACGCAAGGAGGAGGGGGGGAGAGCGCCATGTTACCCTCGATGGGCACCGAACATGGTGTCTTCGGTGAGCTGCAAGCGGGTAATCCGATTGGACGTCCGTGCCCCATTCTTTGGGGGTCGGCTAGGGGCCCGGAGGCACGCCCAAAAGTACCTGCGGGTGATCTGCCGGACCCGGTCCCCTGGCGATGGGGTTCGAGGGCTCGATGCCTCCCTCCGATGGGATTCCGTTACAGGATCGTTCCCGCTGGTCTCGGAAATGTCCTAGGGTACCTCGGGAGCGCAGCCCGAGCCTCGGTTATGTATCGAACGTACCCCTGGTCATCCCTCGCTCGGTGTCTGAGGCGACTGTGAACCCTTCGGGGGGCCAGCCTTCGAACCCCTGATCAGTAATGGGCGCGGAGCCCGAGTAGCCTGAGGCGGCCGTGGAACCTTTCGGGAGGCCGACCTTCGAACCTCTGACCAGTAGTGGGTGTTGGGCCCACGCGATCTGAGGCGGCTGTTGAACCCTTCGGGGGGCCAGCCTTCGAACCCCTGATCAGTAAGGAGGCTCGGAGCCTAGTTCCTTCATGGGGAAGGATCCCTTTAGGGGTATCCCCTTTCCCGGTCCCTGTTGCAAGAGATAGAGAAAGAGGAAAAAGGAAAAAGGATACGAAATTGAACGACGCGGCGTACCTTTTTTGGTGTGGTCGTTTTGGCGAAGGCGAAGCGTCGCCAGCTGCTCCTGCCGGAAGCGCCGCCTGTCCAGCCGCGGAGTTAATGCGACGGGGCGAGTAGTTGGCGAGGCTGCCGTTGCGCGTGCGCGTGCCGTTCGAGGAACGGGTCACGGGCGCGTCGTCTTCACGCTGTGAGAGGGGGTTCTCTCGCTGCCTCCGGATGGGACGTGAGCTTGGCTGACGGCGCGACCGCTGCTCCCGTGTGCCTGCCACCGTCATTACTGCCGGCCCACTTTTGACCGCGTTTGACCGCTGCGTCAGGCTGGCGCTGCTGGGTCGCGCGCTGGGTCGCCTCGGGTCGCGGTATCGGTTCCGTAATTGAGGAGGTGCGGTGGTGGCGCAAGTGGTGTAGTTGCTTGCATGCAGCATCCGGTGCGCCGGTCGCGCGACGCGTGGGCTTGGGCCTCCGTGCTGGCATGTCAGGAGTCGGAGAGGCGCGTCCACTTGGCGCGGTTGCATGCCGCCTGCATGGCTGTCTACCCCTTTCGCCCGTTGGCCTGGGCGAAAGTGGAGGGTCACTTGTAACCGCTGGGTGGTTGCGTGCGCCGTGCGCGGCGGTTTGGCTTCTTCCGCTTGGAGCCGGTCTGCATGACATGCGGGACCCAGCCCCCGTGCCGCAGGGGAGGGCTTTGGAGGCGTGTTGGAGAAGACTCAGCCCGTGACGGTTGGGGGCGCAAGCAGGGAGAGTCGCCTTTAAAAGGAGGGCGACCCCTTCCGTAAGGCGACCACGTCTTCTTTCTCCCTTATGCACTGTGTTCTTCCACCTTCCAAGCCCCCGGATGGGGGAAACCACCGTCTTTTCGCCTCATCGTTGGAGGAAAGCAACTCCGTGGGAGTTGGTACCTTTCAGCCATTGTTCGGCTTCAAGGATTTTCGTCATGCAGCCCGACTGCACCCCTCCGCCGGCGGTCACCCAAGATGGTGACCTCCGGCTTGATGGTGGGGGAAAGCGAGCCGGGCTGCGGCCTCTGCCCCTCCCTCAGCCTCAAGGATTTTCATCACCAGGGCTGGGGAGGGGAGTGTGCCGAGTTGAGGTCGGCCCCTGCGTGGGCGGTGGCCCCCTCCTTCCCTCAGTGATCGGGGGGAAGGGCGGGAGTCGTCCCTGGCGCTGACAGCTGCACCGTGCCCGGCTCACTGAGCCGAGCGGCTTCGGAGCCGCTCCCGGTGCCGCCTCCCGCCATGGCAGCTGGAAGAGGTTCTTCCGCCGGCGCGACAGCCAAGGCTGGCCACGGACCGACCTCCAACTCTACGGCCTTCTGCCCATCCTTGCCTCTCGAGTTTGGGCATGGGCGGGGGCCTCCTGGCAGCAGCATCCGCCCTGAGGTCATCACTGCTGCTGTTCGCCCCCCCGGGGCAGAAGTCTTCATCGTCGCCGCTGCTGGGGCGGGCGATGACAAGCCGTTCGTCGGTCTTCTGTTGCTCCGCAGGCCCACCCCTATCGAGTGGGGTTGTTCGTACCTGCGGAGGGGGAACCGGAGTTCCGTTTGTAATGGCACTTCGAATGCCAGGGTTTTTTGTTCATTTCGGCTTTCGGGGCCTGAACATGTATGTAACTTCGGCACGGAGCCATGTTTTTTCCTCATTCCCGAGCACTAAGGCTCGTCTGTTGACTATCTGAACCGCTTCACCAAGCATGAGTCGCCCCGTGTCAAGGTGACGAGTGAGGTATCCGTATCCCGGAGGCGTAGGAGTCCCTCGGCTCGGCCGGCCCTGCCGTCCGAGGTTCCTCTAGCTTAGTTAAAGAGACCCCTCGGCCGCTCCTCGTCGAGCTGAGGCCAGGGGTAGCGATGTCAGCATGAACAGAGGCGGAGTTGGCTCGGAAATGAAACCTGGTCGGCCGGAGCCTAGCCGGGTTGTCCGTTAGCGGGATCGACGCCGGAGTTGATCAGCCGAGGCTTCGGACCGGGCCGGCGCCCTTGGAAGATGGTTGGCCGAGGCCCCGGAGGTGGCCGGCCGAGCCGCCTGCTCGGGCCGGATTCCCGGAGAAGTCCCTGACAGCGATTGCCCGGGCGTGGTGATGACGTCGTCCTTCGGAGCGGAGACTCTCGGGCCGCGTCGCCGTCCGAGGCTAGGTCGGGCCCCGCCGAAGGTGCCGTCGATGCCGAGGGTGTTGCTGCCCCCTTCCAGCGTCAAGACCCGAGCCTGCAGGATCAGATTGTCTTGCAGCGTGTGCCTTGTGCGGCCGTCGAGGCCAGAACACACACCCTCGCTGCGTTTTAAAGCTGCGTCTCTTTTCCTCTTGTTTCGAGTATCTGGACTTTTTGTCGATAACAGGGATGTTAGTGCGAGCGAGAGTTGCTTCTCGCGGAAGGTGATGAGTGAGGTATCCGTATCCCGGAGGCGTGGGAGTCCCTCGGCTCGGTCGGCCTTGCCGCTTACGCGTACTTTCACCCGTCCGTGAGGCCCTGTCGCCGACTCGGTCGAGAAGGCTCGAAGGATCGCTTCGGCAGAAGGGCTTCCGAACGTAAAGACTTGTTCGATCCGCGGAGCCACTTTATCCGAACGCGAGTTACTTATCGCAGAGGGTGACGAGTGAGGTATCCGTATCCCGGAGGCGTAGGAGTCCCTCGGCTCGGTCAGCCTTGGCTGCTTACGTGTACTCCGTCGTTTTCAGGATCCACTTTCGAAGTAGCCAAAAAGCGCAAAAGACATTCTGGCAGAAAAGATCTTTTTTCGAGGAAAATTTCGACGCAGAGGGGGTTTCCCCCCTTTTAGCCCCTGAGGGAGGGTCGGGCTTTGCTGAGGCTAGGCTGACCCTTCCTTGTTGACTAAACTTTGCGTGGGTGCGAGGTAAATGAACAACTTGGAAACATCTTAAGGGTAGAAGCGACGTAGCTGTTGGATGTTCCAAGCGTTGCCGTAGACCTCGCCTTGACTGTTGGCCAGCTTGTACGTTCCGGGCTTCAGAACTTTGGCGATGACGAATGGCCCCTCCCAGGGGGGCGTGAGCTTGTGCCTCCCTCGGGCGTCTTGCCGCAGCCGAAGCACCAGGTCGCCCACCTAGAGGTCTCGGGGTCGGACCCCTCGGGCGTGGTAGCGTCGCAGGGACTGCTGATACCGCGCCGAGTGTAGTAAGGCCCTGTCCCGAGCCTCTTCCAGATGGTCCAGCGAGTCTTCTCGGCTAGCTTGGTTGCTTTGATCGTCGTAGGCTCTCGTCCTCGGGGAGCCGTATTCCAGGTCCGTGGGCAAGAAGGCCTCGGCCCCGTAGACCAGGAAGAACGGCGTGAAACCCGTGGCTCGGCTCGGCGTCGTCCTCAGGCTCCAGACCACCGAGGGGAGTTCCTTCATCTATCGCTTGCCGAACTTGTTGAGGTCGTTGTAAATCCGAGGCTTGAGCCCTTGTAGAATCATGCCATTGGCACGCTCTACTTGCCCATTCGACATGGGATGAGCTACGGCAGCCCAGTCCACCCGGATGTTGTGATCCTCGCAAAAATCCAAGAATTTTCTGCCGGTGAACTGGGTGCCGTTGTCGGTGATGATGGAGTTTGGGACCCCGAAGCGATGGATGATGTTGGTGAAGAACGCCACCGCCTGCTCGGACCTGATGCTGTTCAGGGGTCGGATCTCGATCCATTTGGAGAATTTATCGACGGCGACCAGCAGGTGCGTGTAGCCCCCGGGCGCCTTCTGCAGAGGGCCGACGAGGTCCAGACCCCACACAGCGAAGGGCCAGGTGATGGGTATCGTCTGCAGAGCCTGAGCGGGCAGGTGGGTCTGCTTCGCATAGAATTGACACCCTTCGCAGGTGCGGACAATTCTAGTGGCGTCAGCCACCGCCGTCGGCCAGTAGAAGCCTTGCCGGAAAGCGTTCCCGACGAGGGCTCGAGGCGCTGCATGATGGCCGCAAGCCCCCGAGTGTATCTCTTGCAGGAGTTCCTGACCTTCAGCGATGGAGATGCATCGCTGGAGGATGCCCGAGGGGCTGCGGTGGTACAGCTCCTTCTCATCGCCCAGCAAGACGAACGACTTGGCGCGTCGCGCTACCCGCCGTGCCTCGGCCTGGTCGAGGGGTAGCTCTCCTTGGCGGAGATATTGCAGGTACGGGGCCTGCTAATCTTGATCAGGCGTGACCCCGCTCCGCTCCTCCTCGATGCGCAGCGCCTCGCCCTCGGGAGCCGAGGGTTCCTCGGGGTGGGCGATGAGGGCCTCGGACTCGGCGAGGGCCTCGGCGTACTCCACGCACTCCACATCGCATTCGAACGCGTGTTTGTACGTGGGGCCGACGGTGATGACCCCGTTGGGGCCCGGCATCTTGAGCTTCAGGTAGGTGTAGTTGGGGATGGCCATGAACTTCGCGTAGCATGGCCTCCCCAATACTGCGTGGTAGGTTCCTCGGAACCCGACCACCTCGAACGTCAAAGTCTCCCTTCGGAAGTTGGAGGGTGTTCCGAAGCAGACAGGAAGGTCGAGCCGTCCGAGGGGCTGGACGCGCTTCCTAGGAATGATCCCATGGAAGGGCACAGCGCCTGCTCGGACGGAGGACAGATCGACGCGCAGGAGCCTGAGGGTCTCGGCGTAGATGATATTGAGGCAGCTGCCCCCATCCATCAGGACCTTGGTGAGCCTGACGTCGCCGATGATGGGATCGACGACGAGCGGGTATTTCCCCGGGCTCGGCACGTGGTCGGGGTGGTCAGCTTGGTCGAAGGTGATGGGCTTGTCGGACCAGTCTAGGTAGACTGGCGCCGCCACCTTCACCGAGCAGACCTCCCGACGCTCTCGCTTGCGATGCCGAGCCGAGGCATTCGCCGCATGCCCTCCGCAGATCATGAAGCAGTCGCGGACCTCGGGGAACTCTCCTACTTGGTGATCTTCCTTTTTGTCGTCGTCGCGGGCCCTGCCACCCTCGGCGGGTGGCCCGGCCCGGTGGAAGTGGCGCCGAAGCATGACGCACTCCTCGAGGGTGTGCTTGACGGGCCCCTGATGGTAAGGGCACGTCTCCTTGAGCATCTTGTCGAAGAGGTTGGCACCTCCGGGGGGCTTCCGAGGGTTCTTGTACTCGGTGGCGGCGACAAGGTCTGCGTCGGCGGCGTCGCGTTTCGCTTGCGACTTCCTCCTGCCTTTCTTCTTGGCGCCGAGCGGAGTAGACGCCTCGGGAGCATCCTCCGACGGGCGGCCCTGGGGCTGCTTGTCCTTTCAGAAGATGGCCTCGACTGCCTCCTGGCCAGAGGCGAACTTGGTGGCGATGTCCATCAGCTCGCTCGCCCTGGTGGGGGTCTTGCGACCCAACTTGCTCACCAGGTCACGGCAGGTGGTGCCGGCAAGGAACGCGCCGATGACGTCGGAGTCGGTGATGTTGGGCAGCTCGGTGCGCTGCTTCGAGAACCGCCGGATGTAGTCCCGAAGAGACTCTCCCGGCTGTTGCCGGCAGCTTCGGAGGTCCTAGGAATTCCCGGGGCGCACGTACGTGCCCTGGAAGTTGCCGGCGAAAGCTTGGACCAAATCCTCCCAGTTGGAAATCTGCCCCGGAGGCAGGTGCTCCAACCATGCGCGAGCAGTGTCGGAGAGGAACAGGGGGAGGTTGCGGATGATGAGGTTGTTGTCGTCCGTTCTACCCAGCTGACAGGCCAGGCGGTAGTCCACGAGCCACAATTCCGGTCTCGTTTCCCCCGAGTACTTTGTGATAGTAGTCGGGGGTCGGAATCGGGCCGGAAACGGCGCCCGCCGAATGGCCCGGCTGAAGACCTGCGGACCGGGTGGTTCGGGCGAGGGACTCCGATCCTCCCCGCTGTCGTAGCGTCCCCCACGCCTGGGGTGATAGCCTCGGCGCACCCTTTCGTCGAGGCGGGCCCGACGGTCGCGATGAGGGTGCTCGTCGCCGAGGTGGCCCGGAGCCGCAGGCGCGGTGTTGCGCGTGCGCCCGGTGTAGACCGAGGCTTCCCGCATGAGTCGGGAAGTCGCAGCACGAGGTTCCGAGGGGTACCCCTGCCTTCGGGAGGCAGAGCTCTTGGCCCGACGGGCCGCAGCGCCTTCCAGGAGATGCTTGAGCTCTCCCTGGATTCGCCGACCCTCGGTGGTTGATGACTCCGCCATCGCGCGGAGGAGCATCGCTGCGGCTGCCAGGTCCTGACCGGTCCCGCTGGATGCGGGTGGCGGCCTGTCCCTGGCATCGTTGGTGATGCGGTGCTGGAGACCCTGGGGCAGGTGACGTATTTCTCCGGCCGGGGGCTGGCCCGCCCATACCTGCCCGACGTCCCGGCGGATCGACTCGAGCGCTCCTGCCCCCTCGTCGAGCCCGGCCTGCGCCCCGCGGACTTGCTCGAGCTGTGGGTCGTAACCCCCCGCCGGAACGGGGACCACAGCTAGCTCCCGCGGGATGTCGGTGCGAGGCACTGGCCTAGGGAGATCACCATCCTCCGGCATGCCGAGACGGTTGCCTCCGGAGGGATCCCCTAGCTCGACGTGGAAACATTCGCGGCTCGGGCCGCAGTCCTTGTCGTCAAGGCTGCGGCTGCCGTCGGAACAGTCGGAGAGGCAGTAGTTGCATGCGGTCATGAAGTCCCGCATGGCACTGGGGTTGCCAGATCCAGAGAAATCCCAGCAGATGCTGGGGTCGTCATCTTCCTCAGACCCAGAGGGCCCGTAGGTCGAGACGCCCGTCAATCGGTCCCAAGGCGACCGCACACGAAACCCAAGAGAGGTTACACTCGCCTCAACGTGAGCGCCCGCCAGAGCGAGGTCGCTAGGCGGGTTGAGGTCGAGTCGAAATGACGAAGGATGGGAATCGGTTGGTACCTTTTGGTCGACGAGGAGCGACGAAGCCACATCGGGAACTGATCGCGCCGTCATCCTAGGTACGAGGGCGACGTCCTGCAGGCCCTCCGTGAGCGTGCTGGCGTCGTCCACTTGCTTGGGGTTGGCGTGTTGCGGGGGGACGGCGCTCGCCTTCGCCTCAAACACGAGGGTGACGCCCGACGCGTCCTCCGTTGGGGCGCTGGGGATGTCGATTCGCTCGACAGCCGACGGAGCGCAGCCTCCCGCTCGGCCCTGGTTGCCCCGCCTCCTCCTCCGATGGCGAGGGAGAGGATGGGGCGAGCTCGAATGTTGTTCTTCCCCCACGCGGGGAAGACGTCGTCGATTCCGCCGCCGGCGGGCGGGCTGTCGGCCACCCTTGTCGTCGTCGCGCGGCGGTGGAAGGAGTATCATGTCGTAGCTGCCGTCGAAAGACATGAACTCGAGGCTCCCGAAACGGAGCACCGTCCCGGGTAGGAGAGGTCGTTGGAGACTGCCCATCTGGAGCTTGACGGGAAACTGCTCGTCAACACGCAGCAGGCCCCTACCTGGCGCGCCAACTGTCGGCGTTTCGAGACCGGGGGGTCCCTAAGCCGACGAGTGAGTGTGCCGCGTGCCCCAGCCCAGATGGGTCGAGCGCGTGGGCGAGCGCGAAGGGGGGAAAAGCGAGGTGGCCGGAGCCGAGTCGTGAGGGAGGTGGAGATCCCGCGGCCTTCGTGTTCGTCCCGCGCCCAGGTCGGGTGCGCTTGCAGTAGGGGGTTACAAGCGTCCACGCGGGTGAGGGGAGCGAGCGGCCCCAAGAGAGCGCCTGCCCCTGCCCTCGTTCCCGCGGGGCCAACCTTCTCTAAGAAGGCCCTGGTCCTTCCTTTTATAGGCGTAAGGAGAGGATCCAGGTGTACAATGGGGGTGCAGCAGAGTGCTACGTGTCTAGCGGGGGAGAGCTAGTGCCCTAAGTACATGCCAAGGTGGCAGCCGGAGAGATCTTGGCACCCAGCTGGTGTGGTGTCGTGGCTGTCGGAGGAGTAACGGAGCCTGGTGGAGGGACAGCTGTTGGAGCGGTTGGGCCCTTGCTGACGTCCCCCTGCTTCCGTAAGGGAGCTGAGAGCCGCCGTCGTCATGGGTCTAGCGGGGCGCCATCATTGCCTATCTGGCTGAGCTAGCCAGATGGGACGTCGGTCCTGTTCTCTGTGGCCCGAGTCGGCTCGGGGTAGGGTGATGATGGCGCTTCCTGTTGACGTGGCGGACTTGTGCCCTAGGTCGGGCGACGTGGAGGCTCCTCCGAAGCCGAGGTCGAGTCTGTCCTGCATGGCCGAGGCCGAGCCCGAGCTCCTGGGTCGGGCGAGGCGGAGGTCGTTCGGCAGAGGCCAGGGCGGAGTCCGACCCCTGGGGTCGGGCGAGGCGGAGTTCGTCGTCTTCCGGGGCCTTAGCCCGAGTCCGAGCCCTGGGTCGGGCGGAGCGGAGTTCGCCGTCTTCCGGGGCCTTAGCCCGAGTCCGAGCCCTGGGTCGGGCGGAGCGGAGTTCGCCGTCTTCCGGGGCCTTAGCCCGAGTCCGAGCCCTGGGTCGGGCGGAGCGGAGTTCGCCGTCTTCCGGGGCTTTAGCCCGAGTCCGAGCCCTGGGTCGGGCGGAGCGGAGTTCGCCGTCTTCCAGGGCCTTAGCCCGAGTCCGAGCCCTGGGTCGGGCGGAGCGGAGTTCGCCGTCTTCCGGGGCCTTAGCCCGAGTCCGAGCCCTGGGTCGGGCGGAGCGGAGTTCGCCGTCTTCCGGGGCCTTAGCCCGAGTCCGAGCCCTGGGTCGGGCGGAGCTTCCTATGGCGCCTTTGGCAAGGCCTGGCTGCCTGTCAGTCTCACTCTGTCAAGTGGCACTGCAGTCGGGACGGCGCAGGCGGCGCTGTCCTTTTGTCAGACCGGTCAGTGGAGCGGCGAAGTGACGGCGGTCACTTCGGCTCTACTAGGGGGCGCGCGTCAGGATAAAGGTGCCAGGCTACCTTTGCGTTAAATGCCCCTGTGACTTGGTCGGTCGGCGCGGCGATTTAGTCAGGGTTGCTTCTTAACGAAGGCAAGGCCTCGGGCGAGCCGGAGATGCGTCTGCCATAAAAAAGGGGGCCTCGGGCGAGACGGAAACACCTCAGGGTCGGCTGCCCTTGCCCGAGGCTAGGCTCGGGCGAGGCGTGATCGAGTCGCTCGTATGGACTGATCCCTGACTTAATCGCACCCATCAGGCCTCTGCAGCTTTATGCTGATGGGGGTTACCAGCTGAGAATTAGGCGTCTTGAGGGTACCCCTAATTATGGTCCCCGACAATACTGCAGGTAGTTGTTGCAAAAGATATTGGAAGGCAGATGTTCAAGGAAATGTAAGACTTTCTACTCTGTGCGTGAGATGCAACTTTTCCCCACCTCTTTTTAATTATTTTTTGCAATATACTTATTTCTATGTCTATGGTTCGATCTATTTTTGGATGTGTTATTATACATGATCCAATTCTATCATCCTGCTCCTTTAACCAAACATGGTAGCAGGCAAAAAATAGGCTCTTGGTACACAAGTATATAGAAGAGTTGTAGTTTAGGCGTGCAGCTAACTTCCTTGAAGCCAATTGCATTGTAGAACCTCAGATGTTTTGGAGTAAAAACATTTATTAAGTTACCCTAATATATTTTTAAAATTTTATTGTTGTGCTTGATCCAAGCTACTTATGTTATGCTGAAGAGATCTATAAAATTTTAAGTTATGTTGGCTTGGTTTTAGTTAGTTGGGGCTATCATTCTGAGTTTCTGAGCTTCAAAATTTACGAGATGTTAATATTAAGAACAATTTGATTTGATGTTGCCATTTTGTTTCCATCTTGTTGAGCCAGCATTCTGCATAGATGCTTGGAAGTATGCTGATACTTATATTCTTGATTTGTTACAATTATATCACATGCTTGCAGATTGAGGTTGCCTATTTTGTGGAATCTGTGCTGCTTAAAGGTACTCTTAATAAGGCATGCTCATTTGAAGTTAGCCTATCGTGTCACTATGGAGTTTCCTCCTGATGTCTCCAATGCCATGATATTATCCTCAGTACCAAGATGTGTTGATAGTCTTCCAGCCTTGTTCAGACTGAAGTTCAAGTTCTCTAATCATGAGTCTTTTTTGTAGATGGTGTTGACACTATCTTGTTGTAGATACTAGAAGAAATTTTACAGGTTGTGCAAAATATTAGTGTTTTCAACAGTGATATATGTTGTACAGTTAAAGCATGCATTCTTTCATCCATGTTGGAAATCATTTGTCCTAATATGGAGATATGAAAAATCTGATGCTTGCTTGGTGCCTCCTTTATCTTATTCTCCTCATGTTGTTCAATTTGTGTTGCAATTTTTAAAGACACCAAACGATGGACAAGTCATGTTGATAGGGACAAACCTGACAAATGTGTCCTGGATTATTCATGCAATAAATAATTAACTCACCTATCTTGTCATGTCCATTAAGGTATCAATGCTGAAGAAATATACATGCAAGGAGTATCTATGTCTCATCTTCCCTTTAGAATATCAATGGTTGAGTGATTTAGTATACCCCGCTTTTTTCCTCCATGTAGTGAAATCATCGATAAGTGAGAAGCAACATCTAAGTGGTTTAGTAGTTGAAGCAAATGTTGACTCATGCAAGAAGACATGCTGATGTTCAAAAGAGTTGTCAACGATTCATGACATCTGGTATTTATTATATCTTCTTTTGTAGAGGGCTAGTGTGATCTGCTTAGCAGTATGTAATTTTTTATTGAAAGATTAATCTATTACCATAAGCTTGGTGACTGAGTAAGCTTGGTGACTGAGGTAGACATCTGATTTATACTTAATATATAACTGTTTCTCTATGTGAATATATAGATGTAATAACTCAGGTAGCACTACAACCAGCAATGTATAAGGAAATAAAGAAGACAAACAATCTTACAGAAATTCTGCATCTTGAGACTGCCATGATTGACAAAGAAGCTGGATGCATCCTTTGCATTGGTGTCTTCTTATCACCAAGCAGTAATATGAAGCAAGTTCATTTGTTGACTAAGAACGGATGAACACAAACTAGAGAAGAGTTCGTTGCACTAGAGATGGAGGATGGAGAGGTGGTAGATTTCAATATGGATTTGATACTATTTTTCCCTTTACAATCTTTTTATGGAACAAGAAAAATGACATTGTATGTGTATACTATTGTAATTCAAGAATTTATTTCTAAATAATAAATATATTTGTTTATAGATT
Source organism: Zea luxurians (assembly GCA_029449295.1). Classification (NCBI taxonomy): domain Eukaryota; kingdom Viridiplantae; phylum Streptophyta; class Magnoliopsida; order Poales; family Poaceae; genus Zea; species Zea luxurians. The sequence continues at coordinate 106,274 of JAOPSE010000310.1, read as the reverse complement.
TTGTATGGGTTTGGTATAGTATGTAAATTCTCAGCTCCATTAATTACATTTGTATTCAAATTAAATTATTGTAATAATGATTTTATTACCCGATTCATTTCTTGCTACACATGGAAGCGTTACTATAGTCTCCTTGGATATCCGTTGTAGCATGGCAACACTTGACTCTTGGTTTTACCAACGCATGTATAAGTGTTGATGTAGATACTAGCAACGGCAGTATAGGCAACGCATAATTATGTGTTGGTATAGACCTTAGCAACACATATATGAACTTTTTTACAACACATATATGCATTGCTAAAGGGGTGGTTGCTTTGTAGTGCTCACCCAGAGGGCCTCCACACCGACTTTGGAAACCTTAGCGGGTTGCTTCGTATTAAGTGTATTTTGTGAAAGCCTCATAATGGATCCCTAGTCATTCATCTTGGTAGTGTTTACGGGTCCCATCAACCCAGGCTAGATGGGATACATGGCTTGTGGGTAAAGTTGTACCACCTCTGCAGAGTGTAAAACTGATATATTAGTCGTGCTCCTGGTTAAGAGCAACCTGGACTCCGCACATGATAATTGAACTTAAAGATGGAAATAAATTGAGATCCGATGATCTGCCAATGGTTTTCTTAAGTGGTTTCACTTAAGTGTTTTTGAAATACTCATATACCTTTGTTTAATGGGAATACTTGGGATACACATTTATTAGTAAGACAAGTGTTGTTAAATAAAATGTTGACCAACTAAAATGCTTACTGCTCAACCTTAGCCTCACCTTGTTATACATGCATTAATTTTTCCCCCACTTGCTGAGCCCCGACCATAAGTGAGCTCACCCTTGCTAATATTTTGATCAGAGGGTTATGGTGGAGATTTTGATGGAGATTTCGACGATGAATTCTAAATCTAACGATGCGCCGGTCATCTTCCTGTGGGAGATAGCCCGTGTTATTTAATTCCGCCTTACATTGATGTGATACTTGTTAAAGATACAATGATTCAGATGATGTAATAAAGTATTCTACTCTCTTTACGCCTTTATTGCATTGTATTTTGATATATTACACTTGTGACATCAACATATGTGTGGAAATAGGTCTTGGCACACATATGCTATGCGCTCAGTTCTGCCCCTGGAACCGGGTGTGACAGAAGTGGCATTAGAGCCTATGCTGACCCTAGGTCGTTAGATTAGTTAGAAATGGAAAGCCTAGTTTGTTCAAAACTTGCTAATTTCATCCTTATAAAATTATTTTATCAGCCTTACCTCTTTAAAATTCAACTGAATTGACAATTCTCTTGTAGATGGTTCGTACTCTCCAAACTACCTAGGTCAACACCAGCTACGCCCCTCTGCCCCGGCAAGTCCCTGTCTACCCAGTGGTAGTTGAGGAAGTTCCGGTGAATCTCCCTCACATTCGAGTGGAGAATGGAGTCATCCTGGAGGACAGCTTGGAGGAACAGCTGCTGATGCCCACCCCATTGGCAGAGTCACTAGCCTTCGCAGCTAGGTCATCGATATCGGTACCACCTACACCAGTCGTTCAAGCTCCTGCACCTGGAGGCGACGACCCAGACGACTCTGGGACAATGATGACGAGGATGACGATGACGACGAAGGAGAAGACGAACAAGTCAACAAAGAAGCCACCTATGCCCAGCAGGACTACTTCATGGGGTTTGGGCCTATTGTCGAACATTACACATCAACGTTCGAGACGGGGCACTTTCCCAACCTGCTGCAGGACGTGTTGCACGCGCTAGGAACCTACGTCTGCCCCTGTACGAAACAAGGCGAGTGAGCGAGCCTCCTCGGGCTTGCTACTACATCACTCGCATCCACGTCAGGGTGATGGATGAAGCGGATAGGGGATTTAGGACTCTGTCTGCTCATGAGTCCCTACACCGCTATCCACCTACGCTGCTTCGGTCAGCGATGCTGCCAGACGGACTCTGTGGTCTCTTAGCCACACCTACCGGCAGTAGCTGCACGACACGAGGTTCAGGCATCTTCCTCTGCGCCTGAGTGGAGGAAGCCAGACCAACATCATTCCAGGTGAAGCTGGTGAGGATCGCCTCAACACCCAAGCTGGTGTGGTGGCCGGTCTCAACACCGACCTGGATAGTGCCACCCTGGATCTCTCTAGGGTGCACTTGAAGCTAGAGGATGCCCACGCCCGGATTGCAGCCCTGGAAGCCCAACTTCAAGGACGGGATCCACCTGAAGCCTAGGTCCCCGCCATGGCGTTGTCTCCTCCCCGCAAGAGGCTTCGCTATGGGGAGCCTAGATCCGTCACCAGGCGGCTCTAGAAATTTTAAGTTTATGTTATAATAAATTAACTCTTGCGTCAGACGTTGAATACTCATTTTAAGTTATCTCTATAATAATAACAACCATGTGATGGTGTTGGTTGATATGTTTGAGTTGGATTTTTGTTTGAGTGCAATGGTCTTATGGAATGATGGCCATAAGAGCATAAAAAACATAAACTTACGATAATCCTCTCTAGAATCTTTTCTACTCCTCAGGATTTCACCTTCTAACCAATCAGATGGTGAACACTCGCCAAAGACCCAACAACAACAGGAACCAGTGTGGTCAACAGATACCACCACCACCACCCAACCCCAGCATGGAACAGTTCATTGCCGCCTAGATGTAGCTTCCATTAGTACAGAGAAGCTCTACAGTGGCGGTCGTAAACCTATTCACAGTGGCGTTTTTCGTAACCGCCAGTGCTAGGGGCCAGTAGAAATCATCATTTTTACAGGCGGGTAACTGAGGACCGCCAGTGAAAATCGATTTTCACTGGTGGTCGGCGTAATAAAACCGCCAGTGAAAATCGATTTTCACTGGCGGTCGGCGTAATAAAACCGCCAGTGCAAATCGTTTCCAGGAAACATAAAACAGATTTTAAAAATAGCAAAAAAATTATTTTTATTAGGGGAGGCCTCAGCCCACCCATCCCACATGTCCGTCTCCGTCGAAGTCGCAAGTCGCGGCATTTTTCGTGCACTACGTGGTTGCTAGAAATCGAACCTCTAACCTCACCTTCACGTGTACCCTCCTCTACCACTCCGCCTATGGCATGCTTTGTGTCTAGTTTGTAGTTTTGTTGCCCACATATTACAACCAAATATGTGTAAATTGCTTGTTTGAGACCGTAAACGAATTCAAATAAAAATGTTGTCAACTACAGAGTTGAATAATTTTTGAATTTCTACAACTTTCATTTTGACACTTTTTTCATCCGAGGTCGTTTGCAAAATTTGAATTTTAAATTTGACAAATTTAGATACAATTTTTGAGAGCCGAAATGATTTTAAATAAAAAAGTTGTCAACTACAAAGTTTTATAACTTTCAGAGATCTATAACTTTTATTTTGGTGGTTTCATCATATGAGGTCGTTTTAAAAACTCGAAAAATTAAGGATAAAAATGATTTCTAGTGGCGGTTCCTTAAGAAAACAGCCAGTAGAAATCATGGATTTCTACTGGCGGTTTTCATAAGGAACCGCCTCTAGAAATACGATTTCTAGTGGCGGTTTTCTTAAGAAACCGCCACTAAAAATAGCACAGGCGGTTGATAACCGAATCCGCTTGTAAAAATGTATCGCACCACAGGCTTTGAGCCTTTTTCTACTAGTGTTCTCCAAGGACTCACTGCAACTGTTCAACAGATTTAGCAAAACCAGCAGAATCAACAGCACCAGCAGCAACAGTAGAATGCACCCTCGGCTAGAGATAAACACCGGGATTTTATGAGTCATCACCCACCAACGTTCTCTCATGCGGTTGATCCTTTGGATGTCGATGACTGGCTCAAGGTCATTAGAAAGAAGTTGGATATCACCTAGTGCAACGATCGGGAAAAGGTCTTGTATGCCTCGGGAAGACTCAAGGGAGCCGCGTCCGATTGGTGGGATGCCTTCACAGCGGCACACCCCAATGCGGATACTATATCCTAGCAGGAGTTCCAAGTGAATTTCCGTGCTCATCATATTCCCTCGAGGATTATTAAGCTAAAGAAGAAGGAGTTCCTTTCCCTTACTCAAGGGAATACGACTGTTAGTGAGTATCGTGATCGTTTCACTTAGCTTTCACGCTACGCACCAGAAGAGGTGGATACAGATGAGAAACGTCAAGAGCGTTTCTTGGAAGGTTTGATTGGACCACTAAATTATCAGCTGCAGAGTCATACCTTCCCTAACTTCCAGACACTGTTGAACAAGGCAATTGGCCTTGAAAGTAAAAGAAGGGAATTATCTGACCACAAAAGGAAGTTCCATGGTCAGTCTAGCAGGAACACCCGCCCGAACAACGCTCAAGGTTCTCAGTTCCGCTCTGGAAATCAGGGTGGAAATAATTATCAAGTGCAATGCTCTGGACAGCAAGGCCAGAGAAATAATTGAAGTCAGAACCAGCAAAGGAACAACCCTCAGACCAACCAAAGGTCTGGTGGGAGTTCATAGAATGGACAAGGTGGCACCATGAACATGCAGGCTAGAAGCAACAACGCACCAGTCCAACCCAATGGTTGTTTTAAGTGTGGTGAGCTTGGCCATTATGCTAACAACTGCCCAAGGCGCAACCAGTAGACACCTCAAAAATGCAATAACCAGAGAAATGACCAGAACACCCCCGCTCGTGGATCTACTCAAAACAAAGCTCCGCAGAACCAGAGTAGAGGAAGGGTCAATCACATCACAGCGGAATCAGTGCCTGAGGATGCCGACGTGGTGTATGGTATGTTCCTTGTTAACTCCATACCTGCATCGGTTTTATTTGACTCTAGAGCATCGCATTCATTTATAACAGAGTCATTCGTGGAAAAACATAACATACCAAAGTACCCTCTTAAGAAGATGTTACATATTAGTTCACTGGGAGGTGACATGAAGGCCACACATTCATGCCTCCATGTTAATCTCAAGATCCAAGGAATAGATTTTCCAGTCAACCTAGTGGTCTTAGGATCCAATGGTATTGATGTGATTCTTGGACGTGACTGGTTGAAAAGTTGTGATGGAGTGATACAATGTGCCAGCGGAACAATTATGTTGACAAGTCCTCAAGGTGAAAGAGTCCAAGTTAGCACAGACATGTTAACAAATGCAAAAGGGAAGACAGTGATAAATCACTTGGAAGAAAAGCCCTTGGAAAATATCAAGATAGTGTGTGAGTACCCAGACGTATTTCCAGAGGAATTACCAGGTATGCCACCTGACCGTGATATAGAGTTTTCTATTGAATTATTACCTGGAACTACACCTATCTCGAAAAGACTTTATAGAATGGATGTCAAAAATTTAGTAGAGCTGAAGAAACAAATAGAAGAATTACTAGAAAAAGGTTTCATTCACCCAAGTTCATCCCCTTCGAGAGCCCTAGTTCTATTTGTGAGCAAGAAAGATGGTTCGAGGAGAATGTGTGTTGATTATAGAAGTTTGAATGAAGTAACCATTAAGAATAAATACCCATTACCTTGAATTGAAGATTTATTTGATCAGATGAAGGGAGCCAAGATATTCTCGAAGATAGATCTAAGGTTGGGATATCATCAGTTAAAGATTCAAGCAGAAGATGTACCCAAGATAGCCTTCACCACAAGATATGGATTATATGAGTTTTTGGTCATGTCGTTTGGACTGACTAATGCACCGGCATACTTTATGAACTCGATGAATAAAGTATTCATGGAATATCTGGATCAGTTTGTGATCGTATTCATTGATGACATACTGATATATTCTCCGAATGAAGAAACACATGAAGATCATCTAAGGCTAGTCCTACAAAAGCTTCGTGACAACCAATTGTATGCAAAGTTCTCGAAGTGTGATTTTTGGTTGAAGGAAGTTGCTTTCTTAGGACACATTGTTACTGATGGTGGAATTAAAGTGGATCCAGGGAAGATAAGTGAGATACTAAATTGGAAGCAACCAAAGGATGCGTCCAAGATCAGAAGTTTTCTTGGATTGGCAGGATACTACAGAAGATTTATAGAAGGTTTTTCCAAGTTAGTGAAACATCTTACCTCACTACTGGAAAAGGTAAAGAGTTCAAGTGGGATGAAGCATGCCAGAATTGTTTTGAAGAACTCAAGAAAAGGTTAACCGCTGCACCAATATTGGTAATGCCAGACATCCACAAGGGATTTGATGTGTATTGTAATGCTTCACATCTTGGACTTGGATGTGTACTAATGCAAGAAGGAAAAGTAATAGCTTATGCCTCAAGACAGTTGAGGAAGCATGAGAAGAATTATCCTACGCATGATTTGGAATTAGCTGCCGTAGTGCATGCTTTCAAAATTTGGAGGCACTGCATGATTGGAAACAAATGTAAAATCTTCATGGATCACAAAAGCTTGAAATATATATTCACTAAGAAAGAACTCAACCTCAGACAGAGAAGATGGCTTGAGTTGATCAAAGACTATGATATGGAAATACAATATCACCCAGGAAAAGCAAATGTAGTGGCTGAAGCTTTGAGCCGTAAGGTTCAAGTGAACAACATCACTACTCATTTGATGTCATAGGAATTGTGCTGGGAAATGGAACAACTCAACCTTGGTATGCTCAATAATGTAGAAGCAACGGTTATGGAAATTGAATCTACGTTGGAATATGAGATTCATAAAGGACAAGAATCTGATGAGAAGATTAAAGAAATTAAAACATTGATTGGATTGGGTAAAGCCCCAGATTTCACGGAAGATGATCAAGGCATAGTATGGTTTAAAAAGAGAATATGTGTACCAGAAATTGAACACCTACGCCAACTTATTTTGAGAGAAGCTCATGATTCGACTTACTCTATTCACCCTGGTAGTACAAAGATGTACCAGGATTTGAAGGAAAAGTATTGGTGGTACTGTTTGAAAAGAGATGTGGCTACTCACGTTGCATTGTTTGACATGTGTCAGCGAGTTAAAGCCGAACACCAAAGACCAGCAGGATTACTACAACCTCTCAAGGTACTGGAATGGAAATGGGAAGAAATCGGTATGGATTTCATAGTTGGACTACCCCGTACTCGAGATGGCTATCATTCGATATGGGTCATAGTAGATAGGTTGACTAAAGTGGCACACTTTATACCTGTGAAGACAACTTACTCAGGAGTCTAGTTAGCAGAGTTATACATGTCAAGGATTGTTTGTCTGCATGGAGTACCAAAGAAGATCGTATCAGATCGAGGAACCTAGTTTACCTCATGCTTTTGGAAAAGACTACATGAGTCCATGGATACCAAGCTAAACATTAGTTCAGCTTATCATCCGCAATCGGATGGGCAAACAGAAAGGACAAACCAAGTGTTGGAAGATATGCTAAGAGCTTGCGCTCTGAAGCATGGTAGAACCTGGGATAAAAGTTTGCCTTATGCAGAATTCTCGGATAACAACAGTTATCAGGCAAGTCTAAAAATGGCACCAATTGAAGCACTTTACGGACGAAAGTGTAGAACACCGCTTTATTGGAATCAGACCGAAGAAAGTCAAGTATTTGGTCAAGAAATTCTCCAAGAAGTAGAAAAGCAAGTGCAGATTATCAGAAAGAATTTGAAGACGACACAGTCAAGACAGAAAAGCTATGCTGATAATAGAAGAAGAGAGTTGATATTCGAAGTAGGAGACTTCGTATACCTTAAAGTTTCACTGATAAGAGGAATGAAAAGATTTAAGGTTAAGGGAAAACTATCTCCTCGCTATATTGGCCCATTCAAGATTCTGGAAAGAAAAGGTGAAGTAGCGTACCAGTTAGAGCTACCCGATAGTTTATCGGATGTGCATGATGTATTTCACGTGTCACAACTCAAGAAGTGCTTAAGAGTACCGGAGGAACAGTTACCAATGGAGGAACTAAATGTCAATGAGGATTTGACTTATTCGGAGTACCCTGTCAGAATTCTGGAAACATCTCGCAGAATTACACGGAGTAAAGTCATTAACATGTGCAAGGTTCAGTGGAGTCATCATTCAGAGGATGATGCCACTTGGGAAAGAGAAGATGAACTCAGAGCAGAATTCCCCTAGTTATTCTCGGAAGTTTCTTAATCTCGAGGACGAGATTCTTTTAAGAGGGGTAGGTTTGTAACACCATAAAAACCATCAACTAAAAATATTGCATTTAGTTATTTATGAAAAATAGGGTATTAAATTTTCATTTAAAGTGATTGTTATTTATTTGCATTTTGAATCATTTTTGATTTGCGCATGATTGATTATCGGATGTTTAATATCATTTCTTCTTATAGGAAAATCCTAGTAAATAACATAATAATTAAATAATATAATAAATATTAGTCTAAAAATAAATATTTTATTTATAAGTAATTTTGGATTAATTAGAATGAATTTTTGAGTTATTTAAAATTGTATTTTCGAATTTAAAAAAAAACAAAAGACCCTCCCTAACCCTAAGGCCCACTAGGGGCCCAACTACCTAACACCCTAGCCGTGCGCCCTCTTCCTTGGCTTCTCTCCCAGCCGACGTCGCCTCTATCCTTCTCACTCCCTTTTTTCTCTCCTCTCATCTCTCTCTCCTCCCTCCCTCGCTTCTCTCACGCGCAAGCCGCCAGGCCGCCGACCGCAGCCATCTGCGCACCCAGCCGACCGACCAGCATCGTGGCCGAGCCCCACCCGCGCCCAGGCCACGCAGCCACCGCGCCCAGGCGCCCTGCACCGACACCCCGACGCCCGCGTCTAACCCGGCCACCGCGCACCCCAACACCGACCCGTGCCAGGAGCCCTGCGCGTGCCTAGTCCCGACCGACCGAGCCGTGACCCCGAAGCCCAAGCGCCTGCTCCACCAACCGTTCTTTGTCTTCGAATTAATGGAGCTTCATGCGACCATTTCTTTTCCTCCCCCTTTACTCTCCATGAAACCGACGCCATTGAAGGCCTCCTTGAAGACCGCCGGCGCCCCATGACCTCCCTGGCGCACCTTCCTCTCTCCCTTCGCCCCTATAAATCCAACACCGAGCTCTCACTTCCTCCCCTACCCGAGCTCGCCCCTCTCTCTAGCTCTCCTCACTTGCCATCGTCGTTGTAGTTCGCCGGAGCTCGCCACCACGCGCCCTGCTCGCCGGAGTTCGCCGGAGCCTACCCGATGTCGAGGACCCCTGCCCGCTTCCCTTGCTCGGTCGACCGCCTTGCTGAGCTACCTCCATTTTCCTGCGCAAGCGAGAACCCAAGGTTGATGACAACCCGAAATTAATTTGTGTATTTTCGAAATTCTTTTGATTCAATTCATGAATTGTATATTTATTCTGTTGTAATATGAACATATGTGATCCGAAATTCATACGTATGTGCGCTATGGAATTTTTTGTAGATATATGTGATTAGTAGTACACCGTGATTATTCATGTTAGTCGATGCGATGATTTTTGGATTAGAGAGAAGTATGACGAAAATTTAGTAGTCACATGTTGGTAAAAACACTAGATAGGACATTTTATAGCTAATTTTGGTCACATTGAACTTTGGAAATTACTTGGAGAATTATAATCATAGGTTCATTTTAATGGATTTAGTAAATGGTATAAGAATTCATGACCATAAAAACATTATAGGATTTTAGATGATTTATATCCGATTATTTTTATTAATACTTGCTTGTAGAAACAAAGGAGAAAAAAATACCACTAATTGTATGGAAAATAGATTTTTACTAGCCAAAATAAAAATGCTCATAAGTATAGCACTTAACTTTTTAGAATTAGAAAATATTTGTTTATGTCAAAATAAACCTGCTTATGTTATAGAAAGGTCAATTAGTGATTTATGTTGATTTTTAGAATATTAATGTATATTAGTCTATTTTTTTAGAATTAAAAACAATAATTACCATTGATGATGTTAATACGTATTAATACCAGTAAAACTATATTTATAGCACCTACTCATAATTTCACCATTTATGACTCGCAATAATAATCATAATTGAATTAATAAGTATTTACGGAATTAGGACTTATTTATGGTGTGATAAGTGCGATATGTTAATATGTATGTAATGGTGAATGATTACCCTGTACTGGTGTATGTTTATTTATTGGTGTATGTTTTCTCTTTGTATGGCAACGTACGACGTTATTAGAAACTGATTGTGTGGTAGAGGATTCGAATTTGTTTGAGGACGAACCGCAAGACACTTTTGAGCAAGACAAGTGGATTCTTCCTCTGCATATTCTATTTGTTCCCAAGTAATGTATATAATAATGTTTACTATTTGGATATATTGCATAATTTGATGGGATTTACGTAATTAAAGATTTCCTAGATTTACCAACTGTATTCTTTGATTACCCTGGAGAAAATGTTATGCTTTGCAAATTTGTGCTACCGCTCAACTAAATAATTTTTATGTCACTCATTATTTGATGTTAATGTTCCAAAAATGAAATTGGCAATATAATGTTAACCCGATGGTTAAAACAATATTATTTCATATTAATTGGAACATGGAGTGACCACCCAGGATAATAGTGCAACCATGAGTGCTATCATGGCTCTGGCTTTGGTAATTAGCTTTATATGCTTAGTTCCTAGCAACCTTACCTGAAATATTCTTGGCTAAGGTACCTCACCCAGAGGGCCTCCACACCGACTTTGGAAACCTTAGCGGGTTGCTTCGTATTAAGTGTATTTAGTGAAAGCCTCATAATGGATCCCTAGCCATTCACCTTGGTAGTGTTTACGGGTCCGATCAACCCAGACTAGATGGGATACATGGCTTGTGGGTAAAGTTGTACCACCTCTACAAAGTGTAAAACTAATATATCATCCGTGCTCCCGGTTAAGAGCAACCTTCCTCACATGATAATTGAACTTAAAGATGGAAATAAATTGAGATCTGATGATCTGCCAATGGTTTGCTTAAGTGGTTTCACTTAAGTGTTTTTGAAATACTCATATACCTTTGTTTAATGGGAATAGTTGGGATACACATTTATTAGTAAGACAAGTGTTGTTAAATAAAATGTTGAACAACTAAAATGCTTACTGCTCAACCTTAGCCTCACCTTGTTATACCTGCATTATTTTTTCCCCCACTTGCTGAGCCCCGACCATAAGTGAGCTCACCCTTGCTAATATTTTGATCAAAGGGTGATGCTGGAGACTTTGATGGAGATTTTGACGATGAATTCTAAGTCTAACCATGCGTCGGTCATCTTCCTGTGGGAGATTGCCCATGTTATTTAATTCCACCTTACTTTGATGTGATACTTGTTAAAGATACAATGATTCAGATGATGTAATAAAGTATTCTACTCTGTTTACGCCTTTATTGCATTGTCTTTTGATATATTACACTTGTGATGTCAACATATGTGTGAAAATGGGTCTTGGCACACATATGCTATGCGCTCGGTTCTGCCCCCTGGAACCGAGTGTGACATCGGCTGTCCCGCTTCCCCCTCGCCGAACCCTCCCAGCACGCGAAAGCTAGCCCAAGGTAGAAGACGACCATTTTGTGTTTTAGCCCTTGGAATTGTGTAAAATTTGTTTAGATATTTTCTAGTTCAGATACCATTAAAAAACAAATCCTTGTTTATTTTTTGTGCTACTCCTTGATGTATACGTTTAGTTATCAATCAGCCGCTATAACAATATTTTGGATATGAACATTATTTTTATATTTCGAAAATAAATAACGTCATGATTCATTAACTTTGTGATTTAGTACTAGAAACGTTTGTGATTAACTTCTCATTTGAGCGCATAAAACAATATTTAATAGTTATTTAAGTATAGTTTTACCGATATAAGAAATTAAAAGAGGTACAGGCCACATCTTCTTGGTCAAGTTAAAATATAGATTTTTGCTAGTTATGATATATGTGTTCATACGCATATCACTTATTCACTAAGAATTAGTAGAATATATATTTATATCGAAATAGCCATGATTGTGTTACTAAAGTCTAAAATTAGTAGTTTACATTAGTTCTTAGAATATTAATGTTATGTGACTCATAAATAACATTGTAATGATACTTATCATTTCCATTTAGAAAAGAAAGGATAAAACAAAAAAATATTATTAGTCATAATGATAATAATTAATTGGTAATTTACATCTGAGCGATGTTAGATATAATACTTTCATAGTCGCATGTCCATATAACCTTCACCAGTAATAATTCAAGTTGGAGATTTTAGTGGATTAATAAAATAATTATGAATTAGGCACTAAATACAAGTATAGTTTGTGTGGTATGTGATTGTTCATGTAATGGTGAATGTTACCCATGTAATGGTGTATGTTTATTTATTTGGTGTATGTTTTCATTTGTGTGTATGATATGTGAATCGATATTAGAAGCTGACTATGTAGTAAACGAACCAAACACGTTCGAAGACGACCCGCAGGACACGTTCGAGCATGGCAAGTGGATTCTCCCTCTGCATTTCTATTTGTACCCACATAATGCATATAATAATGTTTACTTTTTGTATATTTGCATAATTTGGTGGTGTTGGGGGCCTTTCCTCTTCTAAAGGTCCTCAAAAACATGACTAACCGTTTATTTTTAGCATAATGTCGAGTATTGCAGGAGCTTCGCCATAAGCAAAGGTTCATGATGGGAGCTCTCTTCTCCGCCGAAGGTCTTTAAGACGAAGGTATATCTCGAAAATGACAATGATGAACGCTGAAGTTATAGCCGAAGAGCAACAGCTTCGACTTAAAGTGGTGTCGAAGATCAAACGTGATGCTGAGCCGAGGAGGAAAAGTCTAGCTAGTCCCTAATGATTTATGTCATAATTATGAACACATGCTAAGGTCATAAATGTATTTCTACCCAGGCTGCGTCCCGTGCCTATAAATAGGTGAATAGTACTCCTATACTGTTCACGCTGGATTGTAATCGCTCTTGCATCAACACCTTTGAATAAGCCGAAGGTATCAATGTAATATAAATCTTATTAATGTCCATATGTTTATCATGAAATAAATATATGAATCGTTATATGAATGGATAGTATTTATCATCTCTATGAATTGTTATTCTTGTGAATGATGAAGGTACGTCATTCACAACCTTCGTCTGAAGATCATTATATCCAAAAGGAGATGATGCTTTAGAGGACAAAGGTCCCTAATCTTTAACAACTGTGTTGCCTTATTCTTGATTCACAGCATTTGAGAACGAGAGACCAACATTGGTGCCCACCTTCGGTGAACTCAAACGACCACCTTCGACAACAGCTCGAACAACCACCTTCGTCATGCCGCCGAAGAAGGCAATAGCTCTAGGGGCTACCCTTGCACCACTGGACATCAACCAAGAAGGGCTCCCTCTAAGAGAAACCTGAAACCAAAAAAGGAAGGCCATCAGCCCAACACCACAAGAGGAGGAGCAGACCAGGAGATTAGAGACATAGAGGCCATCCACCAACAAGTGGAGAGAAAGAGAGAGAAAATGCTTTGGCTAGCTAAACTTTAGAAAAAGATCGATGAAGATGCCGAAGAAATGCGCCATAGAACGCAAGAGAAGCAAGGACAAAGGCCACAACAGAGAGAGCTCCGCAAGAAAGTCCAAGCTATGATGATGTATGGTATGATGATTTCCATCATGGTAACTTTACTTTTGATGATGCTTCTCCTCTAGCAGCCGAATTGTAGGCTACCCCTTGGCCACCATCCTACAAACCACCACAACTTCCCATGTATGATGGGCATTCTGATCGAAGCAGTTCCTTATGAGCTACGAGGTGACCATATCATCATATGGTGGCAACATGTCTGTCATGGCGAAATCCTTCGTCATGGCAGTCAGGAGCGTGGCTCAGACATGGTATTCCTCCCTTCACCCGAGAATGATCACGTCATGGCAGAAGCTGAAGGACATGCTAGTAACCAGTTTCTAGGGTTTCCAGATGAAGCCAGTAACTGCCCAAGCCCTGTTCCAGTGCACGCGGGACCATGAGAAATACTTGCAAGTGTATGCCCGAAGGTTTCTGTGTCTCAAGGCCCAGGCGCCAACGGTGCCAATTGAGGCTATGATCAAAGGGCTCCGACTAGGACCGACGGAGCAGTATTTTGCCAGGAAGCCACCACAACCTTTGGAAAAGCTTCTACAGAAGATGGACGAGTACATCAGGGCCAACAATGACTTTCGGCACAGAAGGGAAGAGGCCTATAGATACTCCGAGATGACCAGGGTCTTCAGAGGGAGACTCCACCCTTGGCATGTCAGGACAATCCATAATCCCAACTCAAGCGACGACAGGGGAAATCACACTCAAGGCCATCCGCAAAGCTTCCAATCATTAGGGACGCAACAAAGTTCCTACAGGCCACCAGCTCCAAGAGGCAGAGGAGAAAGAAGCTTCGGTGGAAGATTCAACTCCCAACCAAGAAGGTTGTTTTGTTTATTCTGTGGAGAAGATAAGGGACATACAACAAGGACGTGCCAAGTCACGATCCAGAAGTAGAAAGAAATAGCTGAAGCCGAAGCACAGTGGAATTAGCCGAAACAGGTCCTGCATACCGCTTCATGCCCATACATCCCTGAGTATGTGGGCAACCAGTAGTGCACAGCATCAGTTGCTTCGGCAAGCCACTCACAGGCTGCATGGACCCTGCTACCACCACCACCACCCATGGCTCCAATCTTGTCTCACAATCAGCAACCAGAAGGGCACCGCTAGGCACAACAACATGATACACGTGAAGAGTCTGAAGCTCAGACAGTCAACAACACTGTGCCAGAGTCGAGACACATTTACTGAAACAATACAGGGGCTCAATCAAAAAATTTCTTATTCAATGTAATCTTTGTTTTTCTTATGTTTATGTTTTTTCCTAAAAACAATATAAGAAGGTACAACCTTTGGTTTGTTGTAATGAATCTAGGGTTACACCATTGAGTGTAACAGAAAAGGTGAAGAAGCTCCAAAGTCATTCCTACGGGAATGCAGAGCTAAAATACCACCTAAGTAAAAGGTGAAGAAGCTCCAAAGTCGTTCCTACGGGGATGCAGAGCTAAAATACTACCTAAGTAAAAGGTGAAGAAGCTCCAAAGTCGTTCCTAAGGGGATGTAGAGCTTAGCTCCAAAGTCGTTATTATGGGGATGCAGAGCTAAAATACCACCTAAGTAAAAGGTGAAGAGACTCTAAAGTCATTCCTAAGGGGATGCGGAGTCTTATTTTTATGATTCGTGCATTAACATCATTTGCATCATATCATCACATCATATTGCATAACATCGTATCATACATGATTTTGCATCAACAGAAACAGTGGAAAAAGAAGGAAAATTGCTCCTTCAAACATACCGCCTAACCCCTGAGGTTAAATCTATCTTCGGTAGAGAGTCATGAAAGAACGTGTCAATAATACATGACCTATGCCTTTGACAGAGGTGTTTTTATACAGGGTTTATACCTTTGACAACGATATTCTTATACAACATCTCCAGTGAGACCTTCAAAGTTGCTTCGGCAAAGAAGGGGGAGTTCTCTTTTTCTTTATGAAGCATGAAAAGAAGGGAAGGTGTTTTTTGCCTAAGGCTCAAAAATGGTATGTACAAAGATTTCACGCCTCACAAAGAAATAGATTACATCATTAAATATACAAATAGTTGATAATTGTTTCTTACAAAAAGAAGCAGCATACAAAAATTCTAAAGTATGAATAGACAAGGTCTAGTTATCTTCTGTTGGGGGTCTTCCTCTTCCGAAGGTCCTCAAAAACACAATTAACCATTTATTTTCAGCATAAGTTATTATAGGGAGCTTCGTCTTCAGGATGCAATATAGATGAAGGCATACGAGATGAAAGCTGAAGCTATCGCCAGACTGACAGTTTTGGCTTGAAATGGATGGAGACGAAGCATGATGATGATGTTGGCCGAATGGGAAATGACTATTTAGTCCTTAACGACTTGTATTATGATCATTAGTGAATATCGGGGATGTAAATGTAATTTTATCCGGGCTGCGTCCCATGCCTATAAATAGATGAATAGTAGCACTGCATGGTTCACGCTGGATTGTAATCACTCTCGCGTCTGCACCTTTGAGCAAGCCGAAGGTATCAATGTAATATAGATTCTGTTAATATTCATTCATACTTTATGGGAATGCAAATATGAATGAATTGATGAATTAGATTGATTATCTTTATCTTTATGTATTCTTATTTATCCATAAGATGATGAAGGCATGTCCTTCAAGACCTTCGTCTGACAATCATTATATCCGAGAGGAGGTAACGCTTCAGAGGACGAAGGTCCTTAATATTTAACATTGTGTTGCCTTGTTCTTGATTCACAACATTTGAGAACAAGTGACCAACATTGGCGCCCACCTCCGGTGAAGTCACTTCCACAAGCTTCGGCAAGCGATAGCCTTCGTCATGCCATCGAAGAAGGCAACAACGCCAGGGGCTGCTCTGCAACAACTAGACACCAATCAGGAGACGCTCTCACTAAGAGAAGCAAGGAGCCAGAAGAGAAAGGCTACCAGCCCAACACCTCAGGAGGACGAGTTGGACCAGGAAATTAGGGATCTAGAAGCGATACATCAGCAAGTACAGAGGAAGAGGGAGAAGATGCTTCAGCTAGCCGAACTTCAGAGGAAGATCGACGAAGCTGCTCAAGAAATGCGCCACATCGACCAGGATGATCAAAGGCAGGGACCTCAACACACAGAGCTTCGTCAAGAAACTCTAGTCAATGACGATGGATGGTATGATGACCTCTATCATGGTAACTTTGCTTTTGATGATGCTTCTCCCCTGGCAGCAGAGTTGTAGGCTACCCTGTGGCCACCATCATACAAGCTGCCACAGCTCCCTATGTATGATGTCCACTCAGACCCAAAGCAATTCCTCATGAGCTATGAAGCAACCATATCATCATATGGTGGCAACACTGCTGTCACGGCAAAGTCCTTCGTCATGGCAGTCAGGAACGTGGCTCAGACTTGGTATTCTTATCTTCGGCCAGGAATAATTACATCATGGCAGAAGCTGAAGGATATGCTAGTCACAAGCTTCCAGGGCTTCCAAACGAAGCCAGTGACTGCTCAAGCTCTATTCCAATGCACGCAAGACCATGCGGAGTACTTGCAAGCGTACGTCCGAAGGTTCTTGCGACTAAGAGCCCAGGAGCCAATGGTGCCTAATGAAATCATCATTGAGGCCATGATCAAGGGGCTCCGACCAGGGCCAACAGCACAATATTTTGCAAGGAAGACACCACAGACCTTGGAGAAGCTTCTCCAGAAAATGGATGTATACATCCGCACTGATAATGATTTTCGCTAGAGAAGGGAGGAAGCCTACAGGTATTCTAAGATGACTAGGGGCTTCGGAGGAAGGCTCCACCCTAGGCATGTCAGAACAATCCACAATTCGAGCTAAAGTGATGACAGGGCAAACCACACTCAAGGCAACCAGCAAAGCTCCCAATCTTCAGGGATGCAACAAAGCTCTTACAGGCCACCAACTCCAAGGGGCAGAGGAGGAAGAAACTTTAGAGGAAGGTATACTAATCAACCTAGGAGACTGTTTTTCTTATTCTGTGGGGAAGATAAGGGACACACGACAAGGACGTGCCAAGCCACGATCCAAAAGCAGAAGGAAATCGCTGAAGCCGAAGCACGGTAGAACCAGCCGAAGTAGGTCTTGCATACTGCTTCATGCTATTCCCCATACATCTCTGAGTATGTGGGCAATCAACAACCTACGGTGTCCATTGCTTCGATGAGTCACTCCGAAGCCTCCTGGGCTCAGTTGCCACCACCGCCACTGGCGCCTACCATGGCCCATAACCAACAGCCAGAAGGGCATCGCCAAGCTCGGGAGGAGTCCGAAGCTCGCACAGTCAACGACACTTTGCCCGAGTCAAGGCATATCTACTGAAGGTGGCACAACGTTTCGACCAAAGAATGCCCTGAACCAATGTATTTTTACCTTTTTGCCTGTATATTTTCTCCTAAAAAAGACAACACAAGAAAGGTTTAACCTTTAGCTTGATGTAATAAACCTGTGGTTACACCATTGAGTGTAACAAAAACGGATTAAGAAGCTCCAAAGTTGTTCCTAAGGGAATGTAGAGCTAAGTTGCCACCTAAGTAAAAGGTGAAGAAGCTCCAAAGTCGTTCCTAAGGGAATGCAGAGCTTAAATGCCACCTAAGTCAAAGGTGAAGAAGCTCCAAAGTCGTTCCTAAGGGGATGCAGAGCTTAGCTCCAAAGTCGTTCCTAAGGGAATGCAGAGCAAAAATATCACATAAGTAAAAGGTGAAGAGACTCCAAAGTCGTTCCTAAGGGGACACAGAGTCTTATTTTTTATGTTTCATACGCCAGCATGATTTGCATCATGTCATCACATCATATTGCATCATGACATCGCATCATACATCATTTTGCATCAATAAAAGCAGTGAAAAATGGAGATTCCTCATTCAGCTTCGGCAAAGATTCGTACAGTAGCTTTGGTAGTGAAAAATGGGGACCCCTCCTTCATCTTCGAGACTATTACGATGCGAAGTTTGTGCCTCTGACAATACTATTCCTACGCAACATCTACACCAAGAATCAAACACCATATAGTAGCTTCGACAAAGAAGGGGGATTTCTTACTGAAGTATGAAAAGAAGGGGGATTTCTTTCTGAAGCATGGAAAGAAGGGAAGGTGTTTTTTCGCCGTCGGCTCAAAAATGATATGTACGAAGGTTCCACGTTTCGTAAAGAAATATATTACATCAATAAACATACAAATTGTTTACAAGTGTTTCTTACAAGACTAGGGATCATGATCAAGGACATTAAGCTGGCAAAAATACAAAGTCTTAGTCTTCTCTAAGGACATTATCAGCAGCTTTGTTCAGAAGCCTGTTGACAGCTTCGTCCATAGCGTCATAAGCAATTTTTATTATATCCATCGCCTCTTTGACGGATGGGTCAGCTTCAGGGTTGTATGGTTCGAGAGGTGGAGAGAGCTCAGCTGCATCGAGACGTAAATGTATGTCAGTTTCGAAACTGAAAAACTTACAAAATGAGTCAAAAAGGGCATACCTATAAGTCTAGCCCAATCAGCAGCTTCTTTAGCTCTTTTTGCTTCTTCTGAAGCATCATGAGATACCTTTTCATTTCTTTTTATGGCTTCATCAGCGACTTCTCGTCCACCCTTCAGCCATACTTCAGAATAAAATTTGCCACCTAGGGTAGTAGCTTCGACTGAAGGGTTTCTAATGTCATCGGCTGAGAAGACGAAGTCCGGCTGAGCTACAGCCTTAGCATGATTGCAGCCAGTCCTCCATAAAATGGACGTAGCCCCACGGGCACCAGTGAAAGCACAAAAGTCTCCCCTATCGCTAAGAACTTCTTCGAAAGCTTCGAGTTCATTGTTTATCCATTCAATGACTTCATCAGGATTTCAACGAATAAATTTCTGCTCTGAGGAATAGGCTCTAACCTTAGAAAAGTTGTTCTTTAAATTTTTAGCGCATTCCAAGGATACTTCATAACATTTTTCCTTGGCGACGTGAAGTTCATCGACATTCTTCTACGTTCTTGATCTTTCAATTTCACATATCTCGTGCTTCACCACTTCAACTTCAAAGTTCTCAGTTGCTTCGGCAACTTTCCTCTTTAATTCTTGTACCTCAGCTTCGTGAGCTTCAGCTTGAGCGGAAAGCCTGGCCTCGCTAGATTATAATCTTTCCGCTAAAGAGAGTAGTATTTTATCCTTCTCAAGAGCTTCATTTCTTAATGTAATAACCTCCGAACGAAGGTTTCCAAGTGCTATTCGGCAGCTCTCATCCTCTATATTTTTCTGCACCTTCAAAGCCTTGCTTAAAATCAAGCCCTGGAAAACGAAGAGTGAACACGTAACGACGATAAGAAAAACAACAAAAATAGTTTATCGTAACACAAAATTGCAGAGTAACAAATAAAAACTATACGCACCTTCAGACTGTTGTAGGCAAGACTATCTGCAAGCTGATCTTTGGTCATTGCAGATAGGCCGAGTTCGAGCTTTAGGTACCCCATGTGATTCATCATTTTGCGGCAAACATTGATATCCTTACTGTCAGGTAGACAGTAGAGGAAATCATCATCATTATCTCCTGCATATACCAAGGATCCTTGGGGTACTTTAGCTCTTTAGCATAATGCTTGGTTTCAGCAATTTGCTCTACTGATAGTTGTTTTCCCGAACAATGTCGCACAATGAAATTCAAATCACTACTAGAGGGTGCTTCGGGAGTAGATGCCGAGGGTTTCTCTCGAAGGCTTTCATTCAGAAGATCTTCTAATGCAGTTTCCGAAGGTCTTGCCTTGACATGAACAGAAGTACTAGCAACGATCATCTCTGTAACATCTTTAGTTTTGCTACCAGAAGCTTTGACAGAAGAAGAGGGAGGCGGCATTTTCACAGATTCTAGAATAGCTTCCAAGACACTAGCCATCATCCTCTTCCTTGGAGTTCCTGTGGTAGCTGGCAACTTCGGTAGTGCTGTCACCTTCATCTTAGGTTGCTCTGGTACTTTCTCTGCCACCTTTTCTAGCTCCGGCTTTTTGGCCAGGCCTACAATGACTTCAAAAGGTATAGCAGGAACAGTCTCTCTGACTAGGGGGGGTGTTTCTACCCTTTCAATTAACTTCGGCACATTGGCCATCTCGATGCGCCTAGGCCTGCATGTCAAAACCTTAATTTTCTTTGTTTTCGCACACTAGTAGACACCGAAGCAGCAACTTTCCTTTTTCTCCCTTGTTTCTGAATGGGATAGCAATAGTCTAGGTAAACGAAACCAATCCCATCAAACACTCTATTCAACCTCTTCTTACCACGAGCATCAAAGGCAACCATCATAGATTCATCTTCTACCTTCAAATACGCTACGAGTATCTCATCACTTGTTGCCTCCATAGCATCCAACCAATCATCATTTGGCTCATCAAACTGGTTACTGAACCGAAAAGTATACTTCAGATAAACTAGGCCACCTTGACTGGAACCAGCGGTGGCTTCTTTTGGTATTTCCCATTCGCTTGCAAGAGGCCATACTTTGTAAGCAATATACTCCTAAACTAAGTCTCTCGTGCCAATATAGGTGCACATTGTGTTGAAAGCAGCTTGGCACGCTTGCACTTCGTTTCCAATTGCGATGGATGGCCTTCTAATGCCAAAGCATGACCATATAGGACGTTGAATAACAGCTTTCACATCTTCCCTCTGTTTCAGGTCATTCTTCATGTAGAACCATTCCTTCATCCAAGAACCTGGCCACTTCTTTCGAAACATGGGCACAGGGTAATTCGCCTCAGACCGAGGCACGAAGCTGTAGCAACCAAAATTGTTGTGATACTGTTTCTTTCCAGTTGCCTTTGTCTGATAAGACAACTCATGAATATTGCAGAAGCATCTTGCATCTAGCTCTAGTCTCTGGCTTCTCATGGCCCAAAAAAAAACTCCCACTCTAATAAGAGCGTCAGGGGTAATCTGATGAAGGTATATTTCAAACGTCTTCAAGACCTCGACCAGCATCTTGTGTAGCAAAAAACAAAGCCCAGCCTTCATAAAGCTCCTAAAGAGTACCACTTCATCTCCTACTGGCAGAGGAATGGTGTCTTCTCCTCTAGCCCTCACTATCGAAACATCAAGAAAATATTTTCCTTTCATTGCTTCAACCTAACCTTGCTTAATCATGGACTTTCCGAAAACAACGTGGCTTGGTCTCCATGGCCGATCTTTGGCAATTTCATTCTTACTCTCGATATCGAAGCATTCACTGTCGCTTGAATCACCAAATAATCTAGCTAACATCTCGTTGGTGATCTTCTCTATGTTGGACTTTTCCATGGCATTGTAAAAGCCAATAAGTGTGGGGTTAGCACTTTTCTTATCTTCAGCCATTTTGGTGATGGTCACGACAGAAAATCGAAGCTCACAAACAATTGAACTTAGAGAACAAGAAAAATAAAACAACAACTGTAGCACGAAAGCTAGATGGCACGAAAATGAGCCCCACAACTAGATGGGCCCCATGGTTCAGAATGACTCGCTATTCTAGCGAAGGAAAGGTGTTTTTCGGACCTTTGGCTAAAGGCCTTCGTTCATGTCGCAGTCTGAATTTGTTACATAGAAACAAATTAATTCTGCGAGAGGCTACTGTTGGGGGCCTTCCTCTTCCGAAGGTCCTCAAAAACATAATTAACCATTTGTTTTCAGCATTAGTTATGACAGGGAGCTTCGTCTTCAGGACGCAAGTCCTTTCTTCATGATGAAGGCATACGAGATGAAGGCCGAAGCTATCGCCAGACTAACAGCTTTGGCTTGAAATGGATGGAGACGAAGCATGATGATGATGCTGGCCGAAGGGGAAAAAGACTATTTAGTCCTTAACGACTTGTATTATGATCATAAGTGAATGTCAGGGATGTAAATGTAATTTTATCAGGGCTGCGTCCCGTGCCTATAAATAGCTGAACAGTAGCACAGTCCTGTTCACGCTGGATTGTAATCACTCTAGCGTATGCACCTTCGAGCAAGCCGAAGGTATCAATGTAAAATAGATTCTATTAATATTCATACATACTTTATGGGATTGCAAATATGAATGAATTGATGAATTACATTCATTATCTTTATCTTTATGTATTCTTAATTATCCATAAGATGATGAAGGCATGTCCTTCAAGACCTTCGTCTGACGATCATTATATCTGAGAGGAGGTAATGCTTCGGAGGACGAAGGTCCTTTATATTTAATAGTTGTATTGCCTTATTCTTGATTCACAACATTTGAGAACAAGTGACCAACATCTTCTTTCAAAACTTTGTCAGCAGCTTTGTTTAGTAGCATGTTAACAGCTTCGTCAACGGCTTCGTTAGCTATTCTAAATTACATCAAGTGCCCCCTTCAGAGATGGATCGGCTTTAGGGTCATATGGCTCTAAAGGGGGAGAGAGTTGAGTTGCACCATAGTATAAGTGTTTGTTAGTTCCGAAGCTAAAATAATTTACGAAGCTAGGTCACAGTAGATATACCTATAAGTCTTGCACGTTCTATAGCTTCCTCAGCTTTCCTGGCCTCTTTCAAGGCAGCATGAGACTCTTTCGCATTTTTCTGATAGCTTCGTCAGCTACCTCTCGGCAACCCTTTAGCCAAACTTTAGAATAAAACTTTCCACTCAGCGCAACTGCTTTGGCTGAATGGTTCTTAATGTTATTGGCTGAGATCAAGAATTTTGGCTGAACTACAGCCTTTGCGTGATCGTAGCCAACCTTCTGAAGAAGTGACACATCTTCGCGGGCGCCGACGAAGGCGTAGAAGTCTCCCCTATCACTAAGAATTTCATCAAAGGCATCGGCCTCGCCGCCGATCCAGCAAATAACTCCATCAGGATCGCCACGGATAAAATTTTGCTCCATGGAGAATGCACTAACTTTGGCAAAGCTGTTTTCAATTTATGACAACATTCCATCGCAACATCGTAGCATTCCACTTTTTCTCGATGATGCTCATCCACATTTTTCTGAACCCTTGTCGTTCATCATCAGATATTTTTTGTTTCGTTTGCTCGACATTAAAATTTTTAGTCAATTCATCGAATTTCTTCTCCAATCCCTGCACTTCGGATCTGTGCAATCCCACTTGAACAGATAGGGCATACTCTAACTCAGCAATATGCTTTGCATCTTTCTGTTGTTTTTCTTCAAATTCCTTCATCTTCTGCTGTGCCTCGGAAAGGCTAGACAGCCTAGCTTCGCTAGATTTCAATCTCTCTACCTAGGAGAGCAGGATTTTATCTTTCTCGAGAGCTTCATTTCTGAGCGTTATAACTTCAGAACAAAGATTTCCAATTGCTATCTGATTGTTCTCATCTTCTGCATCCTTTTGAGCCTTTAAAGCCTTGCTAAGAATTAGACCCTACCAAACAAAAAACATACAAATAATAATGATAAGAATTACCACAAAAATAGTTCATCATAACAAAAATTACCAAATGCGAAGACAAAGTATACAAACCTTCAGGCTGTTGTAGGCGAGGTTGTCTACAAGTTGGTCCTTCGTCATTACAAACAAACCAAGCTCAAGCTTTGGATATCCCATGTTGTCCATCATTTCACAGCAAACATTAATCTCCTTACTGTCTAGTAGACAGTAAAGGAAGTCATCTTCGTCGCTCCCTCCATAAACTAAGGATGCCCGCTGGTATTTCAGTTCCCTTGCATAATGTTGCACTTCGGCAACTTGTTCTTTGGATAGTTGTTTCACCGATGCATGACGAACAATATATTCCAAATCAGCTTGGGAAGGTGCTTCAGGAGTATGCAATGTTGACTTTTCCTTTGCTAGTTCTGCTGGCTTAGCCCCTGAAACCTCAGCCTCAGTGTGAGTAGGATAAGCGCGTGCAGCGGCTACTTCTCTTGAATCTTTAGTTTTGTCCTCAGGAGCTTCGGTAGAAACAGGAGTTGGCATCTCTTTAGATTTTAAAACAGCATCCAAAACGCTAGCCATTCTCCTTTTCTTAGGAGTCGTTGTTGCAGTAGTTGTTAGCTTCGGCAACCCCGTTATGGTTGGGGGACTCAGCAGTTTCAATTGCTCTTCTGCCTGTGAGCTCCTTGTTCCCAAGTCTTCAGCTACACCAGCACTAGCTTCGGCCTGTTCAGCAATCCCTATACCCTTTGAATCGGGTATTGTAGCTGTCCTTTCTAAAGAATGAGGCTTCAACCTTTGTGTCAAAACCTTAGCTCTCTTTGGCTTAGGTGTAGTAGAGGAAGATATAGTTGCCATTTTTCTTTTTGACCTTTGTTTTCGGGCAGGAAAGCAGTAATCAGGATAGAAAAATCCGATCACATCAAAAACTCTGTTCAACCTCCTCTTTCCGCGAGCGTCGAAGGCAGTGGTCATGGCTTTATCCTCTGCCTTCGTGTAAGCTCCCAATAGCTCATCACTGGTAGCTTCGACAGCTTTAAGCCAGTCATCATTCGGCTCATCAAACTAATTTATGTAACGATACGTGTAGACAGACCACCTTCGCTAGAACCAGCAGTAGTTTCCTTCGTCATGTCCTAGTCATTAACGAGCGGCCACACCTTATAGGCAATGTGCTCCTGGACTAAATCTCTTGTACTGATGTAAGTACAAACAGTATTGAAAGCCATCAAACACGCTTGCACTTCGTTCCCACTTGCAATTGATGGCCTCCTGATGCCGAAGCGTGACCGTATGGGGCGTTGGATTATTCCCCTTACATCTTCTCTCTTGCTCAAATCATTTTTGACATAAAACCACTGTTTCATCCAAGAGCCCAGCCATTTCTTTCGGAATGTTGGCATGGGATACCTCACATCAAAGCGGAGCACGAAGCTATAGCACCCGAGGTTGTTGTGATATTGCTCCTTCCCAATTGCCTTCGTCTAGTAAGATAATTCATGAATATTGCAGAAGCATTTGGCATCTGGCTCCAGCCCTTGGCTCCTCATAGCCCAAATAAAAACTCCCACTTTAATTAAAGCTTTAGGAGTAAGCTGAGGAAGGTATATCTCAAATGTCTTTAACACTTCAACTAGCATTCTGTGCAAAGGAAAACGCAGCCCAGCCTTCATGAAACACTTAAAATCACTACTTCATATGCTTCAGGAAGAGGAACGGTATTCTCTCCTCCAACCCTCAATGGATATATCATGGAAATATTTTCCTTCATCGCTTCAGTTTGCCCTTGCTTAACACTGGATTTTCTGAAAACAACATGACTCGCCCTCCATGGCCGATCTTTGTTATCTTCGTTATCACTCTCCACATCAAAACTATCATTGTCGCTGCAATCCCCAGATAGCCTAGCCAGCATCTCATCAATGATTTTTTCAATGTTGGTCCTTTCCATAGCTTCGTAAAAACCAGCAAGTGTCGAGTCTACAGTCTTCTTATCCTTGGACATTTCAATGATGTTCACAACAAATGCCAAATCTCAAAAAACAATTGCACTCATAGAAGAAGAAAGCTAAAACGACAATCATAGCACAAAAAGCTAGATAGCACGAAAAATATTCATAGCACAAGCCTCTGTATATATACACAAAGCACCACTGAGCAGTGGGGCCCATGATTCAAAACGATTCGCTATTCTAGCGAAGGGAAGGTGTTTTTTTCGGACCTTCGGCTAAAGGCCTTCGTTCATGTCAAAGTCTGAATTTGTTACAAAGAAACAAACTAATACTACGAGGGGCTACTATTGGGGGCCTTTCCTCTTTCGAAGGTCCTCAAAAACATGACTAGCCGTTTGTTTCTAGCATAATGTCGAGTACTGCAGGAGCTTCGCCATAAGCAAAGGTTCATGATGGGAGCTCTCTTCTCCGCTGAAGGTTTTAAGATGAAGATATATCCCGAAAGTGACAATGATGAACGCCGAAGTTATAGCCGAAGAGCAACAACTTCGGCTTAAAGTGGTGTCGAAGATCAAACGTGATGCTGAGCCGAGGAGGAAAAGACTAGATAGTCCCTAATGATTTATGTTATAATTATGAACACATGTTAAGGTCATAAATGTATTTCTACCCGGGTTGCGTCCCATGCCTATAAATAGGTGAATAGTACCCCATACTATTCATGCTGGATTGTAATCGCTCTTGCGTCAACACCTTCGAATAAGCCAAAGGTATCAATGTAATATAAATCTTACTAATGTCCATATGTTTATCATGAAATAAATATATGAAATGGTATATGAATGGATAATATTTATCATCTCTATGAATAGTTATTCTTGTGAATGATGAAGGTATGTCATTCACAACCTTCGTCTAAAGATCATTATATCCGAAAGGAGATGATGCTTCGGAGGACGAAGGTCCCTAATCTTTAACATCTGTGTTGCCTTGGTCTTGATTCACAACATTTGAGAACAAGAGACCAACAGATGGGATTTGCCCAAACAGGATTTCCTAGAATTACCAACCCTATTCCTTGATTACCCTGGGATAAACACTATGCTTAGCAATTTGTGCTATCGCTCAACTTGATAAATATGATGTCACTCATTAATAATACTATTGTTCCGAAAATGAAAATTTGTATTATAATGTTAACCCGATGGTTAAACAAGATTATTTCATATTAAATGGAACAAGGAGTGACCACCTAGGATAACAGTGCAACCACGAGTGCTATAATGGCTCTGGCTTTGGTAATTATCTCTATAGACTTAGTGCTTAGCAACCCTACCTGAAAGATGGACAAGAGGGGGCGGCAGTGGTTTGGTGGCAGCTCATGTTAACATGGGGTGGTAGTCTTGGCTAAGTTACCTCGCCCAGAGGGCCATCAATGCTGACATGGAAACCTTAGCGGGTGGCTTTGTACTAAGGATATTTTGTGAAAACATCATAGTGGATCCCTAGCTATTCACCTAGGAAGTGTTTACGGGTCCGACCAACCCAGGCTAAAGGGGATACACGGCTTGTGGGTAAAGTTGTACCACCTCTGCAGAGTGTAAAAACCGATATATCAGCCATGCTCACGGTTAAGAGTAACGTGTACCCTCATATGGTAATTGAACTTAAAGATGGAAAATAAATCGTGATCCGATGATTCATAAATGGTTTGCTTAAGTGGTTTCACTTAAGTGTTTTTGACATAATTTTGTAATGTTTAATTGGGATTTTTGGGATACACTTACAATTAGTAAGTCAGGCGTTGTTAATAAAGTATTGACCAACTAAAATGCTTACCGCTTATCCATAGCCTACCTTGTTAAACTTGCATTACTCCTCCCACTTGGTGAGCCCTGACCATAAGTGAGCTCACCTCTTGCTAATATTTTGATCAGAGTGTGATAAAGAAGACTTTACATATGATGTTGACGAGTACTAAGTCTAACGATGCGCCAATCACCTTCCTATGGAAGAGTGTCCATGTTATTCCATTGTACTTTGATGATGGTACTATTAAGACACTATTGTCTGGATGGTGTAATAAAGTTACTCTACCCTCTTTACGCCTTTATTGCATTGTCTTTTGATATATTACACTTGTGACGTCAACATATGTGTGAAAAATGGATCCTAGCACACATATGCTATGAATTCGGTTTTGCCCCTAAAACCAGCTGTGACAGTTTGTTGCCCATATCAGGTGGAAAAACACTAGTCAAGTTTTTCAACGAGATGTGGTATCGAACCTAGAAAGTTCTTATTAGTTGGTGGGATACTGTAAGAAGATCAAGTTACCCTAATATGTCTGAAATTTGACATGTAGGGTCATTTTTGTGGAAATCACTAGCATAGAGAAGTGGGCCAGGATTTTATTAAATATTGAATATGTCACTGATGATGCCTAACCTGGATGAAAGACATGGTAGAGGGAGGTTAGCTTTACAAAGATATGCGACGAGGCATCTTATTCTAGACTAGGCTTAGCCTATGACTAGGGTTAGCCATGGGAGAGCTAACGGCAGAGGAGTAGAGCAAAGAAAGGACACCTATAGACGGATGATGAATGATAGTGGTCAAAGTCGAGGCCTTGGTCGTTGGTGGACACCAGAAGGGGCGAATACATGCCGAGGCCACCCGGTCTGTGGCTTAGGACATAATCCATATGCCTATAATTATATTTGTTGTCTTTAGATCAAATATATTAAAAGAACAGTAGATTCAATAGACTGATCCAGAGCATAATCGGGTTCTAGATCCACCCCTGGATACCATGGCCGGAGTGGTCACCGGCGAGGAGGTAGGGAAGGGGCTCTAACAATCTAGCTTTTGCACTATGAAGTTCGATCACAAAGGATTAGATGCAAGAAGCCTTCCTTTGTGCCCTAAAATTTGTGCTATGGGTCGAGTATCACTATCAGAATTGTTATCTTTGCCAAGTGCTTTAGACACTCGGGAAAGCCCATTTTGCACTGGGTAGAGGTTTTGTCGAGTGGTGCACTCAGCAAAGAGCGCTCGGTAATAAAAACTGTCAGTAAAGGCATCCTTTGTCGAGTGTCAAAAAACACTCGGCAAAGAAAAGCAATCGACAAAACAAAAATCGACCCCCAAAAAAACAGCAAAAAAATTAATCAAGGGTGGACCACCAATGAGAAGACCATTTTTATAGCATTTTCACGAATTTTTCAAGAACTTTACCTAGTCCTTGAGATTCGAACATGTGAACCTCTCTCATATGACACCACCCACCAATGCACCCTATCTTGTGTCTATGTTACGTTTTTCTTCCCCGTGTATTATAACAAACCAATGTAAATTGATTGTTTGAGGCACTAAATTAGTTCCAATGATAAAGTTGTCAACTACAAAGTTGCATAACTTTTTGATATCTACAACTTTTGTTTTGGTAGTTTCTTTATCCGAGGTATTTTACAAAAATTAATTTCTAATTTAAAAACTACAAATAGATTTTTATATGATAAGATTATTTCAAATCAAAAAGTCATCAGTAGAAAGTTAAATAACTTTTCGATACATTTTGTAGTTTTTTCATCCGAGGTGTTTAAAAAATTCAAACTTTGAAATTCAATCATAGTTTTGCGTGACAAGATGATTTCAAATCAAACAGTTGTCAACTACAAAGTTTCATATTTTTTCAAGACTTACAACTATCATGTTGATGGTTTTCCATGAGAGGTCATTTAAAATTTTGATTTGTTTTTGAATTCAGACATAGTTTTCGTTGACAAGATGACTTCAAATCTTAAAGTTGTTAAGCACAAAATTCTATAACTTATTAAGATCTACAAAGTTTATTTTGGTTGTTTGATTATTTGTTTATCTAATATGGTGGTTGTAACATTATTCATAAATACTACGCATCACCCTTATAGTTCCATAATCTATAAGAGAGAGATATAAGTTTTATGAACATATTTATTTTAATTTTATCATGTGAAGAAATGACCAAAGAAACGTACATCTTGATAAATTATACAACTTTATAGTTAAAAACTTTTTATTTGAATTATTTTAATGCTTTAGAATATGATTTAAAATTTTTTCTTGCCTAGTGTCGTAAAAACACTCGACCGAAGCTCTTTTTCGAATGTTTGAAAAGTTTCTTCGTTGAGTATTTTTTTTTGTCATGCGGTTTTTGTTTGGCACTTAGAAAACAGATTCTTTATCGAATGCTTGAATAAATTCTTGATAAATCACTAGGTAAAGATCTGTTTATCGGTAGGGTGGGCAAGAAAACCAACGATTGGATGTATACATCATGCAAAAGAAAAAAGAAGGAAAGATAGTCACGCGGTAAATCACAAAGGTCAAATTAATTAAAGTGCACGGGGAGAATTGTGCATTCTACTTTGCTAAGAATAGAATGGCGGGGCGCAACAAAACGCGAGCTGAATCGCGCGCCTGCCCGGTGGGGCGCGATCGATACGGCAGTTAAAAAGGGTGGGACGCCACCTTTCCCGCGGAAAGAGGAGCTCCCACCGCTAATTCATCGTCCTCGTTCCTCCCTACGGCCGGCCACCCACGCCGTTGCTGCTGTTCTGGCGCGCCCTCCGCCTCTTCTCTCGTAGGTGCCGTCGTCGGAGCTTGCTTTTGGGGAGGTAGGTAACGAGCTCAGCCTTGTTCTCGCACATCATCATGTCCGCATTTCTGGATCCACCGCTGTCTGCTTGTAGCCGATCGATTTCTTGCATTATCTCTTCTCTCTAGCCCCGTCTTGCCTCTCTCTAATCTAACATAGCAAGAGAATGTGACCATCCATTCTGTGATGCCATGGGGGAAATGCCGAATACTCCAGGTCGTGCGGCATGATCTGCTGACCGCCCCAAATCAACCCGGCCGCCCATCGACCGTCGTCATCCAGTCCGACGAGGAGGAAGAGGAGAGGGAGCGACAAAACTAAGATGTCTTGCTGCAGTGGCGCCGAGGAGGACAGCTACGGCCCGCCGCCCAACCAGGCGGTTCCACCACCCAATGCCAACGCCCCCGGTACAACTACACTACACCAGGCCCTCGGTCTCGTCTGGCCACCGCCGGCGCCTTCTCATTCCAATCCATGCGTGGCGCAGGCAACAGAGGCGGGCCGAGAGGACCGGGCGCGCCGAGGGTCGGCGGCCCCGCGAAGCCCGTCAGCATCGACGTGCCCGCCATACCCTTCGACGAGCTCAAAAGGATCACCAACAACTTCAGCGACCGCGCTCTCATCGGCGAGGGCTCCTACGGCCGCGTGTACAACGCCACGCTCAGCGACGGCCGCGCCGCCGTCATCAAGAAGCTCGACACCAGCGCCTCGCAGGACTCCGACACCGACTTCGCCGCGCAGGCATTGCAGCTTGCCTGGCATCTTCCTTTTTTTCTCTTCTTTGTTAACGTTGCCTGCCCTCATCACTATCTCCATCGTCGTACAGATCGCGATGGTCTCCAAGCTGAAGAACGAGTATTTCCTGGAGCTCCTGGGGTACTGCTTGGAAGACGGCAACCGAATGCTAACCTATCAGTTCGCCACAATGGGTTCTTTGCACAACATACTACACGGTTGGTTGGTGTAGCTTTGCGCCTCTCTGCCGATCCACGCAAATCCTCCTCTGCCTCTGCTACGGCCGGCCGGCGGTGACACTGTTTCGTTGGCGCAGGGAAGAAGGGAGTCCAGGGCGCGGAGCCCGGCCCCGTCCTCAACTGGGCACAGCGAGTCAAGATAGCCTACGGGGCGGCGAGAGGGCTGGAGTACCTGCACGAGAAGGTCCAGCCGTCCATCGTCCACCGGGACATCCGCTCCAGCAACGTCCTCATCTTCGACGACTTCAGCTCCAAGATCGCCGATTTCAACCTCACCAGCCAGGGCACCGACACCGCCGCGCGGTTGCACTCCACTCGCGTGCTAGGGACTTTCGGATACCACGCCCCAGAGTAAGATCGATTAATGGTGTCATCTGGCATGCCAAATTAGTTCTTACCCCCCAAGATTGGCATTCTGAACTGAACCGTCTTCTCAGATACGCTATGACAGGCCAGATCAACCAAAAGAGCGACGTCTACAGCTTCGGCGTGATTCTTCTAGAGTTGCTGACCGGAAGGAAGCCTGTCGACCACACAATGCCGAAAGGCCAGCAGAGTCTTGTTACTTGGGTACTGTCATTTCGTTTCCTTCTTCAAATCGGTGCAGACGCCAACGAAAATCTCCTGACTCTGAACGTCACAAAAACTACAGGCCACTCCGAGGTTGAGTGAAGACAAAGTGAAGCAGTGTGTTGATCCAAAGCTCGACAGTGACTACCCTCCGAAGGCCGTTGCGAAGGTAAGCAAACTAGCTAGCGTACAAAACCACCGGATGTGCGACAGAGGCTTACACACGTACTGGCATTTTCTTTTCTCTTCCAATTTTCAGCTGGCAGCAGTTGCGGCGTTGTGCGTTCAGTACGAATCCGACTTCCGGCCAAACATGACCATCGTGGTGAAGGCGATCACGCCTCTTCTGAACGCGCCCAAACCGGCAGCTCCAGCCGCGCCGCAGTCCTGATCAACCAGACGACAGAATTAGCCTGGACACGGTTCCCCTGATCTGTTCCTCATCGCAGATGTATGCTAAGGAACCACGCATCCTTGCTCCATCCATCTAGGGGAATTTTGTAAAATGTTAATCCGGTACTCTGAATTCGTGTGCTTTTCCTTGTTTGTTTGCCTGGCTTGTTCTGAGTTTGTGATATAACATGTGCAGATTTAGAAAGTACATATGCTGTTTCCAGCTAGAAAAAATAGGCGAGACCTCCAAAACCTTTTTAGTTCACATGAAGTGATACTGAACGCTTGCAGATTGAGTGCTAACGACTGGTGTTGTGTTTTGGATAATCATTGCATGGCACACGGCTTGGTTCTATTTCTCAGTGTTGTATATATTAGTAAATAAATTGCTAACATAAGATTCAGTTATCACTTGTGGTTCAGATTGATGATGAGTGATTGTTAATGGGTATCATCTCAGGTCGAATCATGTACTGACCGATGCGTGAAATTATTTATGTGCAACCATATCGGTCAGCTTGTGATGTACATGTGTAAAGCACAAGGATGGTGGTTCACTGTGATATCCTGGACTGTGATATCCTGGCCCCGGTGGATGGTGATGTCTTGGCCCAAGATTTAATAAAATTAATAAAGTACTCGTATCAACAAGGTGTATCTTCTTTTTCGGAATCGTGTCTCGAAAGAACCTCTGGGTTAAGCATGTTTGGCCCAGAGCAATCTTAGGATGGGTGACCGACCGGAAATTCTTCTCGGGTGTGCATGAGTTAGGACAAAGAACGCACAAAAGACTCGTGTTGGTCTGTGGGGATGATATATGATCCTAGAGGGCTGCCAAGAGTAAGCAGCATCGGTCTGGGAGTAGACAGGGTGTTACATCGACGGCTAAGGTGAAGGTCATGCGGACTCGTAATGATAGATCGAGACGGTAAAGGATGAGTACTGGGTCTTGGTTGACGGACTGGAGCACCGAGTGACCAGCGGTGGTGGCTGACACCTGGGACATGCACTCACACGTGGACATGGCGGAGCGGGCCGTGTTACCGGCACGGTCGAGGACTGATGGGACATGTGTCCTAGATGTGGGGGATGCGTACGTGGTGCGATACTCACGGTGGTTTGGTGGTTGAACATCAAAACCACCCTGCGCTATGGATGGCGGGTTTTGCTGAGTTTGGGCCTCAAAACTCGGCGGTGGTGGTTTTGGAGGGAGCCGGTGGCAGCACGTGGTTTCATAGCGAAGAGTGCGTCAGGGCAAAGCAACTTCGTATGAAGCGTGTGGCCGTCACATCGAAAACCTAGGAGTTGGTCTATTTTGCCCCTAACGGAGTTGATAGACTCAATGTAAATAGGGGTAGTTTAGAAAATAGAAATAACCCTTCATAAATAGATGGGAGGGCTGGTTATTTTAGCATCTTTTTAGCTTAGTTTCATTTCGCTCTTGTTTTAGAACTCCTGGTTTTCCTCTCTAGATTTTCACCAGTTTAGCCGGGAGATCTGCAGTGACTTTGTTGTGTCGACTGTGTCTTGTAATCTGCAACTATTATTCCGAGGAAGGGTTGTTGGTTCGGCCCAAAGGTTTTGGTTTGCTTCAATCTCAGCTTGTTCCCTTGCTGAATTTTTTGAAGTCTTGTGTTATTTTCTTCCCTTCCCTCCTCTTGTTGATTTGAGAAGAACCATCGAGTTCTTGTGTTCCGGATGTTGTTGGGATTTGTTGGTCGGTGAGATATACTCTTAGGATCACTACTGAGGCCCTATTGGTGCAGTTTGTGGTTGTGATCTTAGATGATCTCGTTTTGAGTTCATTTTAGAAAACCCCAACAAACACCAATTATGTTAGTATTTTTAGATCTGCAGTTGATTTACAAGTCTGATTGAGCTTAAAATTTGTGGAGACCTTGTAAACATATTTGTCTAGGTGTGTGTAAATTTTCAATTTTCATCTCAATCGGAGTTCGTTTGATTCAGTTTCGCATCCAAGAACAGATTTTCGTGGTACTAAGATAAGCACTTGTTCGCGACACTGTTTTGGAACGATTTGGACTTTTCGGTGTCCGATTTGTGATCCATTCATTTTTATGGTCTCATATGACTATTAGAACCATTTTCTAATTATGAGATCATAGGGTTGATGATGTGCTTTTAGTTTGTGCGCTTACTTCATTTCAATTAAAGTGAGGTGCTCATTCTCAGTGTTTGGCAGCAAAAATTTGGTTGGCTTCCATTCACCCCCTAGTTGCCTCACTAGTCCTTCAAAAATTACATGGGTTGACCTAAGGCGAATTACACTTGCATAGGATACAACAGAGAAAACAATAATCTAACACCGCCGCAATCGAAACTCTTGCTACGATAGATGTTGAGACTAGACCAAAACTCCAAGAACAACACAGAGAAAGACACTTGTTGAAGATGTCGGCAACTGTAAGCTCATCAGAACATGATCGACGTGGACGTCCCCGATAGCAACAAGCTCACAGACAATATGAAGGTCAACCTCGACATGCTGAAAGGGAAATGTGCCCTCGGGCCATTTCTAAGTGTTTTGGTGATTAGGTGCCAAACACATCACTTTGATCTAACATAAAATTGTGAGTATGAGCTTAGAGTCAAAGAGAAGTAAATTGGGAGTTGTAAGAACAAATTGCAAAGTCTACAATATTAGAGAAATAAAGGTATGACTCTAGCACTAAGTAAATTGGTTTTGGTACTAACTATGTTCTACTAAGTGCTAGGGAACTTCTCAAATCGAGAGAAATTCAAATGGAGAAGTTTGGCTAAGGCTAGCCAAACATGCACCAGCCTTGGTGCACCGGACTGTCCGGTGTGCACCGGACTGTGTCCGGTGCTTAGGCTAGCACACCTGACGAACAGGCCGCTCTCGGGAAAAGTTGAGGGCGCCACGACTATAATTCACTGGACTGTCCGGTGTACACTGGATTATCTGGTGTGCCAGCCGCGCGCTCAGACAACGGTCGGCCGCGCGATCAGTGGGCGCCACGTGTGCCCAGCCAACGGTCACCAAGCTGCACTGGACTGTTCGGTATGCCACCGGACTGTCCGGTGTGCCATGGGACCAGAGGCTAGCAACGGTCAGTTTCGCCAAACAAGGAAGGGAATCGCGCACTGTTCATTGTCCGGTGGTGCACCGGACTATTCGGTGCGCCCACGGACAGAAGGCAACCAAAGCCTACCCAATGGAGCTCCAACGGCTCCTAGTACCCTTGGGGCTATAAAAGGGACCCTAGGCGCATGGAGCAAAATACCAAGCATCCTTTGAATATCCTAAGACACTAAGACACTGCGATCACACTAGAGCTTTGATAGATCGAGATTTGAGCAACAGTATGAGTTGTAGTTCCGCTGTATTGTTTCGTCTGCTCCTCTCTCGACTTCTGAGCGTGTGTTCCTGTGATTTTTGTCTCTTGTGTGTGTTTTTACTCCACCTTACTCTTGAGTTTATTTGAGATCAAATTGTGTAAGGCGTGAGAGACTCCACATTGTGGAGATTCCTCACAACAGGGTAAACTAAGATAAGAAAGAAAACTGTGGTATTCAAGTTGATCTTTGGATCACTTGAGAGGGGTTGAGTGCAACCCTCGTCCATTGGGACGCCACAACGTGGAGTAGGCAAGTCTTTTAAGCTTGATCGAACCACGGGATAAAAATCATCATGTCACCTGTCTGTTTCACTTTACTGCGATTCTATTCTTTCTAGCACCTCTCTTCACCTATAATATTGCTCTAAGTTTAAGAAGTCCTCTCTCCTCTCACTCTTCATCCGAACTTGGTTTTTGTGGCGGAATTGCCCAAATTATTCCAACTTAAGTGCCTAAGTCCCGCTAGAGGCTAGACCACACTTAAATAGGGATAACGCGTCAATCCCTCGGATCTAGTCCGACGAGGCCACTAACAGGATCAAATACCACGTACTCACTCGATGGTGAGGCACAGAGCAAATACAATAAAGCATAAAACCATACATTAAGGAGTATCAAATTATTACATCAACATCGGAGTTTTTGCAAAAGCGATCATCATTGTTCGGAATGCAGCGGAATAAAACTAGCGATAAATAAACAGAGAGATGGGGAAGCCTGTCCCATCACTCCTCATGCTCCTCCTCTACCGAGGTAGGGTCCCACTCGACTGTCCAACCTGGTGGCAAGATGGACGGCCAAGTCACTCCAGCAACCATGTCCTCCAAAGAACCTATAAAAATTATGCCACAAGCAAGGCTGAGTATACTAATACTCAGCTAGACTTACCCGGTGTGAGGAGTCTACTCCTCTACCTCTAGACATGCAGGCGTTTGGCTGTGGGGTTTGGTTTGCCAAAAGCACTAGCTGAGTCTATAAAGCAAGTTTTAGCTTTTTCGAGTTTTAGTGTGACTCTCTTAAGACTAAATGTATACCTATCCAATCATACATGGTATCAAGCATTTAGCAAATCAACAACTTTTGCCAAGTCATCACATTTCCACTTGTTACTCAATGTAGCAGCATGGATCAAGCAGTCTCATTCGCTGCGAGAAGCAGACGATTCGAATCGAGTTTTTATCCTTGCAAGGTAAACCTAAACACACGACATGGCGAGGCACTCCGTCCCCACACACATCAACCGCCTCCATCGATTCCCCGTCAGCAGATCAGGGCTCACCACCTTGGCGTACAATGCCTCACTGACCCTGACTGTCGTCGTGCAGTGACCGCACTTGTACCCACCATAACCAGAATGGGAGACCATGTCTCAGGTCGCGTGAGGGGATATGTCTGCTGCCAGGTTCACTCAGGTACTAGGCTTACCGATTTACCATATTTCTCGGCATATGTTTAGTACGTTCAAACGCTTGACTCACGGTACCACACCTTAATCCTTATTCCAATTTCCACCTCGTAGACAATCAATCCCCATGGATTGTTGTCCACAGACCAACATCATTATGCTATGAACGTGGATACAACCAATTCCTGACCTCGCGCGAGTGCTGGAAAAATCACTCGACTTCTACCAAGATCCCTAATTAGTAAGCAGCTACTCGACCTAGCATACTAGTATCCATCTCAACAGGAATCCTAAGTTCATGCAACTAGGGTTTCAGTCAACTCCTACACTTAAGTGCACAGTACAAGCCTACAAACATTAAGTGTAGTAAAATAGCATATATAAACGGTTATGCATAAAACCGGGGCTTGCCTTCCAAAGCTGGGGCAGGCAGATCCTCTGGGGCAGGCTCTAGTGCTGGATCCGGGGCTACCTCCTGAGCAACTCCTTGCTCCGATGATGTATTCTCCGTCCGCGAGGTTACAATCTATCGAATGCAATGAATAAGATATATGCATGCTATCATATGTAAAATTTATTAACAATTATGCCTAGTGAAGAAAAACCAAGTTAGTTAATAACTTAGGGTTTCCTTGTCATAAGAGGCTCTTAGGGGTTTATGCTTATCAATTTAGGTTTGAGGTTTTGCCTAGGGATAAGCATAATGGATTAAGACTTGGATTGCCCCTTAAATGTTTTAGTAGGCACTCAAGGGGTTTTGCTGGTTTGGTTAGGGTAACATTAGTCTCCACTATTAATTCCCCCTTTCATTTTCTATTTATGATTTTAGGGTGGGTTTGAACTACAACAGTGATTTAACTTTTTTCTAAAAATTTTGTAAACATTACAGTGGGTTACCATTTGTCACTGTAGTTTGTCCTATAAATTGGAGGTCCAGAATAATTAGAATGTGTCCTGGACAAAAATAACAACAGTTGGGGCAAAGGGGTCACTTTGCACTACAACTCTTATCTAGGGGTGGGTTCTGCACTAATAGTCATTTTTGCTGGTATCTATAGGTAATGACATGCTTCTGTGCCAAAAATCACAGAGGGCCACTTAGTGGTTATTTAGTTATGATTTTCTAAAGTTTAATGCTAAAAAGACATTTACAACTAACTTGTTATTTGAAAATTGTCAAACAACAGAACTCATAATTTTTCTATGTTTATACTAACAAAACATTAGTTATCCCAAGGTTTGGGGTGTTTTCTCCTCAGGATTATTTTTCTAGGGTTTTTCTAATTTTTTTCCTTGTTTTCTTAAAATAAAAGGTATCTCATTTCTTTTGTACTAAACAAGGGTCTAACAAAATTTTATAGTGAACTTCACTGAATAAGAGAGCTAACAAAAATGGGGGTGCTCCCTAGTTCTTATTTTAAACTACCTTTTATATTTTCTTTAACTTTAAGCCAAAAATGATTTAAATGGCAAACTCTACCTTAATTTGGTGTACAGAGGGGTTTATTATTTTTAAACAGGTTAGGAGGTGATTAAGTACTTCTCTAAATTTTCTTAACCCTAGTCTAATAATATAGCTATTTTTCCCTATTTCATTTAGCTTTTGACCAGTTAATCATTTAAATCAAAACTTTGAAGTTTTCTGCAACACTTAGGGGTTTTATATTTTTCCTAAGTAGTTTACATTATTAGAATCTGGCAAAATTGGTTTGACTTGATTTGGGTAAACAAAACTGAAGTTATGAATTTTTCAAGTTCTGTTTGGATTTAAACCAGAAATATTAAAAAGGTTTTCTGGAAATCCACTTTGCATCGAAGACCCTGGGTTCTTTCTAAACCAATCCTATCAATTATACCCCTACGCCACTATTCCCTTGAGTCGCTGACAGTGCACAAAGCCCCCTGGCCTTTTTTTCTTCTCCCCCGCGGTCCCTCCCCCTATTTAAATAGTACCTGCGGGAGTAAAAAGGGCGGGGCGGCTTACCGGCGGTGAGGGGGGTCCGGCGAAGGGTGGGGTTGGCTCCGGGAGGTTCTGGCGGTCACAGCGAGGTACGGCTCGATGGTGGTGGTGGCCGGAATCGGCCGGTCCACGAGCGCAGGCGGCAGAGGTCGTCGGTGGCTCCTGTTTCGGCCAAACCACGGCGGTATAGCTCAATCAAACGGCACGAGGAGCTCCACGGGGTGACATAGAGGCTCTGCGTGCAGTGAATTGGAAAATGGTGCAGAGACTCACCCAGTCCACGTGCGCCGGTGGGGTTCCGAACTCCGGCGAGCACGATTGCGCTTTTCCGGTGGCGGGGGTCCTCGGTTCAGGCTCTGGCAAACTTCATGGCCTCCTAGGAGACCTATCTAGGGGCTTGGATCGAGCGGAGGAGGGCAAGAAATGGTTCGGCCATGGTGGTTGCCCTCAGGCGGCTCTGGCGGGTCGCGGAGAGGTCGCCAGAGCTATGGGCGAGCTCCGGGGGGTTTGGCGCGGGACAGAGGATGCAACGGGGAAGATAGCCGGGCACTGGGGCGGGCTTTATAGCCGTGGCGCGGGCGTGGTCACGGGGCGGCCGCGGGCGCGTGGGGGTTCACGCACGGGCGTGCTCTGAGCGCGCTCCCGAGTGTCAGTCCTCGTCGAACACGTGTGTGTTTGCTTCTGCCATGGTTCAACGGTCGATTGGAGCACCTTAGCATGTAGACCTTGGCAAAACACCCGTGTACGGTCTCTTCCCTGCAGCAAATCCTACCTTTTTGATGTGAGTCCCAAGCAAGGATACGGTCGGGGTAGGGAGATATAGGGGTGAGAAGTTGCCTTTGTCCTAGCTGTCCAAACCGAGACAAAAGCTATGCCAAGTCATGCAAACGACTTAGGGTTGGGTTCAAACATTTCCAGGGTGTTCTAGAGGTATTTTGGCGCCACTTTGTCAATTGGGCCAAGTGGTTTTGAGTTTGGGATCAAGGTGAACATGTTTGATCTTTGCAAAAGGGTTGGTTTGGGACTTAGAAAAATTCTGATTTTTCCTTTTATGCTCAACCCTTTGGTGAACCTTTTGGGGCTTTTCTGAAATCTTTTTGGGGTCACTTTCTTACTATTATTTGTAGGGTATTAAGTGTACTACAACTTCTATAATTGGTCCAAGTCATGATCATGTGGTTTTCATAGCCTTTTGGTCATACTCACTTATAGTGCTCCAATTATCCAAAGAGGTTTGCATTAGGGTTTGAGCAATTTTCCCCCTTATAGGTGCATGATAAGCCAAGGCATGACATCTAAGAGGGGCTGCACTTACTTAGGATCTTGAGTTCCAAGTTTGGTGTACTTTCCCAATTTAAGTCACATGTGATGATGGGCTTTACTTGTGTAGTCCTAAGTGAAAAACCCTAAGTAACACCTAGGGTGTTACAGTTTTGATTTTACTAATCCTCTTTAGACCAAGTTTGTTTTCTTGTTGAGCTGTTTTTATAGGATCACATATTTACCCCCCTCTAGGTGCTCTCACATGCTCCATGCATTAATGTTGGATAGGGTTCACGAAGAGGTTGACACTGCTAACGTTGTCGTAGTTAACCAACGTACCCTTGATGAGAGGGTTGTGCAACTCATGGAGAAGCTGGTGTCACTAGCTTGCCTCAGCCACACCATTAGCAACAACTCGATACTCATCCTCAGCACTGGAGTGAGAAACGATGGGCTAATGCTTGAAGGACCAAGAGATGAGGTTGTCCTCAAGGAACACCGCATAGCCAAAGGTAGACCGACGGATGCCCTGACACTCTGCTAGTCAATGTCGATGTAGAAGATCAACTCATTGGTGGAGGAGCACTGAAGGTGGAGGCCATAGTCGATAATACCCTAAATTTACTGAAGGATCTGCTTGACCGTGCCCAAGTGTGGCTCATGTGGATCAAGCATGTAGAGACAGACCTATTGAACAGCATACACGATGTTGGGCTTGGTGATGGTGAGATACTGAAGAGCACCAGTGAGTATGTGATAGGCAATGGGGTCACTAACAGGAGCACCATCGCTAGAAGCTTGGCCTATGTGTCCATCGGGGTCATACATGACTTGTAGTCCAGCATGCTAGTGAGCTCGAGGATATCTAGGGTGCACTTTTGTTGCTAGAGAAAGAGGCCATCGAAGCAATGCTCAACGGCAATCCCTAGAAAGTGGTGAAAGGGACCCAACTCCTTCATGGAAAACTCGTGTTGAAGGGTGGTGATGATCCGTGCATGAGGCCCAAAGAGGAGCTAGTGAGCATGATGTCATCAACGTATAGGAGGAGGTACATAGTATCATTGCCATGCCAGTAGGTGAACAAAGATGTGTCCTACTTAGCCTCAACAAAACCAAGGGAGAGAAAGTATGTGACAAAGCGACTATAACTAGTGTGGGATGCTTGCTTTAGACTATAGATGGATTTGTTGAGCTTGCACACCATATACAAGGGAGATCAAGTATCAGGGTGAGCAGGGTTCTCCATATGTTTCTAGTCGTATATGTATGTTAAGGAACCACACATGTTTTGCATTAATCCATTATATAGGGGAAATTTGTAAAATGTTAATCCAGTACTCTAAATTCATGTGCTTCTTTTGTTTGTGCTG
Organism: Zea luxurians; assembly: GCA_029449295.1. Taxonomy (NCBI): domain Eukaryota; kingdom Viridiplantae; phylum Streptophyta; class Magnoliopsida; order Poales; family Poaceae; genus Zea; species Zea luxurians. The sequence goes on along the minus strand of JAOPSE010000310.1, from coordinate 64,462 downwards.
TTGTGAGTCTTGGATATAACATGTGAAGTTTTAGAAAGTACATATGTTGTTTCTAGCCAGGAAAAATAGGTGAGACCTCCAAAATCTTTTTAATTCACATGAAGTGAAATTGAACAAGAGCTTGCTAATTAAGTGCTAATGACTAGTGTTGCGAATACTATATATGCAAATTTTCTTTTGTCACTCTTACAACTTGGTATGTTAGTTGTTTTTGTTATTACTGAAAGGGAAATGTGCCCTTGAGACATTTCTATAAATGTTTTGGTGATTAGATGTCCAACACATATTGTTTTGAGGTGATATGTGGCAAATGATAAAGAAGTGTGAATCAAGAATCAAGGTATGTTTCTAGCCTTAGTGAATTGTTTTTGATACTAACATATTTCCCTAAGTGCTAGAAACAGTGTCGAAGCAAATTAAAATGAAGCGGAGAAGTTTGGTTGAGCCCAGCCAAACCTACACCAGCCTTTGGTGCACTGGACTGTCCAGTGTGCACCGGACAGTGTAGGATGCTGAGGGCACCTAGAGGGGGTGAATAGGTGATTCTATAAAATCAAGTACTAAATAGCCAAAACATGGTTATGAAATGTTAGTGCAATTGGAACCAAGTTGCTAAAGTGAGGACTCTAGAAGAAAATCAATCACAATGAAGAGGGACACGAGACACAGTGATTTTTATCCCGTGATTCGGCCAATGCCTACTCCACGTTGTGGTGACCTCCTTTGGTCAAGGATCACACTCAATCCCTCTCAAGTGATCCAATGATCAACTTTGAGTACAAGGTTTTCTTCCTTAGCAGTCTTTTCCCGTTTGCGAGGAATCTCCACAAGTTGGAGCCTCTCGCCCTTACAATGTTGATCACACGAAAAGCACAAGAGTAAGGGAGGGAAAGTGTCGGGGACCATAATTAGGGGTACCCTCAAGACGCCTAATTCTCAGCTGGTAACCCCCATCAGCATAAAGCTGCAGAGGCCTGATGGGTTTGATTAAGTCAGGGATCAGTCCATACGAGTGACTTGACCACGCCACGCCCGAGCCTAGCCTCGGGCGAGGGCAGCCGACCCTAAGATGACTCCGTCTCGCCTGAGGCCTCCTCTTTCACGGCAGACGCATCTCCGGCTCGCCCTAGGCCCCGCCTTCGATAAGAAGAAACCCTGACTAAATCACCCCGCCAACCGACCCAGTCACCGGGGCGTTTAACGCAAAAGGTAAGACCGACGGGCGACCAGACTTCGCCAGAGGTGCCATAGGAGGCTCTGCCCGACCTAGGGCTCGGACTCGGGCTAAGGCCCCGGAAGATGGCGAACTCCGCTCCGCCCGACCCAGGGCTCGGACTCGGGCTAAGGCCCCGGAAGACGGCGAACTCCGCTCCGCCCGACCCAGGGCTCGGACTCGGGCTAAGGCCCCGGAAGACGGCGACCTCCGCCTCGCCCGACCCAGGGCTCGGACTCCGCCTCGGCCTCTGCCGAACGATCTCCGCCTCGCCCGACCCAGGGCTCGGACTCTGCCTCTGTCTTGCAGGACGGACTCGACCTCGGCTCCGGAGGAGCTTCCACGACGCCCGACCTAGGACGCGAGACCGCCACGTCAACAGGAAGCGTCATCATCACCCTGCCCTGAGCCGACTTGGGTCGCAGAGAACAAGACCGGCGTCCCATCTGGCCAGCTACGCCAGATAGGCAATGATGGCGCCCCGCTAGATCATGACGACGGCGGCTCTCAGCTCCCTTACGAAAGCAGGAGAACGTCAGCAAGGGCCCAGCCACTTCGACAGCTGTCCCCCCGTCCGGCTCCGTTACTCCTCCAACAGCCACGACGCCACAACAATAGGGTGCCAAGACCTCTCCGGCTGCCACCTTGGCATGTACTTAGGCGCTAGCTCTCCCTCGCTAGACACGTAGCACCTTGCTACACCCCCATCTTGTACACCTGGATCCTCTCCTTACGACTATAAAAGGAAGGACCAGGGCCTTCTTAGAGAAGGTTGGCCTCGCGGGGACGAAGGGCAGGGGCAGGCGCTCTCTCGGGGCCGCTCGCTTCCCCTCACCCCGCGCGGACGCTTGTAACCCCCTACTGCAAGCGCATCCGACCTGGGCGCGGGACGAACACGAAGGCCGCGGGAATTCTCCGACTCCCTCACGACCCGGCTCCGGCCACCGACCGCTCTCTCTGTTCCCCCCTTCGCGCTCGCCCACGCGCTCGACCCATCTGGGCTGGGGCACGCGGCACACTCACTCGTCGGCTCGGGGACCCCCCGGTCTCGGAACGCCGACAGTTGGCGCGCCAGGTAGGGGCACGCTGCGTGTTGACGAGCAGTTTCCCGTCAAGCTCCAGATGGGCAGTCTCCAACGACCTCTTCAACCCGGGACGATGCTCCGTTTCGGGAGCCTCGAGTTCATGTCTCTCGACAGCAGCTACGACATGATACTCCTTCCACCGCCGCGTGACAGCGACAATGGTGGCGGACAACCCGCCCGCCAGCGGCGGAATCGACGACGCCTTTCCCGCGTGGGGGAAGGACAGCTTTCGAGCTCGCTCCGTCCTCTCCCTCGCCATCGGAGGAGGAGGCGGGGCAACCAGGGCCGAGCGGGAGGCCGCGCTCCGACGGCTGTCGAGCAAATCGACATCCCCGGCGCCTCAACGGAGGACACGCCAAGCGTCGCCCTTGCGTTCGAGGCGAAGGCGAGTGCCAACCCCCCGCAACACGTCGACCCCGAGCAGGTGGACGACGCCAGCACGCTCACGGAGGGCCTGCAGGACGTCGCCCTCGTACCCAGGACGACGGCGCGATCAGCCCCCGACGTGACTTCATCGCTCCTCGTCGACAAAGAGGTACCGACTGCTCCCCATCTTTCGTTATTTCGACTCGACCTCAGCCCGCCTGGCGACCTCGCTTTGGCGGGCACTCACATTGAGGCGAGTGCAACCTCTCTGGGGTTTCGTGTGCGGTCGCCTTGGGACCGATTGACGGGTGTCTCGACCTACGGACCCTCTGGGTCCGAGGAAGATGACGACCCCAGCATCTGCTAGGATTTCTCCGGATCTGGCAACCCTAGTGCCATGCGGGACTTCATGACCGCATGTGACTACTGCCTCTCCGACTGTTCTGACGGCAGCCGCAGCCTTGGCGACAAGGACTGCGGCCCGAGTCGCGAATGTTTCCACATCGAGCTAGGGGATCCCTCCGGAGGCGGCTGTCTCGGCATGCCGGAGGATGGTGATCCCCCTAGGCCAGCGCCTCGCGCCGACATCCCGCGGGAGCTAGCTGTGGTCCCCGTTCCGGTGGGGGGTCACGACCCACAGCTCGAGCAAGTCCGCGGGGCGCAGGCCGGGCTCGATGAGGGAGCAGGAGCGCTCGAGGCAATCCGCCAGAACATCGGGCAGGTATGGGCGAGCCAACCCCCGGCCGGAGGAATACGTCACCTGCCCCAAGGTCTCCAGCACCGCATCGCCAACGATGCCAGGGACAGACCGCCACCCGCGTCCGGCGGAACCGGTCAGGACCTGGCCGCCGCAGCGATGCTCCTCCGCGCAATGCCGGAGTCATCAACCACCGAAGGTCGGCGAATCCAGGGAGAACTCAAGCATCTCCTGGAAGGCGCTGCGGCCCGGCGGGCCGAGAGCTCTGCCTCCCGAAGGCAGGGGTACCCCTCGGAACCTCGTGCCGCGACTTCCCGACTCACGCGGGAAGCCTCGGTCTTCACCGGGCGCACGCGCAACACCGCGCCTGCGGCCCCGGGCCACCTCGGCGACGAGCACCCTCATCGTGACCGTCGGGCACGCCTCGACGAGAGGGTGCGCCGAGGCTACCGCCCCAGGCGTGGGGGACGCTACGACAGCAGGGAGGATCGGAGTCCCTCGCCCGAACCACCCGGTCCGCAGGTCTTTAGCCGAGCCATTCGGCGGGCGCCATTTCCGCCCCGATTCCGACCCCCGACTACTATCACGAAGTACTCGGGGGAAACGAGACCGGAATTGTGGCTTGCGGACTACCGCCTGGCCTGTCAACTGGGTGGGACGGACGATGACAACCTCATCATCCGAAACCTCCCCCTGTTTCTCTCCGACACCGCTTGAGCCTGGTTGGAGCACCTGCCCCCGGGGCAGATTTCCAACTGGGAAGATCTGGTCCAGGCTTTCGCCGGGAACTTCCAGGGCACGTACGTGCGCCCCGGGAATTCCTGGGACCTCCGAAGCTGTCGGCAACTGCCGGGAGAGTCTCTCCGAGACTATATCCGGCGATTCTCGAAGCAGCGCACCGAGCTGCCCAACATCACCGACTCCGATGTCATCGGCGCGTTCCTCGCCGGCACCACCTGCCGCGACCTGGTGAGCAAGCTGGGTCGCAAGACCCCCACCAGGGCGAGCGAGCTGATGGACATCGCCACCAAGTTCGCCTCCGGCCAGGAGGCGGTAGAGGCCATCTTCCGAAAAGACAAGCAGCCCCAGGGCCGCCCGTCGGAAGATGCTCCCGAGGCGTCTACTCCGCGCGGCGCCAAGAAGAAAGGCAGGAGGAAGTCGCAAGCGAAACGCGACGTTCCCGATGCAGACCTTGTCGCCGCCGCCGAGCACAAGAACCCTCGGAAGCCCCCCGGAGGTGCTAACCTCTTCGACAAGGCACTCAAGGAGACGTGCCCCTACCATCAGGGGCCCGTCAAGCACACCCTCGAGGAATGCGTCATGCTTCGGCGCCACTTCCATCGGGCCGGGCCACCCACAAAGGGTGGCAAGGCCCGCGACGACGACAAAAGGGAGGATCGCCAAGCAGGAGAGTTCCCAGAGGTCCGCGACTGCTGCATGATCTACGGAGGGCATGCGGCGAATGCCACGGCTCGGCATCGTAAGCAAGAGCGTCGGGAGGTCTGCTCGGTGAAGGTGGCGGCACCAGTCTACCTAGACTGGTCCGACAAGCCCATCACCTTCGACCGGGACGACCACCCCGACCACGTGCCGAGCCCAGGGAAGTACCCGCTCGTCGTCGACCCCGTCATCGGCGACGTCAGGCTCACCAAGGTCTTGATGGATGGGGGCAGCTGCCTCAACATCATTTACGCTGAGACCCTCAGGCTCCTGCGCGTCGATCTGTCATCCGTCCGAGCAGGCGCTGCGCCCTTCCATGGGATCATCCCCGGGAAGCGTGTCCAGCCCCTCGGACAGCTCGACCTCCCTGTCTGCTTCGGAACACCCTCCAACTTCCGAAGGGAGACTTTGACGTTCGAGGTGGTCGGGTTCCGAGGGACCTACCACGCAGTGTTGGGAAGGCCATGCTACGCGAAGTTCATGGCCATCCCCAACTACACCTACCTGAAGCTCAAGATGCCGGGCCCCAACGGGGTCATCACCGTCGGCCCCACGTACAAACACGCATTCGAATGCGATGTGGAGTGCGTGGAGTACGCCGAGGCCCTCGCCGAGTCCGAGGCCCTCATTGCCGACCTGGAAAGCCTCTCCCGAGAGGTGCCGGACGTGAAGCGACATGCCGGCAACTTCGAGCCAGCGGAGACGGTTAAGGCCGTCCCTCTCGACCCCAGTGGCGACACCTCCAAGCAGATCCGGATCGGTTCCGGGCTTGACCCCAAATAGGAAGCAGTGCTCGTCGACTTTCTCCGCGCAAACGCCGACGTCTTTGCGTGGAGTCCCTCGGACATGCCCGGCATACCGAGGGATGTCGCCGAGCACTCGCTGGATATTCGGGCCGGGGCCCGACCGGTCAGACAGCCTCTGCGCCGATTCGACGAGGAAAGGCGCAGGGTGATAGGCGAGGAGATCCACAAGCTGATGGCAGCAGGGTTCGTTAAAGAGGTATTCCATCCCGAATGGCTTGCCAACCCTGTACTTGTGAGGAAAAAAGGGGGGAAGTGGCGGATGTGTGTAGACTACACTGGTCTCAACAAAGCATGTCCGAAGGTCCCCTACCCTCTACCTCGCATCGATCAGATCGTGGACTCCACTGCAGGGTGCGAAACCCTGTCTTTCCTCGATGCCTACTCAGGGTATCATCAAATCAAGATGAAAGAGTCCGACCAGCTCGCGACTTCTTTCATCACGCCCTTCGGCATGTACTGTTATGTCACAATGCCGTTCGGTTTGAGGAACGCGGGTGCGACGTACCAGCGGTGCATGAACCATGTGTTCGGCGAACACATCGGTCGCACGGTCGAGGCCTACGTCGACGACATCGTAGTCAAGACGAGGAAAGCCTCTGACCTTCTCTCCGACCTCGAACTGACATTCCGGTGTCTCAAGGCGAAGGGCGTCAAGCTCAATCCCGAGAAGTGCGTCTTCGGGGTGCCCCGGGGCATGCTTTTGGGATTCATCGTCTCCGAGCGTGGCATCGAAGCCAACCCGGAGAAGATCGCGGCCATCACAAGCATGGGGCCCATCAAGGACTTAAAAGGCGTACAGAGGGTCATGGGATGCCTCGCGGCCTTGAGCCGTTTCATCTCGCGCCTCGGCGAAAGAGGTCTGCCCCTGTACCGCCTCTTAAGGAAGGCCGAGTGCTTCACTTGGACTCCCGAGGCCGAGGAAGCCCTCGGGAACCTGAAGGCGCTCCTCACCCAGGCGCCCATCTTGGTACCCCCAGCTGATGGAGAAACCCTCCTGGTCTACGTCGCCGCAACCACTCAGGTGGTCAGCGCCGCGATCGTAGTCGAAAGGCAGGAAGAGGGGCATGCTTTGCCCATTCAGAGGCCAGTTTACTTCGTCCGCGAAGTACTGTCCGAGACCAAGATCCGCTACCCACAAGTCCAGAAGCTGCTATACGCAGTGATCCTGACGAGGCGAAAGCTACGACATTACTTCGAGTCCCATCCGGTGACTGTGGTGTCATCCTTCCCCCTGGGGGAGATCATCCAGTGCCGAGAGGCCTCGGGGCGGATCACGAAGTGGGCGGTGGAAATCATGGGCGAGGCAATCTCGTTTGCCCCTCGGAAGGCCATCAAGTCCCAGGTACTGGCGGATTTCATAGCTGAATGGGTCGATACCCAGTTGCCGACGGCCCCGATCCAGCCGGAGCTCTGGACCATGTTTTTCGACGGGTCGCTGATGAAGACGGGAGCTGGCGCGGGCCTGCTCTTCGTCTCGCCCCTCGGGAAACACCTGCGCTACGTGCTCCGCCTCCATTTCCCGGCGTCCAACAATGTGGCTGAGTACGAGGCTCTGATCAACGGATTGCGAATCGCCATCGAGCTAGGGGTCCGACGCCTCGATGCACGCGGCGACTCGCAGCTCGTCATCGACCAAGTCATGAAGAACTCCCTCTGCCGCGACCCGAAGATGGAGGCCTACTGTGAAGAGGTTCGACGCCTGGAAGACAAGTTCTACGGGCTCGAGCTCAACCACATCGCCCGGCGCTACAACGAGACTGCGGACGAGCTGGCAAAGATAGCCTCGGGGCGAACGACGGTTCCCCCGGACGTCTTCTCCCGGGATCTGCACCAACCCTCCGTCAAGATAGGCGACGCGCCCGAGCCCGAGGCACCCTCGGCCTCGTCCGAGGTGACCTCGGCCCAGCCCGAGCCATCCTCGGCTCAACCCGAGGAACCCTCGGAGCCCGAGGGCGAAGCACTGCGCATCGAGGAGGAGCAGAACGGGGTCGTGCCAGATCAAGATTGGCAAACCCCGTACCTGCAATATCTCCACCAAGGAGAACTGCCCCTCGACCGAGCCGAGGCTCGGCGGGTAGCGCGACGCGCCAAATCGTTCGTCTTGCTGGGCGATGAGAAGGAGCTCTACCACCGTAGCCCCTCGGGCATCCTCCAGCGATGCATCTCCATCGCCGAAGGTCAGGAACTCCTGCGGGAAATACACTCGGGGGCTTGCGGTCACCATGCAGCACCTCGAACCCTCGTCGGGAACGCTTTCCGCCAAGGCTTCTACTGGCCAACGGCGGTGGCTGACGCCACTAGAATTGTCCGCGCCTGCGAAGGGTGCCAATTCTATGCGAAGCAGACCCACCTGCCCGCTCAGGCTCTGCAGACGATACCCATCACCTGGCCCTTCGCTGTGTGGGGTCTGGACCTCGTCGGCCCTCTGCAGAAGGCGCCCGGGGGCTACACGCACCTGCTGGTCGCCATCGACAAATTCTCCAAATGGATCGAGGTCCGACCCCTGAACAGCATCAGGTCCGAGCAGGCGGTGGCATTCTTCACCAACATCATCTATCGCTTCGGAGTCCCGAACTCCATCATCACCGACAACGGCACCCAGTTCACCGGCAAAAAATTCTTGGATTTTTGCGAGGATCACAACATCCGGGTGGACTGGGCCGCCGTAGCTCATCCCATGTCGAATGGGCAAGTAGAGCGTGCCAATGGCATGATCCTACAAGGGCTCAGGCCTCGGATCTACAACAACCTCAACAAGTTCGGCAAGCGGTGGATGAAGGAACTCCCCTCGGTGGTCTGGAGCCTGAGGACGACGCCAAGCCAAGCCACGGGTTTCACGCCGTTCTTCCTGGTCTACGGGGCCGAGGCCATCTTGCCCACGGACCTGGAATACGGCTCCCCGAGGACGAGGGCCTACAACGAAGAAAGCAACCAAGCTAGCCGAGAAGACTCGCTGGACCAGCTGGATGAGGCTCGGGACAGGGCCTTACTACACTCGGCGCGGTATCAGCAGTCCCTGCGACGCTACCACGCCCGAGGGGTCCGACCCCGAGATCTCCAGGTGGGCGATCTGGTGCTTCGGCTGCGGCAAGACGCCCGAGGGAGGCACAAGCTCACGCCCCCCTGGGAGGGGCCGTTCATCATCGCCAAAGTTCTGAAGCCCGGAACGTACAAGCTGGCCAACAGTCAAGGCGAGGTCTACGGCAACGCTTGGAACATCCAACAGCTACGTCGCTTCTACCCTTAAGATGTTTCCAAGTTGTTCATATACCCCGCACCCACGCAAAGTTTAGTCAACAAGGAAGGGTCGGCCTCGCCTCGGCAAAGCCCGACCCTCCCTCGGGGGCTAAAAGGGGGGAAACCCCCTCTGCGTCAAAATTTTCCTCGAACAAAAAATCTCTTTTACCAGAACGTCTTTCGTGCTTTTTGACTACTTCGAAAAGTGGGTCCTGGAAACGACGGGGTACATGTAAGCAGTCAAGGCTGACCGAGCCGAGGGACTCCTACGCCTCCGGGATACGGATACCTCACTCATCACCTTCTGCGATAAGTAACTCGCGCTCGGATAAGGTGAATCCGCGGATCGAACGAGTCTTTACGTACGGAAGCTCTTCTGTCGAAGCGATTCTTCGAGCCTTCTCGACTGAGTCAGTGACAGGGCCTCATGGACGGGTAAAAGTACGCGTAAGCGGCAAGGCAGACCGAGCCGAGGGACTCCCACGCCTCCGGGATACGGATACCTCACTCATCACCTTCCGCGAGAAGCAACTCGCGCCCGCACTAACATCCCTGCTACCGACAAAAAGTCCAGATACTCGAGACAAGAGGAAAAGAGACGCAGCTTTATAACGCAGCAAGGGTGTGTATTCTGGCCTCAACGGTCGCGCAAGGCCCACGCTACAAGACGATTTGACCCTGCAGGCTCGGATCTTGACGCTGGAAGAGGGCGACGACACCCTCGGCATCGACAGCACCTTCGGCAAGGCCCGACCTAGCCTCGGACGGCGACGCGGTCCGAGGGCCTCCGCTCCGAAGGACGACGTCATCACCACGCTCGAGCGATCTCTGCTAGGGACTTCTCCGAGAACCCGACCCGAGCGGACGGCTCGGCCGGCCACCTCCGGGGCCTCGGCCGACCACCTTCCGAGGGCGCCAGCTCGGTCCGAAGCCTCGGCTGATCAGCTCCGACGTCGATCCTCCCAACAGACAACCCGGCTAGGCTCCGGCCAACCAGGTTTCATTTCTGAGCCAACTTCGCCTCTGCTCATGCTGATATCGCTACCCCTGGCCTCGGCTCGTCGAAGAGCGGCCGAGGGGTCTCTTTAACTAAGCTAGAGGAGCCTCGGGCAACAGGTCCGACCGAGCCGAGGGATTCCTACGCCTCCGGGATACGGATACCTCACTCGTCACCTTGACACGGGGCAACTCACGCTTGGTGAAGCGGTTCAGACAATCAGCGGACGAGTCTTAGTGCTCGGAAATGAGGAAAAAACACGGCTCCATGCCGTGGTTACATACATGTTCAAGCCCCGAAAGCCGAAATGAACAAAAAACCCGGCACTCGAAGTGCCATTACAAGCGGAACTCCGGTTCCGTCCCCGCGGGTACGGACAACCTCCCCGCCAGGGAAGCCCGTGGAGCGACAAGCTCCGGGCGAATCACCAGCAAACGCGGGACGCCTCTAAGCACCCCGGCAGATCCTCGCAGCCGTCCTCGCCGCAAATGCGAGGAGGAAGACGGAATGTTGCATCCTAGCTGGGCAGCAACAGTTCTCCTTCCCCGGCATGACTGGAGGATGTCTCCGCCGTGGGGCTAAAAGGCGATTGCCACCACCAGAAGCTGGAAAATGAGGTGGCCCGCCGACCCGCGTAGGAGGTGAGGCCCCGGCTCACCTTGCTCCCCGCCCCGGCGAGGATGACGAACACCCTCAACATTGAGGGCGGCGCCGGGACCGCGGTCCGGTTTGCCCCTCCCCACCCAGGAGCTGGTGGTCACCGTCTCGGGTGACCCCCAGCCGAGGGGGGCAACCGGGCTGCACGATGAAAATCCTTGAAGCCGAACGATGGCTGAAAGGTACCAACTCCCACGGAGTTGCGTTCCTCCAGCGATGGAGCAAAAAGACGGCGGTTTCCCCCCATCCGGGGGCTTGGAAGATGGAGAGACACAATGCATAGGGGAGGTAGGAGACATGGTTACCTTACGAAGGGGGTCGCCCTCCTTTTAAAGGCAACTCCCCCTGCTTGCGCCCCCAACCGTCACGGGCTGAATCTTCTCCAACTCGCCTCCAAAGCCCTTCCCTGCGGCGCGGGGGCTGGGGCCCGCCTGTCATGTAGACCGGCTCCAAGCAGAAGAAGCCGAACCGCCGCGCACGACGCACGCAACCACCCAGCGGTTACAAGTAACCCTCCACTTTTGCCCAGGCCAGCGGGCAAAGGGGGCAAGCGGCCATGCAGGCGGCATGCAACCGCGCCAAGTGGGCGCGCCTCTCCGGCTCCTGACAGGCCAGCGCGACGGCTCAAGCCCACGCGTCGTGCAACTGGCGCGCCGGGCGCTGCATGCGAACCGCTGTGCCTCTCGCTCCACCACCGCACCTCCTCGATTGCGGAACCGATACCGCGACTCGAGGCCGCCCAGCCTGCGATCCAGCGGCGCCAGCCTGGCGCAGCGGTCAAACGCGGTCAAAAATGGGCCGGCAGTAATGACGGTGGCAGGCGCGCGAGAGCAGCGGTCACGCCATCGGCCAGGCTCATGTCCCATCCGGAGGCAGCAAGAGAGCCCCCTCTCACGGCGTGAAGACGACGCGCCCGTGACCCGTACCTCGAACGGCTCGCGCACGCGCAACGGCAACCTCGCCAACTACTCACCCCGGCGCATTAACTCCGCGGCTCGACGGACAGCGCTACGGGCGGGAGCGGCTGGTGACGTTTCGCCTTCGCCAAAACGACCATGCCGAAAGAGGTACGCCACGACGTTCAATTTCGAATCCTTTTTCCCTTTTCCTTCTTTCTCTATCTCTTGCAACAGGGACCGAGAAGGGGGATAACCCCAAAGGGATCCTTCCCCGTGAAGGAACTAGGCTCCGAGCCTCCCTACTGATCAGGGGTTCGAAGGCTGGCCCCCCGAGGGGTTCAACAGCCGCCTCAGATCACGTGGGCCCGACACCCACTACTGGTCAGGGGTTCGAAGGTCGGCCCCCGAAAGGTCCCACGACCGCCTCAGGCTACTCGGGCTCCGTGCCCCCTACTGATCAGGGTTTCGAAGGCTGGCCTGTCGAAGGGTTCACAGTCGCCTCAGACGCCGAGCGAGGGATGACCAGGGGTACGTTCGATACATAACCAAGGCTCGGGCTGCGCTCCCGAGGTACCCTAGGACATTTCCGAGACCAGCGGGAACGACTCTGTAACGGAATCCCATCGGAGGGAGGCAACGAGCCCTCGGACCCCGTCGCTAGGGGACCGGGTCCGGCAGATCACCCGCAGGTACTTTTGGGCGTGCCTCCGGGCCCCTAGCCGACCCCCAACGAACGGGGCACGGACGTCCACTCGGATTACCCGATTGCAGCTCACCGGAGACACCATGTTCGGTGCCCATCGAGGGTAACATGGCGCACTCCCCCCCTCCTCCTTGCGGAAAGGCGACGTAGGGGCGTATATAAAAAGTCGAGTCTGTCCCTGATCGTCCTCTCGCTCCGTGCGAAGGCTCGGGGGCTGCTCTCGCAAACCCGGCTCCGGCCGAACCGTTGACAGCGTCAACATACCAGCCTGAGAACTTGGGCCCCGACAGTGCACCTGGGTTACGCCCTGCTCGCATGAGGGAACCGCCAGACCAGCCGAGGCATTACGCAAGGCATTAAGACCTCGGAGGAGTGAAACCACTCCTCCGAGGCCTCGGGGGCTACACCCGGCGGGTGCGCTCGCGCGCACCCACCGGAACAAAGCACCACCGAGAAAGGCTGGTCCCCTTGCAAAAAAGTGCGACGCAAGCCTCCAAGCGAGTGTTAACACTCTCTTCGAGGCTCGGGGGCTACTGTCGGGGACCATAATTAGGGGTACCCTCAAGACGCCTAATTCTCAGCTGGTAACCCCCATCAGCATAAAGCTGCAGAGGCCTGATGGGTTTGATTAAGTCAGGGATCAGTCCATACGAGTGACTTGACCACGCCACGCCCGAGCCTAGCCTCGGGCGAGGGCAGCCGACCCTAAGATGACTCCGTCTCGCCTGAGGCCTCCTCTTTCACGGCAGACGCATCTCCGGCTCGCCCTAGGCCCCGCCTTCGATAAGAAGAAACCCTGACTAAATCACCGCGCCAACCGACCCAGTCACCGGGGCGTTTAACGCAAAAGGTAAGACCGACGGGCGACCAGACTTCGCCAGAGGTGCCATAGGAGGCTCTGCCCGACCCAGGGCTCGGACTCGGGCTAAGGCCCCGGAAGACGGCGAACTCCGCTCCGCCCGACCCAGGGTTCGGACTCGGGCTAAGGCCCCGGAAGACGGCGAACTCCGCTCCGCCCGACCCAGGGCTCGGACTCGGGCTAAGGCCCCGGAAGACGGCGACCTCCGCCTCGCCCGACCCAGGGCTCGGACTCCGCCTCGGCCTCTGCCGAACGATCTCCGCCTCGCCCGACCCAGGGCTCGGACTCTGCCTCTGTCTTGCAGGACGGACTCGACCTCGGCTCCGGAGGAGCTTCCACGACGCCCGACCTAGGACGCGAGACCGCCATGTCAACAGGAAGCGTCATCATCACCCTGCCCTGAGCCGACTTGGGTCGCAGAGAACAAGACCGGCGTCCCATCTGGCCAGCTACGCCAGATAGGCAATGATGGCGCCCCGCTAGATCATGACGACGGCGGCTCTCAGCTCCCTTACGAAAGCAGGAGAACGTCAGCAAGGGCCCAGCCACTTCGACAGCTGTCCCCCCGTCCGGCTCCGTTACTCCTCCAACAGCCACGACGCCACAACAACAGGGTGCCAAGACCTCTCCGGCTGCCACCTTGGCATGTACTTAGGCGCTAGCTCTCCCTCGCTAGACACGTAGCACCTTGCTACACCCCCATCTTGTACACCTGGATCCTCTCCTTACGACTATAAAAGGAAGGACCAGGGCCTTCTTAGAGAAGGTTGGCCTCGCGGGGACGAAGGGCAGGGGCAGGCGCTCTCTCGGGGCCGCTCGCTTCCCCTCACCCCGCGCGGACGCTTGTAACCCCCTACTGCAAGCGCATCCGACCTGGGCGCGGGACGAACACGAAGGCCGCGGGAATTCTCCGACTCCCTCACGACCCGGCTCCGGCCACCGACCGCTCTCTCTGTTCCCCCCTTCGCGCTCGCCCACGCGCTCGACCCATCTGGGCTGGGGCACGCGGCACACTCACTCGTCGGCTCGGGGACCCCCCGGTCTCGGAACGCCGACAGAAAGTAACACACACAAGAATAGAAATGCAGCAAACACACGCACACAATCCAAGACATGAGCACAAAATACGGTGCAGGGAATTTACAACTCAAACGGTACTCAAATCTCTAACACGATGACTCGAGTGCGTGGTGGCGAAGTCTAGGCATCTTAGAATGTTTAGTGAATGCTTGGTGTACTGCTCCATGCACCTAGTGGTCCCTTTTATAGCCCCAAGGCAGCTAGGGGCCGTTGGAGATCCAATTGGAAGGCAATTCTTGCCTTCTGTTGGGTGGCGCACCAGACAGTCCAGTGCACCACCGGACATGAACAGTAGTTGTCTGGTGCTCGATCTCCTTCCTTACCAGGCGCAGCCGATCGTTGGACCTTTGGTTCTATTGGCGCACCGGACACTATCAGGTGCACACCAGACAGTCCGGTGTGACCAACTGACCATTGGCGCGTGCCATACGTCGCCCGCTGATTGCGGTGCTGACCGTTGGACTGCGAGCGCCTTTGGCTCACCGGACAGTCCGGTAAATTTTAGCCACAGCGCCTTCAGCTTTTTTCTGAGAGCCACGAGTTCGTCGCCGAGCCAGCCTAGGCACCAGACACTGTCCGGTGCACCACAGGCTGGTGCAGGTTTGGCTGAACCCAGCCAAATCTTCTCCACTTTCTTTTGATGTTTTTTTCTAGCACTTAGGTAAATATGTTAGTATCAAAAACAATTCACTAAGGCTAGAAACATACCTTGATTCTCGCTTTGCATCTTCTTTAGCACATTTGAATCAAAGTAATTTGTGTTGGGCATCTAATCACCAAAACATTTATAGAAATGGCCCAAGGGCACATTTCCCTTTCAATCTCCCCCTTTTGGTGATTTATGCCAACACATTGAAAAGCAACTAAAGAGTGCAATACCATTCTCAAGAATTCCAAAATGAAGACCAATTTAACTCCACTAGGATTTTGCATATTTGGATCGCTTTTGCCACCACTTGGTTTACTTTCACAAAATAAATTCTTTTTCCAATCTCTAAGTCAAACACACTTGATTGAGCAAATAGAGAGATATTTCAAGAGTAAATTTGTTCAAGTGCTGAAAACTCCTCCTTTTCCCATGATGAAACTTCTCCCCAAAGCTTCTAACTCTACGTTTTTGAAATTTTACAAGTGGTTGGCTGATCCATTTGCTTTGGCCTTAATTTCTCCCCCTTTAGCATTAAGCACCGAAATAGGATAACTTTTGGCCCTTTAACCCCATTGCCTCACCAAAATGTCAAATAAGAGCAAAAAGGCAATAAGAGTACCACAAAGAACTTAGGACAAGATATATTTACCAGAAGGCAGTGGAAGCTTCCTCTATGTCCAAGTTCATGTTTCCCTCTCAATATCCCTTTGAGACTCCTTTGTTGAGGTTTAGATGTCTGTCAGTTCCCATCGGTGTCTTTGTGGGCTTTGCATCCTTCATCCCAAACCTCTTGAGAAGATCTTGACTGTACTTCGTTTATGAGATGAAGGTGCCTTCCATGAGTTGCTTCACTTGAAATCCAAGGAAGTATTTCAACTCGCCCGTCATCGACATCTCGAACTTTTACATCATCACCCTACTAAACTCCTCATAAGACTTTTGATTAGTAGAACCAAATATAATGTCCTCGACATATATTTGGCATACAAAAAGATCACCATTACAAGTCTTTGTGAATAGAGTAGGATCAGCTTTCCCAACCTTGAAAGCATTAGAAATGAGAAAATCTCTAAGGCATTCATACCATTCTCTTGGAGCTTTCTTAAGTCCATAGAGTGCCTTAGAGAGCTTGTAGATGTGGTCGGGATACCTGTCATCCTTAAAGCCATGGGGTTGTTCCACGTATACCTCCTCCTTGATTGGTCCATTGAGGAAGGCTCTCTTCACGTCCATTTGGAACAGCTTAAAAGAATGATGAGCAGCATAGGCCAATAAAATCTGAATTGATTCTAACCTAGCCACAGGAGCAAGTCTCCTCAAAATCCAAACCTGCGACTTGGGCATAACCTTTTGCCACAAGTCGAGCCTTGTTTCTTGTCACCACTCCATGTTCGTCTTGGTTGTTGCGGAACACCCACTTGGTTCCCACAACGTTTTGCTTTGGACGTGGCACCAGGCTCCATACTTCATTTCTTTTGAAGTTGTTTAGATCTTCCTGCATGGCCAACACCCAGTCCAGATCCTGCAAGGCTTCTTCTACCCTAAAAGGCTCAATACAATAAACAAACGAGTAATGCTCACAAAAATTAGCTAATCGTGAGCGAGTTGTTACTCCCTTACTGATGTCACCCAGAATTTGGTCCACTGGGTGATTTCTTTGGATCGTCGCTCGGACTTGAGTCGGAGGGGTCCGTGATGCTTCTTCCTCCATAACATGTTCCTCTTGTGCCCCCTTGATCTTTCCCCTCTTCTTGAGGTACTTATTCATCGTCTTGAGTTGGGGGTTGCACCATCGTAGAGGAAGAGGGTTGATCTTGTTCCTGTAATTCCTGAGGTCGCACATCACCTATTTCCATTGTTCGCATGGCAGCCATCGGAATCTCATCTTCATCTACATCGTTAAGATCAACTTGCTCTCTTGGAGAGCCATTAGTCTCATCAAATACAACGTCGCTGGAGACTTCAACCAATCCTGATGATTTGTTGAAGACCCTATACGCCTTTGTATTTGAGTCATAACCTAGTAAAAAACCTTCTACAGCTTTGGGAGCAAACTTTGAATGCCTACCTTTCTTTACCAAAATGTAGCATTTGCTCCCAAATACACAAAAGTAGGAAACATTAGGCTTGTTACCAGTTAGGAGTTCATAGGATGTCTTCTTGAGGAGGCGGTGCAGGTAGAGCCGGTTTATGGCATGGCAAGCTGTGTTCACAGCTTTCGACCAAAACCGCTCAGGCGTCTTGTATTCCCCGAGCATCGTCCTTGCCATATCAATTAGCGACCTATTCTTCCTCTCTACCATGCCGTTTTGATGTGGTGTGTAAGGAGCAGAGAACTCATGCTTGATGCCTTCCTCCTCAAGATATTCTTCAACTTGTAGATTCTTGAACTCAGACCCATTATCGCTTCTTATCTTCTTCACCTTTAGCTCAAACTCATTTTGAGCTCTTCTTAAAAAGCGCTTTAGGGTTCCTTGGGTTTCGGATTTATCCTGCAAAAATAATACCCAAGTGAAGCGGGAAAAATCATCAACTATAACAAGACCATACTTACTTCCCTCAATGCTGAGATAGGAAGCGGGTCCGAAAAGATCCATGTGTAGAAGTTCCAGTGGTCTTGATGTTGTCATCATATTTTTGCTATGATGAGTGCTTCCCACCTGCTTTCCTACCTGGCATGCTGCACAAGGTCTATCTTTCTCACAACAGACATTGGTTAGTCCTAACACATGTTCTCCCTTTAGAAGTTTATGAAGGTTCTTCATACCAACATGTGCTACACGGCGATGCCAAAGCCAGCCCATATTAGTCTTAGCAATTAAGCATGCATCTAGATCGGCATTCTCTTTCAAAAAATCAACTGAGTAGAGCTTGCCGTCTAATACACCCTTAAAATTTAATGAACCATCACTCCTTCTAAAGACAGATACATCAATATTCGTAAATAAACAATTATAGCCCATGTTACACAACTGACTCACAGACAATAAATTATACCCGAGCGATTCAACTAAAAACACATTAGAGATTGAATGCTCGGATGTGATGGCTATCTTGCCTAAGCCTTTGACCTTGCCTTGATTCCCATCTCCAAAGATGATGGTATCTTGGGAATCCATGTTCTTAACGTAGGAGGTGAACATTTTCTTCTCCCCCATCATGTGGTTTGTGCATCCGCTGTCGATAATCCAGCTTGAGCCCCCGGATACATAAACCTACAAGGTAATTAAGCTTGGGTTTTAGGTACCCAACTCTTGTTGGGTCCTACAAGGTTAGTTACAACAACTTTTGGAACCCAAATGCAAGTCTTGTCTCCCTTGCATTTAGATCCCAATTTTCTAGCAACTACTTTGGCTTTTTACATGAAAGTACAAAAGAAGCATTACATGCATGATAAACTGTATTAGGACTAGTGCATGCTTTCCTAGGAGCATGAGACACAACATGATTACGCCTAGACCTATTTCTACCATAAGCATATGTAGAGCTAGATGCAAACATAGCATGAGGATTAAATGCAGTATCATGAGAAACAATATTATCATAACACCTATCATTATGAGCATGACTAGTAAACTTCTTATGAGAACTACTAGCCATAAGAGCCTTCCCTTTCTCCGTGTTGAGACCGGAAGTCCTTTGGCTTGTTACGTTCTTGGTTTCCTTTCGAAAACCAAGTCCATCCTTAATTGAGGGGTGTCTACCAACAGTGTAGGCATCCCTAGCAAATTTTAGTTTCTCGTAACTTTTTTTGCAAGTCTTAAGTTGAGCATTAAGACTTGCAACATCATGGTTTAACTTAGCAATAGTAGAAACATGTTCATTACAGGCATCAACATCAAAGTCTTTACATCTATTGCAAATAACAACATGCTCTACACATGAACTAGTTACATTAACTTTCTCTAGCTTAGCATTCAAATCATCATTTAAATTATATAGGCTAGAGATAGATTCATGACACATGTACAATTCAGAGGATAGTATTTCATTTTTCTTGACTTCTAGAGCAAGAGATTTTTGAACACTAATGAATTTATCATGTTCCTCATACAACATATATTCTTGCTTTTGTAGCAATCTATCCTTTTCGTTAAGAGCATCAAATAATTCATTTATTTTGTCTACCTTAGTTCTATCTAATTCCTTAAACAAATCAGTATAATCTACTTCATCATTAGACGATTCTTCATCACTAGAAGAAGTATATTTGGGAGTGTCTTAAATACATACCTTCTTCTCCTTGGCCATAAGGCACGTATGGCGTTCGTTGCGGAAGAGCAAAGATTTGTTGAAGGCCGAGGCAGCTAGTCCTTCATCTTCGGAGACAGATGAGGAACAGTCGGAGTCCCATTCCATCCCGATGTGCGCCTCGCCCTTGGCCTTCCTATAGTTTTTCTTCTTTTCCCTATTCCCATGCTTCTCTTGTGCTTGGTCATTATCGTTATCGGGGCATTGTGCAATAAAGTGACCAATCTTACCGCATTTGAAGCAAGAGCATCTTTCCCTTGACTTGTTCTTGTTGGGGTACTCCTTGCGTCCTTTCAGTGCAGTCTTGAAGTGTCTGATGATGAGTGCTATCTCATCCTCATTGAGCCCGGCAGCCTCCACTTGTGCTACCTTGCTACGTAGCGCCTCCTTGCTGCTGGTTGCTTTTAGAGCAATGGGCTGCGACTCATAGACGGGAAGTGGACCATTCAAGGCATCATCCATGTATCGTGCTTCTTTCACCATCATACGCCCGCTTACGAATTTTCCGAGGATCTCCTTAGGCGTCATCTTGGTGTACCTGGGGTTTTCACGTATAAGATTTACAAGATGGGGGTCAATAACCGTAAATGACCTGAGCATGAGTCGGACGACGTCATGATCTGTCCATCTTGTACTCCCGTAGCTTCAGATTTTGTTGACAAGGGTCTTGAGCCTGTTATATGTCTGTGTTGGCTCTTCTCAACTTATCATCGCGAATCTCCCTAGCTCGCCTTCCACCAGTTCCATTTTAGTAATCATTGTGACATCATTTCTGTCGTGTGAAATTTTGAGGGTGTCCCATATCTGTTTGGCGTTGTCCAAGCCGCTGACCTTGTTATATTCATTTCTGCATAGAGATGCTAACAAAACAGTAGTGTCTTGGGCATTTTTATGTATTTGTCCATTGATAAATACAGAGTTATTAGTACTATCAAAATGCATTAAGTTTTCTACAATTTCCCAAATGCTAGGATGGAGGGAAAATAAGTGACTATGCATTTTGTGACTCTAAAATGAGTAGTCCTCTCCATCGAAGTGTGGGGGTTTTCCAAGTGGAATAGAGAGTAAATGAGCATTTGAATTGTAAGGAATGCGGGAATAATCAAAGGAGTAGTTTTGATTGACCGTTTTCTTTTTGGACGAGGAATCGTCGTCGTCATCCCTTGGTGAAGAAGAGGAGGCATCGCTGTTGTAGTAGATAATCTTTTTGATGCGCCTCTTCTTCCTGTCCCTCTTCTTGTGACTTGAGCCTGAGTCAGTGGGCTTGTCGTCTCTTGGCTCATTGAAGAGGGACTCCTCCTTGTCGTTGATCACCATCCCCTTTCCCTTAGGATCCATCTCTTCGAGCGGTTAGTCCTTTAGATGAAGAATACGGCTCTGATACCAATTCAGAGCACATAGAGGGGGGGGGTGAATAGGTGATCCTGTAAAATCAAGTACTAAATAGCCAAAACTTGGTTATGACAAGTTAGTGCAATTAGAACCAAGTTGCTAAAGTGAGAACTCTAGAAGAAAATCAATCACAATGAAGAGGGACACGAGACACAGTGATTTTTATCTCATGGTTCGGCCAATGCCTACTCCACGTTGTGGTGACCTCCTTTGGTCAAGGATCACACTTAATCCCTCTCAAGTGATCCAATGATCAAGTTTGAGTACCACGGTTTTCTTCCTTAGCAATCTTTCTCGTTTGCGAGGAACCTCCACAAGTTGGAGACTCTCGCCCTTACAATGTTGATCACACGAAAAGCACAAGAGTAAGGGATGGAAAGCAATACACACAAGACTAGAAACGCAGCAAATACACGCACACAAGCCAAGACATGAGCACAAAATACGCCGCAGGGAGTTTACAACTCAAACGGTGCCCAAATCTCTAACACGATGATCCGAGTGCGTGGTGGCAAAGTCTAGGCGTCTTAGAATGTTTAATGAATGCTTGGTGTACTGCTCCATGCACCGAGGGGTCCCTTTTATAGCCCCAAGGCAGCTAGGAGCTGCCGGAGATCCAATTGGAAGGCAATTCTTGCCTTCTGTCGGGTGGCGCACCGGACAGTCCGGTGCACCACCAGACATGAACAGTAGTTGTCCGGTGCTCGATCTCCTTCCTTATCGGGTGCACCGTTGGACCTTTGGTCAGTGTCCGGTGCACACCTGACAGTCTGGTGTGACCAACTGACCGTTGGTGCGGGCCACGCGTCGCCTGCTGATTGCGCTGTCGACCATTGGACCGTGGGTGCCTTTGGCTCACGGACAGTCTGGTGCACACCGGGCAGTCAAGTGAATTTTAGCCGTAGCGCCTTTGGCTTTTTCCCGAGAGCGACGAGTTCGTCGTCGGGCCAGCCTGGGCACCGGACATTCTGGTGCACCACAGGCTGGTGCTGGTTTGGCTGAACTCAGCCAAATCTTCTCCACTTTCTTTTGATGTTTTTCCTAGAACTTAGGTAAATATGTTAGTATCAAAAACAATTCACTCAGGCTAGAAACATACCTTGATTCTCGCTTTGCATCTTCTTTAGCACATTTGAATCAAAGTAATTTTTGTTGGGCATCTAATGACCAAACATTTATAGAAATGGCCCAAGGGCACATTTCCCTTTCAGGTGCACAAGCTAGTTCAGCAGCGAAGTCGCTGCTCTCGGGAATCGGCGAGGGCGACGTGGCTAAAAATCACTGGACTGTCCGGTGGTGCACCGGACTGTCCAGGGAGCCATTAGCGCCCACACTCAATGCTCGGCGACGAACTCGTCGCTCTTGGGAATTCACCGAGGGCTCCGTGGCTAAAATTCACCAGACTGTCCGGTGTGCACCAGACTGTCTAGTGAGCCAAGCCAACGACGCCCACAGCCAACGGTCGGCAGCGCTATCAACGGGCGACACATGGCCCGAGCCAACAGTCACTTAGTCGCATCGGACTGTCCAGTGTGCACCGGACAGTGTCCGGTGCGCCAAGAGGACCGAGGGCGCAACGGTCGGCTTCACCAGAAAAGGAAGGAGATCAGGCATAGACAAGGACTGTTCATATCTGGTGGTGCGCCGGACTGTCCGGTGCGCCACCCGACAGAAGGCAAGAATTGCCTTCCAAATGGAACTCCAACGGCTCCTAGCTGCCTTGGGGCTATAAAAGGGATCCCTAGGCGCATGGAGCACCACACCAAGCATCCATTGAACATTCTAAGACGCCTAGACTTTGCCACCATGCACTTGGATCATCGTGTTTGAGATTTGAGCACCTTTTGAGTTGTAAACTCCCTGCGTTGTGTTTGTGTGCTCACGTCTTGACTTGTGTGCGTGTGATTGCTGCGATTCTTGCGTGTGTTTCTTTCCCTCCCTTACTCTTGTGCTTTTGTTGTGATCAACCTTGTAAGGGTGAGAGGCTCCAACTTATGGAGATTCCTCACAAACGGGAAAACAAAGATAAGGAATAAAATCATGGTATTCAAGTTGATCATTGGATCACTTGAAAGGGGTTGAGTGCAACCCTCGTCCATTGGGACGCCACAACGTGGAAGTAGGCAAGTGTTACTTGGTCAAACCATGGGATAAAAACATCGTGTCTCTTGTGTCGCTTTTCTCTGTGATTGATTTCTTCTCAAGAGCTCTCGATATAGCAACTTGGTTTAATCTAACTAACACTTCATAAACTGAGTTTGTGCTATTTGGTGTTGAATTTTGTAGGATCACCTATTCACCCCCCCCCACTCTAGGTGCTCTCAATTGGTATCAGAGCCATACTCTTCATTTAAGGGCCTAACTGCCCGAAGAGATGGATCCTAAGGGTAAGGGAATGGTGATCAACAACAAGGAGAAGGAGTCCCTCTTCAACGAGCCAAGAGATGACAAGCCCACTGACTCAGGCTCAAGTCACAAGAAGAGGGATGGGAAGAAGAAGAGGCGCATTAAGAAGATCATCTACTACGACAGTGACACCTCCTCTTCTTCACCAAGGGAAGACGGCGACGAAGACTCTTTGTTGAAAAAGAAAACAGTTAACCAAAACTATTCTTTTGATTATTCCCCATCCCTTACAATTCGAATGCTCACTTACTATCAATTCCGCTTGGAAAACCCCCACACTTTAGTGGAGAGGATTATTCTTTTTGGAGTCATAAAATACGTAGTCATTTATTTTCCCTCCATCCTAGTATCTGGGAGATTGTTGAAGATGGAATGCATTTTGATAGTACTGATAACCCTATGTTTATCAATGAACAAATACATAAAAATGCCCAAGCCACTACTGTTTTGCTAGCATCTCTATGCAGGGATGAATATAACAAGGTCAGCGGCTTGGACAACGCCAAGCAAATCTAGGATACCCTCAAGATCTCTCACGAGGGGAATGACACCACCATGATCACCAAAATGGAACTGGTGGAAGGCGAGCTGGGGAGATTCGCGATGATAAGGGGAGAAGAGCCAACACAAACATACAACATGCTCAAGACCCTTGTCAACAAAATCCAAAGCTACATGAATACAAGATGGACGGATCATGACGTCGTATGACTCATGCTCAGGTCATTTACTGTTATTGATCCTCATCTTGTAAACCTTATTCGTGAGAACCCCAGGTACACCAAGATGATGCCCAAGGAAATCCTCGGAAAATTCGTGAGCGGGCGCATGATGGTGAAGGAAGCAACATATGTGAATGATGCGTTAAATGGACCTCTTCCTCTCTATGAGCCACAACTCGTTGCTCTCAAGGCAACTAGCAGTAAAGAGGCACTACCTAGCAAGGTAGCACAAGTGGACAGCATTGAAAGGACGCAAGGAGTACCCCAACTAGAACAAATCAAGGGGAAAGTGCTCCTGCTTCAAATGCGGTAAGTCTGGTCATTTTATAGCACAATGTCCCAATAATGATGATGACCAGGCACAAGAGAAGAAAGGGAAGAAGGAGAGAAAGAAGAACTACAGGAAGGCGAAGGGCGAGGCACACATTGGATAGGAATGGGACTCTAACTATTCTTCATCCGACTCCGATGATGAAGGACTAGGTGCCTCAACCTTCAATAAGTCTTCACTCTTCCCCAACGAACGACACACGTGCCTCATGGCTAAGGAGAAAAGGTACGTATTTGAGATACTCCTAAATATTCTTCTTCTAGAGATGAGGAATCTTCTGATGATGAGATAGATTATACTGATTTGTTTAAAGGATTAGATAGAACCAAAGTAGACAAAATAAATGAATCAATTGATGCTCTTAATGAAAAGGATAGGCTTCTAGAAAAGTAAGAAGATATTCTTTATTAAGAACATGATAAATTCATTAATGTTCAAAAAGCCCTTGCTCTAGAAACTAAGAAGAATGAACTATTAACTTCTGAATTATCTGCTTGTAATGACTCTGTCCCTAAGCTTAAGAATTTAAATGTTGATTTAAATGCTAAGTTAGAAGAATCAAATTTAGCTAGTTCATCTATAGAGCATGTTGTTACTTGCAATAGGTGTAAAGAGATTAACATTCATGCTTGTAAAGAACATGCCTCTACCATTCTTAAGTTAACAATGACGTTGCAAGTCTTAATGCTCAACTTAAGACTTGCAAAGATATTTATGAGAAACTATAATTTGCTAGGGATGCCTACACCATTGGTAGACACCCCTCAATTAAGGATGGACTTGGTTTTCGAAAGGAAACCAAGAACTTAACAAGCCAAAGGACTTCCAGTCTCAACAAGGAGAAAGGGAAGGCTCCTATGGCTAGTAGCTCATATTCTTCACATGATCAAAGGAACCATGCTTATCTTCATGCTCATGTCAAGAAAATTTCTAATTTTGCTCATCATGATAAGTGCTATAATCATGTTGCTTTACCTACTTGTCATGATTCACATGCTATGTTTGCATCTAGCTCCACATATGTTCATGGTAGAAGTAGGCCTAGGTGTAATCATATTATTTCTCGTGCACCTACGAAAGTTTACACAGGTCCAACTACTATGTATCAAACATGTAATGCTTCTTTTATATTATCATGGAAAAATGCCAAAGTAGTTGCAAGAAAATTGGGATCTAAATGGAAGGGAGACAAAACTTGCATTTGGGTTCCAAAATCTGTTGAAACTAACCTTGTAGGACCCAACAAGAGTTGGGTACCTAAAACCCAAGCTTAATTACCTTGCAGGTTTATGCATTCGAGGGCTCAAGCTAGATTATTGAAAGCGGATGCACAAACCACATGACGAGGGAGAAGAAAATGTTCACCTCCTACGTCAAGAACATGGATTCCCAAGACTCTACCATATTTGGAGATGGGAATCAAGGCAAGGTTAAGGGCTTACGCAAAATAGCCATCATGACCGAGCATTCAATATCAAATGTGTTTTTAGTAGAATCGCTCGGGTATAATTTACTGTCTGTAAGTCAATTATGTCACATGGGCTATAATTGTTTATTTACAAATATTGATGTATCTGTCTTTAGAAGGAGTGATGGTTCATTAGCCTTTAAGGGTGTTTTAGATGGCAAGCTCTATTTAGTTGATTTGTCAAAAGAGAATGCTGATCTAGATGCATGCTTAATTGCTAAGACTAATATGGGCTGGCTTTGGCACCACCATCTAGCACATGTTGGGATGAAGAACCTTCATAAACTTCTAAAGGGAAATCATGTGTTAGGACTAACTGATATCTGTTTTAAGAAAGATAGACCTTGTGCAGCGTGCCAAGCAGGGAAACAGGTGGGAAGCACTCATTAAAGCAAGAACGTGATGACAACAACAAGACCACTGGAACTGCTTCACATGGATCTCTTCGGTCCCATTGCCTATCTCAGCATCGGGGGAAGTAAGTATGGTCTTGTTATAGTTGATGATTTTTCCCGCTTCACTTGGGTGTTCTTTTTGCAGGATAAATATGAAACCCAAGGAACCCTAAATCGCTTCTTAAGGAGAGCTCAAAATGAATTTGAGCCAAAGGTGAAGAATATAAGAAGCGATAATGGGTCTGAGTTCAAGAATCAACATGTTGAAGAATATCTTGAGGAGGAAGGCATCATGCATGAGTTCTCCGCTCCCTACACACCTTGGCAAAATGGTGTGGTAGAGAGGAAGAACAGGACGCTAATTGACATGGCAAGAACGATGCTTGGAGAATACAAGACACCTGAGCGGTTTTGGTCGGAAGCTATGAATACAGCCTGCCATGCCATAAACCGGCTCTATTTGCACTGCCTCCTCAAGAAGACGTCATATGAACTCTTAACTGGTAACAAACCTAATGTTTCCTACTTTCGTGTATTTGGGAGCAAATGCTACATTTTGGTAAAGAAAGGTAGGAATTCAAAGTTTGCTCCCAAAGTGGTAGAAGGTTTTTTACTAGGATATGACTCAAATACAAAGGCGTATAGGGTCTTCAACAAATCATCAGGGTTGGTTGAAGTCTCTAGCGATGTTGTATTTGATGAGACTAATGGCTCTCCAAGAGAGCAAGTTGATCTTGATGATGTAGATGAAGATGAGGTTCCAACAGCCGCAATGCGAACAATGGCGATAGGTGATGTGCGACCACAGGAACTACAAGAACAAGATCAACCTTCTTCCTCTATAGTGGTGCATCCCCCAACTCAAGACGATGAATAGGTACCTCAAGAAGAAGGGTAGGATCAAAGGGGAGCACATGAAGAACAAGATAAGGAGGAAGAAGCATCACGGGCCCCTCCAACTCAAGTCTAAATGACCATCCAAAGAAATCATCCAGTGGATCAAATTCTGGGTGACATCAGCAAGGGAGTAACAACTCGCTCACGATTAGCAAATTTTTGTGAGCATTACTCGTTTGTTTCTTCTATTAAGCCTTTCGTGGTAGAAGAAGCCTTGCAGGATTTGGACTGGGTATTGGCATGCAGGAAGAGCTCAACAACTTCAAAAGAAATGAAGTTTGGAGCCTGGTGCCATGTCCAAAGCAAAACTTTGCTGGAACCAAATGGGTGTTCTGCAACAAGCATGACGGACACAGAGTGGTGACAAGAAACAAGGCTCGACTTATGGCAAAAGGTTATGCCCAAGTCGTAGGTTTGGATTTTGAGGAGACTTTTGCTCCTGTAGCTAGGCTAGAATCAATTCAGATTTTATTGGCCTATGCTTCTCACCATTCTTTTAAGTTGTTCCAAATGGACGTGAAGAGCGCCTTCCTCAATGGACTAATCAAGGAGGAGGTATACATGGAACAACCCCCTGGCTTTGAGGATGACAGGTATGCCGACCACGTCTACATGCTCTATAAGGCGCTCTATGGACTTAAGCAAGCCCCAAGAGCATCGTATGAATGCCTTAGAGATTTTCTTATTGCTAATGCTTTCAAGGTTGGGAAAGGTGATCCAACTCTATTTTATCAAAGACTTGTGATGGTGATCTCTTTATATGCTAAATATATGTCGATGACATTATATTTGGTTCTACTAATCAAAAGTCTTGTGAGGAGTTTAGTAGGGTGATGATGCAAAAGTTTGAGATGTCGATGATGGGCGAGTTGAACTACTTTCTTGGATTTCAAGTGAAGCAACTCAAGGAAGGCACCATCATCTCCTAAACGAAGTACACTCAAGATCTGCTCAAGAGGTTTGGGATGAAGGATGCAAAGCCTGCAAAGACACCAATGGGAACGGACGGACATCTGGACCTCAACAATGGAGGTATGTCCGTTGATCAGAAGGCATACCGGACAATGATAGGATCGTTGCTTTATCTTTGTGCTAGTAGACCGAACATTATGCTAAGTGTATGCTTATGTGCTAGATTTCAATCCGACCCCAAGGAGTGTCACCTTGTGGCCGTTAAGTGAATTCTTAGATATTTAGTTTCTACGCCTTGATTTAGGATCTGGTATCCAAAGGGGTCTACCTTTGACTTAATCGGATACTCAGATTCCGATTATGCCGGGTGCAAGGTTGATAGGAAGATCACATAAGGGACTTGTCAACTTCTGGGAAGGTCCCTGGTGTAACACCCCTGGTGTTACTGCACTAAAACTTGAGCATAACATCATGTGCATTGACATTTCATGTTTTTGTTATACCTAGAATGCATTCACTAGGTAAAATTTTCAAACAAGTTGTGATGATGTGACTTGAAGAGTGTTTAACGTTAGGGTAGGGTACTTGACCCTGGAATTAGGGCCTATGGATTAAAGTGAAGCCAAGATGAGTAAAAATCTCAAAAGTCATTAGAAATGTTCACAAGATATCAAAGTTGATGGACTTTAGTGGCACAAAAACCCTAAAGTACTCAAAACCCTAAAAGAAACCCTAGAAAACCCTAATTGGAACCCTAGGGGGTAAATGTAAATTCTAGGCACTTTTGGACCAAAGTGCAAATAGCAAAATGATAGAACACCATAAACCAAGTAACTTCCATATTGAAGGATTTTCAATTAATGTGGAGGAATTTGGGCTCAATTGTAAAAGTACCTCTTGAAAACTATGTGGTTAAGTCTGAAATTCAGTGAAGTTGAGTCAACTTTGAAGCTTTATATCTATAAATTCATAAGGATTTGGCCCTAGGTCAACACATCAAAGTTTTAGAGCTATGATAGGAGTATAACTTTGCTTAAGTGACTAAGCCTTAGTGACATACAAAATTTGGAGTAAAACGGACTCAAAGATGGGCTGTCAGTCGCCACTGCAGACTGAATTATGGCCACCAGTGAACTTGGAAGAACTTGGGGATCAAATTGTGAGGAATTGATTGAGTAACTGAGTAAGATCTTTATAACAAACTTGTAGTTGGTTCTTTGGACGACAATATTGATGCAGACAAGTGAATGAGTTGTTACATCAAAAATAGAGAATGAAGCTCTCCAAATCGTGCTGTCAGAGTGTCTGATGAAGATCACCATGGTACAGTGACCATAAAGTTCTCCGCTGTCGTGAGCTCGACGCCAGTGATCTGCCGCCACAATTCGCGCCAGCCTGGGAAATTCGTGCTGTGGGAAGAGTAGATAATGTCGAGGCGGGGTGAAAATATCCAGTGAGGGGTGAATCCGGTCACTGGTCGGACCGGCCGTCGTGTCCCACCGCGGTCAGTCACGCTGGCTTCACCGGAGCTCGTCGTTTTTCCGACCATGACACGTAATAACCACTCCTCCGCGTGGTAAGGGTCGTGGCAAGCCGCCGGTCATCGTCCGCAGATCAGTTCCCCCTTGTGCGCCACGGTGAGCATGTCATGGTGAAATATCCTAGCCGGATAACCGTGATCTCAATCCCAAAATTCGTGTCCAGTTCGAGCGGGACCTATAAATTGAGGATGCCCTCTGCTCCGCTTCTTAGTTACGCATCTAACCCATCCCCAGCTAGATCCTACCATGCACCACTGTGCCCCAATTTTGCTTTTCCCCCAATTCACTTCTCCGTGCCACCGTGTGTCGTCACGCCGTGGACCGCCAATTCTAGGTCCGATCTTGTTCTATTTGTCCATGTTTCCACACCTCTATTCACTGGTGATGCTCATCGGTTCAACCCCTTAAGCTAGACCATGCTCAATTGTCTAGAACGCCTCGGCTTGTCCATGAAATTCGCCGTCGTCGCGGGTGGGAGAACCTAGGGCTGGATTGATGCAATTAAGGCAGGGCTTAGATTCGTATGGAGTCAGGGGTGCTAGTCCAACACCTAATTTGGTCGGTCAAAGCCGTTTATGGCCAGTCTTAGAAAAGAGATGGTCGACGGCGAGCGCGCCGTTGCCAAGGTTTGGTTTGGAGAAGAAACAGAAGTCGGAGGGTCTCTGTGCAAATGTCAGAGAGACAGTGAATAGTGGCTAGGGGTTCTTCGCCAGTTATTTGAATGACCGAGGGCCTTTTCGCAAAGCTGACATCGCGGGCATGCACGCGGGCGCGTTTCACCCGGTAGTGGGCCGATTCGGGCTGGTTTCAGCCCATCACTATTTATCATTTTCCTTTTTCTTTTTCTACCAGGCTTAGGGAATTTATAGAAAATTCTATAAAAATGATAAAAATATGAGACCAATTTTACTAGACTCCTAAATTCCTCTAGTATTTAATAAAAATAGTTCCAAGATTTTTAGTCCCAACCATGAATTATTTAGTATTTAAAAAGGCCTAAATCTAGACTTTTGGAATTTTAGAAATTATTTAATAACTCCAAAAACCATAAAACTTTTTAGGTAAGCTTAGTATGATAATTAGAGTCCTTGGGTGAAGTTTGACATGTTTTGGACATTGTTTGATCCCAAAACCTCAAAACCCTAGTTTCTTAGAATAAAACTACCTAACCCTACTAGGGTGTTAACCTAGAAGACCCTAGTGACTTAGGTGTACCGTGAAGGAAAGTTGTATTCAAGATACAACTTGATGTATCACTAATATAACTGCATATTCATAACATCACATGAGCATTCATGTTTATATATGGTTATGTATAGAAAACGAAGAAGAAGTAAGAGTCGAAGAAGAAGAGACTGCACCACCAACTAAGAGTCCACCTGCTAGGAATTGTCTTTATTTTGATATCTGTGGAATAGATCCCGAATCCCCTACAACACAAGGCAAGCCCCGGTGCATTTACCTTTTTCCTTGTGATTTTAAACTCTTTATCACTTGAATGATGCATTAGGTGATAGGAGTTGGGTGCTAAACCAATTGCTGCATTTCCTTCCTTGGAACTGTTTACCCTTTGTTGATCCCTGTTTTGTTTAAAAGTTTTTCTGATGCTTAGCTCTGCTATAGAAAACAAAAATGTTTTTTAAAACAAAGATGATGCTTCAGATGGATTGGGGAGTTTTCAAAAATAAAACTTGATGGTGAATCCATCATGGCCGTGATGGGTTCAACATCGGAAAAGATGTACCTCTGCCAGGTACCAAATTTTGGGATTGAAAATGATAAAGACGAGACCGGACGGGTGACTTGCGCGAAAAGGAAGTCTCGATGTAGTGTCTCCGTCTGAGTTGATTAATGACCGTGTCGATGTAGGCTTGATAATCGAGGACCTTTTAATTGGCCACATGCCTCGTCATGGGTAAGCTTTGCCTCGGGCAAATACCAGAAAGGCCAACACGTAATGGGAGTGGGGAGATGGTGAGAGTAGCGTGTACCCTCCGTGGCAAGAGGCTGGACGGTGGTGTATCTGTGCTCTCGGTTGGCGTGAACCCGGTCTGGTCTTGAGAAACCCGGTGGCGAGTTGACATATACAAGGGTTAAGTGCTACATATGTCGTCTGGTTAGAGATCCCCAGCTGGGTATTAATCGATTCGGATCGCCGTCACTTGTCGGACATGAAGACTTGGTCACTGACTTACACGTAGCATTCTAGTGAAATAAAAGGTTGATAAAAGACAGCTAGTGTAGGCCAAGTGCTTGAACTAGGATAGAAAGAACTCTAGCTACAGGTAATGACTTAATTTGATAATAAAACTGGATTTTTAAGGATCCACTGCTAGTAAGCATTTCTGCAAACAAAGTCTTTGATTCTTGAATAGCCTTACCTTGACTCCCTCAAGCCAGCATATCCTTGAGAGTCTTTTCTTTTGTCGGGTAAGACTTGCGAAAGTACACTCCGTACTCAGGGTTTTCGAACCCATGTTGTTGTAGGTGAGGAAACAACAGAGTTTTGTTGTTCCTATTCAAAGGTGGTACCCAAGGAAGAGTCCCAGCAGTGAAGATGGTCGTGGGAGGATGTTGGCCTCCCACTTGAAAAACAATAAACTTATGTGCGGGAGGGTGTTTTGCCTCCCTAGTCTATAATAATATTTTATGCACTCATGACCCTGGTATTGTAATAAGTACACTCTCTCTATATTTTGTTAATGTAAATTAAGTTATTGTAATTTGCTTCCGCTTATTCTTTCCTCCGATGTGATGTAATATCTGTGTGACGGGTGAAACGCTCTTGGGCGAAATGATGAGGATACAGTTACCAAACTTGTCGAGTGATTAAGTGCATCTACAGGGTTGTCCAAGGTCCTTAGGACAAGGACAATTGTAGGTGGGCCTAATACCTTGGGAGGTTCCGTCACAGCTGTTATTGGAGCGAAGCCCATCTCTTTTCATATTACTTAGTACTTCAAAAGAATTTTCAGACACTTACCTTGAAATATTCTTTCATTCTTACCTTACCACTTTCTAGTAGTCCCTTGTCTTGTACAGTTGGGTAACAGAGTGCAATATATAGGAAGTTGGGGGATCAACGAAGGTTGATTCCACAAATATGCATGCATCATGTTTAAGAATATACTAATAAATCTTCCCTCTTATGGAGATATGGCACGTACTAGGAAGACTGCGCAAATCGACTGGACCTATTGGCGTGCCACGACATCAACTAGCTTCCAGGCGCGAGGGAAGTAGTAGTGGTAGTAATGACCCAATTGGAGACTTGGAAGTCAAGGTGGAACAACTCCGGTCAGAGTTACGCCACAGGAACAGGTCACGGGAGCAGGACAGCCAGCGTATAGCTGAATTGTCAGCTGACGTTCGTCGCTTGCAATATGAGATTTCAGAATGGGATTCAGCCATTGATTGGGTCGTCAACTCGCATTCGATCGCTTGGGACCGCGAAGCAAAAGCTCGAGCTCGTGTGGCAGAGCTTAGTGTGACCCTCGATAGCTTGCAAGTGTACTGTAATACTTTACATGAAGAAGTACATGTATTTTATGCTCGACTGTACCCGGACGTGCCTTCCAACGCTGCTGCAGTGGAAGCAGAACCATCGGGAACAGCAAACAAAGGACCTGATGAGGAGCTGGACCTTTTTAGGCCCCCTCCTTCCATGAACCTTGCTGACGAATGGTCTCCTGCAGCAGGAAATGGAGCAACCAAGGATGACAAAGACTAGAATAGTATAGTTTAGATATTATACTTATGTAAAATAAGTAATGAAGTCAAGTTGTACACTGGAGTATGTATAATTATTACATTTTGGTAATGTAATATGATGGTGTATGTTGGTATGTTATATTTTTCCAAATTGCCTCAGATGCCGTCACGGACTCGTGCACATGATGGTGCGGGGACTTCCCGTGGTGGGGAAGATACTCCCAACCCGCCACAAGTACCACCAACTTTGGCCGAGGCTATCGCTGCCCTAGTCACTGCCACCGCTAATAATACACGCTTTTTGCGCGAGATGGTGGCCAACCAGTTCCAACAACATGGAGGGAGAGCTCCACCACAAGGACCACATGAAACTACATATCTGGAATTCTCTGAGACTCGACCCCCACTCTTCATCAAAGCAAGAAGAACCTCTAGAAGCTGATGAGTGGGTAAGAGTGATGGAACAGAAGTTTGGGTTGATTCGTTGCACGGAGACACAAAAGCCTTTGTTCGCCACACAACAACTGAGAGGGCCTGCCAGTACTTGGTGGGCAAATTTCTCAACAATCCAGCTTGTTGGACATCAGATTACTTGGGATGAGTTCAAATTGGCATTCTGAGAGAACTATGTTCTAGAGGGAGTACTCCAGATGAAGCTAGAAGAGTTTATCCGGTTGAGGCAAGGAGGACATACAGTGATGCAGTATCTCAATAAATTCAACCACCTCTCTCAGTATGCCATTGACCAGGTGGATACTGATTTAAAGAAAAAGAATTATTTCATGAGGGGACTTAATGACAGGCTTCAGCGGAAAATGGCGACGTGCTTGGACCTTACCTACACTAGGACTGTTAGTACTACACTAGCAGTCGAAGCAAAAAATGCAGGCCATGGGAAATCAAAGGGGTTTGGAGGTGAAAGGTCAAATCAAGGACCTGAGAAGAGAACCAGGTTGGTGATCTGACCTTTTAATCAAAATCATTCTTCGTCTCGCCCACCTTCATATCCATTCAAGCAGCCTGTTTTTGTTCGTCCCATTGTTGCCCTCGCTCCTACCAATCAGCCGAGTGCCCCTGGTACTCGTTTCCCTGCTCTTCCCAGTTCTTCCACTGGTTGCTTCAATTGTGGAAAGTCCGGACACTTCATCAAGGACTGCCCATACCCGAAGCAAAATAAAACCAATTTCCAACAGAACTCTGGGAACTCCAACTAAGGAAAGGGAACACGGCTAATACTTCAACGGGCAAGAATTTCAAGAAAACTGGACGGATTTATTATACCCAAGTGGCTACAACACCGGAGGGCGAGCCGATAATGATGGGTACGTTCCTTGTTGCTAATCACCTAGCAGTTATTCTCTTCGATTCTGGTGCATAACATACCTTCATAAGCAAGAATTTTGTGGAAAAGCATTGCATTCCTTGCACGGAATCAAGGGAAGGATTTATTATCCACTCGCCTAGGGGACGGATATTTACTAAGGAAGTAGCCTTCTGCATATCAGTAACGTTGGCCGGACGGGAATTTCCTACCAACATGATTGTTT
Organism: Zea luxurians; assembly: GCA_029449295.1. Taxonomy (NCBI): domain Eukaryota; kingdom Viridiplantae; phylum Streptophyta; class Magnoliopsida; order Poales; family Poaceae; genus Zea; species Zea luxurians. Next base: position 30,201 of record JAOPSE010000310.1, on the reverse strand, counting down.
TAAAGGGTCAAGACCTAGATGTAATCCTGGGCATGAATTGGTTAGCCCAGCATAAGGCCATCATCGATACCGATTTAAGAACCATTAAATTGAGCCATGGCCATGAAGAGATTCAACTGACTATCCCTGTAACTGTCCCAGCCAAAACATTTGGATGGGTTTATGAAGCTATTATATACCATAAATTCAGGATATTCCGGTGATATGTGAATTCCCGGATGTCTTTCCTGAAGACTTGACTGGGTTTCCTCTAGAAAGGGATGTGGAATTTATGATTGAACTAAAGCCCGGTACGGCTCCTATTTCTAGAAGATCGTATCGCATGCCACCTAATGAATTGGCAGAACTCAAGATTTAATTACAAGACTTGCTAGAGAAGGAGTTCATTAGGCCAAGTTCATCACCTTGGGGATGTCCCGCAATTTTCATCAAGAAGAAGGATCAAACGCTTCGAATGTGTGTGGACTACCGACCCCTTAATGAGGTCACCATCAAGAATAAGTACCCTCTTCCCCGGATCGATATCTTATTTGATCAACTTACTAGAGCTCGGGTATTCTCCAAGATTGACCTCAGGTCAGGTTATCATCAGATCCATATTCGACCCGAAGATATACCCAAGACCGCGTTGACTACGCGGTGTGGATTATTTGAATACTTGGTCATGTCTTTCGGATTGACAAATGCTCCAGCCCACTTCACATACTTAATGAACTCGGTATTCATGCCTGAGTTGGATAAATTTGTGGTGGTCTTCATTGATGACATCCTGATCTATTCCAAAAATGAAGAGGAGCATGCTAAGCACTTACGGATCATGCTAACACGCTTAAGGGAGCATCAGCTATATGCTAAGTTTAGCAAATGCGCGTTTTGGTTGGAAGAAATCCAGTTTCTGGGACATGTATTATCTGCACAAGGGATTGTGGTCGATCCCAGCAAAGTCAAGGATATTCTAGAATGGAAACCGCCAACTACAGTACATCAGGTTCGAAGCTTCCTTGGACTAGCTAGATATTACCACAGGTTTATTCCAGATTTCTCCAAGATTGTTAAACCTATTACAGGTTTATTGAAGAATGATACCAAGTTTGGTTGGTCCTCAAAATGTAATGAGGCCTTCGAGCAATTGAAGGTGTTATTAACCACTGCTCCAGTATTGGCTTAACCGGACATTGAAAAACCTTTTGATGTGTATTGTGACACATCAGGTAGTGGATTCGGATGTGTCCTGATGCAAGAGGGTCGAGTCATAGCTTATGCTTCAAGATAGCTACGCTAGCATGAGGAGCACTATCCAACTCATGACTTGGAATTAGCTGCAATTGTTCATGCCCTTAAGATATGGCGTCATTATCTACTGAGAAATACTTGCCATTTATGTACAGATCATAAAAGTTTGAAATATATTTTTACCCAGTCAGAACTGAACATGAGGCAAAGAAGATGGCTTGAGCTAAATAAAGATTATGACTTAGAAATCCACTATCACCCAGGAAAAGCCAATGTGGTGGCAGATGCATTGAGTCGCAAAGCTTCCTGTCATTGTCTTACAGTAAGAACTCCTGACACCACACTATGTCAAGAAATAGAAAAGTTGAACCTGGGAATGATACAACACGGAACTTTGACAAAATTAAAGCTTGAGTCAGTTCTTTTACAGAGAATTATTGATGCCCAAAGAACCGACAAGGGTATGAAACATATTCATGAGAAAATAGAAGCCAGCAAAGCAATTTGCTTCAGAAAAGATGATCATGGAATAATATGGTTCAATAATCGCATAGTTGTGCCTAAAGATGCTGAGGTCTGCCAACAAAATTTGGATGAAGCTCATCTTAGTCGATATTCCATTCATCCCGGAAGTACTAAGATGTATCAAGATTTAAAGCAACACTATTGGTGGACGAAAATGAAGATTGAGATTGCACGCTATGTGGCAAGATGTGACACCTGCAGACGTGTCAAGGCAGTGCATATGAAGACCACTGGACCATTGCAATCCTTGCCCATCCCAACATGGAAATGGGAGGATTTTAGTATGGACTTCATTGTGGGCTTGCCCAAGACGGCCAAAGGTTTTGATTCTATCTGGGTTATAATTGATCGGCTTACAAAGATAGCCCATTTTCTACAAGTCAAGGCATATTACCCGGTCATTACCTATGCCTAGATATACATTGCTCGTATTCTTAGTTTGCACGGGGTTCCAAAAACAATAGTGTCGGACCGCGGACCACAATTTGTATCCAAATTTTGGGAAGAGCTCCACAAATCTTTGGGTACTAAACTGCTCCACAATTCGGCATATCATCCTCAAACAAGTGGGTAAACTGAAAGAGTAAATCAAATACTTGGAGATATGCTACGAGCATGTGTCCTAGAGTTCCCGCAAAAATGGGATGATTGTCTGCCATTGGCAGAGTTCTCTTATAATAACAGCTATCAGGAGAGCATTAAGATGGCACCATTTGAAGCACTATACGGGCGATGGTGTCGGACACCCTTAAATTGGTCAGAACCTGGAGAATGGTGGTATTTCAGGCCTGACTTAGTCAAGGAAACAAAAGCAAAGGTTCAACGAATAAGGCACCACTTGAAAGAAGCTCAAGCTCGGCAGAAAAGTTATGCAGACAAACGATGTCGACCCTTGTTCTTTCAAGTCAAAGATCATGTGTACATGAAAGTATCACTAATGAAGGGTGTTAATCGATTCAGGGAAAAAGGAAAGCTGGCACCCCGATATATCGGCCCATCTCCCATTCTTGAACAATGCGGACCAGTGGCATACCGACTTCAACTGCTCGAAACATTGTCTACAGTGCATAATGTGTTCCATGTATCTCAATTGAAGAAATGCCTTTAGGTTCCTGATCGAACCATTGATGTGGTGGATGTTGCCTTGGAACTAGACTTAACTTATTCGGAACATCCCATTCGAGTTCTGGATCAGAAGGACAGGGTCACCTGAAAAAGGACTCTTAAATTCTCTAAGGTACAATGGAACCAGCATACTGAAGATGAAGCTACCTGGGAGACTCAAGATTCCTTAGAAAAGAATTTTCCTAGGTTTTTAGCTTCATGTAACCTGTAAGACATGTATATCTGATTGTAAAGTTGGAATAACCCCATACCACCCGCTGCTCTGTAAGATAAATAAGGAAATAAAGATGTGACGTGTTTCCTTTTCCATTACTTACCCTAGGACCTTAAATCTCGGGATGAGATTCTTTTATGGGGGGAAGGATGTAACACCCCTGGTATTACTGGCACTAAAAGTTGAGCATAACATCATGTGCATTGACATTTCATGTGTTTGTTATACCTAGAATGCATTCACTAGGTAAAATTTTCAAACAAGTTGTGATGATGTGACTTGAAGAGTGTTTAACCTTAGGGTAGGGTACTTGACCCTAGAATTAGGGCCTATGGATTAAAGTGAAGCCAAGATGAGTAAAAATCTCAAAATTCATTAGAAATGTTCACAAGATATCAAAGTTGATGGATTTAGTGGCACAAAAACCCTAAAGTACTCAAAACCCTAAAAGAAACCCTAGAAAACCCTAATTGGAACCCTAGGGGGTAAATGTAAATTCTAGGCACTTTTGGACCAAAGTGCAAATAGCAAAATGATAGAACACCATAAACCAAGTAACTTTCATATTGAAGGATTTTCAAGTAATGTGGAGGAATTTGGGCTCAATTGCAAAAGTCCTTCTTGAACACTATGTGGTTAAGTCTGAAATTCAGTGAAGTTGAGTCAACTTTGGAACTTTATATCTCTAAATTCATAAGGATTTGGCCCTAGGTCAACACATCAAATTTGTAGAGCTATGATAGGAGTATAACTTTGCTTAAGTGACTAAGCCTTGGTGACATACAAAATTTGGAGTAAAATGGACTCAAAGTTGGGCTGTCAGTCGCCACTGCAGACTGAATTATGGCCACCAGTGAACTTGGAAGAACTTGGGGATCAAATTGTGAGGAATTGATTGAGTAACTGAGTAAGATCTTTATAACAAACTTGTAGTTGGTTCTTTGGACGACAATATTGATGCAAACAAGTGAACGAGTTGTTACATGAAAAATAGAGAATGAAGCTCTCCAAATCGTGTTGTTAGAGTGTCTGATGAAGATCACCATGGTACAGTGACCATAAAGATCTCCGGTGCCGTGAGCTCGACGCCGATGATCTGCCGCCACAATTCGCGCCCACCTAGGAGATTCGTGTTGTGGGAAGAGTAGATAACGTCGAGGTGGGGTGAAAATATCCAGTGAGGGATGAATCCGGTCACTGGTCGGACCGGCCGTCGTGTCCCACGGCGGTCAGTCATGCTGGCATCACCGGAGCTCATCGTTTTTCTGACCGTGACACGTAATAACCACTCCTCCGCGTGGTAAGGGTCATGGCAAGCCACTGGTCATCGTCCGTGGATCAGTTCCCCCTTGTGCGCCACGGTGAGCATGTCACGGTGAAATATCCTAGCCGGATAACCGTGATCTCAATCCCAAAATTCGTGTCCAGTTCGAGCGGGACCTATAAATTGAGGATGCCCTCTGCTCCACTTCTTAGTTACACGTCCAACCCATCCCCAGCTAGCTCCTATCATGCACCACCGCGCCCTAATTTTGCTTTTCCCCCAATTCACTTCTCCGCGCCACCGTGTGTCGTCGTGCCGTGGACTGCCAATTCTAGGTCTGATCTTGTTCTCTTTGTTCATGTTTCCACACCTCTATTTACTGGTGATGCTCGTCGAGTTCAACCCCTTAAGCTAGACCATGCTCAATTGTCTAGAACGCCTCGGCTTGTCCGTGAAATTCGCTATCGTCGTGGGTGGGAGAACCTAGGGCTGGATTAATGCAATTAAGGTAGGGCTTAGATTCGTATGGAGTCAGGGGTGCTAGTCCAACACCTAATTTTGTCGGTCGACACCATTTATGGCTGGTCTTAGCAAAGAGATGGACGATGGCGAGCGCGCCGTTGCCAAGGTTTGGTTTGGAGAAGAAACAAAAGTCGAAGGGTCTTTGTGCAAATGTCAGAGAGACAGTGAACAGTGGCTAGGGGTTCTTCACCGGTTATTTGAAAGACCGAGGGCCTTTTCGCAAAGCTGACATCGCAGGCATGCGCGCGGGCGCGTTACACCCGGTAGTGGCCGATTCGGACTGGTTTCAGCCCATCACTATTTATCATTTTCCTTTTTCTTTTTCTACTAGGCTTAGAGAATTTATAGAAAATTCTAGAAAAATAATAAAAATATGATACCAATTTTACTAGACTCCTAAATTCCTCTAGTATTTAATAAAAATAGTTCCAAGATTTTTAGTCCCAACCATGAATTATTTAGTATTTAAAAAGGCCAAAATCTAGACTTTTGGAATTTTAGAAATTATTTAATAACTCCAAAAATCATAAAACTTTTTAGGTAAGCTTAATATGATCATTAGAGTCCTTGGGTGAAGTTTGACATGTTTTGGACATTGTTTGATCCCAAAACCCCAAAACCCTACTTTCTTAGAATAAAACTACCTAACCCTACTAGGGTGTTAACCTAGAAGACCCTAGTGACTTAGGTGTACCGTGAAGGAAAGTTGTATTCAAGATACAACTTGATGTATCACTAATATAACTGCATATTCATAACATCACATGAGCATTCATGTTTATATATGGTTATGTATAAAAAACGAAGAAGAAGTAAGAGTCGAAGAAGAAGAGATTGCACCACCAACTGAGACTCCACCTGCCGGGAATTGTTTTTATTTTGATATTTGTGGAACAGATCCCGAATCCCCTACAACACAAGGCAAGCCCCGGTGCATTTACCTTTTTCCTTGTGATTTTAAACTCTTTATCACTTGAATGATGCATTAGGTGATAGGAGTTGGGTGATAAACCAATTGCTACATTTACTTCCTTGGAACTGTTTACCCTTTCTTGATCCCTGTTTTGTTTAAAAGTTTTCTAATGCTTAGCTCTGCTATAGAAAACAAAAATGTTTTATTTAAAACAAAGATGATGCTTCAGATGGATTGGGGAGTTTTCAAAAATCAAACTTGATGGTGAATCCATCATGGCCGTGACGGGTTCAACATCGGAAAAGATGTACCTCTGGCAGGTACCAAATTTTGGGATTGAAAATGATAAAGATGAGATCGGGCGGGTGACTTGCATCAGAAGGAAGTCTCGGTGTAGTGTCTCGGTTTGAGTCGATTAAGGACTATGTCGATGTAGGCTTCATGATCGAGGACCTTTTAATTGGCCACATGCCTCGTCATGGGTAAGCTTTGCCTCGGGTAGACCAATACCAGAAAGGCAAACATGCAATGGGAGTGGAGAGATGGCGAGAGTAGCGGGTACTCTCCATAGCAAGAGGCTGGACAGTGGTGTATCTATGCTCTTGGTGGGTGTGAACTCGGTCTGGTCTTGAGAAACCCGGTGGCGAGTTGACATATGCAAGGGTTAAGTGCTACATATGTCGTGTGGTTGGAGATCCCTAGCTGGGTATTAATCGATTCGGATTGCCGTCACTTCTCGGACATGAAGACTTGGTCACTGACTTACACGTAGCATTCTAGTGAACTAAAAGGTTGATAAAAGACAGCTATTGTAGGCCAAGTGCTTGAACTAGGATAGAAAGAACTATAGCTACAGGTAATGACTTAATTTGATAATAAAACTGGATTTTTAAGGATCCACTGCTAGTAAGCATTTATGCAAACAGAGTCTTTGATTCTTGGATAGCATTACCTTGAGTCCCTCAAGCTAGCATATCCTTGAGAGTCTTTTCTTTTGTCGGGTAAGACTTGCGAAAATACACTCCGTACTTAGGGTTTTCGAACCCATGTTGTTGTAGGTGAGGAAACAGCAGAGTTTTGTTGTTTCTGTTCAAAGGTGGTACCCAAGGAAGAGTCCTAGCTATGAAGATGGTCGTGGGAGGATGTTGGCCTCCCACTTGAAAAACAATAAACTTATGTGCGGGAGGGTGTTTTGCCTCCCTGGTCTGTAATAATATTTTATGCACTCATGACCCTGGTACTGTAATAAGTACACTCTCTCTATATTTTGTTAATGTAAATTAAGTTATTGTAATTTGCTTCCGCTTATTCTTTCCTCCGATGTGATGTAATATCTGCATGACGGGTGAAACGCTCTTGGGCGAAATGATGAGGATACAGTTACCGAACTTGTCGAGTGATTAAGTGCATCTACAAGGTTGTCCAAGGTCTTTAGGACAAGGACAACTGTAGGAGGGCCTAATACCTTAGGAGGTTCTGTCACACCTGGTGTCTTGGAGCTCTAAGAAACAAACATCTGTTGCCCTATCCACTGCTAAGGCCGAGTATGTTGCCACAGGACAGTGTTGCGCGCAACTACTTTGGATGAGGCAAACCCTCCAGGACTTTGGCTACAATCTGAGCAAAGTGCCACTCCTATGTGATAATGAGACTGCAATCCACCTGGCGGATAATCCTGTTGAACACAGCTGCACTAAGCACATAGACATCCGGCATCAGTTCCTGAGAGACCACCAGCAAAGGGGAGATATCGATATTTACCACATTAGCACCGAGAACCAGATAGACGATATCTTCACCAAGCCTTTAGATGAGAAAAGGTTGTGCTGGTTGCATAGTGAGCTAAATGTCTTAGATTCACGTAACATGGATTGATCTACAGCATACATGCGTTCTATGCCTTTGATCATATTACTTTAAGCTTTATTGTCTTTCATTGCTTATATTTGGTGCTCAAGTTGTACAAGTCATCCCCGGACCTCACAAGTCCCTATGCAAATGATGCACATGTTTAGGGGGAGATGTGCTACAACTTGACCCCCTTGAGACTAACTTGTTTGTTGAGTACTCTTGTAATAGTCTCAAAGGAATATTGAAAAGGAAAAGTGAACTTGGGCAATGAAAGAGCTTCCACTGCATTCCGGTAAATGTATCTTGTCCTAAGTTCTTTGTTATACTCTTATTGCCTTTTTTGCTCCTATTTGACATTTTGGTGAGGCAATGGGGTTAAGGGGACAAAAGTTCTCCTGTTTTGGTGCTTAATGCCAAAGGGGAGAAATTAAGGCCAAAGCAAATGTATCAGCCAACCACTTGTGAAATTTCAAAAATGTAGAGTTAGAAGCTTTGTATTTGATCAAAACCCTTTTATTGCAAAATCGTTCTCTTATGGGGAGAAGTTTTATTGTGGGAAAAAGGGAGAGTTTGTTGCATTCGATCAAATTTACTCTTGAAATATCTCTCTATTTGCCCAAACAAGTGTGTTTGACTTAGAGATAGGAAAAATAATTTGTTTTGTGAAAATAAACCAAGTGGTGGCAAAAGTTATCCAAATATGCCAAATTCTAAGTGAGAAAATTTGGTCTTCAATTTGCACTTTTTTGAGAATAATGTTGCACTTCAAGTTGCTTTTTAATGTGTTGGCATAAATCACCAAAAAGGGGGAGATTGAAAGGGAAATGTGCCCTTGGGACATTTCTATAATTGTTTTGGTGATTAGATGTCCAACACATTGTTTTGAGGTGATATGTGCCAAATGATAAAGAAGTGCAAATCAAGAATCAAGGTATGTTTCTAGCCTTATTGAATTGTTTTTTATACTAACATATTTCCCTAAGTGCTAGAAACAGTGTCGAAGCAAATTAAAATGAAGCGGAGAAGTTTGGCTGAGTCCAGCCAAACCTGCACCAGCCTTCGGTGCACCAGACTGTCCGATGTGCACCGGACAATATCCGGTGCACAGGCTGGTTCAGCAGCGAAGTCGCTGCTCTTAGGAATCGGCGAGGGCGACGTGGCTAAAAATCACCGGACTGTCCAATGGTGCACCGGACTGTCCGGTGAGCCATCAGCGCCCACGCTGAATGCTCGGCGACGTACTCATTGCTCTTGGGAATTCACCAAGGGCGCCATGACTAAAATTGACCGAACTGTCCAATGTGCATCGGACTGTCCGGTGAGCCAACGCGTGCCTGTGGCCAACGGTCAGCAGCGCGATCAACAAGCAACATGTGGCCTGAGCCAACGGTCACTTGGTCGCACTGGACTGTCCGGTGTGCACAAAACAGTGTCTGGTGCGCCAAGAGGACCGAGGGCGCAACGGTCAGCTTTGCTAGAAAAGGAAGGAGATCGGGCACCGGACAGGGACTGTTCATGTCCGGTGGTGCACCGGACTGTCCGGTGCGCCACCCGACAGAAGGCAAGGATTGCCTTCCAAATGGAACTCCAATGGCTCCTAGCTTCCTTGGGGCTATAAAAGGGACCCCTAGGCGCATGGAGCACCACACCAAGCATCCATTGAATATTCTAAGACGCCTAGACTTCGCCACCACACACTTGGATCATCGTGTTTGAGATTTGAGCACCTTTTGAGTTGTAAACTCCCTACGTCATGTTTGTGTGCTCACGTCTTGACTTGTGTGCATGTGATTGCTGTGATTCTTTCATGTGTTTCTTTCCCTCCCTTACTCTTGTGCTTTTGTTGTGATCAACCTTGTAAGGGTGAGAGGCTCCAACTTGTGGAGATTCCTCACAAACGGGAAAACAACGATATGGAAGAAAATCGTGGTATTCAAGTTGATCATTGGATCACTTGAAAGGGGTTGAGTGCAACCCTCGTCCATTAGGATGCCACAACGTGGAAGTAGGCAAGTGTTACTTGGCCGAACCACGGGATAAAAACACCATGTCTCTTGTATCGCTTTTCTCTGTGATTGATTTCTTCTCAAGAGCTCTCGCTATAGCAACTTGGTTTAATCTAACTAACATTTCATAAACCGAGTTTGTGCTATTTAGTGTTGAATTTTGCAGGATCACCTATTCACCCCCACTCTAGGTGCTCTCAATTAGGTTGATCTCGACTGACTCACCCATGGACCGAGTCGACCATATCCAATCCTAATGTGTTTTGATCGAGGGTGCAACAATCGTATTGGTTGTGGTTCCTTTTCACATTGCAGACATAAAAGAGGAAGAACAATTGGTATCAGAACCAACATTCGTCGTTACCAACTCTTTCCCAAACACAAACATTGATAGATCTATTCTTATGCATGGGAGTGGAGAGAAGGCCACCATCACGCCTCATCGTCCATGTGTGAGATCGTAATTGTTCCTTATCATTGATGGGCAAAGAATAACCACCCTAATAGCAAGCTCCTCCAACTCTCAAGGTAATCTACTCTATAGTCTACATATCTAGTGGCGAGGGTTAATGGCAAAGTAAGTAGTTCTTAATACAGTGGCATCAAGAGTCAGGTTACACCCAAAATTTGAGCTCTGGATGCAAAGAACCTTCGGTTAGGGTTGATTGAAGCAAATCCCCATGAAGTATTGAATCTACCTATTAGACAAGTAGAAGAAGAGAAAAGTTATATTAGCCTCAAACCCTAACACCATTACCCCCAAAAAACATAGATCACGGGAGATATTTTGCCCAAAATTAGGTCTACTTTTATCCCAAATAAATTGTGCAAGAAAGGAGAGTACTCTATGCATGTATCCTATCTCACAATCCCACTAGGCGTGCCAGAAATGTTGTCATCATAGAAAACTTGTCGTTGATCATCCGGGCAGCCAACACATAAGGAGTAAAGAGATATGCTGATGTTGCTACGATCATCTCTCATGAAGCAATGAAAACCTCATAGTGTATCCCTAACCATTCACCTAGGAACTGAATATGAGTTTGGCTGACCTAGGCTAGAGGGGATACATGTCTCGTGGTAAAGTTCTACCACCTCTACAGAGTGTAAAGCTGATATATCAGTCGTGCTCATGGTTAATAGTGGCCTAGACCCTCACATGATAATTGAACTTGAAAATGGAGAATAAATTGTGTTCTTTTGGCTTAAGTGGTTTGCTCAAGTTGATTTGAGCTTTAGGTTGATGATTATATTACTTATGCTTAATTGGGTTGGTATATACTTGTACTTAGTAATCAGGTGTTGTTAATAAAAAATTTTGACCAACTAAAATGCTAATCGCATTAAACCTTAGCCTTAACTTATTAACTCTGCATTTTTCACCCCATTTTCTTAGTACCAACCATAAGTGTACTCACCCTTGCTTATATTGTTGATCATAAGGATGTGAAGAAGATGAAGAATACGATGATGAGATTGATGGATTCAAGTCTAGTGATACACTCGGTCATCTTCCTATGGAAGATCGCCCATGTTCTGCTATGGTTTGTTAAGTATTGTTTTAATACACTAATTCTATTCGAAGTATAATATTGTTACTATAGTATTTATTGTGATGTCAATATAGGTGTGACATAACATCTCAAATCTAATCTACATTATGTACCATGATGGTGACCCTAGGAACATCCACAAATGTAAGCTAATGATCATACACACGAACATGGATTAGGACCTGCAAAGGCATCCATCTAGAAAAAATAATGAAACTAAAGCATCTAAGGCAGGGGTGCCAGATGCATATCAAACTCACAAGTTGTGGCATGCACATGGTACAACCGTATGTCATGGAGTGTAGCAACCGAACGAAGATACATATCTAGCCATGTAAGATTAATCTAATAATATTGACGCTCGGCATAACGAAATAGATTGAAATTACATAGGATAACTAGTAGATCTTGCCAATAAAAACATTTAGTACAAAATATACTGAGAGTAAGGTGATAACAACATACTGTATTGATACAATCTACTAGAGATCACATTAGGCAGCATGATGTTTACCTTGGAAAACCATCGAGAAAGGGTTGCGATGCGCTAAGGAGATGAGAAGCACACATTGTGTGGATAAACGTCTGCCTTCTATTTATTATTATTATCATGAAATATATATTTTATAGTCCTTGGACTTGAAGTGATAAGCACTCCCTAATTGATTCTAATATGATCGAGACCTACCTAATATAGACAACCTATGGGGCCAATCCCATTGCTGAGGTCGAATAGCTTCCTGTAATTAAGCCCATCGACCAATACCTTTGCACCAAACCGGCCAGAATTTGGTGCCAACAGATAATGAGTCAAATATGAAAAGTAAACATCAAATAGTGTAAAGAAACTTTTGGATATAAATCCTAGAGCTTTCTATTCTGCTTGTTGTTGCCATAGCCTCGGTTTAACACACTGTGATATGGCCAATAATTGTGGTAAAGCTAAAGTTTTTTTTGGAATCACCCAATGTATCTATACAACTTTTGCTAATTCTACTAAAAATGAGAGATTCTGAAAGATAATATAATGTTGTCTCCAGCAAATCATTCATATGCTCGTGCAAAGCATTGTTTTGCACTATAGACTACACTGTTCATAGAGTAAGGTTTGAAATAGTAGATGTGATGAATAAGCTGATGGAGATAACCTAACAGGAGGAGTGACTCTTAAACTATTGATTGCTACTCTTTCGAAGAGTCATGTTGAAAATGTTAAAGCTATCAGGTCTCAGTGTTCAAATATTTGTGAACCTGTACTTCAAGTTTCTCATAGTGATAATGATCCATTGGCGAACAATGAGGCCAAATCTTTAGCAAACAATGAACTCGGAGAGTTCAAATTTCTGGTGACAATAGTCATTTGATATGACATATCATTTAAAATTAATTTTGTAAGTAAAGACTTACAATTAAAGGATGTGATTATTGTTGTTGTTGTTGAGAAAGTGTCAGGTCTAATTTCTTTCTTCAATCAGTATAGAGAAACAAATTTCTTACATGCTTTATAAGAAGCTAAAGATATTGCACTTGGAATCAGTACTAGTACAACATTTCGTAAAAATGGTAAATTAAAATAAAGAAACATTTTGACAGGAATCAAAATGACATAAATGTTGGTACACAATCTGAACATGAATCTTTTAAAATGAATTGTTTTATACTAGTTGTTTATTAAGCTATTTTCTCACTTACAAAGAGATTTGAACAATATCAAGGTTATTAGAAAAATATTTTGTTTCTTTTTTACTTCTAATGCCAGGTTGAAGTGACATGGTTATTTTTCTAATGCAACTATTGTATAATGGGCGGCCGTAGGTAGGAGCAGGTCTTTGGACCGCTCCAAATGTCCCACTCCGCAATCTATTATGTACGAGTTACATCCGCGTCCGACAGGAAAATATAATCTTCTGCCATTTTTACGAGGTGGTCCGGTGGATGTCACATAAAATGCCTTGTTAATTACTTAGTTGTTAGTGACAGGTGATTTAGTGTGTTTAGCAAAGATGGCAAAATATTAAATCTCCACATCCGACACAAGCTGACCACGATCCCAGTCTATGTTCTAACCCTACTAGCCTGATGTCTGACGCCCGTGCTTTCCATTAGTCGTCAGCTCGTTACTATATGTCTGATGCTTTCTCTCCATCTCCTCCATATCACAACGACTTATGATAGGCGCTCGTTCCTAAGCTTTAGACAATGGTTAATCGGTGAGGTTGTCCATACCATCCACCTGCTGACAGACCTAAACCTTCAGCGTCATGGTTGGCCGAATGATACAATCTAAAAAAAGAAAGACACATTGGCTATGATAGCCCTTGAGAGTGACACGCTAGGAAATAATGATTATGGATTTATCATTAAATATTTATTTCAAAAAAAAAGCACCAAGAGAATGATATTTTCTAAGTAAGGATTATGTACTAGGTATAATACTTGTAGCATACTGTTTAAATTTATAATGTAGCATGTTTGTATATATTGCTATTTTTAATTTTTTGGTATATTAAGTTATGTCATTAGTTATTTTGCATATCATTACTTATTTTGCATATGGCCTCGAAATATCCGGCGACGCGGCTGCAAGCTCCAAACTGCTGAGAAGTGGTATAATAAATCTGTCCGTTGGTCGTTGGAAGAAGGCGCGAGACAGGGCAGGAGGAGAGCAGATCGCCATCAGTACAGGGCGAGCAGGAGCGCCGCAGCCATTCATTCCGCGGACCCGCACAGCAAGCACGGTAGTACGTCCCCACACGGCGAGGGCGAGGCACACCGCACCGCACCGCACCGCACCACAAGCTTGCTGGGAAACCAGCACCGCGTCGCGCCCCGCTTCATAACTCCGCATGTCCGCATCCCCGTCCGTCGCCCATCCTCAAGTCCAGAGACAGGCTCGACCTGGAGCCGAGTAGCTGCTCCACCACCCCAGCCGATGCCTCCCCGATCCCCATGGCGCCGCGCGTCGTCGGGGCCCTGCTGACCGCCACCGCCCTGCTCGCCCCGCTGCTCCTCTCCTCCCAGCTTCCTCCCCTGCCCAGAGCGGCCGCCGCGGGCTCACCGGCCCCCGCGCCGGCGCCCCACCACCACCCGCCCCCGCCGCGCCGCGTCCCTTCGCCCGCGAACAACGGAGCCCACGCCCGACAGCCGCCGCCGCCGCCGCCGAGGCATCAGCGAGACGGTGCCGCACGCCATGCTCCCCCTCCGACGGTGAGGCCGTCAGCGTGGTGGCGCCGGCTCAACTTCGGCGAGCGGTTCGGGGTCGCGCTCGCCGCCGTGGCCGCCGCAATGCAGGTGGCGCTCGTCGCGCTCCTGCTGGTCCTGCGCGCGCGGCAGCTGCGGCAAGCGGCGGCCGCGGGGAAGGCCGAGGAGGAGGAGCACGAGGCTGCTTCCGCTGCTGCGTCGCGGCCCGCGCCAGCGTGACCGACAGCTACGGTCGTTCGGTGAGCTGACGGGGCAACATCACACCGTCACTTGCTGCCGCTGGGCTTCACTGTACAGTGGTGTCCGTCCGTATACATAAATAGTTTTCCTTTTTTTTCGAGCCTAGTACGTGCTGAGAGATGTACAAAAAAGGTTAATGGAGTGAATTGCTTTCTTTCCTTTTTTTTTTCAAGGCCGACTTTTAAGTTTTCGCTGGGCTTACGGCAGGCAGGGGCGGCGTGTCGGCGCGGACACCGTCAATTGCGTGACACCATGAGTTGCGCTGCCCGCTCCGCTCCGCTAGGACGAGGTTATGATACGGTCAGTGCAGTGGTGCATTATTGTCTGCACTGTCACACTCCGAATAGTCACATGATGGCTGTGTACTGACGACGCTGATTTATCCCACTCACCTATCGGGCCGTCGCATCGGCGTCGACCCAGCACAGCAAACGCGTCCCACGTCCCTGGAGGCTCTTGTCATGGATTTTTGAACTATGAATTTGTGTGGAAGATGTTCGTCAGATGGAAGATCTAAAGGTGCGTTCAGTTATAACGACAGAACGAGATCGAATAGAATGATTCCTTAAATCAGATATTCGAACAGGACTATCTCAGTCAGCACCGGCTCTAGAGGGGGTCAAGCAGTGCCCCCAGATCAGTGGGGCCTCACCTAAGTACTAGATAGCAGTACCTATATATACATATTATATATTGTATAGGTCTGTTTGCTAACTTTATAAGAATTTTAAAGACCTAATTATAAGTCAACAACACGGCAGCAACAAGCAAGGAAAATTAGGCATAGCATATCGATCTTGATTTCTATATTCTAGTAGCAAGCCCAGCCGCCTAGGCTCTCAGTGTGCAGCGAGATAACGACGTTTGATGTTTCATCTCTATCTCTCGCATAGTCGTAGACAGACAAGCGATCGGCTGATCTGACAACACATTGCATCTATTTAATCGTTGTTCGAAGTAACCTTCTTTTGAGTCTTCTAGACATACTAGCTGAGTGCCCGTGCGTTGCAACGGTAATATATAATACCAGTATACTACGATAACTTATATACAAAATGTGTGTTTTATTGTTATGAGAAAATGTTTCATAATCAATTTGTGATCCTAGCCATACATAAAATTTGTTATTTTAATCTAGTTGTTTCACCACTAAATTGCAACCATCAGTATCATGCAGACTTCGATTTATGCCACGATTTGTATGGTCTCATCATTGGAGAGCACGTTCCACACATGCTGGAAAAAATTTCCTCGTACATCGTTAGTCATCAGACACGCACCACCATACGCTCTTGCTTAAACAAAAAGGTAAGTGTGTGTGTCTGCGAAGAGAATTAAAGGCAGGTCGGCACAAAAGCTACCCTGACGGTGGCGAGGATGATGAACTGGTCACTGTTGTCGATCCTCCTTGAGAGCACCTAGAGGGGGGTGAATAGGTGATCCTGTAAAACTTAAAACTAAAGGTCACAAACTTGATTAAGTGTTAGAACAATAAAGCCAAGTGGCTAGAGAGGAGTTCTTGCTAAACACGATAACCACAAAGAAATCAACACAGAGAGGCACAGTGGTTTATCCCGTGGTTCGGCCAAATCCAACACTTGCCTACTCCACGTTGTGGCGTCCCAACGGACGAGGGTTGCACTCAACCCCTTTCAAGCGGTCCAAAGACCTACTTGAATACCACGGTGTTTTGCTTTGTTTCATATATCCCGCTTGCGAGGAATCTCCACAACTTGGAGCCTCTCGCCCTTACAATTTGATGACCACAAATAAGCACGGAAGTAAGGATGGGATGAGCAACACACACAAGATACAAAATCAGAACACAAACACGCACACAAGTCACAACTTGAGCTCGCAACACAACTCGAAGAGTTCTCTAGTCAAATGGAGCTCTAGTTGCTATCACAAAGAATCAAAAGCGCGGAAATGGAGTCTTGGTGCTTAGGGATGCTCAAAGAATGCTTGGTGTCCTCCTCCATGCGCCTAGGGGTCCCTTTTATAGCCCCAAGGCAGCTAGGAGCCGTTGGAAGCAATCCAGGAAGGCAAATCTTGCCTTCTGTCTGGTGGCGCACTGGACAGTCCGGTGCACCACTGGACACTGTCCGGTGCGGATTGCTTTCCTAATCTGGCGTAGCCGACCGTTGAAGATTTGGAGCCGTTGGCGCATCGGACACTGTCCGGTGCACACAGGACAGTACGGTGCCCCCATCCGACCGTTGGCTCGGCCACGCGTCACGCGCGGATTGCGCGGCCGACCGTTGGCGCGCCCGACCATTGGCTCACCGGACAGTCCGGTGCATCACCGGACAGTCCGGTAAATTATAGCCGTACGCTGTTGACTTCATTCCCGAGAGCAGCGACTTCGCCGCAGACGACTCACCGGACAGTCCAGTGCACCACCGGACAGTCCGGTGATTTTTAGCCATACGCCGCCGTCGAGACCCGAGAGCAGGCTGTTCACTGGGACTGGCCCTGGCGCACCGGACACTGTCCGGTGCACCACCGGACATAGTCCGGTGCACCCAGACCGAGCAGCCTTTGGCTGAACACAGCCAACTAATCTCCAAAGTGATTTCTCCTGTTTCTAGCACTTAGACACAACACATTACTCTTCAAAACAATGGACTAAGACTACAAACATACCTTTAATCTTGATTTGCACTTCTTGAGTCTTTGACACAAATATAACTCAAAACATTTTTGTGTGAAGCACTAAATCACCAAAATCTTATAGAAATGGCCCAAGGGCACATTTCCCTTTCAATCTCCCCCTTTTTGGTGATTTATGCCAACACAACAAAAAACAACTAAAGAAGTGCAACATCAAAACAAGAATTTGTTTTTGATTCAAATTTGACATATTTGGATCATTCTTTGCCACCACTTGGTTTGTTTTTGTAAATCAAACTCAATTTCCTATCTCTAAGTCGAAATCACTTGTTGAGGCACAAAGAGAGGTATTCCAAGAGAAATTGATCAAAGATTCAAAAACCCCCCCTTTTTCCCATAATCAACCATTCTCCCCACATGAGACCAAGTTTTGACAATAAGAGACAATAAGAGTATTTTGACAAAACAAAAGCTCTAACTCTACTATTTTCAAAATCCTCAAGTGGTAGCTGATCCATTTCTTGCTTTGGCCTTAATTTCTCCCCCTTTGGCATTAAGCACCAAAACGGGATCATTATTGGCCCTATAACCTCATTGCCTTACCAAAATCTTCAATTAAGAGTAAAAAGGCAATAAGAACACGGAGATGAACTTGGAGTAAGTTACCCTCTCATCGGAGTGCAGTGGAAGTCTTGCATGGTCCAAGTTCACCTTTTCCCTTTCAATCCTCTTTTGAGACTAATTTAAGAAAACTCAAGCACACGGTTAGACTCAAAGGGTAAAGTTGTGGCATTTCTCCCCCTAAGTATGTGCATCATTCACACATGGACTTGTGAGGTCCAGGGATCCCTTGCACAACTTGAGCACCGTAAATAAGCAATAAAATGCATAAAGGAACATGATCAAAGGCATAAAACACATGTATGCTCTATTTCAATCCAAGTTACGCGAATCTAAGACATTTAGCTCACTACGTAGCCTGCAAAAGGTCTTCTCATCTAAAGGCTTGGTAAAGATATCGGCTAGCTGGTTCTCGGTGCTAACATAAAACACTTCAATATCTCCCTTTTGCTGGTGGTCTCTCAAAAAGTGATGCCGAATGTCTATGTGCTTTATGCGGCTGTGTTCAACAGGATTGTCCGCCATGCGGATAGCACTCTCATTGTCACATAGGAGTGGGACTTTGCTCAGATTGTAGCCAAAGTCCCGGAGGGTTTGCCTCATCCAAAGTAGTTGCACGCAACACTGTCCTGCGGCAACGTACTCGGCCTCAGCGGTGGATAGGGCAACGGAAGTTTGTTTCTTAGAACTCCACGACACCAGGGACCTTCCTAGGAATTGGCATGTCCCTGATGTACTATTCCTATCGACCTTACATCCAGCATAATTGGAGTCTGAATATCCAATTAAGTCAAAGGTAAACCCCTTTGGATTCCAGATCCCGAAGCAAGGCGTAGCAACTAAATATCTAAGGATTCGCTTAACGGCCACAAGGTGACACTCCCTTGGGTCAGATTGAAATCTAGCACACATGCATACGCTAAGCATAATATCCGGTCTACTAGCACATAAATAAAGTAAAGACCCTATCATAGACCGGTATGCCTTTTGATCAACGGACTTACCTCCTTTGTTGAGGTCGACATGTCCGTCGGTTCCCATTGGAGTCTTTGCGAGCTTGGCGTCCTTCATCCCAAACCGCTTGAGCAAGTCTTCCATATACTTCGTTTGAGAGATGAAGGTGCCGTCCTTGAGTTGCTTCACTTGAAACCCAAGGAAGTAGTTCAACTCGCCCATCATCGACATCTCGAACTTCTGTGTCATCACCCTGCTAAACTCTTCACAAGACTTTTGGTTAGTAGAACCAAATATTATGTCATCGACATAAATTTGGCACACAAATAGATCACCGTCACAAGTCTTAGTAAAAAGAGTTGGATCGGCTTTCCCAACCTTAAAAGCATTAGCAATTAAAAAGTCTCTAAGGCATTCATACCATGCTCTTGGGGCTTGCTTAAGTCCATAGAGCGCCTTAGAGAGCTTACACACGTGGTCGGGGTACGTTCATCCTCAAAGCCAGGGGGTTGCTCCACGTACACCTCCTCCTTGATTGTCCTGTTGAGGAAAGTGCTCTTTACGTCCATTTGGAACAACCTGAAAGAATAGTGAGCGGCATAGGCTAACAAAATACGAATCGACTCTAGCCTAGCCACAGGAGCAAAAGTCTCCTCAAAGTCCAAACCTGCGACTTGGGCATAACCTTTTGCCACAAGTCGAGCCTTGTTACTTGTCACCACCCCGTGCTCATCTAGTTTGTTGCGAAACACCCACTTGGTTCCCACAACGTTTTGCTTGGGACGCGGCACCAGTGTCCAAACTTCATTTCGCTTGAAGTTGTTGAGCTCTTCCTGCATGGCCAACACCCAGTCCGGATCTAGCAAGGCCTCTTCTACCCTGAAAGGCTCAATAGAAGAGACAAAAGAGTAATACTCACAAAAATTAGCTAATCTAGAGCGAGTAGTTACTCCCTTGCTAATATCACCCAAAATCTGGTCGACGGGATGATTCCTTTGAATCATCGCTCGAACTTGAGTTGGAGGGGCCTGTGGTGCTTCTTCCTCTTCAACTTGGACATCTTGTGCTCCCCCTTGATCACACGCCTCATCTTGAGGGACCTGTTCGTCATCTTGAGTTGGGGGGTGCACCATCGTTGAGGAAGAAGGTTGATCTTGCTCCTTGTGTTCCGGTGGTCGCACGTCTCCAATTGCCATAGTACGAATTGCGTCCGTTGGAACATCATCCTCATCTACATCATCAAGATCAACTTGCTCTCTTGGAGAGCCATTAGTCTCATCAAATACAACGTCGCTAGAGACTTCAACCAAACCCGATGATTTGTTGAAGACTCTATACGCCTTTGTATTTGAGTCATAACCTAACAAAAACCCTTCTACAGCTTTGGGAGCAAATTTTGAATTTCTACCTTTCTTCACCAGAATGTAGCATTTACTCCCAAAAACTCGAAAATACGAGACGTTGGGTTTGTTACCGGTTAGTAGCTCGTATGACGTCTTCTTGAGGAGGCGATGAAGGTAGACCCGGTTTATGGCATGGCAAGCCGTATTCACAGCTTCCGACCAAAACCGCTCGGGCGTCTTGAATTCTCCAAGCATCGTCCTCGCCATGCCTATAAGCGTCCTGTTCTTCCTCTCTACCACACCGTTTTGCTATGGTGTGTAGGGAGCGGAGAACTCGTGCTTGATTCCTTCCTCCTCAAGGTACTCCTCCACTTGCAGGTTCTTGAACTCGGACCCGTTGTCGCTTCTAATCTTTTTCACCTTGAGCTCAAATTCGTTTTGAGCTCGCCTTAGAAAGCGCTTGAGGGTCCCTTGGGTTTCTGATTTATCCTGCAAAAAGAATACTCTAGTGAAGCGGGAAAAATCATCAACAATAACAAGACCATACTTACTTCCCCCGATGCTAAGGTAGGCGACGGGTCCGAAGAGGTCCATATGCAATAGCTCCAGAGGTCTTGATGTAGTCATCACATTCTTGATGTGATGAGCACTTCCCACTTGTTTTCCTGCTTGACAAGCTGCACAAGGTCTATCTTTTTTGAAGTTACATTTGTTAGACTTAGCACATGTTCTCCCTTTAGAAGCTTGTGAAGGTTCTTCATCCCCACATGTGCTAGACGACGATGCCACAGCCCGCCCATGCTAGTCTTAGCGATTAAGCATGCATCTAAATCGGCCTCCTCCTTCGAAAAATCAACTAAATAGAGTTTGCCATCTAGTACACCCTTAAAAGCTAATGAACCATCACTTCTTCTAAAGACAGACACATCTACGTTTGTAAATAAGCAGTTGTATCCCATATTACATAATTGACTAACGGACAGCAAGTTATATCCGAGCGATTCTACTAAAAACACATTAGAAATGGAATGCTCGGAAGAAATAGCTATTTTTCCTAGTCCTTTAACCTTGCCTTGATTCCCGTCACCGAATATGATTGAGTCTTCAGAATCTTTGTTCTTGACGTAGGAGGTGAACATCTTCTTCTCCCCCGTCATATGGTTTGTGCATCCGCTGTCGATAATCCAACTTGAGCCCCCGGATGCATAAACCTGCAAGGCAAATTAGGCTTGGGTTTTAGGTACCCAACTCTTGTTGGGTCCTACAAGGTTAGTAACAATAGCCTTAGGGACCCAAATGCAAGTCTTGTCTCCCTTGCATTTGGCTCCACCTTTTTAGCAATCACCTTTTTATTTTTACATGAAAGAATAAATTTAGCATTGCAAGCATGAAAGATAGTGGTAGATCCATTAAACACTTTCCTAGGAGCATGAGACACAAAATTCCTCCTAGATCTACCATTAAAGCTTGAACTTGAAGCAATCATGGCATGAGAGTCGAATGCATTATAACTCCTATCATAATGAACATTTCTAGAATATTTCCTATCATGATACAAGAAAGCATGATTTTTATGAACACTATTTGCCATAGGGGCCTTCCCTTTCTCCTTGGCGGAGATGGGAGCCTTATGACTTGTTAAGTTCTTAGCTTCCCTTCGAAAGCCAAGCCCATCCTTAATAGAAGGGTGTCTACCACTAGTGTAGGCATCCCTTGCAAATTTTAGTTTATCAAAATCATTTTTGCTAGTCTTAAGTTGGGAATTAAGACTAGCTACTTCATCATTTAATTTAGAAATGGAAATCAAATGTTCATTGCAAGCATCAACATTAAAATCCTTACACCTATTGCAAATTACTACGTGCTCAATACAAGAACTAGATTTATCTGCAACTTCTAGCTTAGCATTTAAATCATCATTAATGCTCTTTAAACTAGAAATAGTCTCATGACAAGCAGAAATTTCACATAAAAGCATTTCATTTCTTTTAACTTCTAAAGCAAGAGACTTTTGCACATTTACAAATTTATCATGTTCTTCATATAGAAGATCCTCTTGCTTTTCTAAAAGTCTATCCTTTTCATTTAGAGCACCAATCAATTCATTGATCTTTTCTACTTTAGCTCTATATAATCCTTTAAACAAGCTAGTGTAATCAATTTCATCATCACTAGAGTCCTCATCAATAGAAGTAGAGTACTTAGGAGTTTCTCTAGTGATTACCTTCTTTTCCTTTGCCATTAGGCAAGTGTGGCACTCGTTGGGGAGCGACGATTTGTTGAAGGCGGTGGCGGTGAGTCCCTCGTCGTCGGAGTCGGACGATGAACAATCCGAGTCCCACTCTTTGCCAAGGTGTGCCTCGCCCTTAGCCTTCTTGTACGCCTTCTTCTTTTCCTTCTTCCCGCTTTTCTCTTGTCCCTGGTCACTATCATTATCGGGACAATTAGCAATAAAGTGACCAGTCTTACCACACTTGAAGCAGGAGCGCTTTCCCTTTGTCTTGTTCTTTTTGAGATGCTCCTTGCGACCCTTTAGCGCCGTCTTGAAGCACTTGATGATGAGGGCCATTTCTTCCTCGTTAAGCACGGCCGCCTCAATTTGCGCCACCTTGCTAGGTAGCGCCTCCCTGCTACTTGTTTCTTTGAGAGCAACGGTTTGAGGCTCATGGATTGGGCCATTTAGCGCCTCATCAACATATCTCGCCTCCTTGATCATCATTCGCCCGCTCACAAACTTCCCAAGTATTTCCTCGGGCGTCATCTTAGTATACCTGGGATTTTCACGAATAGAGTTAACAAGATGAGGATCAAGGACAGTGAAGGACTTTAGCATAAGTCGGACGACGTCGTGGTCCGTCCATCTCATGCTTCCATAGCTCCTTATTTTGTTGACCAGGGTCTTGAGCCTGTTGTATGTTTGGGTTGGCTCCTCCCCCCTGATCATTGCGAACCTCCCTAGTTCGCCCTCCACCAACTCCATCTTGGTGAGCATGGTGACATCATTCCCCTCATGCGAGATCTTGAGGGTGTCCCATATCTGCTTGGCGTTATCCAGGCCGCTCACCTTATGGTACTCTTCCCTGCACAAGGATGCTAAAAGAATAGTGGTAGCTTGTGCATTTTTTGTGAATTTGTTCATTTATAAACATGGGATTATCCGAACTATCAAAGTGCATTCCATTCTCTACTATCTCCCATATACTTGGATGAAGAGAGAATAAGTGACTACGCATTTTGTGACTCCAAAATCCGTAGTCCTCTCCATCAAAGTGTGGAGGTTTACCAAGAGGAATGGAAAGCAAATGTGCATTTGAATTATGCGGAATACGAGAGTAATCAAAAGAAAAGTTTGAGTTGACCGTTTTCTTTTTCTTGTAGTCGTCGTCGTCCTTTTGGGAAGAAGAAGACTCGTCGCTGTCGTAGTAGACTATTTTCTTGATGCGCCTCTTCTTCTTCCCATCTTTCTTTTTGTGACTCGAGCCAGAGTCGGTGGGCTTATCGTCTCTTGGCTCTTTGAAGGTGGACTCCTTCTCCTTATCATTGATCACCAATCCCTTTCCCTTAGGATCCATCTCTTCGGGCCATTAGTCCCTTTCTTGAAGAGAACGGCTCCGATACCAATTGAGAGCACCTAGAGCGGGGGTGAATAGGTGATCTTGTAAAATTAAAACTCAAGGCCACAAACTTGATTAAGTGTTAGAACAATAAAGCCAAGTGGCTAGAGAGTTCTTGCTAAACACGATAACCACAAAGAAATCAACACAGAGAGGCACAGTTGTTTATCTCGTGGTTCGGCCAAGTCCAACACTTGCCTACTCCACGTTGTGGCGTCCCAACGGACGAGGGTTGCACTCAACCCCTTTCAAGCGGTCTAAAAACCTACTTGAATACCACGGTGTTTTGCTTTGTTTCACTATATCCCGCTTGCGAGGAATCTCCAATACTTGGAGCCTCTCGCCCTTACAATTTGATGATCACAAATAAGCACGGAAGTAAGGATGGGATGAGCAACACACACAAGACACAAAATCAGAACACAAACACGCACACAAGTCACAACTTGAGCTCGCAACACAACTCGAAGAGTTCTCTAGTCAAATGGAGCTCTAGTTGCTATCACAAAGAATCAAAAGCGCGGAAATGGAGTCTTGGTGCTTAGGGATGCTCAAAGAATGCTTGGTGTCCTCCTCCATGCGCCTAGGGGTCCCTTTTATAGCCCCAAGGCAGCTAGGAGCCATTGGAAGCAATCCAGGAAGGCAAATCTTGCCTTCTGTCGGGTGGCGCACCGGACAGTCCGGTGCACCACCGGACACTGTCCGGTGCAGATTGCTTTCCTAATCTGGCGTAGCCGACCGTTGAAGATTTGGAGCCGTTGGCGCACCAGACACTGTCCGGTGCACACCGGACAGTCCGGTGCCCCCATCCGACCGTTGGCTCGGCCACGCGTCACGCGCGGATTGCGTGGCCGACCGTTGGCGCGCCCGACCGTTGGCTCACCGGACAGTCCGGTGCCTCACCGGACAGTCCGATGAATTGTAGCCGTACGCTGTTGACTTGATTCCCGAGAGCAGCGACTACGCCACAGACAACTCACCAGACAGTCCGGTGCACCACCGGACAGTCCGGTGATTTTTAGCCGTACGCCGCCGTCGAGACCCGAGAGCAGGCTGTTCACCAGGACTGGCCCTAGCGCACCGGACACACCGGACACTGTTCGGTGCACCACCAGATAGTACGGTGCACCCAGACCGAGCAGCCTTTGGCTGAACACAGCCAACTAATCTCCAAAGTGATTTCTTCTGTTTCTAGCACTTAGACACAACACATTAGTCTTCAAAACAATGGACTAAGACTAGAAACATACCTTTAATCTTGATTTGCACTTCTTGAGTCTTTGGCACAAATATAACTCAAAACATTTTTGTGTGAAGCACTAAATCACCAAAATCTTATAGAAATGGCCCAAGGGCACATTTCCCTTTCACTCCTCTGCGTCACCTCCGACGCTAAGATGACGCCACAATCCTCGATATAGTAGTCGTCGAACGCCCGTGACATGACGAGTACCAATGACTCTTGGTTGGGCTGCCAAACGAAGTGTGCCTCGGGCTCATCAGCGAGGTAGTACCCCTGGCCGTTGCACCACTAGATGCGCTACTCCACTACATACATTATGTTCGAGGACACTCACACAATGTCAGCAACGTCCATCATCCCAGTGCACAAGAATTCATGTCCGGTCAGTAGCGACTTACGTGGTAGGTTGGGCTTCAGGTGGACGATGAGCTAGACGACGTGATGGCGTCGTCGTCGGATGCGATGTCCAGAACAACCCGAGAGTCGTCGATGTTGGCGACAACCATGAGGCCCCCCTGCTTAACAATGGATAGCGCGGTGCAGCTGCTCTGGACCACGTCCAAGTGGTGGCTTCGCGGGAGCTTGTCATACACAGTGACGTATGCGACCGCGTAGGACTGCTTCTAGAGGTCGAACTAACAGTCGTCAAGCTTCTTCTCGTCATCGATGAGTGACGCCAATGTGAGTGCCTCCTGCTCATGGTGTTTGTTCGGGGTTTCAAGTAAGAAACATGGATTCATGCTTGGCGTTGGTTTATGAAAATGACTCACAAGTCTGATCTATGGAAAAAATATTACAAAGAAAAATGTCACGCATGCAAAAAAAGGGAATTTAAGTATAATACATTATTCAAACAAAAGAAATTGCATGCAAAGCTCTTCTTTAAATAATATTACCTCCATTCAAAAATCTAATTCAAGAATCTCGGTGATACTTATCTACTACTACACATTGTGCAAGGGTAGCAAGTGAGCTTGGTGAGAGATGTAGTAGATGTGTTTCCTGTCATAGATGTAGACATAAACACATATGTGGTGTAGCGGTAGCTATTCTGGCCTTTGCTTGAGAGGTCACGGGTTCAAATCCCCTTGAGGACATGTGTGTTTTTTTTTAATTTTAGCTAGACGTGGGCTGTACGGGGGAATGGAATGGGAATGAGCTTTGCGGGAGGAGGGAATGAGAAAGACAGAATAAAGAATGGGAATGACAGACATGGGAACAGCGGTAGAACAGGAATGGCAGAACATGGGAATGGCCGACTACTCTTTGCAGCCTTAATAGTAGTAGAGATATATGTCACATTTTTACGAGATGTTAGGCTATATTTTAATTACTTTTTATTTAATATGAATAACTTTTTTAGATATATAAATACTTTATTGATAATTATACACACTATATTTACATGTAATAATTATTATTATAAAGAGCCTCTGTTGTAAGTCTTGTCCTGAGCCTCTAAAATGTCAGGACCAGCACTGACCCCAGTGTTGTCCCATTTATCCCTCAAAATTAGAGGGATGAGAGAGGACGCCAGGGGACGTCTCTGTTCTGCCTGTCCCCAGCTGTCCCGCAACAAAACACATCCTAAAAAAGTGAGAAGACATAAGGGTTTAAACTAGTTCATGCTAAACTTAAGATAACACCCTATGTCTAGTATGTGTTGGTGATTGCTTATGATCATGATCTTTTAGGCATAAATAGAAAACAACTCTTATTATAAACTACAAGATCTATCTAGTGTGACTACCATAGAAAATCTTTAATCCCTCATTTGCATGTTGTAGGTATGCACCTCTTATTCATCCTATGAATGTAGCCCTCAAGTCTGACTCATCAAAGTTATCAGTCTGGGTGAGTGAAACTCTACTAAGAATACTTCTAAATCATTCCTTGTCTGGCCAAGTTATGTGGGCTAAAATCTAGTCCCCCCAAGTCCTAAGATTTAGTAAGGAATTGCTAGACTGTTACCATGATGATTCAAGGGATATTTATCTGAGGGGGGGCCAGAGTATGCTCGAATAGTTCCAAAAATCGATAGTTCATCCTTGAAAAGAATACCATGATGTAAGGTACTCAACAGACTAAATTAAAGGTTCAGGAGTTTATTGCCCTTGAAGGGACCTTGTTGTATAGAAGCCGAGCCCGGGTCTCAGCAACTTTGTCCTCTCGAGCGGAACTTAAAGTGTGCCCTTGGAAGGGTCTTTCTTCGTAATGGCAAAATCCTAAGACTTAGCAATTCTTATACCCATACAATGGTTTTTATGTTTGGGGACCGAGTCCTAGGACTCTATAACCTTGTACCTTTGAAAATCGACATGTTGTTTAGCCCGAAGAGTTCTTTCCATGTGCCTTCAGAAGGATCTTTCATTTGTCATGTTGGTTCTACAAATCGAGAGGGTTTTTTCTATCCCATGGATGGGTCATGGGTGACAAGAAAAGCCATGTAGGTGATACTTGTCGGCTTCCTTGAAGGGAGCCCTACTTCATCTAGATTGATGCTGAGGTATTGTTGTAACGAGGATGATCCAATCCCTTCAATCCCCTTAGAGTGACTATCAAAGTGTGATAAAATAATGAGAGGTTCCTTTCGGACATGTTCACTAGGCGATGGTTGAGCCATGCAGGTGGTACTACCGCCCATCCCCTAAGGGACCCTATCAGGACTGAGAATGATGGGCCCAAGCACTAGGGAGCGGTGTGACATGTGGCGAACTGAAAGGGAAATGTGCCCTTGGTCCATTTCTATAAATGTTTTTGGTAATTAGATGCTCAACACATATTGTTTTGTGCTAAGTGTAAAAAGATGCAAATGGAAATGCATGGTATGATTCTAGACTTAGTATTGTTTTTGGTACTAACATATTCTACTAAGTGCTATGAACCTTGTCAAACCAAAAGAGATTGGATTGGAGAAGTTTGGCTCCGCTCAGCCAAACTTGCACCAGCCTATGGTGCACCGGACTGTCCGGAGTGCACCGCTGTCCGGTGCTCAGGCTAGCGCGTTCCGGCGAACTGGCTGCTCTCGAGAAAAGCTCAGGGGCGCCGTGGCTAAAATTCATCAAATTGTCCGGTGAGTTAGCCGTGCCCATGCCAACGGCCGCGTGATCAGCGGACGACACGTTGGACTTCACCAACGGTCAGAAGGTCATGCCGGACTATCCGGTGTGCCACGAGAGCCATGGCTGCAATGGTCAGCTTCGTCAGAAAAGGAAGGAAATCGCGCACTGTTCACTGTCCGGTGGTGCACGGACTGTCCGGTGCGCCCATAGACAGAAGGTAACTATGGCCTTCCAAATGGAGCTCCAACGGCTCCTAGCTGCCTTGGGGCTATAAAAGAGACCCCTAGGCGCATGGAACAGTACACCAAGCACCCCTTGAACATCCTAAGACGCCGAGACTTCGCATTCACGCATCTGGTTCACTGAGATAGAGATCGAGCACTTTTCTGAGATGTAACTCTGTTGTGCTGCTTTTGTGTGCTCGTTCTTCTCTTGTGTGCGTGTTTGGTGCTGCAACTCTTGCTCTTGTGTTGTGTGTTGATATCCCTTCTTACTCCTGTGCTCATTCGAGATCTTTTGTGTAAGGTGTGAGAGACTCCAAAGTGTGGAGATTCCTCACAAAGGGATATTATTGAGGTAAAGAGAACCTTGGTATTCAAGTTGATCGTGGATCACTTGAAAGGGGTTGAGTGCAACCCTCATCCGTTGGGACGCCACAACGTGGAGTAGGCAAGTATTCTACTTGACCGAACCACGGGATAAAAATCATTGTGCCACTTGTCTTTATTCTTGTGCGATTCTCTCTATCTCCATTTACTTCACTTGCATAATTTCTCTAAGTATAATACTCATATTGTGGAGAGCAATTAAGTGAAGAAGTTATTCCGCTTGTACTTCTCTCTTGAACTTGGACTTAGCTTTCACTAATCTAATATTAGTCCAAGTTTGTTTTGTTAAGCTATTTTTTACAGGATCACCTATTCATCCCCTCGCCCTCTAGGTGCTCTCAATTGGTATCAGAGCAGTTCACTTCATCAAGGGACTAACCACACGAAGAGATGGATCCTAAGGGAAAGGGCATCGTGATCAACGACAAGGAAAAGGAGAAGGAGACCCTCTACGTTGATGAGCCAAAAGGTGACAAGCCCACTGACTTAGGCTCAAACAACATGAGGAAAGATGGGAAGAAGAAGAGGTGCATCAAGAAATCATCTACTACGACAGCGACGCCTCCTCCGCTTCCTCCAAGGGACGGCGATGTAATACCTAAATTATAAAGCTTATATAAGAGTTGATCTCCTTGTGTGATTTGCCATCTACTTTTGAGACATGTGACTACTCATGTTTAAAAATGAGTAATTCATTACTAAAACACAAATAAGACATGCATCATATTAGAGTTTTGTTTGTGCATTTAATACAATAATAATATAAATAAAAATATAACAATAATGAGATGAAGATTTTGCAGGAAAAAGGGGAGGAAAGAAAAGAGAAAGTATATAAATATAAAGGAAATTTATATATTTACAAAATTAGTACTTTGATGTCACAATGTAATTTGAGGGTAAAATTTGCACAAGGTTGGAATTTAGAATTTGAATGAAGTTTGAATTGGAAATAAGAAGAAAGGGAATAGGAAAATAAAATGGAAAAGAAGGAGAGCAACTGTACACTTGGGCCCAATCTCCTACCGGCGGCCCAATTCCTCCACTGCGCGTCCGCGCCGACAGGCGGGACCCGCATGTCAGTTGCACAGCGCGCCCGCTTCCACAGACCGCTGGCGAGTGGGACCCAGCTAAACACCACGTGCGCGCTCCCTTCCTCCCGGTTACGCCGACCTGCGGGCCCCGCTCGGCAGTGTTGCTCGTGCCCATAAAACAAACCGGGCATCTCACTGCGCTCGGGGGCCCACATGTCATCCCGTCGCTGCGGCAACAACCAGCGCGCCATGCGCGGATCTCCCCCCTTTCTTCGCGCGTGCAGGCCACGTTCCCCCTCCGTAGACCCGGATGATAAATGTGGAGCTCGACCACGACCTCCCTCCTCCAGCCCCTCGTGCACGTTGTCGCCACTGTCCCGATCGCCCATCTTTTCATGAGAAAGAGAAAGGTGCGGGCCGCCGCCGGTGAACCCCGCCTGTGCTTGCGATCTGGTCTACGCG